>LFJQ01000080.1:0-600000 GCA_001182835.1 Oropetium thomaeum
CTCACATGTACCGGACCGGGGCTTCCCAATCTCCATTGGCAAGCTCACCGTTCCCACCGCCACCAAGCCGTCTAGGTGATGGGGATCACCAAGAGTAACAAGCCCGAACCTTCACTTGACCTGCAAAACAAGCCAAGAAGAGGAATTGCAGCACACTTGTCACTCTTGCCAATTCTAGCGAGGATTCTCACGGATCGCAATTCGCTCAACCTCACTAGGACTCTTGCTTGCTCACAATCTCTCAAGGGTGTGTCTCAGGGTTAGAAATGATACAAGAGTAAGAGATTGAACCAGTAGGATAGGTATTTAACCCCCCACCAACGGATCAATCTCAACCACTAAAGTCACCCAGAGACGACACCGCCGGACGCAGCTATCACACGCCGGACGCGTCCGGCGAGTGTACCGCGCCAACGGTCACTGTTTCAAAACCAGTGACCGTTAGGAACATGCCGGACACGAATAGCGTCCGGCGCGTACACGCCGGACGCGTCCGGCGTTCGCCAGATGTTCCTCGGCCGAAACTATCAACACTGTTCCACATGACACTTTCGCGGACGCTCCGGCGCAGCGTCCGGTGCATGCTGGAAGACAGTTCATCTCACTCAGTCGAAAACAGGCAACTGTTCCAACTGACACTCACGCCGGACGCATCCGGCGCAACGTCCGGCGCGTACTGGAGTCAGGAACTTTTCCGAACTCTACGGTTTCGAAACGACGTCCCTTCTCCAATACCACACTCTCTCCTACGCTTGCCTAATGCTAAGAGTGACAGTTGTGCAACACTTACCAACTCCTTAGACTTATTTCAAGGTCAAGCTACTAACTCGAACCCCCTTTATAATACGGCAAAGGTAAAACAAAGTCCTATGCAACGCTAAGTTTCTCCCACCTCCATGACACTTAGACCTAGCTAGTCCTTAACCTTGTCGTCCATCCTTTGCAAGCCGTAACGAGTCCATCGTCCGGGGCTGGATCTCCTGTGATCATGACCTAACTCCAAGAGTGTCTCTGCAAACACATGTTAGTCATAATACACTTACCTTTTGTCATAATCACCGAAACCTTAGGGCCTAGATGCTTCAATCTCCCCTTTTTGGTGATTGATGACAATACTTTAAAAGAAGATGTGAGTGAGGTTTGTAATGGGATTTAGTTTAAGCATGAAAGGATAAGATGAAATTTGATTAGCCATGCTTATCCTAACCAAATCCACCAAGTACCAAACGAATGTGAATTAAGCTCAAGGTACGACAAGGTTGCTCACCGAGACAGGTAGTATGCGGAAGCGCAATCTCAAGAGCAACACGGGTTAGTGATATGAATAAACAATATGAAATAGCAACACATATTGCAGGATAGCACACCATAGCATAATAATGAGCAATAGGCATCACATACATATCTCATAAGGGGTACGAATGTAAATATGAATACATGATGCATGAAGCTCACACAAAAGACAGTCTCGAATAAAAGATCGAATCGAAAGGAAATCCAAAAGACTGACTACCCTCACTCAGCTCAGCTTCCCCTAACACTATGCTCTCCCCTATCTGAAGCTCCCCGTATCTCTACTCTCCCCCTTTGGCGTCAAGCACCAAACTAGGGGTCCTGAGGCGGCGATGAAGCACTAGAGGGGGCCCGGGCGACCTCGAACTGGTGTAGACGATGTCGGAGTCGGAGTCGGAGTCCTGAGTCGTCTGACCCTCTGACTGGCGTGCTGGTGGCAGTCTGGGTCGACTCAGGCTCGGAGACAGTGACGGGAGGCGGGCTCAGTGGCAGGTGCAGAGACAGACTCTGTCGCAGGAGCTGTGGCTGTAGAAGGAGCGACAGGAGTCGAGGCCATCGGTGAAGGAAGATCAGGAGTGGCCATCCCAGTGAGCTCGCTGAAGCTGCAACCTAGTGACTGGGCCAGAGAGGCTGAAGCTGAGGTTGGTGTAAACCCAGTCACTATCAGGGAAGACTCCTGATACTGCCACTGCGGCTTGGGAGGAGGAGGTGATGCAATGGCCGCAAACTGACTCCCCGAGAAGACTGGCAGTGTAGGCCTGGGAGTAGTCTGAGCCGACTGAACTGGTGATTGCTGAGACTGAGGCACCGTCTGTGCTGGAGACTGCTGCAACTGAGGCTGAGGCATCTGGGCTGGCAGGACTCCAGGGAAACTGTGGAAGTGAAAGACCTGTGACACTGGAGAGAGCTGCCATTCATCATCTGCTGAAACTGTGCCTGCTGAGCCAACTGCTGCTGCTGTGCCATGACCAGCTGCTGGAAAGCATCCTGACGCTGACGAATGTCTGCAAGCACGGCCTCCTGAGCTCTGTCCCTCCTAGCCTGCTCAGCGGCCATCCGTGCCTGATCCTCACGAATAGACTGTAGAATCGATCCTGGTTCTGTAGAATAGCCAGGATCGCGGGATCAGTCGGAGTCTGGGGTGCTGTATGCTGGGGAAAGTCGTGAGCACGTGGAGGTGGAGGCTGGTGTACTGGCTCCTCGTCAGAGCTGTCGGAGATCTCAGGCGCCTGTGCTGGGCCCTCGGGGATGGGGTCCCCAGGGTCTGCTCCCTGGGCTGCCTCTGCTGCGTGAGCCTGAAGCTGGTCCTGGATCCGGAGGACGTCTAGCAGCTGCTGGACCCGGTATGCGCCAAAGATGGTCGTCGTGTTGAGGAACTGTTGGTGGAACCCAACGGGCTGCTGCTCAGTGGTCCGCTCGCTGACGAAGTGATCAATCATAAAGGAGATGTAGTGTCCGTATGGCATCTGGCGGCGGCCTCTGAGTCCATCCAAGATCATGTCCTCCATCTCATACTATCAAATCCCAAATGTCGAACTGTACGCCCGGGACAAGATAACTGAGAAGCCACTGCTGGAGAGGAGTCTGCATCCCTGTAGCCCTCACGAGGTAGAAGTGAGCGGCGCATGATCTCAAGTATGATCCGAGGCTGAGGTCTCAAGGAACGGGCTCCTCTGCTGGATATCTCTCTGAATGGCTCCTAATAGCAGGACTGACCACCCAGCGTTGGGTCGGGCGCCACTGTGAGGACGACGAGGGCCAGCTGAGTCCCGAAACAGATCTGATGCAGACGGTTCAAGCTGCTGTCGACCCTGAAAAGCTCTCTGAACTCGTGAGCAAAGATCCTGTAGTCCTGACCCTCGAAAGCAAAGTGATCCACTCGTGCGCTGGGTCTACGTATAGGGAAGCGTAGAACTGACGGACCCAGCGCTCCACATAAGCTCCGCTCCGCCCCAGTAACTCTGGCAGACCCTGCATATAGTCCAGGTAGGGTCTCAGATCCGCTCCAACCTTGGCACACAGATCATCCAAATCAACAACTCTATGCTCCATGATCTTGCAGCCTGCCGCCTCGTAAGCTGTGTAGAACTGCCCTTGGAGTGGAGTGTAGAAACCACGGGCTGCCCTGTCGTCACGCTGTCGTGGCATCCACTGCTCCACAGACACCCGTCTGAGCTGCTGAATCTTACGAGCACGTGCCTGGTGGAGCATCCGGTGAATGACCACAGGCGGTCTGTCATCGGCAGGCGCATCTCCACCCTGCTGGGGATCCTCTGGCCTGGGTGCCTGCTGTGTACGCGCTGACCTGCGGTGTGGCCTGTCCAGTATCTGCTCCTCTTGACCCTCTGCTCCAGCTGTCTCTGTGTCACTGCCCGGCTGTGCTGTCTCTGTAGGGGTGGTCCGGCGGCGGACCGAGTGGGGAGCTGGTGCCTGCTCAGTCCTATCTCGGATCCTCAGGGATCCTCGACGACCACCCTGCTCGGCCTCCTCAGCGGCATTTATGGCCGCGACGACTCTCTGAAGCTCGTCCAGCTTCTTCTTGGACGGAGTGCGGCGAGCGAGAGCCTTGCCCTTGAAAGGACGAGGGGCGGCCTCTCGTCACCTCCGGCTCCCTCTGCAGCGACGGACGATCCACGTGGACGAACCATCGTGTAGGATGAGTGGTCGATGTGAAAGACACAATCTGGTGTCGAAAAGGGGGAGACGAGCGATGAAATTGCCTGGAAGAAGGGGGACGCCGGCGGCGAGGAGATGGCCGACGGCGGGGAGGCGACCGTCGGTGAAGGATGGTCGTCGGCGAGGGAGAGGGGCGGCGCCGGCGGCGCTGTTAGGGTTCGAGCCGAACGGTCGTCGACGAGGGGAGGGGCGGTGCCGGCGGCGCGGCAGGGCGCTGGAGGCGGCGGCGGCGGGGTGAGAGTTCGAGCCGAACGGTCGTCGGCGCGGGAGAGGGGCGGCGCGATGAGGTTGACAGGTGGGACCCACGGGAGTTAAAAGAGTCGTGTAGGTTGGGCCGCAAATTTCGGCACGCGCCGGACGCATCCGGACCAGAGTCCGGCGCTGCATAAAATCCCGAACTTTCTTAAATAAAAAGACTTTGCAGCACAACTCCTCCCACCCTAGTTCTAACACGAAGAAATAAGAGAAACGCTTGTTTGGAACTGGTGTGGGAGGCCTCTCTCAAAACCCTCAAATTTTTGATAATGTCTCTTTTAGCCTAGGGCTCATACAAAGAGAGAAAAAAAAGTTTTCGAAAGATAGGCAATAAACTTGCGAAAAAACGATAAAAGAACAACCATGCAATATGCAATGCAAGAACTGAATTTTAAATCTATTTGCTTGCAGATTGTTCCTTGGTTGAGCTTCTTCACACGCTTTATGGGCGGTTATCTCAACCAAGTTAGCCAAGCCTGTATGCAATGCGGAATTTAAACATGCATATATCACTATGAGTGCAAGGAGGCGCGCAAAGCTTAGCTCTAGGTGAAGTTGCTTAGATCAAGCACATTGAGCTCATTTCTCAACATGCAAAAGCGGTCCTCTTGCAATGGCTTTGTGAAGATATCCGCAAGATTATCCTCCGTCCTCACTCCCTCAAACGAGATATCATCCTTTGGCAACATGGTCTCTAAGAAAGTGGTGACGGATGTCAATGTGCTTAGTGCGGCTATGTTGTACGGGGTTGTTAGCAAGCTTCACGGCACTCTCATTGTCACACAACAAAGGTACCCTCTCCAAAGTTATGCCATAATCTAGGAGGGTTTGTTTCATGTATAGGATTTGTGCACAACAAGAACCCGCTGCAATGTATTCCGCTTCCGTTGTGGACAAGGCAACGCTATTTTGTTTCTTGGAGCTCCAAGAAACTAGCGATCTTCCAAGCAATGGCACCCTCCGGATGTGCTTTTACGGTCTATCTTGCAACCGGCATAGTCGGAATCCGAAAAGCCGACCAAGAGGAAGTTAGCTCCTTTGGGATACCACAGGCCAATGCTTGGGGTGTGCTTAAGATATCTAAGGATTCTTTTTACGGCAATTAAGTGAGTTTTCCTTAGGGTTAGCTTGAAAGCGAGCACATGCACACACTAAACATGATATCGGGCCTAGATGCGGTAAGGTAAAGCAAGCTACCGATCATGGAACGGTAAAGAGTTTGATCAACCGGTTTACCTCCCACATCAAGGTCGAGATGTCCATTGGTAGGCATGGGAGTCTTGATGGGTTACAATCTTCCATCTTGAATCGCTTGAGGAGGTCCTTGGTGTACTTCTCTTGATAGATGAAGTTCCCCTCCTTCATTTGCTTGATTTGGAATCCTAGAAGAAGGTAAGCTCACCAATCATGGACATCTCGAATTTCCTAGACATCATTTCACCAAATTCCTTGCAAAAATCTTCATTAGTTGATCCAAAAATGATATCATCAACATAAACTTGGCAAATGAAGATATCATCATTGTGTCTCTTGGTGAAGAGTGTGGTGTCAACCACTCCGATCTTGAATCCCTTCTCTAGTAGGAAGTCCCGTAGGCGTTCATACCACGCCCTTGGAGCTTGCTTCAAAACCGTAGAGCGCCTTGGACAACCTATAGACATGATTAGGATGCATTGGGTCTTCAAACCCGGAGGTTGATTGACATAAACCCGCTCATTTATATAGCCATTCAAGAATGCACTTTTAACATCCATTTGAAATAATTTCATTTCATTGTTGGATGCAAAAGCAAGGAGGATACGGATGGCTTCAAGTCTTGCGACGGGGGCAAAGGTCTCTCCAAAATCAAGACCTTCAACTTGAGAGAAGCCCTTTGCCACGAGTCTTGCCTTGTTTCTCACAATGTGGCCTTGATCATCTTGCTTGTTGCGGAATACCCACTTGGTGCCAATGACTCGTGCATCATCGGGACGCTCTTCAAGTGTCCAAACTTTGTTGCGGGCGAAGTTGTTGAGTTCTTCATGCATGGCATTCACCCAATCCGGATCACGAAGAGCTTCCTCTACACTTGTAGGCTCAACACAAGACACAAAAGAGTGGTGAGCGATGAAAGAAACGTGTCTTTGTGAACGAGTCATTACCCCTCTAGAAGGACTCCCTATGATTTGATCTTGAGGATGAGCTTGAAGTAGAGGCGTGTTCTTTCTTTGAACCACTTGAGGAGGGGGAGTTGGGTCATCAACATCTTGTGCTTGTGCCTCGGCTTGTTCAATGGAGATGTGAGTGTCTTCATTAGGGTCAACTCCATTTTTGTCTTCATCATCATCTTGAGGCACATGTGATGAAGATGCTTGATTTGTAGAAGGTGCGTTGCCATCTTCATCATCTTTTGGCTTGATGTCCCCAATTGGCATGTTCTTCATTGCTTGCCTCAATGGTTCATTACCTACATCATCAAGATTCTCATGCTCTCCTTGAGAGCCATTAGTCTCATCAAATTCCACGTCATATGTTTCTTCAACCATTCCGGTGGCATGGTTGAATACTCGATATGCCTTGGATTTCAAGGAATAACCAACAAGAAAGCCAATGTCACATCGACGTTGGAACTTCCCTAGGTGTTGCCTTTTCTTGTAGATGTAGCACTTGCAACCGAACACCCGGAAGTAGGAGACATCCGGCTTCTTGCCATTGAGCAACTCATAGGGCGTCTTCTTGAGCAAACGGTAAGGAAAGAGCCGGTTAGATGCATAGCAAGCGGTGTTGATAGCCTCGGCCCAAAACCTCTCCGGTGTGTTGTATTCATCTAGCATTGTTCTTGCAAGAGTGATCAAAGTTCTATTCTTCCTCTCCACAACTCCAGTTTGTTGAGGTGTGTAGGTTGATGAGACCTCATGCTTGATCCCCACTTCATCACAATAATCTTCAATCCTTGTATTATCAAATTCTTTGCCATTGTCACTCCGGATTTTCTAGATCTTGACATCAAATTCATTTTGAGCTCTTTTGGCAAACTTCTTGAAGGCTTGAGCAACTTCGGTCTTGTCATGCAAGAAGAAGGTCCATGTGTACCTAGAGAGATCATCCACTATCACCAAACAATAGAGATTGCCACCAATGCTTGCATAGGTAGTGGGACCAAATAAATTCATGTGTAGCAGCTCTAGGACTCTTGAGGTTGAAACATAGGCCTTTGTAGGATGAGTGTTTGCAACTTGCTTCCCGGCTTGACATGCACTACACAACTTATCCTTCTCAAACTCCACATCTTTCAATCCTCTAACCATTTTCTTCTTCAACAACTTCTTAAGTGTGCTCATGCCAACATGTGCCAACCTCCTATGCCATAACCAACTAAGAGATTGCTTAGTGAAGAGACATATGTTCAAGTTGGCTTCATTGGAGGAGAAATCCACTAGGTAGAGATGGTTGTATCTAAATCCCTTGAATACCACACTATCATCATCCATCTTTGATACAATCACCTCCAACTTGGTAAATAAGCATTTGAGACCAAGATCACATAGTTGTCCAACCGACAAGAGATTGAAACTCAATGAGGCCACCAAGAGGACGTTTGACAATGAGTGATCATTTGAGATTGCCACTTTCCCTAAGCCTTGCACTTTGCTCTTTGAATTATCTCCAAATGTGACTTTGCCTTGATCCTCTACATCTTCATCTATTGAGGTGAACATACGGGAGTCTCCGGTCATATGTTGAGTGCATCCACTATCCATTACCCAATGGGAGCCTCCGTTCTTGTAGTTCACCTACACACAAGCAATCAAGCATTGGGGTTAGGAACCCGCTTATGAGAGGGTCCCTCCAACTTCTCAAGCAATACTTTTGGCACCCAAATTTGCCTAGGCCTATTTTTGTTAGGAGGACCTAGGAACACCACTTTTGGCTTGGCATCTTGACCTTTAACAAGCATGTAGTGAGCATTGAAAGCATAGGGTCTAACGTGCTTGGGAAGTGGTTGTGGTGGTGGTGTTCTACACTCATGAGCAAAGTGTCCTTCCTTTCCACACTCATAGCAAGTTCTTGTCTTGGGCTTTGGCTTAGGCTTGCTTTTGTTGAGTCTTTGTTGAGCTCTATGTTGCTTTGCTCTCTCTTCCAAGTAGCCAAGACCAAACTTATTGTTCTTCATGACGGTGTTCATGAGAAGCTCATTTTGAAGTGTGTGACCCTTGGTAAACTTTTGCAATCCCATGGTGAGTTGATTCTTTTCAATCTTAAGTCTCTTGTTTTCTTCTCTTAAGATCTCAACCACCTCACTTGTGTCATTGCTTGCATTTGGAGTGATTTGCTTCTTCTCAAGCTCAAGCTTCAATTTGCATTTTCCCTTTTTAGCAAGAACCAATCATCAAAGTCATCGGCCTCAACCTCTTCCTTTGCCTTGTTAGCCCCTTGCTCACTTGACTCACCACAAAGCTTGCCATTAGCAATAGCTACATCATGCTTAGCAACACGGTTAGTAGCATCTTTTAGTTTTTGACAACGATCCTCATAACGCCAACAAATACTAGTATAGTCATCTACAATCTTTTGATAATCAACTTTGAGCTTGTTGTGGCTAGTGACAAGTGTATTATGTGTCACCTCAAGCTTCTCATATTTTTCAATGAGTTCCTTGAGTGTTTCATTTGACTCATCACTAGCCAAGGCAAGCTTCTCATTTGAGAGTAAATCATGAGCAATTTGGAGATTATCAAAGTTGACCTTAGTGGTGGCAAACTCCTCCTTGAGCTTGTCATGGCTAGTAATAAGGCTATTGTGAGTCACCTCAAGCTTCTTATATTTTAAATTAAGTTCCTTGAGGGTTTCATTAGTCTCATCACTAGCCTTGACAAGAGACTCATTTGCAAGAGTAAGAGTTTGCATGCAATCATTTAGTTTGTCAATTTTAGCATTTCTCTTGATGATCTTCTTAGAGTATGAGTTTAGCAACGTGCAAAGATCATCATAAGAGGGGGCATCAAACTCATCATCACTACCCTCATCATCACTAGAGTCATCTTGATTTACCTTCTTCTCTTTTGCCATGAGACAAAAGTGAGTTGGAGAATATGGTGGCGTAGGCGGTGGAGGTGTAGAGAACCCAATAGCAAGAGCGGCCACCTTCTCATCATCACTTTCTTCTCCACTTGAGCTACCACTTGAGGAGTCAAGATCGGTGAGCCAATCACCCACAATGTAAGCCTTGCCATCATTCCTCTTGTGGTATTCTTTCTTCTTGCCATTCTTCTTCTTGTGCTTGAGCTTCTTGTGGTCATCTTCGCTCTCACTAGAAGAGTCAATCTTCTTGCCCTTCTTCTTGTTGTTGTTCTTCTTGGCCTTGCGGCATTGATGGGCAAGATGACCAAGCTCTCCACAATTGTAGCAATCCATCTCCGAGATAGGCTTCTTCTTGCTACTTGTGAAGAACTTCTTCTTGCTTGAGTCGAATTTGACACCATGGCGTTTGTCAAGCTTTTTCAACATCTTTGCGGTTTTCTTGACCATGAGAGCAATAGCTTCACCATCATCTTCACTTGAGCTTGACGCTTCATGAATGGTGAGTTGTTTGAGCTTCTTGGACTCCTTGGTTGCTTTGAATGCAAGATCCTTTTTCTTGCTAGAGCCTTCTTCCGGTCCAATCTTCATGTACATCTCATGAGCATTCACCTTCCCAATGATGAAGGCGGGTGTCACCGTAGAGAGGTCCAATTGGTGAAGTACGGTAACAATGTTACTATACTTCTCAACCGGGAAGTGCACCCAATAGCTTCCTCACGTGTTGATCCTTAGTGAATTGAGTGAGTCCAAGAGCGTTGATGTCCTCTACAATAACATTCAAGCGTGAGTACATAGAGTTTGCATTTTCATTTGGAAGCATGGTAAATTGTTCAAGTTTCTTGATCATAATGCTATAGCGCTCCTCACGCTCACTCTTGGTACCCTCATGAAGATCAATGACAGCTTACCAAAGTTCATTTGCCCTTTTGTGATTTCTCACTTGGTTAAACACATCCTTGGGAAGGCCCGAAAGATAGTGTTCTTAGCTTTAGCATTCCATTTTTCCTGCTCAAGCTCGACTGGTGTAAGGTTTTCATCATCCCTAGGCACATCATATCCTACCTCGGCGGCTTTCAAGCATTTCGCATCAAGCGCATCGAGATAGGCCTCCATACGAAGCTTCCAATAGGAGAAGTCTTCGCCGTCATAGACGGGAGGGGGGCCATCTCCGGACATCCTTTCTCAAGGCGGTGAAGCCTTATCCGTGAGCACAAGGCTCTGATACCAATTGAAGGATCGAGGATGCCCAAGAGGGGGGGTGAATTGGGCTTTTCTAAATTTTAATGCAAGAATTAAATCCTAATGCCCGATTTCACCCCAAGTGCCTAAGTGCAAGTGAGTTTTTCAACCTAGTTCCAAACCTACACAATTCTAGTCAAGTCTAGGAATGGAAAGACATTGCGGAAATGTAAATGCTTGAAGTAAAGGTCAAGAGATGACAGGACGATTTTTTCCCGAGGTATCGGAGTGTCGCCACACTCCCCTAGTCCTCGTTGGAGCACCCTCGCAAGGGTTATGCTTCCCCTTGATCCTCGCAAGGACCAAGTGCTCTCTCGTGGCTGATCCTTCAGTTACTCCAACCACGGTGGATCGCCAAACCGCTCACATGTACCGGACCGGGGCTTCCACAATCTCCATTGGCAAGCTCACCGTTCCCACCGCCACCAAGCCGTCTAGGTGATGGCGATCACCAAGAGTAACAAGCCCGAACCTTCACTTGACCTGCAAAACAAGCCAAAGAAGAGGAATTGCAGCACACTTGTCACTCTTGCCAATTCTAGCGAGGATTCTCACGGATCGCAATTCGCTCAACCTCACTAGGACTCTTGCTTGCTCACAATCTCTCAAGGGTGTGTCTCAGGGTTAGAATGATACAAGAGTAAGAGATTGAACCAGTAGGATAGGTATTTAACGCCCCCACCAACGGATCAATCTCAACCACTAAAGTCACCCAGAGACGACACCGCCGGACGCAGCTATCACACGCCGGACGCGTCCGGCGAGTGTACCGCGCCAACGGTCACTGTTTCAAAACCAGTGACCGTTAGGAACATGCCGGACACGAATAGCGTCCGGCGTTCGCCAGATGTTCCTCGGCCGAAACTATCAACACTGTTCCACATGACACTTTCACCGGACGCGTCCGGCGCAGCGTCCGGTGCATGCTGGAAGACAGTTCATCTCACTCAGTCGAAAACAGGCAAACTGTTCCAACTGACACTCACGCCGGACGCATCCGGCGCAACGTCCGGCGCGTACTGGAGTCAGGAACTTTTCCGAAACTCTACGGTTTCGAAACGACGTCCCTTCTCCAATACCACCACTCTCTCCTACGCTTGCCTAATGCTAAGAGTGACAGTTGTGCAACACTTACCAACTCCTTAGACTTATTTCAAGGTCAAGCTACTAACTCGAACCCCCCTTTATAATACGGCCAAAGGTAAAACAAAGTCCTATGCAACGCTAAGTGTCTCCCACCTCCATGACACTTAGACCTAGCTAGTCCTTAACCTTGTCGTCCATCCTTTGCAAGCCGTAACGAGTCCATCGTCCGGGGGCTGGATCTCCTGTGATCATGACCTAACTCCAAGAGTGTCTCTGCAAAACACATGTTAGTCATAATACACTTACCTTTTGTCATAATCACCGAAACCTTAGGGCCTAGATGCTTCATGGTTAACCAATTCCTCTGCCGGTACTGCAACAGGAATATGGGAACCATCTATGGCTCCAATAGCACCTTTGAAATGAGGCCAAAACTGATCCTCTTTGACCTTTTCATGTTCTGTAACAAATTCTAGATCTCTTGGCTTAATATTTTCTTTTGCTAACTTACGCAGACACCTCAACACTTCATGAAACTTCATGTGAATTGTCCATGTTGATCGAGTGAAACAATTTTCAGCTTGAGAGAAGGACCGGGGTCCTCAAACTATCCATAAAAACATTGAAAATGGCTCAACCGAAGATATATTCCTACTTGACGTCAATCCGTAAGATGTGACAAGCAAGTCATGTAGTGCCCAGAAAACATCAGGACTCATCCGAAACATCTTGTAAAAATATCTCGATTTGCCCAAACACCTTTGAATCCATTGAATTCCAGTTTCTAGAGTTTCTCTATATGCACTTTTATTCAAATAACGTTCGGTATAGAGATTACCCATTTCACCCATAATAGCTGCATGTTGGCCAAGCTCAGCTAGAAGTTGTAGCCCCTTGTGACCTGTTTTTGCCAATTCTGCAATATTATGATCCATCTACAAAAATATGACCATTGTCAATCATTGTGGTTCCAGCAGGAAAAACATTATATGCACAACAATCACATTTCAACAGATTACTGTATTAGTACCAGACAAATGAAATCAAATTCCAATAGAAAGAATACTGGATTGACCACAAATTTCAAGAACACCTTATTACTCTCAACAATCAAATACAAGGTTCCAACCGCGACAAACAAATAAATAGTCTGAACAGAGACAAACAAATACATGGTTTCAATATAGGCAAACAAATAAAGGGTACAAATGTAGGGAAACAAATCAAGGTATCTAGGTGCGCTGCATGGTCGCCTTGTCATGCTCCCTCTTAATCAAATCAAGCCCTCCTTCATTTGTTTCCAATTAGCTGAGGACCTCTCTAAATTCAGGTTTCATGATCAAGAATGTAGTTGTGTGCATTAGAGCTGTTTTTTCCTTAACACCACAATCTTTGACCACCTTCATGGCCTCAGCAATGGTAGGGACTGCATTAGTGGGTAGAGTTGAGGCTGATGATGCTTCAACACTTGAGGATATCTTCTCCGCTACTTTGTCAATCCTTGTGCACGTGCTCTTGAACAGCCGCACAAATGGGCTCCTGTCAGCCTTCTCATCGGTAGCACTACAGGATCTCTTTCCCTTCTTTTTGTCTTTTTAGACTTCTTCAAAGCAGCTATCTTGACTTCATCGGGTGATTCTTCGGCCACATTATCATCAGTTGATTCATCGGAAGATAAATCTGCAGGACATGATGCGGCAGCCCCCATAACATGTACTTTGTCAAACAAAATATGCAGGTCATCAAGAAACTTCGGTCCTTGCCTCCTAAACTTCACATGGTTGCATTTCATTCCTTTTCCTAGATTGTTGCACCTCTGAAATTATTAAATAAAATTAAAAAAATTTGTAACATACACCATATAATCGTAATGGACAACGAATGTTTCACGTCATTTATAAAAAAACTTACAGCGAGGTGTCCCTCCCACCATTCATTTGAGCATTCAATAGTTTGCTTTGCCTCATTCCATCCAAGACCAGTGGCGCTGTTCTTGAACTCCATAAACAATGTATATTCCTTCTTCATACTGTCCAACTTGTTCTTCAATTGTTTCTTTGTCCGTTTATCACCGGACTTGTCTTCGAACTTTGACACAAGATTTTTCCGGCCGGTGGATGTGAAAATTCCAGTGGGTCTATTCCCAGCTTCTATCTCTCCTTTGCAAACATCAATCAAATGCCTCACATACACATCACTCCAATCCGCCTTATCAGCCATTCTTGAAGGAAGCAAACAAAATTTTCAGAGAATCTACTTACAATAATGCACACAAAATACCCATTACAAATCATGATCCACAGTAGTTCATATATCATTTGTCTAGTACTAATTAGGCAACAAGCAATTTGGGACAGTTCAGTGAGGAAGGGGTGTCAATCACGTACCTTGCTAGTGGATCTGGCCTTCAGAACTGCAGATCGGTATTGTGAATGGTTTATGACTCCTCTCTGTGAAAGAAATGGCGGCAACGCGCCGGAAGATCAAAAACAAACATAAACACCATCATAGACTTCAAAATCTAAGGCAACCTGTTCATTTGTTCATGACTACATTTTCTAGCCATATTACATTTTCATAAGAGATAAGTTAACCTAACTTCTGGATACAATTAAATACAGACTACTATAGGTATGTTGTAATTGGTACAAGAAAATAGTTAGAAGTGAGAGTCAATTTGTGATTCGGCAGGAAAATTGTTTTATGTATGTCTAGCTAGCTAAAATAGTAAGCAAGCACATAAGGATATATATTGTCTTCGATCAGTTCGAAGTATAGAGAAGCAATTAATCGAACATCAATTCAAATGCACCTCACATCAGAATAGAACATAAAGTGTGCACCCATGAGAGAAAACTGATGCCATAGAGATGGAATTAATAGAAATCTAAGCACCATTACAGACCTGCAGATGACTGGGGTTGTTGTGCCGGACTGGGGTCCTCTTCCTCCGCCGTGCGCGGCGGCCTCTAACGGCGGTCGGGCCAGTCTCAATACAATGGAACTCCTCCAGCCGCGCCGATGCAGCAAGCCCCCGCGCAGAGCAAAGCAGCGCCGGGCGACGAGGTCCTCTGCCCTAGCGCGTGCGAGACAGAGACAGAGAGGAGAGAAGAGTTGCGTGCGGGAGAGAGCAGATCCCGCAAAGCAACCCTAGCGCGTGCGAGACAGAGCGCAGCCGCGCCGATGCAGCAGCGTCGGGCAACGAGGTCCTCTGCTGCCCACCGATCCGAGACCCGCGCCCCAACCCTAGCGCGTGCGAGACAGAGATGAGAGAAGGAGTTGCGTGCGGGTGAGGGCTGGAGGAAGAAAGAAACGAATCGGTACGAGTGTAACCAGTGGCATTGCGGGTAAATATCAGCAAAACGTTCGCTGGAAGCCGGGAAAAGCAAGGGGCTGGGCTGCTTCGTGAATTGCACTGCGGGGAAGCAGCTTTGAGTCACAGCAGCTGCCAGTTGCCCCCTTCTTTGGTTGGCTTTTGACTTTTGCCAAAGCAAAAGCAGGAGCAAAATCCCAACCAAACATACCCTTAGAACGATCGTACCACATAGGACAGTTCAGATCAAGAAAATTCGAGTAGCCTAGGTTCACCCACGTATGACGATGAGAGTCATAAGATCTTATAGTCGAGATGCTCAAAATTTGGCGAATATACGACAATGAAAATTTTAAATGGCCCAACCCTAACTCTCTGTGTGTGAGCCTTGCCTCGGGAAGAGGAGTAGCACGTTCCTTGCGGCGGAAATTACTCTAGAAGCTCCGATCAAAAAGAAAAAATTACTCTGGAAGCTATGAGAGAGTATTGTAGTACGCTCGGAGCGGTGCTGCTACCGTCCGTGCTCACGTGCACGCTCGGTCTGTGTAAGATCGTGGTGGTTAAATTAAATTATTCAAAAGAGTAACTAACAACGGTGTCTTGTACTGTAACCCTGCATTATAATCTATGGCACCCAGAGATACGCTCTAATGCCTGAGAGACTAAGAAGAATTACAAGTATTCCCTTCGTTCTTTTTTACTTGTCGTTATTGACTTTGATCGAAAAAATTTTGACCATTTATTTTATTTAAAAATTAATTTGAATGTATAAAATTAAAAATCAAGATTCAAAATCTTTAATGATAAATCAAATTCTAACAAAACATTTTGATATGTTTTATATTTTTTTTAATAAACGAATGATTAAAGTTATTGATTAAAATCAACAACGATATATAAAAAAGAACGATGGAGGGAGTATTATTTAATAACAAAGTGAAGTGATTTTGGTAGTGTTGGACGGAGACACGAAACCTGCTGGGGCTCTCCATATACTGAGGCTATCCATTTTGGTGGCCCTCGTGATGGGAGATCGAGGGAGAGGTTTTTGGTGTCATCTCACGACTTACAAGTCAGAGAGACCCCAGAAACACTAATGTGTGATTGTAGAGTATACTACTACAGTAATTATTGCTGGTACAATGTATGTTCATATCTTGCGTTACCAGATGTATTCAGCGCGTCTCTTACCTTTTAGTTACTCGCCCAAATGTAGCACTGAGTGTTTTTACCAGAAAATGGATGTATTTATTTTACTGTGGTTAAATGTTGTAGTAACATACTAGCAGTAGTATGCTCGTCCCTCCGTAGACCTGGAAAATGGCAATTAACCTTTATTGGAAATGAAATGATGGAGTCCGTACGACGACGGTGGCTTTATCACGAGGCTCGAGACGCAGCCGTGACCGGGGCGGAGGGAACATCTCGTGCGCCGATCGAAGGTGACATCATATGCCTCCAACACAGCCACCCACGCACTGTCCCCCACCCCACACGGCCACATCACACCGCACACACTCTCTCTCTCCAAAATTAAAGAGAGTCCAGAACACGGAGCCTTACTATATAAGGACATGTATAAAGTTATTAATTAATATATATTTTTTGTGATATGTCAGAACTTTTATAAAAGATATCTTTATTTAATTAAAAGAAAAATTAAATATTTCTTCACGAAGAGACGTCTCTTATATATGTTCTAATTAATAATAATTAATATATAAAAATTATCTTTTCTAGTCTAATCATACATACTAGTATTTACTCCCTCCAGTATCAAAAAGAAAGTAGTTTAGGACAGCGACACGGTCTCCAAAGCATAACTTTGACTTTAATTTTAGATAAAATATTTATTAAAAAGTAACATATGAATACTTTTATGAAAGTATTTTTTAAGATGAATCTACGTATATAATTTTTATATTTTCAAACATAATAATTTAAAAGTTATTCATGATTTATATTCCCAATGTTTGACCGTAACCTTGTTCTAAACTGCATTCTTTTTGATACCGGAGGGAGTATTAAGAGACAAAGTAAAAAGACCATCTATTATATGAATGAATTTATTTCATATTTCTTATATGGATATACGTGTCCAAAAGACAAGAAGTATTTCTTTTGTACATGCCCTAACACTGGTTTGATCCAAGTATTATGTAAAAAAAAACGAACAAAGCTATCAACCCCTGCCCTCTTGCATCAAGAGCAGGGTAATTAATAAAGATGAAAACTGTTAGCCGACAGAGAACATTATATATAGTTCAAACACTTTACTTCCTCTCTGGTTTATTATTATATGAAAAAACGCATCACTTTCTTGCGCAATCTCTCTCAAAATTCAAGAACCGGAGGATGTCCATTTGTCTCTGCGACTCTGCAAGTCTCACGCGGTCTCAGCATACAAGCGGAGACTTTGCTCGGCAGTGGCGGGCCACACTAGACATGCACACGTGCTAACACAAGTGGGCCCATACATTGATTTGACCAATTCAAAGAAAAAATATCTCTTCGAAGCAAAACTATCAGAGAGACTTCAGGTTTCTTATTAGACAAATTAGTTAGTGACTGATGATATTTGGCTTTCAAGCCAATGCAACTAGGTAGACACGGTAACTCAACTATATATATACACACTAAGCCGCAACTTTGTTTTTAATATACGTTAATCTTTTCTCCCGATTTCATGTGTATTAGTTATTCCAACTTTCATCTTACATGTAATCGTATCAACTCCCCCCCCCCCCCCCCCCCCTCATTTTTAAGTGTTGTTGTTGAAATGTTGAGACAATAATTAATTCTAAATAGTAAAAAACAAACTACAGTAATTGTTGTTGGTGACCACTCCATATGGTGTGGTGTCCTACTAGGCGACAATCATCACACTTTTAGACTGATCCAACCATCTTCCTTGCAATACAATACACTACAAACCCAAGAGTTAAAGTGAAGCATAGAACATGGAGTTTCCTGGGATGTGGAAAAGCTGCACTCACCACTAGCTACTAGTCTACAATCTAATACGCTCCTTTATTTAAAAACATCACTGGTAGTACGCTTTAACTATGCATTAAGGCCCACTAAATCTAGTCATAGCATGTGAACCACTCCTGATCCCTATGACATCATGTGCTTCTGCATCTGGTAAACAGGTTTTCATGTCCTTTGCTTTAGCCTCCATATTCTTCCATTCCTTCTTGTAATTAACCACGCATGAAAACTAATACAGTTGTATTTTTTTTTCTGTTTTTGTAGAGTTATGTATCTACTATAGAAACGAATTGTGGATGAAAAAGCTATAGAAAAAAAAATACAAAGAGAAAATAATAGTTAGATGATCTAAATCAAAGGGTCGTGAACTTTGAGAAAAAGAACTTTCAATTTTCAGACGCATGAAAAATTCGCAAGCCCTTAGATACAAATTAATTTCATGGTACTGCATTCTATTTCAAGAAAACCTATATTGACATACATTGTCCAAAGGTGACATTATAGGCAACTTTATACTTCTGTCAAATTATATATGTAGTATAGATAAGATAAAATGATGTGATACACTAATCTCTATTTTCAGACAAAACGGACTGGATTAAATAAGGAAAGATGGTTGTTTGCGGCGGTTAGGCTGAACAGACGAAGTTAAAAGAGGGAAAAAGAAAAACAAAAAGATTACCACATAATAAAGCGGGTTTCTAGCCAGAAGAAGAGAAGAAGCCACCGAGCGAGTGGGCCCCACACATAAATAGCGACCAACCGCTGCTAAATAAAGCGTTGGCGAGGCGAAACTCGCGTCCCTTCTTCCCCTCCTCCGTTCCCTCGCGGTCACCGCCGGCGAGCCGAGAGCAGGATGACGCAGAGCACTAGCGACGGAGGGAGGGGCCACGGGTGCAGCCACTACCATCACCACAGCGCGCTGTGCTGCCTCTCCGGCGCGCCGCCGCTGCCGGTGGACGCGCCGCCGACGCCGGAGCCCGCCACCACCGCTCCAGTTCAGGGAGCGTCTGTGACGGTGGAGGGGGTGCTGCACAAGTGGACCAACTACGGGCGCGGGTGGCGGGAGCGCTGGTTCTCGCTACGGGACGGCGTGCTGTCCTACTCCAAGATTCGGGCCGGCGCGCCCCGCACCTCGGGGCCGCCGGAGGAGGACGGCGAGGTACGGCTGATCGGCGCGAGGATCGGCGGTTCGCGCCGCACGGACAAACCCGCCGGCGTTGTCTACCTCAAGGTCAGTGCTTGCCTCCGTTCGCTGGCTCCCTCCCTGGTCTCGGCGCGGTTCACGTGATCCGGCCGCGTGGTGGCGCAGACTCCCTTTCTCGATTTCGTCCTCTGTTTTCGCTAGAATTTGTTCCCCACATTTCCTAAACAGACCGCGTTCATTCAATGCAATTCATGCCCAGTATTTACTTCCTCTGCAGTCGCAAGTTGCTCTTCTTCTCCTCGTCTTGTGAATCGCTTTTGTTCGTGAGGACCTTTTTCAGTTAGCCTTCACGATCCCTGACCCTGACAGCGTGCTGTTCGTTAAGACCTTTTTTATCAAGCGTTTAAAAATTATTTTGATCGAAATGTTGAGTTCTTTTGGGGTGCATGATAGATTCTCATGCTGAGTTCTCCTCATGGCGGAATGGTAGGTGGGAGACAGTGTCACATTGTAGATCGAAATGACGTGACCTCTTTATTTACTAATTTCTTTGCGAGGATATTTCAACCTCTTTGCAGGTGCGTTACTGTGACAAATCATCTGGTTTTATGATTCATTCTAGTGATTCATTCAATGGTATTAATAACATTAGCAGTTTAATTAATTAACTAACTAACTAACAATATCAATACAGTACCATATTAGTGGTCCAAACTACTCAAACCAGTAGCGATATATATTTTCAAGCTAACGAACAACTAGCCCTGTTTTCCTTCTTCCTGATCCGTTTCACTTTTATTCCCAAAAAAAGGCCATCCCTTTCTCTATCAGACGATCAGGTGCATCAATTGCTCCTAAAGCCCCTGGGCTTTTCCAAGCTTTTTCTGGAAATTTTCGATAATGACGGTTTTTTGTTGTCTTCCTATTGATCAGCATCAGCCAGGACAACCTAGTCTATCTGTTAGTCACTGTCCTATTACTATGCACACTATTTTAACCCAAAAATGCTGTAAGGTAGGATTCATCCAAATGAATGTGGACACAGAATAAATTAATGTTGTTACTGGATATGCTCTGGGGATTTTCTCGAAATTGCATTATTGTGTTGTACTGCTCCAGAGGTTGCTTTTCCACAAGGCTTTTACTAGCTGTTGCACTGGCAGTGTTAGTACTATCACTGGGTCTTTTCAAGGCCATTGGGCATGGGTCCCAAGAATTAAAGATGTACAGTTGATTCAAGTGGTCACATAGAGGGAGGGGAAGGGGAAGGAGGAATAAAATGGAGGACCTGTGTCAACGTCAGATTGAGTAAGGGGCCTCGTGGATCTTCAAGAACTTTGAGGTTGGGTTATTTGATTGATTTTTTAGATTATTGCAGCTGGACTAGATTTCTTTCGTTTATTGAGACCTTGTGTAACACCCCCATCTTTTCCTTTTAAATGTTTTTTTTTTCATTGGCCTTTTCTCTGGACCCTTCAAGTTTAATGGAGGCAGAACTAATTCAAAGTGATTTTGTTTGTTTTCATCTTTTCCTTTGTTTGCCTTATTGATAGTGTTGCATTTTGGTAGTCCTGTACTTTTCATGTGCAAGGCTACCCAGTTACAAACACAAGGGATCTAATCGGTCACTGCATTTTGTAGGTGTCAGCATTTCGGGAAAGTAAGTCCGATGATAAGAGATTCTACATATTTTCCCCCACAAAGACGCTTCACTTGAAGACGGATTCAAAAGATGACCGTGTTGCCTGGATTGAAGCCTTAATTCTGGCAAGAAGTGTTTATTCCCTCAGTTCGCTTAGTGGGAGGGTTACTTTCGTGCAGAGTGATGTATCGATTTCAACTGCACGGCTTCGAGATCGAATGCAACAGGAGGGTCTGAACGAGAATCTCATTGAGGACTGTGAACAAATTATACTTTCTGAGTTCTCAAACTACCGGAAGCAACTGAAGCGACGTTATGAGGATTACTTAAGTTTGTTTGGGTCGTGCAGACACCAATTTGAGGTAGAATAACTGCATACTTCTTTGTTGATGCATGATTTGGACATAAGTATTATGCAGCAGAAACTAACTTACTTTTGGAAGTAATAATTTAAAGATGTTGGTATAGTGGAGGGTTCTAAGTAGATCTCATATGGAACTTGTTATTCAAGTTTGCAAGGTTACTCCTTGAGTGGTTACTCTACTCCTTTTTCCTGCAGGAATTTTACATAGTGTGTTACACACATATTTGTGCAGGAAGGTAGAGATGAAAACATAACACAGGAGGCGTTAACAAGAAATGGATTTTCTAGTTCTCGGCATGGGAATTATAGTGGTATGACTTTCATACACATCCAGCTACTTACTGCAAGAACATTAGCTCTGTGATCTGCACTTATTTGTTGCTCGCTTCTGTCTTCTGTTCCAGACCTCTTGGTTTTCATTCATTATTTTATCTTTATATGTTTTAAGTATCCTAAATAAGTAAGAAGTTTCATTCTTAGATTCTTATTTCCTAAGAATTAGCATTCTTTTAACGGGTACAATGTTTTTCTTGCCAGAATACAGCACAACAGAATCTGATGAATTTGAGAAGCAGGATGATTGTGAATTGACTTGTGATGATGAACCTATGTTCTTCGATTCTGTAGACCACTTCATTGGATCAGAAAATAGTTCTTTAACCATGTCAAGTGGTCCGGAAATGGTGGGCACCGTAAAACATGATTCTAATAACATGTTACCGCAAATCAGGCGACGAATTAAACTACCAGAGCCTACTGAGAAAGAGAAAGGAATCAGCCTTTGGTCCATTATTAAGGATAGTGTCGGGAAGGATTTGACACGAGTCTGCCTTCCAGTTTACTTCAATGAACCACTCTCATCTCTTCAAAAGTGTTTTGAAGATTTAGAATATTCATATCTTTTGGATCAGGCCTATCAGTATGGAAAAATGGTAAGATCACCTTTACATATTCTGTGTTGCATATATCTGGGACATTCATCTGCTTTATGATGAGTGAGGTCAGAGAAGATGATCATCAATAAATCTTTTTGTTATTTCGAAATTGAGGTTCAAATTCAACTGCAAACCTGATACCTGCAAATGTGATTGTGACCAAAGTATAACAAGAAACATCCCATGAGCATAAAGAATTACATATTGGTATTGATATTGTTCTGAATTTCTACATGATTTATGTGGTCTGAAATATTACGTCAGTCTTGGCTAGGAAGGATATTCTAATAAACGTTTCATGTTATTTATTCGTACAAAATTAAAAAAAAAAAGTTTCACAGAACTATAATTTGTTCTATTAGTTTTTATCAACCTACAGCATTCTCTACAATATTGTGCCTTTTGCCACATTATAAGGAATGTTCGCTCAATATTGCTTGCATTTGAAATTTAGGGGAACGGCCTCATGAGAATTCTCAAAGTAGCCGCCTTTGCAGTCTCTGGCTATGCTTCATCTGTTGCAAGACCTTGCAAACCATTCAATCCTTTATTAGGAGAAACATATGAAGCTGATTACCCAGACCGAGGGGTTCGCTTCTTTGCAGAAAAGGTCAGTTAAAGACTTCTTTCATCATCTGATAGATGGTGTGTTGGCCTCTGGGGAATGAAACAGTGATAAATGATCCAGATTTTTTTGAACGAAAATGAAGAATCTCTTATTTTCCTTTTTTGCTCTTTTAATTAAAATGGTTAAAGTATACCCATACTTAAAAGGATGTAGTTTATGATGAATAGTACGCTATGCAGCTTCATTTATCTTGGACTGAACATTCATTCTTACATATATGATACTGCATTGGAGGCTCTTCATTTCATAAGTTTGCTGTTCATCATTTCCACCAATAGGTTAGTCATCATCCGATGTTGATTGCCTGCCACTGTGAAGGCAAGGGATGGAAATTCTGGGGCGACAGCAATCTCAAATCCAAATTTTGGGGACAGTCGATTCAAGTTGATCCGGTTGGCATTTTGACAGTGGAATTTGATGATGGTGAAATCTTCCAGTGGAGTAAGGTATGTAGCACAACGTGACATGTTAAGATCCCTGATTGATATTCTATGTTTTTCTCATAATTATGTCTTCACATATTAATGCCTTGTCAGGTTACAACAACTATTCACAACCTCATTCTTGGGAAGCTGTACTGCAGCCATCATGGAACCATGCACATAGAAGGGAATCGCCAGTATTCATGTAAACTCAAATTCAAAGAGCCATCGCTTCTTGAACGCAATCCTCACCTAGTATGATCCACTTGCCCTCTGTTCTTTATAGTGATGATATGGACCTGCATGCTTTCCTCTTGTGTACATTTAAACTTTTATGAACATTCTGTTCTGGTATTGGGTAACATATGAATCTGATTATGAAGCATTTAGATCTGAAGAGTTTGCATAAATTTCATGCTCTTCATATATTTCAAATGATCTAAATTTCATGCTCTTCATATATTTCAAATGATCTAAGGAAAGATCAAAGATCCACCTATGCTTTAACTAGGAACATGTTGAATCAGTAATGCATGATGTAGTGCAACTGTGCAAGCCATTTTCTTTAGTTTTTAATGTATGTCTGCCAGATACAGGGTGTTTATATTTATTATCATTTTCATGATTTTTTTTATTCTGTAGGTACAAGGTTTTGTAGAGGACAACAGTGGGAATAAAGCTTCGTTTTTGATAGGGAAATGGGATGAAAGTATGTACTACAGTAAATTGGATACTTTCAGGGTTAAGAGTGCTAGCCAATTGCAAGATGCCTCGCTATTGTGGGAAAAGAACAAACCTGCTCCTGACCCAACTCGCTACAATTTGTCTTCATTTGCAATCACAATGAATGAGTTGACTCCAGGACTGCAGGTACGGATCTAAACATGGTGTAGACTCATAGATGTTCGATAATTAAGATTTTTGTCCTAATTGCTTCCATGGATAAAGGAGAAACTTCCTCCTACTGATTCACGACTCAGACCAGACCAGCGTCATCTTGAGAATGGTGAATATGAAAAGGCGAACGCAGAGAAGTTGAGGTTGGAGCGAAGGCAGAGAATGGTATCATTGGCTCTTGCCTCCCAGGCTCTTCCTCTTTCTCGCTCTCGTTTCCCTTTAAAAGATGGCAAACTTAACAATATTCTTGTGCCATTGCAGTCAACAAAACTTCAAGATAGTGGCTGGAAACCCCGGTGGTTCGAGCAGGACTCCAAAGACGGGACATACCTCTACAAAGGTGGATATTGGGAAACAAGAGAGAAGGGCGGATGGGACGGATGCCTTGACATATTCGGGGAATTTGCTGAAACATGAACACTCGGTTCTGGATCCATCAAAGTCTGAAGCACCACATCCAACAACGCCTGTAAATTCTGTGTGCCAGTTGATGTCTCCCAAGTTTATGTGAGATATCTCTGGTTCAAGAAGAGATGGACAGCTGCGCATGGGGAACTGAGCTTTGGAGAAGGCATTACTATAACTAGGAGTGGTAGTGGTAGCAGCAGTCCAAAATAATATTGTTGCTATTCTTTTGTTACTTTGTTGAACATGGCGAATCAGTTGTTGAGCAGCATATATCCCCATGGGATATTGTCGACTGCAGCTGGGCTTGTGTAGGAAAAAGCCAAGGATATATTTACAGGACAGGTGGAATCATCATGGAATGAAAGTGGATCCTGTCATGATTTCAGCAAATAAATTCCTTTGATCTCACGAATTTTCAATTCCATTTTTTTGGAATAAAATTTCAATTCTGTTCCTTTCCTATCCGGTGAAATTTTTGTTGGAGTCCCCTCCTTTTCATTTGTAGAAAATCATCATGTCATTGTCATGTGCTTCTTATGCACCTTGGTTGGGACTTGGAACACTGGGGAAACAAATGTGGAAGTAGAGGGGAAGATAAATTGTTGCCAATACTTTCTGGGTTTGTATGTCAACAAAATACATTTGAGACTACTTTTGAATATTTACCCCTATATTGATTATATTTTTTATCCTTTTCTTTTGGATGTACTTTATGATGTATTCTCAATTTTGATTTAAGGAATATGAATTTAAAATCATTGAGAATGTTATACAATTTTTTTGGAGGGCATGAAGATGTTATAGTACATACTCTTCACGTTCTATCATTGCACGACAGTTTCTCTAACTAAGCCCACATTCAAATCTCTCATGCCGAGTCAAATGGACTGCACGCAGCCCAGTGATTTTAGACGGGCAGTCGGGCACGAGTTCAACACAGACATACAGTCCGAAATAGCACGACCAGGTGGTGGATGGCACGCGGGCAGCCGAGGCACGGGCCGAAAAAGTGATCGGCCCACAGAACACACGAATGCCCCAGCCAACAATATAAAACATCCGGCTGACCTTTCAAAACCCTAGACCGCGCCGTCACCCGTCTCTGCCCTTCACCTTTCTCTCGCCGCTCTCCGCAGTGCAGCAAGGGCGGCGGAGCGCGGCACACAACGTCACAACAGTGGCTTCGTCTCGTCCGGCCAGCGCCTCCTCCTCCAGATAAGAGCCAAGCTCAACTCTCCAATTTTATGGAGAACCCTCCTTACCTTCGCGAGGGCTGGACGGGGTTGACAAGGGGATTGGGCCTCGATTTCACTCGGAGGAGAAAGGAGGAGAGGGGTCTGTTTCTGTTGTTGGTGATCGGGTGCAGTTCGTAGGAAGGAATGTCATTGATGATGAGTACGCAAATGCTGGCCTTGCGGAACCGAAGATATTGCTAACAACATCTCGCAATCCCAGTCAACCATTGTCTCAATTTGCCAAGGTACGCTTTCTTTTGTTCCCTGAAATGAGATGCTTTTAGTGCTTTGAAGTCTTGCAATGCTTTAGCTAATGAACCTTTATTGTTCTGTTTGTTTCCCAGGAGCTGAAGGTTGTCTTTCCAAATGCACAAAGGATGAACTGTGGAGGCCAGGTATAATGCAGCAGCTTTACTCTGTTTATTATTCTTTTGTTCATAATCATAAAATGTATTTTTATGCTTGGTTCGGTTGTCAGGAGTATACAGTTTGCAGCACCAAATGTCTTTCGCTGCTATGTTTTGTCATTTATTTAATGATAAACAATTGTCACATTGACAGGTGATATCCGAAATTGTTGAGTCCTGTCGTGCGCAGAACATCAGTGATCTTGTATCTTGATCCATGAGCATCGGGGTCAGCCAGATGGTTTGATTGTCAGCCATCTACCTAATGGTCCAACTGCATACTTTGGGTTGCTCAATGTGGTAAGTATGATTATCTGTTGTGACCTTGTGCCATGCATAATATGGATGGCCACATTTTTGCTGATGACCTGAGTTTTTTTTTTCAGGTGACACGACAGGACATTAAAGATAGGAAGGCTATGGGTAAAATGTCCGAAGCTTACCCCCACCTATACTGGACAACTTCACAACCAAGGTGTGTTCAGGAACATTTTGAGTTGTTTCAGTTAAAAATACCTTTTTTTTTTTGCTGATTCTTTTTTGTCTCGTGATGAGAATGCCCCACCTAATGCTTGTGAATAGAAAATTTGAGTCAGCATTTCGTAGGGGTGAAGCATATGTGAACTTCTAGTATAACTGTAAGGAGACTACAATGTTTGGTTTTGTTGATTACTTACTCCTACTTCTACTTGTGTGGAAGCACTCTCCATTTCTAGATGTGTCAACAAAAAAAAAAAAACCCTTGTCTCCAGTCCTCACCAAGGTTTAAGTTACAGTTTTATGCGCGGAAACCGCCCGACGGCGCACGAGCGGTTACCGCGGTTACCGCGGTAACCGCTCGAAAAACCGTTCAAATTACAGATTTCAATTTTTTGAATCCGATTTGAATCGAAACCGCAGTTTCTGAGCGAAAACCGCTCGGTTTGCAGCCGAAACCGCTCGGTTTGCAGTGAAAACCGTTCGGTTTGACTGAAAACCGCGGTAACCGCTCCCGAAGTTTCAAATTTTGAATCAGAAACCGTGGTTTTCGGCGGTAACCGCTCGGTTTACGCAGCCATCCGGTTTGACTGAAAACCACAATTTTAACTAAAAACCACACTAAACAAGTTTTTTTAAACTTCTTCCTCCATCATAATTCCTCATTTTTCATCTGGTTTTTTTACGTATTTTTTTACAAATTTTTTCAAAATTTTCAAAATCCATCAAATTCAAATTCGGAAAACTAACCGTAAAAACCGAGCCGGAGCGGTTTGGACGGAAACCGCGAAAACCGAGCGGTTTTGAACGGCTTTTTGAACCCTGGTCCTCACCTCTCCTTGCAATGCGAGTTTTATATTGCTTTCATGCATGCATGCAAACTCTCTTGGTGCTTGCTAAGCACCTCCGGTTCTACATTTCACTGTTTGGTGTTTTCTTTGAGATTTTGCTTATGCTGCTATATCAACTTGTAGCTATCAGAGATGTGTGTTTGGCGATAGTATGAATCTAGTATATTTTGCTGCTAGTATGTTTTCAAGTAACTGCACTACATCACATTTGTTTTTTACCTTTTGTGGCTGCAATGATGGTATTCTCGTTAACCTGAGATATACTATGAGGATTATACCATCCATTCAAAAATATAGCTGAGCAGCGGTAATAGTAGATGTATCATGATTGAGTGATTTCATGTTACCACCGTACAGTTGTACTAGTTTTGCATTTTTCTGTTGTGGCTGCAATGATGGCTTTCTCGTTAGCCCGACAATATTATGAAGATTGTTCTATCCATTCAAAAATATACACTGAGCAGCTATGATACTAGATCTATCATGATTTGAGTGTTTTCATGTAACCACACTACAGTGACTACTTTACATTTGTTCTTTTGTGGCTGCAATGATTTATTTCTCGTTAACCTGATACATTATGAGGATTATATCATCCATTCAATGATAATGACTCAGCAGATTTGATACTAGATAAGCAATTTCATGGTGTAGCTTATTTTTTCTTCTCAAATTCATTTTTTTTCATGTTGTTGTTTCGTATATCCCTGAATTATCTGCCTGACAGTTGGAGGTTGCAATGATGTCTTTCTCGTTAACCTGAGACTTATTTCTTCTATGAAAGACACTTCATTCCATTCATATCTCATGACTGAGAATCTCCACTTTCATTTCTTTGCTACTTTTTTTAAGCCCTTTATTTGTTTCTTTTTCTTTTTCTTTGTTTGGGTGAGGTCCCAAATTCTATATGCATTTAGTTTGGAAGCTGAAATATTTTTTTGTTTGATAGACTAAAATCTGCTGGATTGACAAAAAAAACAATCATCGTGTACATAACTATTTGGAAGCTGAAATGTTATTCTATATACAATTCTATAGATTTGCCTTTTATCATGTACATAACTACAGATTTCCTTCTTATCTTTCCACTGTCGAGCAATGTGCTGCATCACCACAATTTGGTCAGCTCCATCTAGTCTTTTTACTTGCTCCTCTATTTATTCAGACAATTTCTTATGAATTTCATGCTTCTGATTTCAAATGGAGGATGCAATGATGTTTTTTCTCGTTAACCCAAGATGTGCTTACTACTGTGAAGACAAGCTTTAGTCCATTCAAACTACCAAACTGAGCTCCTCCATTTTCACTTCTTGGATTAGCTTGAGTTCATTGTTATGCGTTCTAACATTTGTCTTCTTCTTTGTAGACTACTGACTAAAAGTTGGGTGTAGTGAACCAAATTAAACAGATTAGTTTGATATCATCTCAATGGACCAATGGACCTTGTTTCAACCTTCAAATAGTTCGACAAAAGTTCTGTTATGTATTACAGGCCGGTGAAAGGAGCCAACATTCTCAAGCATCTCTTTCCCGTTCCAAAGCCAGATTCGAAGCGAATAATTAATTTTGCTATTAGAGATGACTACATCTCTTTCAGGTCAGTATAACACTGTATCAGTTTCTTTCACAAGATCTGAATGAAGCCCAACTAGCTCATTTCTACTGCTACGATAACTATATTATGGCACTGTTATTCTTTCTATTTATTATGTTAAATATCCTGCTCCATTTTTTGAAGACACCATGTCTATGAAAAACGTGGCGGCCCCAAATCTATTGGCCTGAAGGAGGTTGGGCCCCGCTTTTGAGCTGCGACTATACAACTTAAGGGAACTTCATGCCACTTGAAAACATTGTTATTGCTGTTAAACATTGTCAATTTATTGTTTTATTAATTTGTTGCTGTTGCTCTTGCCGGACAACAGATCAAACTAGGAACTGTCGAGCAGAACAAAGCAAAGGACGAGTTTGCACTAAGTCGGTACATGAATACGGCAAAGAAGCAGAAGACTCTTCGGGCATGAGTTTTGGTGGACTTGCTAGTGAAGTACAGGATATTGACCCTTTTCCTTTTGCATTTACGGTTGCTGGATATCAACTACTGCATCCCCGGAATGTCTAGACTGTTGCACGTTGGGAAAGTCTGCGTACGAACGAACAGTTTAATATGAGATAAATACTAATCAAATATTTGACATCATTAACTTTTTACTTATCATTCATCTTAGTAAAAAATATGGCAAATATTATATATTTGATACCGTTCTGTACAGGATACCGTTCTATTATTTTTTTTCATGTGCTTGTCTGTCTACACTTCCACTTGAATACTATTGTGAGTTGCTAGCGAACGTGTTTATTCTAGTAACTTTTTAGAAACTCCTTAATAATCTATGAAAAATCAAATATTGAGGAATACACCAGAAACCATTTGCTACACCAGAATCTGCCTTGCGCTATCACCCATCACCGTTTTTACTGCCACCTTGAACTTATTCTATGTTTGTTGATGATGGGAAGAGAGGGTGTTGCAGCTGCACTGACAACCTCCAAACTCTATGTTTTAGCAATAACCGTGTGGCGGTGCCTCCGTGGCCACTCCCGCACTCATCTCGGTGCTCTGCTATCATTTCCTACCCCGCTCTGCCACCATCGACGATAACTGCATTCTGCATTGTGACGCCTGCCCACACTTGTCCGTGCTTTGCCCCGATCTGCTTGACCGTCGCACCTGCATTGCTCCTCCTCTTAAAATCGTTCCTGAATTTTTACGAAGATAATAAGGATTTCATAAAGATTTATATATAGTTCTTGAACGAACAATCACAACGCAGTGAGGCGAAAGTCGTTGCCACCTGACATTTGGCAGCCAGGTCTGCACCCCAATTAAAGTGCCACGTCACGGATCAACCCAGCTCAGCTAGATTACCACTCGTACCCTTCCCTCTACACACCCACTCTGAGTCGAGCATTTCCTACCTACCAATGGCAGAACCGTCATTTGGCTTGTCCAGTTCATCCAAGAAAGACGATTCTACGCATTTCTCTTGCATCCATTTTTATGCCCGGGATTGCGAGACAGGAGGACAGGAGAGTGCGACCAAACTTCCCTTTGCCCCATCATTTCTTGGGGATTTCCCGTCCTCGTTCCCATCGATCAGCGGGCGCCCCTCGTTCCTACCTTCCCGATTGAAACAACAATAAAAAAAAAGCCCTTTTCGGCACGATTCGTGTCTGGGTTCTCGATTCGATTGGTTCTTGGGAGAGGGGGGAGGGATCATTTGATCAGGGAGGGAGCACAGGAGCAATCATGAGCGGCGGAAGCGGAAGTTTTCTCGAGATCCAGCCTTCGGAGCTCGCATTCCCCTGTAAGTCCTCTCAGATCTCGTCTCCAGATCGAGGCGTTTGGATCATCAGAAATGTTGCCGCGACTCTTCGTTTCCGTAGATCTTGGTCAAATCCCGGATCTTGGGACGGAATCGAGGTCCGTGATGTCTCATGAACGGGCTGTGATTCTGATCACCTGATTTGCGTTGTGGCCTGTGGAACCAGGCTTAAAAATGTGAGGAAGAGAGCTTCATTTGAACGCGGCACTAGTTTTATTGCAAATGACCTATGAGACCTATTACGACGTGAAATGGAATCGACATGTAATACCTCTTTTTCCTTAGATTTTAGTACATCCCATTGTGTCTCAGTAGGAGAGGCTTGCTTGTTCTTCTTGGTACCTACACACGAGTTGAAGCGCTTGTATAACTTCTTATACGTTTTAGAATTTGTTTGCTTTTTTGTTACACTACTGAATATAGCCTGATGCAACGTTTTGTGCATGCAGTTGAACTAATGAAGCAGAGCTCGTGCTCCATGCATCTCACCAATAAGACTGACCATTATGTAGCATTCAAGGTAATTTGTTGAATATTCACTATTTCACACATCAGTGTTTTAGTCACTTATGTAGGTTGCGGATTTGGATGTGAATCTTTTATCTCATTTATGGCTCATAGGTCAAGACAACCAACCCGAAACAGTACTGTGTGCGCCCTAATATTGGTGTTGTATTACCTGGCTCGACTTGTGATGTTACAGGTAGCTCTCACCCTCAATCTGAAGCACAATGAAACCACAGCTTTATGCAATTATGTGTTCGTTAACTGTGTTCTATTTTCTTTTATTAGTAACAATGCAAGCACAGAAGGAGGCACCTCCGGACATGCAGTGCAAGGACAAGTTCCTAGTTCAAAGTGTTGCAGCTGAGACTGGTGCAACAACTCAAGATATAAATGCAGCAATGGTAGCTACTCTGGCACTCTTGTGTGGCATTACTTTCCCTTTGCCTTCATTTGTTTTCTAGCTTATCAGTATCATCATTTCATGACATATGTTAATGTGCTTTCATGGTGACAGTTCAATAAGGAGCCAGGTAGGGTTGTAGATGAATTCAAGCTGCGTGTGGTTTATGTGCCAACAACTACACCCAGCCCCATCCCTGAAGATTCTGAACTAGGGAGTTCTGCTCACTCATTTGCGCAAGAAAACGGATCCTATCATTCAACTACGATGCCACAATCTGTAAGACTTCCTTTTATTTTATATAGTTTGTAATCAAGCTTCTTTATGGCTCTCTTTTTGGATGATTTAGTGAATAATTATTTCTAATCACTATTGTGCCCTTTTAGGTATCTAGATCATCTGCTGAACCAAATAAGGAGAGGTCCTCTGAGGTAAAAACCTTTATGATCGCCTCTCTTTTAGACCACCAGATTTGCTATATTTGAAAAGTTAGGAACATGCAAGCCTCTGGTTTATCACACACCAACAGTGTTGAAGTAATGATGTCTCTTTGTATTATGCTTTAAGTGACCAGCTAACATATAGATAATAGAGATTGAAAATATACTGAGGGATGCATTTGGTCGTGACATGGATGATCCTGTAGAGTTTTGAAATAGATGTCAGATCGGAAACCCTAATTAGATTGAAGACCACAACTCCATAACCAGTTAACCACCACCTGATAAGTGGGGCATGAAATTTACCATCAGATATTCATGCGTCAAATTTAGCTTCATTACCATTGATCTCTATACTGGTACAATTTGCCATGCTAGTATTCAAAGAGTTATATATCTTCATGGTTTGTTATTTATTGCATGAAGTAATCTTCTTTAATGCTTTTTGCTCTTATGATGCATGTATTGATAGTAACAAGTTAGAAAACTTAATTTGCCGGGTCTCAAAAGTAGTTGGCTTTATGATAGCAGAAAGCCAAAATATAGGCATTTGTTTCTAACTTGTATAATTTGAAGTTCCGTTTTTTGATGAATTTATTACACTGTTTGATGGCTGTTAGGCATCATCCGTGATCTCCAAGCTAACTGAGGAGAAAATGTCTGCTATTCAGCAAAACCAGAAGTTGCGGCAAGAGCTGGTATGTTGACCTGGCATTGTAGTTTGTGACCTTATTCTTGAGTTTTTTCTTTATTTTCATCCAAACTATTATAGGCTTGATTCTCTAATTGTTACTGTTGCGAAAGGGGAATCAATGTTTCATTCTGGCAAACTAAAAAATATTTAGATATCATTGGCCTTTGATGTAAGCTGATGAATGCTCCTATTTAGTGCTTTAGTCAGCTTTAATCAAAGAATATAATCTGCATTCTCACAAATGTTTGGACTTTGGAAAAGTTTATAGTTGCGTTAGAGGCAGATTAAGAGCATCGAGTGACTTACGGTAGCCTGTGTTGAAACATGTGTTCTTGTCGTTTGTTCAATTTTTTAGTGAATTTATATTTTAGCTTGTGGATGATGATCTACTATTCAAGGAACTACATCTTAACATGTTTTCTGCCTTGACAATACCATGGCAGAAAACACAAGTATAACAAAGCCTGCATGCTTCTCTAAATGTGGGTTGGGCAATATGTGGGCTTCACCGACTTATAAATATGTTTATCTTTGCATCAGGAGCTTTTACGGAAAGAAAGCAGCAACAGCAGTGGCGGTTTCTCGCTCACCTTCTTGCTTATCGCTGGCCTTCTGGGCATCATTATCGGCTACATCCTCAAGAAGACATAGTAAGAAGCAGCTTCTAAGTTATACTCCCAGGAAAGGCTACCCCTGCAAACTGTACGCCGCCCCTGGGGTTTTCCTCCTGCAAGCGGGAGCTCTTGTTCTAACGCGTGTAACAACAGCCCTAGAAAGCTTTTGGTTTGTGTACATTGTGGTGGTTCATACATTTCTGAGTTTCTTTTTCCTCCTGGATTTGTTGGTAGACTTTGTTTTTATGCCTAACTGCCGCAACTTGTGTCGCATTCATCAATCTCTTTATTCTTTCTGATTTCATATTTACCCGGTTGTTTCTTGACCCCATGCATTTTGGAATTTTTCAACTGTGTTTCAAAACTGCAAAGTTTTATATCTTCAGTTGAGGTTGATGCATCAGATCAGGAAATAAGAAGATATATCTACATACAAACTGCTAAATTATCAAACTACTGAGATGTTGATAACTGCAACAAAAAAAAAAGGGTGCCTACATACATATACATATTGTATTTATGAAAGGAAATGAGAAAGTGTCGTAGGGTTGATTACAATATCCTCCTGTTGCATAGTTGAAGTCCCATGTTTTGTGCCACGCACAATACCTGCAGAAATGGATCTTCAGGTTGGAACTGTGCAAGTTTCTGGGTACCCGCCATGTTTGAGAATCAGCACTGCCGTGGCCGGGACGGCGCCGGCGAGGAACCCAAGCAGCAGCCAGCCAAGCCTCGCCGCAAGAAGCCATAACGGCGAAGAAAAGGCCACGCACTCACGGGCAGACGCTTTCTCTTCTTCCTCTTGGCCGGCGCCTGCTGCTGCCTCCCTTTCCTCCGTCGTCAACATTGATGACAGCCGATCCTTCAACGCCTCATTGCCGCTGGTCCCAACTTCTGTCACGCCGGAGACGCTCTTGCTGCCGCCGCTGCCCCTGACTGCCTCGCCGCAGCAGTCGCTCTCCGGCCTGGCCGCTTCTCTCGCCATTTTTGTGATGATCACGCGCGTAGAGAGGAAGTTCCGTCCGTTCGGTTGCACGCTGTACGTTCGGGTTTTAATGCTGCTACCGTACTACGTCCGTAGGCGACGAGTCGCGACCTTCGATCCCGTACGGACGCACAGGGTTCTGTACCGTCCGATCGAAGCGGTTTCCGACGCGGGCCGTCGATTGGGGTCGGTGGCGAACTGGCGCTGGGAAATCCGTTTGAAGCACCGGCGAAACTGTCGAATGCAACACGCGAGGAAGTTCTATGGAAAAGTGTGGGCAATCTGTATGTTTCTTTGAAAACTATGCGTAACCTAGTACTTGAAAAGTTGGTTTGCATTTCTGAGAAATTTGGTAGGATCAGTCGCACGTTCGTTCTATCTAAAGTTTTTATTAAAAATAAATGTACAGACCACAATGTACTTAGCTCTCTGCTTGGGGTAATAGAGGTTACTGTGTCCGAAGTCTTCCACTTCCACAGCACAGCTCCAACCTTTAATAGTAATTTTTTAGCATCACGCAGTCAACTTCAAAAATATAATAAAGGCACTTGCTTTTTTGTTTGGACACATATAGGGAATTTTGCCAACACATTTTCGGATTTCTTAGCAACACCAACATACGAGAGTTTTCCTATCCTATCCTATCCTAGCCCTAGTCCTAGTGATGGACAATATAGTATGTAGTATATGATGAGCTTATTGGGGTAACGGAGGCTACTGTGTCTGAGTCTTGCACCATTCCAACCTTTAATACTTCCTTAGCACTTAGTTGCTTGGACCAAAAAGAAAAAGGAATTTTGCCAACACACATATTCATATTTTGAGTGAGATATAAGGTCGGTCAATCAATTCAAAAGCACATATTCTTCTTCATTTTTTCCCCTTTCAGTTCCTCTTTTGCATCGTCACTGGCAGCCAAGGAAGTCATCACAAAACGTGGCGACATTGAGTCACTGACATCCCGTCCCCGCAACCCTTGCAGGTATTTTTACCACCATTTCCCCCTCCTCCTCCTCCTCCTCCTCCTCCTCTAAGAAGTTATTAATTATACTACTAACACGTAACACATGTATAAATAGATAGAGATACAGACGAGATACACGACGTACTTGGTACATAAACATATGGTGCGATGGGCGCCGTCGGATGAATAATGGATGATGGACAGACGGGACGTACGGATATAGAGGTGCGCGTCACACGTCGCGTCCCCCCGTGATCGATCAGTGCAAACATGGCTCGTCGTCGTCATTGACGCTGCCGTCTGCGCCCCGTCGTCCGGCCTTGTATTTGTACCACCTGGCGGCGACGAAGTATACGAGCATGTTGACGAGGCAGATGGCGGCGAGCAGCCAGTAGAAGTAGTCGAGACGGCCCTTGTTGAGGTCGTCGGCGATCCACGGGTGCCGGTCTCCGGTGATCTTGTGCACGGCGGCGACGAGCGCGGAGCTGACGAAGAAGCCGAGCGAGAGCGTGCTGAGGAACAGCCCCGTGCTCATGGTCTTCATGCCCTTGGGGCACTCGCGGAGGAAGAAGTCGAGCTGGCCGATGTACGTGAACGCCTCGCCGGCGCCGACGAGGAAGAACTGCGGGATCAGCCAGAACACGGACATGGGCACGACGCCGTCTTTCGGCGTGTTGTTCTCGTGCGCCACGCGGAGCCGCCGGATCTCCGTCAGCGCGGCAGCGGCCATGGCGACCACGGACAGCGCCAGCCCCACGCCGATGCGCTGCAGCGGGGTCAGCCCGTGCGGGTTGCCGCTGACGCGGCGCGCCACGGGCACCACGATGCGGTCGTAGACCGGGACCGTGAGCAGGATGGAGCCCACGAAAAAGACGGTCAGCGAGCCGGCGGGGATCTGGAAGGACGCGCCGATGCGGCGGTCCATGGTCGTCGCCTGGGAGACCGAGAAGGTGGTCATCTGCGCGTACACCGTCCAGAACATGATGGTGGTCGCCCAGATGGGCAGCATCCGCGTCACCGTCTTCACCTCCTCTACGTCCGTCAGCGTCGCCAGACGCCACTTGCTCGGCTCCGCCGCCGGGTCGTCGTTGATCGCGGCGTGGTCGAGGAACCTGTGACACAGTTCAGTTCAGCCGTTTCTTTATGTTTATTTGCTCTCATTAATTCGTCTTCTCATTCTGTAATAAAATGAGTCACAACAAAGACATAACTGCGTGCAGCGATCGTCAAAAGCAAATACTGTCCTTTAAAGTATGCAACCGCAGTAATCTAGCTATCAACATAGTGTCAGTTTTAGGCTGCTGACAGAACTGAAAGAACAAGCACGATGGACCTTCAAAGTTTCTTTGCGGTATTTTAACTTTGGCTCTCATTCTTCTGATTTTGTAGAATGAGCCACAAAGACATCACTACACCAAGCATCAAAAGCAAATTCTTCGGATACTGTCCTTTAAGTTATTTCTTCAGATATTCAGGTTGCAGTCAGTCACTAGAATACTACTAACTATAACTGATGAAACAACAGAGAGCATTCGAAGGAAAGGTTGTTTTCAACTTTCATTGAAAAGAAAACCCAACAAAGGCCGTGCTTAAGCTAAAAGCAGTGGCCACAGGAGCAAGATTCTGCACAAGATGGGGATGGGGACACGGACCCAACCAAAAAAACCACCTAAACGAATCGTCCCAGCAACAAGCTAAACAACTAATAAGCCGTCAGAATCGATAACATGAAACACGAATGGCACCACACTAACCTAGTAGCTAAATGCATAGGACAGAACGTTCGCTATTATCTAAAACAAAAATGAACTTATATTATTAGGACAGTTGGTGGCGCGTCGCAGTGGCTGCAATATTCCGCCCATCACTGATGACTGGCGCGCCCAATCATGATCGAGAATCAAAACACCTGTTCCTCGTCGTGGGGTGCAAATAATGCAAATTATGATAATACTAAGCCGATCACAGTTGTATAATTAAGCATCCCCAGATAGAGCTGAAGAACTTTTAATTTACAAAGGATTATTTCAGGTTATCTAGATCTTGCCTACTGACTACTACTGTTAGATGCCCATATCCCGCGTTGAGTGTTGATTAAGGCGCCTAATCATGCGATCTCATGAACGAAGTGACGACACCCCCTCTTGTGATCATGTGTGCAGCTGATGAACTCCTGAGAGTTGGTTCGCCAAAGAAGGAAGACATGCATGGCCCCGAAACCTTCAGAAAACTCGATCTCAACCAGTACATACTACAGTACGCCCGTGCCGATCTCCTGAGACCACGCCGAGGTCACTCACGTGCTCTAATCTTGATCTCCGACTAAAAAGCAGGCAACTAGCAGTAACCAACAAAGAGGATTTGGTGGCTGCAAATGACCCTGACAACACGAACATCCCCCCGGTTCGTCCCATAACCATAACATTGCCTATTGCCTTGTTGATTGATGATGCATCAAGATCACATGCCCCCATACTGTACGATTCTTCCCTTTTCCAACTGGCTGGTCCATCCATGGGCTGCTGAGCCATCATCCCTGCGCTGCGCGCGGCGTTATTCTCCTCCACAGCTTTTGCAAAAGAAAGACAGGGACACGGACGCCGCAGCGCTCCACTCCAATGGCGCCATGCCAAGGAGCAGGGCGAAGACGAAGAGCTAACAGGGCAAGCAGAGGCATGTGACTCTGCACGAAAAGGAAAAGAAAAGAAAAGGTTGCTGCTGCATGCTGCTGCTGCTTAGATTTTCCATGTCTGTCTGTCCCCATCAACTAGACTAGATAGGTAGTCCCTGGAGCGAGCAGGAAGGTTCATCCTCACACATGCTGGCATGCTGCTGCTGCTTCCGTCTGGCCTCTTGCAAGCCGTAGCTTGCGAGCAGGGGCTTCGTTCTTGGCTTGCTTTTTCCCCCTTCCTTCTAGTACTAGTCTACTCAATCATCCAAACCTTTTTCTTCTCCTTTTTGCCTTTCGTTGTGCACAAGTCTCAGTCCTCCTCTTCAGAAACAGTGATCTACTACTAATAATTGAACCAACTTTTTTATTTTGGTGTCTGATCTATTATTATTTTTGCACATACCTTTCTAATGACCCACACTCAGTCTGAGTCGATAGGTCATCTTTCAGAGCGCACGTGTGTGGCGTTCTGGATTCAAGTTTTCACTTTTGGTTTTCAGCAAGCAACGTCTCGATTGTGAGTGAGGTTTACTGCTCGGCTCGGCTCGGCTCGGCTATATGAATGAAACTTACGGTTGCATACTACACTCCCAGATTTTTTTCCCCCATCAAAGCGATGAAAAGGTAGTAAAAAAAAAGTTGATGTTGATGAGCGTGGGAAATTCGCATGGTAATTAGGTTGGTAACCTTTAGCTGTAACTTGGTCAGCTGGGACTCACTCATGTCCCGACCAAATCATTAGCCACAGAAACCAGTAATGTTTTATACGCAAACAAACGACCAAGATTAAAGACTCTGATGAGGTCATACGGAGGAAAAAAAAGTCGAACCTTCTTCCTTTTTTTCTTCTTCTTTTCTTAATTAAGACGAGATGTGCTTAGTTGTAGTACTCTTCTAAAGGGCTGATGAACGTGGATTCCCACCCCCACTTCGAAATTCCCGTTCTGGTGATCCAATCAGAGGTCGGTGTTCTGGGCTGTAGTACACGTTTGCAGCTCATTTTTTTCAGGACATTTCCTGAAGGTGTGGTGTGGTGTGATAGCAGCAGAACCTAAGAACAGTGCAGAAAGTGGTAGGGCGCGTGGAGGGACAGCTCTCTCTGTCTAGCACAAGAGCCACAGCAAGAAAACTAAACAGGTGATGAGATGAAGCTTTGGCATCACATACCGACCTGACTCCTACACTGACAACTTTTATACTGCTGGACGTACTACTACCGCCACTACTAGAATTCTGCCTGGCGTCTGCAGATGTTCGTGCTAGAGCAGTTGCCCGGCAGAGCGGAACAGGGGAGACAAGCTAGCGCGGAGGAGCACGGGTCCATGGCCCCGTCCTCCTCGGTCCGCCAGCCATTAGAATACAGGCAATTATTGGTTGGTCGCTGCCAAACTCGCCATTTGTCGCCTGCCCCCGACCCGACCCGACCTCATGGAGGAATGCAAGACTTATCCCCCCTCTTTTTTTTTTCTGAACCTAATAGGCTAATACTCTTCGCTCTTCTCTACGTTTTCTGGTTCGTCCGGTACCTCAATTTTTCGAGCCAATCAGTGACATCAAAATCAAAGAATACTTTATAGAACTATGGAATAGTATAGACGTGGATCGAACCGTGACGCATCGTAAGATGTTGGTTCAAGAAGAACAGACGTCGTCGTCGTCGTGGAAGCATTGCACATCCATTCCATAGAACAGCTCATACAAGTGTCCATCGGTTTGGGCGAGAAGCTACTGCTGTACGCGTGAAGGGCCTCATTGTTGTTGTTAGGTCTGTCTGTCAATGGCTGAGCTTGAGAGCGATGCAGATCCTCTGCATTCTCCCTTGAGAGGATCAAACGAGGAGAGGGTTATCTGTCAGTGACGAGACGACTCGATCGCCCCTGTCCTACTGGGGTTGGACGGCCAGCTGTTAATGCTCTCGAAGAAAACCTAGACGACGACGCAGAGAGGCCAGTAGCTAGACCTTTGCCAGCTCCCTAGCTATGAATCTGTCTAGAATGCGTCCGTGGTACATGCACCACGTGAGGTGAGGACGCAACTTGGAACAAGACGATGAAGAAAATTATGGATTGGAGGAGGGGACGATCGATCAGTGCAGCCTGAAATTTGGTTGGAGACCCCCACCCCAACTAAGCTGGCAGAACTGAGAAATATCTCTGTGTTTGTGCTCTCGCCTTTGTTCTGCGCCCCACCCCCCAGTGTCTGTGTCCCTCTGGTTAAAAACTGAGTGTGTCAACCCTCGTCAAACAACCGCTATTTAGGTTTCATTCGGTCCATTCTAGTTTGACTCTTTTGACCCTGCCCTGACTAAAACCATCTCCTAAACCTAAGACTAATTAAGCACAGCACAGTAGTAGTAGTAACCAATTAAGACGCAAAAAAAGAAAGAAAAGTAACCAATAATTATAAGCAAGCACACTTACAACTGAACAATACAGTAATGAAGAAGATTAATGCATGATGGCTTACCTGAACTGGTCGGTGTGTGGGAGGCGCTCCTTGACCTTGCTCTTCTTGTTGGAGGAAGCGGACCCCTGCTGCTCGGCGGCGGCGACCTTCCCGACGTCGATGTCGTAGAGCATGGCCGGGTCGGCAGGGATCTCGAGTCGGCGCTTGCGCCACGCGGCTACAACGACGGCGGCGACCTGCGTGAGCGGGCTCCCGGCGAGCTTCTTGAACCGGTACCGTCGCGTGCCGGCGAGGAAGACGACGAGCCCGAGCGCGATGGCGGCGGCGCACGCGCCGTACCCCCACGGCCGGCCCAGGTGGTCCTGGACGTACACCAGCACCGTCACGGCCAGCAGCGACCCCAGGCTGATGAAGAAGAAGAACCAGTTGAAGAAGCGCATCATCTGCTGCTTCTCCGACGCGTCCGACTCGTCGAACTGGTCGGACCCGAACCCGGACACGCTCGACTTGAGCCCGCCCGTGCCCAACGCCGTCAGGTAGAGTGCAAGGTACAGCACGCCCAGCTGACCGCCGGAGGCGCGCTCGTCCCCCGCCGGACGCAGGCCCGGCGCCGCCGTCGAGATCGTCAGGATCGTCACGCCCTGTAGTAGTAGTGGTGGTGGTTATTGCCCATGCAAATCAATCAATCAATCAGCATGTTAATTAAATAAAACCACTATTTAAAACTCATCATTCAACTATGGAAGAAAATCACTCCTCCGGGTAATAATTACTGTGGTAACAATCTGAACACGCATGACGCAACGGTATAGAACTAGCTAGTGCGATGGATGGACGGACGGACGGACCCATCCACCATGCATCGATCTTGATTCTTGGCAGCACGCACCACACGAAGGCGACGATCTTTGCTTGCCATGACGATATATAAATATATATAAAAAAAATATAAAAACAGTGCTGTCCCGGTGCGCGTTCTTTTCACCAACAGCGAAATATCCGGATTTTTTTTTTCTTTCGCGGTGAAACAAACGAATGAAAAAAAGCAGATATTTTCCTTTTACCACTGCTGGCAGCGAATATGCTACGTATTTCATTGCCTAGGTAAGATTAAAGATTATAGTTAGTACTGCAACCAACGTCTGTTCTTGTTGAAGACCACGCCTACACCATGAAGCAAGCAACCAACCGACATCAAAACAGAGGAGCAGAGGACACATCACATTAACTGAATTATTATCATCATGAAGACAAGAAGTAGGAGTAGAGTGACAGCACATGTTACACCGTTAAAAAGTAGAGTAATTATCCTTATCCAATAGTATACTAATTGAAAGTAGGAGGATCCCGTGTTTTCGGAGAGAGATGAATTGTGCAATAATAACAGCAGACATACATACTAATACTAGTGATTATCCAATAGTATAGTAATAATTAAAGTAGTAGTAGGACGGAGTGACGGACTGACCGATGCCTGTACTGCTGTGAAGATGGCGATGGTGAGGTATCGTCCGAGGAAAGAGTCCGCGACGAAGCCGCCGAGGAGGCAGAGCATGAAGGAGGTCCCCATGAAGTTGGTCACGACGTTGGCCGCCTCCGCGTTGCCGACGTGCATCGTCGCCGTCAGGTACGTCACCAGGTTCACGGCGATGCCCAGCGTCGTCAGCCGCTCGTTCAGCTCAGCCACTGCAGCAAAAAGTAAAAAGCCGGCGGCTTCGTGAGTCACGGCGCGGGCGAAACGGTTCAGTGAAGCGGCCGGCGGCGAGATATCTGGTTGCCGCCGATCAGAGCAGAGCGGCGGGCAGTAACAGTTACTGCGCGGCAATGCCGGCGCGCCGGCGGCAGAGCGCTTGCAGTTACTCCAACCAACCGGACCGCTCGATCCATTGTAAGTTATAACCAATCTCGATCGGCACGCGTACGTGACAGATGCAGAAAGTGAGAGGTAGTATGAAAAAGAAGAAGAGGATGGACAGAGAGAGACAGACCGAGGATCATGGCGGCGGCGCCCCATCGGCCGGTGGTGGACCGGGCGGCAGGACGGCCCTTGAAGTCCCAGGCGTCGAGGAGCACCTCGGCCTCCGCCGCCGCATTGGTCTCAGGCAACATGCCGACCATCTTCGCCTCTTCTCCTTTCTTCTCACCGGTCGGCCGGCCGGCCGGCCTCAGTAGGAGGCAGGAGGAGATTGGGCAGGGCAGGGCAGGGGTTCTGTTTCCTGCTGCACAACTGCAATCGCGAGCGCCGTGCTTCTTTCTCTGCTGCGGTGTTTGTGTTGTGTTGTGTTGTGTTGTGTAGGGCGGGTGGGTGGGTGAGAGAACCGGCCCGGCTGCAAGAATATATAACCGCTCGCCGATCTGCAGGGGTGTTACGGGAAGAGTCTCCTCTGGCAGGTGGGGCCAAAGATTTTGCTATTATCCTCCTCTCAATTTTTTTTTACTAGTACATATTTATGCCATATCGTTTTGTTGCTATCCGGAAACTGATTAGTGGACACATTAGTGAACGGATCGTAAATATATTACGTGAGCTTAAATAAATCCTGATTTCTTCGGGCGATCGTTTAATTAACAAACAGGGCAGGCGGTGATTTATCCGCTTTTATCCGCGTGTGGCACTGTGTTATTTTTTTTAAACTGAGAAAAAGCAGATTAAACAAGAAACCTTGATAAAACTTTTAAAGTCTATCAAATGACTGTTTGTAGATCCAAATTTGGTAGCAACTTGCGAGGCAACAGAGGAGTAATAATGAACCACGTGTCATTGAAATAACCGTGACTGACAGTTAGCCGCCACAAGAAACACATGCCCATGGTGCCTACAAACGATGGTGATGCGCAACCACGAGCTGAGCTTACGTACGGGGATCGAAGTCAATAACATATTCTGGATGCATGGTGCACGATTAAACGACGACTAAGGAGATCTAGCAAATTCACATCCTGTGCGTCGCTTGGCATGTACAATACAAGTAGTAATATTTCATACTCCTTCCTCTATTCACACAACTAATTTACGTCGTTGACTCTTAGCATCACGATCTTTCGACAGGAAATTCAATGTGTTTAGCAAATAATAATGAGAGGAAATTCCTTCGTCTCCGTGAAATGGTATATATAAGTGGATCCCCTTTTTCAGGAAGAAAAAAGAAGTGAATAGGATTCTTGAGTACCATTTCTTTTTTTTGTTAGGAATATATACACAATCGGTGGTACCACAATTACTACAACTTTTTTTGAACATCCTATGTAAATTTGTTGTTTTTAAGAAGTTTAATTCATATGCCATTTGAAAATTTAATTTCCTGTTACAAGTAATGATGATAATAAGCCAATATCTAGGGGTGATCGAGGAGGAGTATCCTGCTACCGGATTCAGTTGGGAAGTAATTTCTTCATGTTACCTTCTTGAAAGATGATTAATTCGTAGCATTATCTTAAAGGTAGTTTTCATATAGACTTCGAAAATCATTGTCACTGAACATATATTCTCTCTTACTTTGCAGGGTTCTCTTCTCTGCTAAAATTCTCTAGGCAATTTGTAAAACGCAAGCGCGGCACTTTAATCCTTTTCTCTCATGATTCTTGATTATAATCCACGGGTTTGGCGGAAAGTGATTTAGTTGCGCATTCATACTACCGTTGATGCAAGCAGCCGTGTGTGGCGTCAAACTTTTCTCTAATAACAGAATCGTCAGACTCTATGTGGTTTTTATATATATGCAGAGGCTGGAAATAAGTTTTCTGAAAAGTCATCATATTGCTCGCTCCTATTATGGTGGACTAGTAGTCCCATGTGCACTATTACGTAGTACACTCTTTGGTTATTGCAGATAGAGTGAGAAGATCTTCTTTTTTCGTCCTGTGTCGGAATATCTTACGGCAGCGCTGTCGTCAGTGGTAAATGGCTGACCAGTTGCAGCATAGCCGTTGGTTTACTACTGCACCAGATACCCTGCTGCCTGGCTCGTTGCAGTTGCACAAACACAACGTTGCGTACTGTATGGGGAATAGGACAGTGAAATCAGATAAAACTTGGTCATGCTAAAGTCCTAAAGGTTCCCTTGCTTGATGCAGTTCGTTTGTACGTTGAGCTCATGAATGATCTCTTTTCTTTCGGTAGAAAGATCTTTGAGCTCTCATGATCTTTCCTTTCCTTCTTTCGATAAAAAGCTCATCACTTTGCTCATGAACTTTTCCAAAAAGAGGTCGTGTGTATAGCGCACACGACAATCAATCTTTCAGGAAAGTGTCCAGTTCATGATCCTACAAAAACTGACATGTCCGTCTAGATCAATACATTAGTACACCCTAGGGGATTCAGTAGCTAACTGCATGTGACATGTCCATTCAAATGATCAACCGCACTCAGCTATCTCCAGTTTATACAGACTCTTCTAGACTAGAAGCCATGCAGACACATTAAGATTCATAGATCGGAGTCAAGTCCTGAAACTTCGGCTACTGAAAGACAACAGTCTGATTTGATATACAACGACGGTTGCGGTGAATTTCCATCCATAAAGCAGTCATTGTAAATATACAACGACGGTTTGTAGCAGTGAATTTCCATCCATAACTTACAAATATAGCTCTAGAAACGTGACTTCCAAAGCTGTACTTAGTATAGACGCTTGTACTTGTCCCTATCATTCATCAAAACAGAAGAAAATGAAAAGCTAGAAATGAAGGCGCAAAAAACAAACAAATAAAAAAAAATCAGAAGTACGTATGCTCCGATTGGTAAGGCGTCCAGCCTATCAAGAGATTCCACAGGTCAACAACCCGAGGTGGAAGTGGAAGCAAGACGAAAAATGGGTTACGCGGAGGTGAGAGGTGCCCACAAAAAAGGAGGAGGTGCCGGCTGCCGCCATGGATGATGGCTCGATGGCTGTCGCATCGCATCCAATCCGTCATATATTCACCCGCGCGCGAGCGCACTCATCAACCGGACCAGCAGAGATGGGGAATTATCGCGCGACGGGTGGTCGACGGCGACCCCTCCACCAAGCGCGACCGGCATCTTCTTCCTCGCGCGGCATCGATCCGGGCCTCTTGCCGGGGGACGGCGTGAATGGATCCGGGGGGACACGTCGGACGGCGGTGGCGCTGGCTTGTCAACGTCGTATTGGCCGGGCGGCGTCGACGCGGCGTGCGTTGTCTGGTAGCCCGGCGACCTGACGTGCCCCCGTGGATTCTTCGAGCTGGGAGTCTGGGAGTGGGAGCTCCTGCTTTGCTGCCTGTCCATGTCCATGTCAGTGCGCACTTTGGTAAAAAAAGCACGTAGTAGCAGTAAATAATAGAAGTATCTTCTCTCTCTCCTTTTCTCCTCATCATTCTCCATATGTCCTTTTCCATTGTGTGTAAAAAAAAAAGTAAAATTTACGGTGGTTCAGAGACGACGTTTTGACCTGAATATATGACTTCTTGAACAGTGAAAGTTGAGATACAGTCTTTGCTCCATACTGTATATATTGATGATGCTGAAATATATGACGACGGTGGTCCACATGTAAAGTTGAGCAATGAACAAGCTTACTACAGTCTTGGTGTACTGCAACGTCCTAAACTAGAAGACTGCCAGCTACTTGACGATACACAGAAATTTCCAATAATTATACTTTGAAAACCCCTTTAACGACTTGATGGCTTTGCCATCTACATATTGATGGAATTTTGTTTCTAATAAGCTTCTATATGTTTCTAGCTACGACCTAGTAATTGCTAATGCAATAGAATTGTGCTAACAAGATCCGTTGTTAACGTTATTGGAGTCTTTACTGTCGAGTTCGTTTTCCCTCTTCTATTCATAATAACCAACTATAAGCGTGTCCGTTGCTTCATCTCTGTCATGAAAATGCGTAAGACACACCATGGTATATATTGCTGCCTTTCCAGCTACGATATATTCCCTCAGAAAAGCTGAAATGGTAACCAAGTTGTGCCAGTGCAAATGGATCATCTGATCGATTGTGAGGATCCAAAGGTTGTCAAATTCCAAACTACGACACGCGATTCAGGAAGAACCTAGCTAATTAACACACTGATCGTTGTCAACTTGGTGAAAGATGCATTTTGTGTCGCATAATCCAGTCAATTCATCATATTATCCTTTCTCTTAATATTCCTAGTTTGTTCTTCAGTTTGCGGCGATGTTCCTGTGTCTACATGAGGAGCACTCATTTGTGTTGCCTGTAGTTATTCAACTCAGATTCGTGCTAATCCCATTGCATCTGAGAGTGTCTGTATCAAAAAGTATGGATTGATGTGAGACAACTCATCACCGATCTTAATAGGAACAGTACAGCTAAAGGGATGGAGCATTTTGAGCTACCTCAATTTAGGGCCGTGCGATCAATAATGGAGATGAGACACTGGAAGCGAAGTAGGGCTTACATTATATCCTCATGATTCCTGACACACATACTAGCAAAGGTTGCATCTCTCTAAGCAACAATGATCAGCCACTCCTTTATCTTATGGTGGGTCCATTTAGCCATATATAGTGATAAAGGTGTGATCAACATTTTTGCAACCAAAAAAAAAACTTCGCATTTTATTGCGGCGTAAATCCCTGAATCTCAGAGACTTTCCAGCTTGGTAAATTCACAACCAGAAATTAATTGCTATCAGAAGCAAAAAAAAGATAAGAGTGAAATGCATGAAGGGTATCTTGTTAAACTTATCTATACGGTGTTCTCATTCAGGTCCATAACTCACTCCCATGCATCTCACACGTAGAACAATACACTTATTTTCCTCCTGAGAATGATTGTCATGACTTTTTTCCTCCGCTATTTGATATCCCTCTCACATTTAGGGCCTGTTTGTTTTAGATTCACGGCGCTCCGCTCCGGCACTGTTTTTGTGTCAGACCTAGCCGCTCCCGGGAGCAGATGGAGCTAGAATATGCAGCTCCGTCCGCTCCCTGTTGATTTGAGGTGAAAAAAACGAAACAGCTACATGCTACAGTACTTATGTCAGGCATCGGTCAGGAAGAGCGGAGCGGCTGAGATCCAAAACAAACATGCCCTTAATTCGGATCCTCGCTCTATGCCAAAGTCAATGTGACTGATATTTGCTACTAAGTACTTTGATCCGTTACATCAACGATACTCGCATGTGCAACAAATAAATTACAAGTCAATATAACAGAGACACTGACTGTGGCGTTGGGCTTGATATTGACCAGCAGAAAAGAAGCTCAGGTACAGACCCAACGGCTTAACTTCCTGATAAGGAAATAACAAGCCATGCCACCCTTATCAAAGAAAAAAAACGCAATGCCACTAGCAACTGGAAGATAGTAACTTTGCATACGAAAAAGTCAAAACTTGGTGCTCACGATTTGGAAATCTTTGATGATACATACATGCACAGTATGCATGTGTTCCATGGAGCTAGTCGCTCTATGAGCATTAGGATCTATGATGGAGAACGGAGTACTGCCTCTCCACTTTCGCTCGTCATGGAACATTTAATTTTTCTCTTGATAGGTGATTTTGAATTTATCAGTTGAAAGAGAACCGATTTAGAGTAGAGCTGACTCATGCATATTTATGGATCATAGAGAATAATGGAGAGGTAGTATTTTCATGCGCCTGAAAATTAGCATTCCTATAATTTCAAAGGCCATCAAGTTCAAGCAACTCTTACTTCAACTAATCACGCAAAACATGGTTTACAACAGACAATTTAATATTCGCGTCTGTAGACCACACAATCCTTGTTTACACAGTGGATCATCGGCTCTGCTTAATTTCAAATGCAGTGTTATAATTTCAAAAGATTAAAAGGCTAATTATTTATATATGAGAAATGTTAATAGGGTGCTTGAAGTTAATAACAAATCTCTAAATATACTTTTTTAAAGAAAGATATTGTTTGATACTATCTCTCATTTTTTTTATTGTTGACGCTATTTAGTATAAATTTGTATTAGAAAGTGTCAGTAATTAAAAAACGAAATAGTATTTGGAAATCTGAACCCTACTATAAGTCGGATAATGATTAATTGGTACCTGTCCAGAATTGATCAGAAATTAAAGCTATGATCGCTTCTGTCTATTTTGACATGCATGCAGCTGCTCGTTCGATCCCTTGGTTATGATAAGATATCTTCTGTTTGTGAAACACCAAGTGAATAAGATATCTAGGGGCGAAACCAAAAAAAAGGCAACTTTGAAGCTTGCATCTTAGCTCTCTTTATTCCCCAAATGGGGAAAAGTAAGCAAAAGAAACAATTAAACTTTCATAAAGAATAGTGGGAAAAAAATCTAGACTGATGTCGCTATCTGGTCTTTTCTTTGCAAAGTATGTTGATCTGCACAATATTTAGGATGCTCCATGGAGCATTGGGAGCCTCCTTAAGTGTTGGTGGACCGATTTAACTAATTCATAGTATAAGCGTACTATGCATACATGTATGGAATTTTTGGCTTTATTAGCCTTTATGTCATATACCACAAAGTTAGAATTTGCACAAATATTCAAGGGAACAATGTAGCAACTGTTGCCAATAAAAATCTACTAACTTGGCCCTTTTGATTATTGGTGACATTTTTTTTTCGTTCAAAACTGTCGCATATATGTAAGCCATTTTCCTGGCTCTAGCTTTTTATATGGAGAATATAATCAATACTTGCATGGATAGGCACTAGAACTCTACATAGTTTTTGCTAATTAAACTACTTGTTTAAATTCTAGTGCTAAGACTGCAGTTGAACTTGTGTGATTAAAAAATCTATAACCATGATGACAAGAGGTTTAAGCAGATTTAGAAAGATTCTTTTTTTAAAAAAAATATTGTTTTCAACAAGGACAATGTAAAGCAAGGGCTTATAACCATAGTGTTGCTCGACACTTTCATCCATTAATAAGTTTTAATTAATGCAAACTTCCCATTATCTAAAAGAGAAGTATTTTGCCGCTCAGCTATATGTGTTTACACAAGATATTTTCAAGGGTGCTAAAGAGAAAATTGCTCTCTAAACGAGAAGTTGGGAAATTTTCAAAATGCTAAAAAAGAAGTTTTGTACCAGCATTTTCTTATGCTGTGTCATGCATGAGTTCTTGAACAAATGCATTTTCTAGCCTCGTTATTGAGCTCCTCCCTTTGGCCTCACGCACAGGTCACTACAGCACAGCACCATGCCAATAGGCTTCAATAGCTGATCAATTGGTGGGACCAGAAATCTCACCTAAAACCATAGAACAAGTAAATGAAGGAGTTAAAGGGACACCGTGTCAATAATGGCTCAAGTCCTCACACGCACACTATCTTCAGTTTTCTTCAATTGGTGATCAAATATTGGTGGGATTCTACATTTAACAATGCCAGTAGTACAAGCACTCTACATGGCATAGCTTCGATGGCAACGCCCACATGTGGGCCTATCTTTTATACATCACAGGACATGAACATTACATGGATGAAAGGTATGTTTGCATTAAGAACTCTCCAGCATCAATTATGTACTTACTAAGCAGCAAAACCAATAATCGAATCAGTAATCGGATGTGTCAGCTTGGATGGGGAAGGATTTGCAAACTGCAGTTTAAACTTTAAACGACATGAGTTACCCGGACAATGCAAATTAACTTTCCTGCTGCATTATTGAGCTTTTTTCTTTTGACTTACTCCCTAGATGGCGATCTGTACGTTGGATTCTGCCTGAAGGCCGGCTTCCATGTGTCACTTTCTCTGAAAATGGTGGTGATATGCAGTTACTCTGAATAAATTATTAACCCTGGATTATTCAGTGATTGGTCGAACGACGCTGCTGCCATACTAATTTCAGCAATTAGCCTTGTAGATAAATAGGCGTATATATATATAGATAACTTTCAGAGAGCATAAGATAAGTTGCAGTCCATTTCAGTACCACTACATTGCTGCATTATTGATCTCGAGCACTTTTTTCTCTGAAACAGGACACGACAGTAGGACACTACTAACCTTTTCAAACCTGTGGATGTCCACCAGAAGCTTCATGCTTCTGGAATCTGGATTGTAGTGTCTTCAGTGAAAAAGTGATGTAATCCAGAAACCTGACCACATTTTCAAACCTACAACTGCAAGCCTTTGTTGCACACACGTTATATAGTGACCGGTGATGACAGTTACTGGAGTAGTCTCATGACATTTAGAACTGTACAACAATATCAGGTCAAGATGCCCAGATTCCAGGCAATGTTAATTGGTGTGCTTATTATTATGCTGCATTATTGAGCTGGTCCTCGTAAAGCATACTAGTACCTGGTATGAAAGATGTGGTACAATAATGGTCATGTTGCTCATCATGAACAATGTTTCTAGACACTTAAGCTTAAGAAATCTTATGACTAATGTTGTGATTTGTTTCCCCATTTTATATATTATTATCCTATCAGAACTGGTTGCAACCTTCTCTCAAGAAGTCGCTATGTACAGTAGGAAGTCGCAAGTTTGCTCCTGTTTCCTTCAAAAAAAAAAAGAAAAAAAAGTGGCAAGTTTGCAAATAACTGTTTCTAACATAATGTTTGGATGAGGCTTGTGTGAAGATTGGAAATTATTTTATACTCTACACGTCAACCTGAACGTTGAAACTGCATGGAAAACAAGAAATCAAGAGATAGAGACTTGATTGGCTCTCATTTCTTGGAAGTTTCAGCACAGCAGTTATGTGGCACGACTTTTTTCTTATTAAAAAAAAAAGTGAAGCACGTATGGAAATGGCGGTGGGACGAGAGACATCATTGCATACCAGAGTTTCGTGTCAGAGAGGTGTTCTAGTTCGTAATGTGATGGTCCCATTATAGGATGCTGATATATATACACGATTTCTATTGCATGATTGGCCTAACAGTAGATTTTGAGATCACGAAGCATTTAACAAACAAAACTAGTACTTGGAAGTCAAAGATTAATGGCAGGATATCCATCACATTCACATGTTCTATTGTAATACTGGTACATGACAAGCAGAAGTATAGAAGAAAAGTTTCCACATCTCACCTCCACCGTACCAAATAGATATGTAAAAGCACAATCACAGGTGGCTCCATGATATCCTTCCTCTTGGGGTTTGTGGTAACCTTTACTCTCTGATAAGTTGATCTTTAAACATAGATGCTACCATTAGTTTTATTCTTGATGATACATAGCCTTGACCCACATTGTTGTTATGAATACCACTCGTATTGAATAATAGCTCCAGTTGGGACAATGTATAGAAGTTGCATTGAACAGGAAGAGGATTATCCTAATATGACTCTTATCCCTTAACAATTGTAATCCATATATTACCAATACAACCCATATTCATAGCACTATACCTACTTCTGGGAAGAGAATTACACTGCTCAAAATAGTATGATTTATCCCTACTTTATTCTGAAAAAAAAATATATGCCTTCTTTACTGAGAATCAAACTAGGATATGGACTAAATTAGACCCTCATCAGTGGACGGATTGACAGCGTTATGGGACTAAATCATAGGCTACTATACTACTTAATTAGTTGGATAGCAATCTGTGCAAAGTTTTCAGAAAACACATTATCATTTGTCCTTCCTTCAAAAAGTGGTCAAAACATGCAAGTTTTCTTGTCCTTGCTCTATTTGGACGACTAAAAACTTACAAGCAGCTACAACAAGAAACAGCCTGAGCTGATATTGCAACCTAATTTAAAATATTAGACGTCACTCACATGGTAGTCCATATCACAATTGATATCATCTACTGAGAGTAATAATACTACAGTTATCGACAAAATCCTGTGAGGGTTCACAAGATAGCACTGAAAAAGGGTTTAAAAACTGGGACGAGATTGTATGTCATAGCTTTTCAGGGATTGAGCCAATTAATGAGGCAGACAGGCAGACAAGCAGTGAACAGGTGGATTATGGCACAAAGCAACGGTACTACGTGGTTAGGTCAACGTTGTCGATCAGATTTCTGGTTGCATAATGGATGAGAGAGAGGAGAGAGAGAGAGAGAGATTGGGACGCAGATAGATAATGGAGAGAAAGCTGAGTGCAGGGGAGCATTGCTTTGGCGCGCTTGCTGAAGGTTGCCTTCAACAATGACTAGCTCATAGAGTACTGTAATATGACATAGACATTGTAATTGTAATGCTTCTTCTTATCGGAAATCACTTTCTGTTTACACAAACACAGGTTTATGCGTTGAACCATGTGTCAAGGAAGACCCCATATCTTCGAGAAAGTGATGGTGGTGGAGTGTACTGTGCTTGTGTGATTACCACAGAACAGACACTACAAGAAAAGGAGGTAAATGGACGATCACGGAAAATGCTTGGTGATGATGGAGGCTTTTCAGTGTGATTGCATATCTACAGAAACATGTCAATTCTGTCTTGTTATCACATTGGGCGTTTTCCTTTTTATTAGCAAAAGTTACGGCCGAAAAACAGCAGATGAATGGACACTGAAACCTGAAACATTAGTATTTACACACCACCTCCTTAAACTTATCTATTTATCACAGATCTAGTAGATAAATCAAGATCTAAGTTTCGTTGAATTTCTCACTTATTCAGTAATCGTATGGCCAGAAACTAGAGAAGGCACCTGAGAATCAACTCAATGCAGAAGCACAAGACATGACTCCAATAATACAGGGGGCTCAATGATGGCAAATAAGTCAAAGCCGCAAGTGTTTATTACTTTTGAAGTAGTGGAGGCAAATGCATGTTACTAATAGGTTATGTTCTTCCTAGAATTATAACTGCAAAAGAAATTGTAATTGATAGAACGATAGGGATGGGTCAACTCAAAGCATGCAATCAGTTGTCCTCAGAAGATCATGTGGGGTCCTTCAGTGGTACATATGCAGATGAATGGATAGCATTCTTCCAAAAGACCAAAAGAAGGACGCTGCAAACAAAAGCGAGTGCCTTCACTATTAGCACATTTTGGACAAAATAAAATGTCTTCTTCGATGGCCTCACTTTCCAAAGATGGCTTGTGATTGATAAGATCGAAAATAAGACCCATACGTCCAACGAGAGGTGATTTCAGGCCGACATATCAAAACAGAGGGCACCAATGTATGCTTCTGCGTGAGCCAACCCCTCCTGCGACCACATTTAAAGATCCCTCCCAGACAGCATGCATGCGGCTTGATCCACTAACCCTCAAGATAATAATGATGATGAATTATCCAAGCTTAAGACAGGATAATTAAGTCACATTGCTTGTCGATGTGTCACTACGCTAGTGGCCCGGGTGTGTGACGTGTCCATGCCGAATCTGACGTGTCACGCCACGGGTTGGGAGCAGGGATTGTGACATTTGGTTTGGTGGGCTAGGCCAACTCGTTACTGCCAATTGTCCTAATAATAATAATAATAATAATAATAATAAACTCGTTATTGCCAATTGTCAAGTGATGGGTTCACTCGCTCCTGTCATCTTATGTCGATGCAAAAACCATTTAGCTAAGCTGTTGTTGGTCAGTTTTTTTTTTTCTTTAATGTTGTCGTCCCTTTCCAAACATGTGAGAAGCATATGCACGTATACTTGGTTGTGTAGCCAAAGAATGCTGAAGGGATGGGTGGTGGAATATATTTGAATACGTTGTTGAACACTGCTTTTTATATGACATTATGTGTATGTTTGTGGTTGTAATAGCATTGAAAAGTTAAGGTTGGAGAGAAATTGAGCTGTAGTCAACTTGTAATTGTGGTCACCAACACGCATGCTCTCATTGGCCATGAAAACGCATCTCACAACAAGTAATCGTGAGGTGCCATTCTTTTCCAGCATCTGAGAAGCATGTGTTTGCACGTATGTCCATGCTTCGCTACAAAAGGTAGTTCTGAAAAGATCAATATAAGAAAGGGCGAAAAATAGCCTATTAGCTTGGTACCGGTGTCTTCACTAAGTAAAATACTAATCCAAACTTCATCTATATATAAACCCCAACACAACTACAGTTTTTATCCAAATAAACAACTACGGATGAATAGCCAGTTTCCCCACACACAGAAGTGGATGCCTGATGGTACTGTTTAACCTCATGAAACAGGAAAGTGTCAACGGCTTAGTGGCAGTGATGGCCAAATAATGCAATTGGATGCGCACGTGGCAGACAAATACACGAGCACCATACATGAGACATATAGGGCCAAGGCTCCTTGGGTTGGCTGTTTGGATTACGACACTTGAGATAGCGTGCATATGTACTATACTAGTACAAGCAGAAAGGAAAGAGAGCGCCACCCAGCCGAATCAGCAACAAAATATAATTATTAACTAGTATTACAATTATCACTGGTAACTTGAAACATGTCCGTCTAATTATCTAGTGCTTATCTAACAAGTATTGCGTTAGCTGCTTCAACCCAGCTAACAACCTGTAAGCTTACAGCTAAAAAATATCCCAGAGGTATGGACACTCCCTACCATCAAAATAATGAGATATTCCAAGATTTCGGTACCCCAAAGTTAAGAGCATTTTTGAAGAAAAAAAAAATTAACTCTAATCATACACCACATTTCTTGATCCCATCGTGATCATCATTACAATTAATTCTGAACAGCCATCCGTGTGTACCTAGTAAATAGTCACGGAGAAGCTCAGAAGCTGGAACAGTTCAATCCCAAGCATTGGGATCACATACTGTGGCTGCTTTAGCAGCTCAAGGAATACAAAGTTCTTCATAGTTCGTCAAAGATACAAAAACGGAAATATTTGTAGGGTTTCGTTCTTTCTATGCCAGCCCACAAAACAGTTCTCAGCAGCTTCACCGAGTGCTCTCGTCGTCCTTGTCATTGCCTTGCCCGGTGGATGATGGGGAGTAGCCTGGTGCAGTTGGGGAATAGCTTCCACTAGGGCTGCATAGCGAAATTTGATGTCAACTTGAATGATAGCTTCAATGACAAGTAATGAGACCAGCCTGATATTGAGATAACTCACCTGTAATTTGGAGATGTTGGACTATAATCTGGACTAGGTCCTCCAGAGGTGTTAAATGGGCTGCAAAAAGTCCATTAGCACGTCAGTTGATAAGCTCACTATCTGGACTGAGCATAGAACCATAATATCCCCAAAGCCAAAAATAGAAGTATAGAACACAATTCTGAACAGGGCTCACCTGGTTGGGCTATATGATGGACTTGGTTGCGAATACGATGGTGAAGTAGGCGAGTAAGTTGGTGACGTTGGGCTGTGAAAACAAGAACATAACCATATATAATCAGCAAAAGCACTAATACAAAGGTGAATAAACAGAATACCATTACAGAAGGACGCAATAGCATAGCAAAGACAAGCTTGCAGATCTTTGTAAAATTGTACATACCTGTAGTTTGGAGAAGTCTGACTGTATGGACTCATCCTTGGGCTGCTTGGAGAGTAAGCATGTGAAGGACTATACTTGGCTGATGAAGGATTGTAGCTCGGTGAAGTAGGACTGTAGTTTGGCGATGTTGGGCTGTAACTCGGTGATGTCGGGCTGTATCCAGGAGAAGTAGGGCTGTATGCAGGTGATGTCGGGCTGTATGAGGGTGATGTAGGGCTGTATGACGGAGATGTCGGACTGTAAGAAGGAGATGTAGGGCTGTATGATGGAGAAGTTGGACTGTATGAAGGAGATGTCGGGCTGTATGAAGGTGAGGTAGGACTGTACGATGGTGATGTCGGGCTATATGATGGCGATGTGGGGCTGTATGCAGGAGATGTAGGGCTATACGCTGGCGAGGTAGGACTATAAACTGGGGAAGTGGGACTGTAACTTGGAGAGGTGGGGCTGTAGCTTGGTGACGTGGGGCTATAGCTTGGTGATGTAGGGCTATAGCTGGGAGATGTAGGGCTGTAACTTGGTGAGGTGGGTGAGTATGACGGACTGGTGGGAGAGTACGAAGGACTAGTGGGCGAATAAGTTGGACTCGTAGGACTATAAGTAGGAGAGCCTGGTGTATATGATGGTGATGTCGGACTATAATTTGGCGATGCAGGGCTGTATCCAGGCCCAGGGCTAAAATTTGGAGAAGATGGACTGTAACCCCCAGAGGATGGAGAGTAACCACCTGGGGAAGGGAGAGGTGAGAACTGCATATGCCCAACATATGGCGAGAATGAGGCATCTGTATTAATGGGGGAAGCCCTGATGTTCGGACTAAGCAGATAACTTGGCGACATCATTCCTTCGTGATACGGTGTTCCGGAGATTGGTGAACGTGCTGGTGTCATGCCAAAGTCCAGACCTTCCACGTAACTTGGAAGTTGAAGTTCAATAGCCTGCTGCAACATCTGGTCATTCAGATATAATGCACATCCTCCCGTACCAATAGGAGCAAGCTGGCCAAGCATAATGTTCTCCGTGACACCTCTCAGATAGTCAGATTCAGCATAAACAGCAGCATCAAGCAAAATATCCACAGTTTCTTCAAAAGAGCATCTCATAAGAGGTCCTGTGTCGTTGCGATTGATGCCATGCCTTGTAATTGCCATCAGGTGACCTCTGTATGTCATTGTATCACATAGAATGGCAAGATGCCTGTAGTTCACATAGGATCCATCAAATGATATGACTACCCGAAGTTCATCCAGGAGAGCTCGACGCACAGCCTCGATTCCAAGAACTTCAATTACTTCAATCAAATGGTTACTTGTTGTCCTTGTAGCATCAACATCCTCATGACACATGACAGCCAAGAGATTGACACCTTCAGTATCAAGCATCCATTCCTGAACAGATATAAAACCGTCCTTGTCTTCAAATTTGTTGGTCTTTAGCTGTTTAATGAACACCTTGTTGATATCAGGAATCCCTCGAAGAGCCATCTCTGTCAACATGTTACCCTCAATCTTCTTGAGGAAGACATCATCCTCAGCAGACTCATCTTGTATTTCTCCTTTGGGAGCTTCATCATTTGTGATGCGGATACGAAGGATGAGCTTGTCTGCATTGTCATCATTAAATATGCATGATAAGTCATCATCAAATTCGTGGTTGATCTTCTCAGCAATAGCCGCCATGCTCAACTTCTTATCAACCATCATCTCACGATTAAGTTCAATTCGCAGCAGCCAAGGAGAAATCTTATCCGGATCAATATCCTCGTCAGGCATCTCATAGTATGACTGAACAAACTCCATATCCTCTTCAATAATGGTTCCTAGAGGATCAGGGTCATACCAGATCTCAGTGGCATGGGTTACACTCCGCAGAGTGGTGTACTCCAATGCACATTGGACATTCTTAGCCATTTCTTTATGACCGTTCACCTCAGGCTTCAGGTACACAGATAATGACGGGGTTTTTATCTTTTTGGCAACATTAATGATCTCCCTCAGCCTGGGAACTCCAAGAGTGACATTCTTGGCACTGACACCAGCATAATGAAAGGTGTTCAGAGTCATCTGAGTAGCTGGTTCTCCAATGGACTGCGCAGCCACACATCCTATCATTTCACCAGGGGCCACCAAAGATTGAAGGAACCTTGATTCAATCTCACCAATAACCCATTCAAAAGCTTCCTTTGTAAGCCTGTATTCCTTCAAGACCCTCTTGCTAGCAAATGTGCTACGAAGCAGGATATTAAAGAACAAAGTTGCATTCTTCTGAGCTTCAATGCTCATAGCATCATCACCAGGTACAACCTTAAGTCTTTCTTGCAGCTTATCAACCGCTTCCACAATTTCCATTGGGTGCATGTCAGAAGGTCTTCTAAAATCAATCTTGAATGTCTTTTGGGCATTCCAGATAAGCCGCTTCAGGTTAACAGGCATAGGCCATGCGTTATCACCAGTCGTGGCAATCTCAGTACCAAGTTGGAACCTATCAGCTTCTAGCTTTTGAACCTCTGCCTCAAACACATTTCTGAATTCACGGATGGTCTTCAAATCGTCAACATGTTCAGGTAGCATATAGCTAGGCCTCCAGTTCTCATCATCCAGCTCATAGCGGAACATATTGTCAAACTCATCCTTCTTAATCTTCAAGGAATCCAACTTTTGTGATTCAATCCAAACAGCATCCATGCCATCTTCACCATACAGAAACTGAATCACATCTCCCAATGAATTTCTTACAGTACCATCATATTTAACCATGATGTCCTCCATAGCTTTCACAAGCCTCCGCTGGATATACCCAGTCTCTGATGTCTTCACAGCAGTATCAATTAGACCTTCCCTACCACCCATAGCATGGAAGAAAAACTCCTGTGGTGTCAGCCCTCGAAGGTAAGAGTTCTCCACAAATCCACGACTCTCAGGACCATAGTCATCTTTTGTGAAATGTGGTAGTGTACGGTCAATGAAACCGAATGGGATACGCTTTCCCTCAACATTCTGCTGTCCGACACAAGCAGTCATTTGTGAAATGTTAATGAAACTGCCTTTTGAACCTGCAGTAACCATGGCCTTCAAATTGTTGCTTTCAGACAAGCTCTTCTGGGCACTGCTTCCAGCATCATCACGAGCCGTGTTCAGAACCTGGAATGGAAAGAGATGAAAATTAAACAAATCAAACCAAAACACTATTTAACTGAAAAGACCTAACCAAAGCAATATAGAGCATAATTAAATAAGTGCAAGCAGAGTGAATACCTGATTTACTCTGTTTTCAAAAGATTCCATCATGGTGCGTCCTGGTTCAGCTTCCAGAAGCTTGTCATGTGCTTGTTTAATAAGTTCCTTCACTTTATTCTTAGCTTTAGTAATTGTCTCATTAATCGTCTCCATGGTAGCTGCATCCGCAATGGTATCCCCAATTCCAATGCTGAAACCATTTTGAAGAAGCCAGTAGTTCACAAGCCACTGTGTGTGACCTAAGAACTTGCGTGCAGCATCTGGACCAACCTCTTCCCTGATAAGAACAGTTAGAAAGAAGCTTCTTAGCATAAAGAGAGGAGGAAAACATGTAGTCAATTCTGATGCAACTTCTAGATCAAAGTAAATAGAAGAATACTTACCAAATAACATGAATAAGACTTCCACTAGATGTTCCAAGAGTCTTTTTGCAAAGTGTACCGGCTAGAAGCTCTCCCTTCTCAATCCTGACCATGGTATCACCTGGTGTAATAAACCCAGTTTCTGTTTCAGCATGCCAGGCTGAAAATCGAATCAAATTTATTTGCTTTGGGATAATCAAGTTAAAAACTTGTTTTCCAGTCCAAATAGGCCTTGGTTTCAATATGGTAGGAGCAGGAACCTTTCCATCAAAGTCTTCCCACCACATCAAAATGTTCATAAATACATCCTGCAATAAATTGTTAACAACGATGAGCAACAAATCCAAGAACATACTACCACAAAGGGTACAAGTCAATTGAGCATCTAACCTTTTCAATGAGAGTGTCCCTTTTAGTAATTTTGCGACACCCAAGCAATGTATCCTGGACAATACCCATGACAGGTCTATTTGATTGTGGAGACACAATGCATTTTGGTACCATCATCAACTCTAGCACTTCAGCCCGGGTCTCAAATGACTGGGGGACATGCATATTCATTTCATCCCCGTCAAAATCAGCATTGTATGGTGAAGTGACAGACAAGTTCAACCGGAAAGTTGAGTAAGGCATAATTTTGATACGATGTCCCATGATAGACATTTTGTGAAGACTTGGTTGCCGGTTGAAAAGAACAAAATCCCCATCATTGAGATGCCTTTCAACCTGAGGTAATCAGGCATGACATGAGTAACAAAATTACGAATACAGCAAAATTTGCTAGAGCTACAATGGAAGTGGAACCCACCTTGTACCCAAGCTCCAAGTGCTGATCACTGCTTTTCTTCACATAACGAAGATCAAGCCTCTGGCCATCTTCTCTGATGATGTACTTTGCTCCTGTCTTTCCAGGAGGAGGGTGCGGCCCATATTCAACAAGTTCCTTCAACCTGAAACCAATGGATTTAGTTCCACATATCAGCAGAAGCAGTGGTCACATAACATATATCTCAGTAACAGCAACTGGTTTACCTCTCAATGTTATATGGGGTGACAGTTTCTGGATATGTCAGGTTCAGAGCAATACTCCATGGTACTCCCAATTGATCAATGTTAATATTTGGATCTGGGGTGATAACTGTGCGGGCTGAGAAATCAACGCGCTTGCCCATCAAGTTCCCTCTAATACGGCCTTCTTTTGCCTTCAATCTGCTGCAAATGGATTTAATAGGCCTTCCTGAACGCTGAGTCGCCTGAATATTCCAGCAAAAAGAAACGGATAAGTAAACTTATCCTGATATCCATAAGAAGCATGCAATAAATAACATTCTGAATTACACACCCTTGGTTGGCCAGGAAGTTCATTGTCAAAGTATGTTGCGATGTGAAATTGCAACAGCTGAGCAAATTCTGTTATAATGTGAGCTGGAGCTCCGTTTCTCTCTTGTCTCCGCAAGTTCTCATTATGCCGTATTATCATAGCTAGTTGATGAGTCAAATCATCCTGACAAAAGGCCAAGAGCAATAGCAGTGAGTTATAAGGGGTGCATCGTAAATCTATCAAAGCAACAAACATTGGAAAAATAATAAGGTGCAATCAGGCTCACCTCACTTCTGGAAGAAGTGTCCATCATAACAGAAGGTCTAACAGGGGGTGGAGGAATTGGAAGAACTTGAAGTATCATCCAATCTGGCCGGGCATATTTGGGATTCAGACCCAACAGAAGACAGTCTTCATCACTTATACGCTTAAGAACATTAAGGACCTGAAGAGAAGAAACATGCATGAGACCATATAATTACAGAAACATTTACGTTCTACACAAGGATATACTTAGTAGTGGAGTAGTGATTATAGACATACACGCTCAGCAGAAAGGATTTGTTTTCGTTCCACTGGCTCAGGTAGTTGCTCTTGATCATCTGATTTCTTCTTCGTTGCTTTGAACTCTGCAACCATTTTCATACCATCAACAGTGATATTTGGCTGCTGAGCACCACAACCACCTCTTTTTTTCACAGGCTCATCAGTATCTTGCTCTTGAACATCAAGGTCATCACCCCCTGCACAGACTTTTTTGCTCTTGCAAGCATCATATATTCTCTTCAATCTGTTCTTTGGATTCCTGATTTTTAGAGCCTGCTTGAATTTGGTATCATCCTGCAAGCAAAAATAAGAATGCATTATAAATAAAAAGGAAGAAAAAGGTAAGAATATGCCTACAATGAAGAAGTATCATGGTCAAGTATCCACCAAAAACAGAACTTGTGAAAGACTTGGAACTTCATATACAGTCAGGTTTCATAGTTCTGTTTGTTTATAATACAGACTTAAATGCATCAATGTCTAACCTTCATTACCTATTAGATCTAAGAAAATCAACCCGCAAATATACCTTCAGTGATGACAATAAGAGACAATTTTCTGTTAATATGTGTGGGCATGATTATAAGTTCATACTTGGCAAGGTAAAGTAGTGTGAAAAGAAGCAATGAACAAACAGGGTCAAATATGGTAACAAGGCATCATTTCGCCATATTTCATTCGTAAGAATGCTAAGAATAAAAAGATTTATATTGTGCCACTCTATGAGTTTAGCATCCCTCAAATTAAAAATGGAAGGTCCAGCAAAGCAAGCAAACTTGGAGTACCTCGTCTGCAAGGATTTTAGAGCAGTTGAAGCAGACACATCGCATAATAGAGAGTACAGTCTTGATGAAACCAATGTGGAACATTGGCTTCGCAAGCTCAAGGTGGCCAAAGTGGCCAGGGCACTCTGCCATCCCAGCCATGCATGTCTCACACTTGATTTTTCGATCGATAGTCCCAAGCCGAGGATCACTGAGCCCACCAGGTTTTGGCTTACCCCTCTCCATGGTCTCTGCATGCTCAATCTGAATCACTGACATTTGTCTCTACAAAAGACACGGAAAAATAATATCACCATCAAATTCTATAAACGAAAATATACTCTTGAAGTACTGCATGAAACAGAATTTCCATCATTGAAGGAGTGCTATGGAGCCAGTAACTCATACACTATCCATAGCTAAGACATCTAGCTACTAACTTAAAAGGTGTGTTTTAGTTGTAAATGAAGGAAAAACCATAAAAAATATAGGTCCCAGATGGTTCTTATTTAAACTCCCACATGCTGTTCAGCCAGGCTCATTGGAAACCCAAGTTCATCATCGACTGCATTACAGATCCAGACAGCCAACTGCTAATGTTTCAAATCCCACCTCAAATTGTTTGGTTAGTATTCAAACTTCTGGTCGTGGTTCAATCAGGCTCATAATAAAAAATCTGGGTTCGTCACTATTTAAATGTACAGATCTCCTGGAATAGCAAGACAAATAGCAACCCATGCACCTCAAGAATCAGTGCGGTATACTTTGAGCACAAATGCGGAGTTTCAAATTCAACAGTACATCTACACAGTAGCTAAGCTTAAACCATGTATCCCCATAGTTACAGCCTTACAGGGTTACAGCACTCAGCAGCTTTACATTTTTAATTAGCTTGCCTAAATTTTAGGGTGCACAGAGTCGGTTCAGTTGTACACATTCTAAGTTTCTAACTCCCAGAGTTTACAAGCATAACTCAACAAAGCTCCGACCCCACACTAGTTACAGCAAAACTGCTCAATTAGAGTCCTCGCATTCAATTCAAGCTCATCTAGCTAGTTAGCAACAACGCCCACCCAAACCATGCGCGCCTGCCCACTCAGCTCAACCCTCCCAAATCAGTGACCAAACAAAGGCTGGTACGGGAGGGGAGGCGAAAGGTATTACGATCTCGTCGGGGCTGAGGATGCCGAACTGCACGAGGTGGACCTTGGCCACCTCGGCCGGCGAGTACGGGAACCTCGCGTCCATCCCGGACCGCTATGCGGCCGCCGCCGCAAGCTCCGACCGCCTCCGCCTAGGGTTTCAGATCGGGGCGCCCCGTCCGCCCACTGCCCCAAGCCAGCCCGCACCAGCCCGGCGCGCGAGCTCCGCTTCCGCTGAGTAAGTGAGTGAGTTTTTGGCGGCTACAGCCGGTCGAATCGAACGGATCGACCCGAGCAGATCGCCCGCCTCCGCGAGGTCGGAGGAAGGGGAAAGGGAAATGAGGTGCCTCTGAAGAAAGAGCTCGAGAGGAGAGGGGTGGGGGTCTATTTATAGACGTAGAGGGCCACTGTGCGCCGGCGGCTCGTGGCCTGCGTGGACACGGTTTATGACTCTGTAGAAGGGCGAGGGGACTAGTAGGAAGCGGTGTGGTCTACGTGGACCGTGTGCGGGGAGGATAGAGGCGGTGAGAGGGTAACCGCCTCAGGTGTTTGAGTGTCGTAGGCTGTTGGATTCTGAAATGACGGTGGAGATGCGTTTGCTTGCAGTCAACGTGGATCGTCAGTTTGCGTGGCTGTGGTCTTCTGGAGTCAGCGGTGGGCGTTGGGCTTTTTCCTTGGACTTGATCACGGCCCGGCGACTCGTTGCAGGCTGAAAGTTAGGGAGCGAGACAGATGTTACGGCTCGGCCCAAGTGTGTGGGTTGTGTAGCAAGCAGTATGGTTTTCTTAAGCCCAGTATGGATCTATAAATGAGAACATTTTGTCTTTTCTCAGTGTACGGATCGAATTAAGGTGGTGTTTGGTACGGCTCCCAGAGCAGCTCCAAGGACTCTGGGAGCTGAATCTATACCAAAGACTACTTTTGAGAATCGATTTTATCTGGAAGCGGGTGGGAGCGGCAGAGGAAAACGTACTGGGAGCGCGGAGCCAGAAATTGTAGCTTCGTCTGCTCCCGACCCATTCTCTGCGCCATCTATTATACACTTGCCCGTAAAATTGATTGGAAATTACGACATTCTGCCATCGGAGCAAATATCAGCCACTACCACAGTCCACAGACATCCACTCCATCTGCCTCCTCTCCCCCGTACCTCTCTTGCTCTCCCATCTCTCACAACGGCGGCGGCTATGGTTCCATGAACCCACTGCGGCGACCGTCCCCGAGGGCAAGCAGGAGCATGGACGGCTCCCCAGGAGCGAGCAGCAGCGGCAATGGTGCTGCGTCCTCGGCCCCCGCCGTTCCTCCCAGCAGATCTAGCGGCGGAGCAGCGCCATTCGCAGTAGGAAGCGGCGTGGATTCCGGCGCCACCGCGTGGCCTGGGCCGGTCCTTTGGCCGGGCATGGCCGCCTGGCCGGGCGCTGGTGCTGCTAGCATGGGGATGGAAGCAGGCGCCTCGGGATGAGCTTCGATGCGGCCATGGCTGCAGCAAGCATGTCCACCGACGCAGGTTCTTGGCCCGGGGCGTGGACGAGCTTGGCCATGGCTGCTGGCATGCCACATTTGCCAAGGTCGACGACGACGACTACCAATCCTCGCTCGGACCCCCAATCAGAAGACACCAGAGTGGCACAGAGAGGGCAAAAACAGGGGAGAGGTGGTCGGCGTACGCGCAAGGCCAGTAAGCCTGCACCTGCTGCTCCAACTCGTAGAGACGATGCTGATGTCGTCGATCTCACTGATTCAAGGTGATGAACTGATCTCTGTTTTTACTTTAATATGCATATTGTTTGATTCACTCATCTACCTCGAACATGATAAGGAATTAGTGCAAAAATAAATTGCTTTGGATGTTGTTTTCCTATAATCAAATATACTTTGATGACAACAGCGTGGCTGATTGGTGTGATGAGAATGTAAGAATTGCATGTGAAATTTTTGCTGAGGAAGTCAGGATTGGAAATTGTTCAAACACTCACTTGAATAAGGCAGGCTACCAAAATGTGATTAAAAAGTTTAAAGATAGAACCGGTCTTGTGTACACTAGGCTTCAATTTAAGAACAAATGGGACAAGATGAAAGGTGAATATGCTATTTGGAAGCAATTGACTAGACAGACAGGTTTAGGATGGGATGCTTCTGGAAAAAACATTGTCATGCCTGATGAATGGTGGAAGCGGATGGCAAATGTAAGTGTACAAACGGTTGTATTTTTTTTCTGTTTTGTAGGTTCAATTCCACTAATTTGTAGCTGTTGCAATGACATGTAGGCAATAAAAGGATCGCAAAAGTTTAAGGATAAAGGTCTGGACAATGAGGATCTGTTGACTGAAATGTATGATGGCCTAACCAACACCGGCGCTGATCACTGGTGTCCCTCAAGTGGTGTACCACCATCACTATAGCAAAACGACGATAGTGATGGAGAGAATCAAGGTGAGGACCCGGAAGGTGCTGATGATGAAGATAGTGAGTCCGAGGAGGTGACACCCACTAGTGTTACTGCGAAGAGAGGTAGAGGCATTGATGTCGGAAAAGGGAAGAAACCGAAGACTGCTACAGGTCATTGGTTCCAAGAAAAATTCACTCAACTTGTGGATCAGCATGAGAGAACAACTACATCTTGTGAGTCCGTTGCAAATAGGGAGGACAAATCAGGATGCTCTATTACAGATGTCATGGCATTAGTGAAGGAATGTGGTGCTACTGTTGGGACTGATGAACATTTCACTGCTTCTCTTCTATTCACCAAGAGGGCTGAAAGAGAAATGTTCATGACATTGGACACTAATGCTGAAAGATTTCTTTGGCTGCAAAAGAAACATCAATGGATGAACAAATGATGGCCTTAGTGTTGTTTCCTTGTATCCTTATGTTGTATCCTTGTTTCTAGATTTCATTATGCTTGTACCTCAAATGTTTGTTCAGTATGCTTGTATCTTGATTAATCTGTACCTTAAATAGTTTTCAATATGGTTGTATGCATTCCTAATGTATGACTATGAATCAGATTTATTTATGGTGGTTGTTTTACATGACTGTGATATAAATGGATGTATGTGATTTACATGACTGTTTTTTATGGATGACATGTATGTGATTTACATGGTTGAATGTGATTTACATGGCTATGTGTGATTTAAATGGATGTTTCTGAATTTTTACAGTGAATCTGATGATGAGTGGATTACAAAGGCTATCACAAAGATTGGTACTGCTCAAAACAATATAGTTGTTGTTGGTATAGTTGCTGCCAAGTACTATCTAACATATCTTAACAAAGCAGAGTATACCATTCCAGAACAGAGTGGATTTGCCTTTTTAATGGAAACATTGAGACATCCAAAGGGAAGCCAAAAATTGTTTAGAATGAAAACAGATTTATTCTATAGCTTGCATGAAGAACTGGTCACTTCTTATGGTCTTGAATCCAGTTGCCGTATGAATTCTATGGAATCACTAGCCATGTTTCTTTTGGTCTGCGGACATGGTTGGTCAAACAGTGCTCTTCAACGTACATTCAAGCATTCTAGTGAGACTATAAGCAGAAAAATTGGTGAGGTATTGGATGCTTTGGTGGCTATGTGTCCACAATACATAAGACCAATTGATCCTAACTTCTCTGCCATACATACTAGAATTACTAATGATAGTAGGATGATGCCACATTTCAAAGATTGTATTGGAGCGATTGATGGTACACATATTGCATGCACACCACCTGCACATGATATTATTAGATACATTGGAAGAAGTGGAAAACCAACTACAAATGTTATGGCTGTTGTTGATTTCGATTTGCGGTTCACTTATGCATCTATAGGACTACCAGGATCAATGCATGACACAAACGTCCTTTTTCATGCCATGAATCAGGATGAAGATAATTTTCCTCACCCTCCAGTAGGTATGTAATGTACAAGTATCATATGAATTTGCATTTCTTGCTGCAGTTTTATACACTACATATTCATATTAAAGTTCAGCCTTTTATTTTTAATGTTTATTGCTGTAGGAAAATATTATCATGTCGATGCTGGATATCCAAACCGTCTAGGCTACTTAGCACCGTACAAGGGTCAAAGATATCATGTTCCAGATTGGAGAAGGGGTCCAGCTCCAAATGGTGAGCAAGAGCTCTTCAATCGCCTGCATTCAAGTATCCGTAATGTTGTAGAAAGAAATTTTGGTGTATGGAAAAATAAATTCAGAATTCTATTCAAGATGCCAAGCTACCCTTTGGAGAAGCAGATGATGATAATTGCAGCAACCATGTGCCTTCACAACTACATCCGTGAGCACCATGCAAATGATAGGCATTTCGGTAAGTGTGATAGAAATCCAGATTATGTGCCTACCATTCCTCAAAGGTATGCAAGATATCTTCCTTCTCAAAATGCATCAGACACGACAACTACATCGGCAAACGAACGCAGCATGGATAAATTTCGTGATGAACTTGCTAGGGAAATCTTCAATTCTAGAGGGCTGTGATGTTGCGTTTCATATGTTTCATTCCACGATGTGCCTTTTGTGGATGTAGGCCTTTTGTCAGCAAGTGATCCATAGTTCATTCACTTATTTTATAAGACAGAATGTTAACTATAATTATTTTGTAACACGGATGTTAACTACAATTATTTTGTAACACGGATGTTAACTACCATTAGAATCTTAATTTTATATCGCTCTTATATATTGCAAAAGATTGTTTATGTGGCTTTTATATTGTTGCTATGGAGGTTGGGGTACTATAGGCATTTCTCTTTCTTATTGGTATTTTAAAAGAACACTAGGAGTTGTTTTACCAAACAGTTTCAAAACTGATTCTGTTCCTGCTTGGGAGCTGTTTTGTGTGAGGAGTTGGAGCTGGAGCAGTTTTTTGAAGAGCTGGAGCCATACCAAACTGGCCCTAAGTATAGTCATCTGAAACTTGTGACTGCTCCTTGGGCTTCACTAGCATGCATGCATTTTTCTCCTGCAACTGCAAGGATAGGAGTAAACCATTTTCAGCAAGTAAGTAGACTTTTTAACTGCTGGTATACTATACTGTACATGGGCCATACAGGTCAACAATCTCTGACTTGGAGGTTAACCCGGCCTATAGCTAGCAAGCAGAGAGTCTTAAGTCTTCTGGGAAGTGCAATCTCATGGAAATCTGAACACATCCTTGTCACACAGGCATGGCCGTACATGTCGGGTCAAGGGGCGCAGCTATACGCCAGCATTCCCAAGATTAATTTCTAGGTTTCAGAACCTCCCCTGTTATTGCTTTGCTACTGCACGCCTACTCCAACTGTGGCTAAGATTGGCCAATCAGATCACAATCACATTAACTGAAAATCCAATAACTTTTCGGCAAGCGTAGCTCTACCCTTTGACGCTGTGGCGCTGTTAATTAATAGTAGTCGTGGTTGTTAAACAGGGTGTTGCTATTTGCTAGCCAGTAGCAGGGGCGTTTGTTTTGAACATTCAGGATTGGATTGAGGAAAACATACTTGAACATGCTGCCTCAAAAAATTCCTGTTTGTAGCAGTACTTGAACATTCAGGATTTATGTAACCATAGTGTTCTCAAAGCTTATTTGCGTTGCTCTAATAATGTTTTACAAAGCCAACAGAGTAACCTGCGCACGCGCAAATATAATACTGATATTGATCTGGTAATAATAAATAAGTAACAGATCAATATAAAAGCAGACTAGCTGATAATAGGATTATAGTAATGGTTTCAGATTAACTAGGGGACACGGTACTACAGCTCATGCTTATACATGGAACTGATCGCCATCATCTATATATCTATAATGTAGTACTGGTAGTATATATCATCAGTTGTGGGACGGCGGGTGCGTCATGGGCTCGATGTAGTCCAAGACGATGCCATGCTCCGTCGCGGTGGCCTCCGACGGCGGACCTATTCCTCCCTCGCCGTCGCCGTCACTGAAACTGACGTTTCCTCCTCCTCCTAGTTCGCCGCCATTGTCAATGACCTGCGGTGGTGGCGACGACGGCGACGGAGAGGGCGAAGGCGCCGTTGTCATTGGGACGCTGATCTCCGTGTCCCGCGGTAGAACGTCCTCGACGCCCGGTAATAATGGAGGCGGCGCCGGCGGCATCATCGCTCCCGTCATCCTATAGAAGGGATCATGAGCGTCGTCGTTGACGTGTTCGTAGAACAGATCCTGCATGCATGCAGCCCGTGCACAGAGATCAGAGACAATGGGGTGCCGTTTTCCATTACATTAACTCTTCGTTATATCATCGAAATCGAACAGCACAAATATGTATACACCATCTGGTCGGCATGTGTACCTTGACAATGCCGCCGTGACCATGGATCACCGGCGAAGGAACAGGGGCGACGACGTCAAAGCCGCCGCCGCCATGGAAAAAGAGGCGGCGGTGGTTCCGGCTGGTGGCCTCGCAGGTGGAGCCGGACGACAGGAGCAGGAGGAAGAAGAGGAGGAGGTAAGCCGCCAAGCGCATGGCTGCTGCTACGGTCTCGGTTTCTCCCTCCCGGCCTCTCTCTCTCTCCCGCAAACGATATCTTCGTTCTCCGAATCGTCTTTATATCTTGATTTCTTTGGAGTTCTGGGGGCAGGCACGGAGTGGACTCGTATTTGTACCCGATCAGGGAGTCCTAACAGGAAGCAATCAATGCTAGCTGTGTGTGATCGATCAATTAATTACCTTGAGATTTACTACTTAATAGGTTACTACTTCCCGAATATATCATCGAAAACCATTTTTCTAACAGAATAATCCTGTGCAACCATGGGTAGATACCCACCCTCGACGTGGCCTATTATCAGCCCTCGGATTATCACCATTCTCACCGTTTTTCAATTGTTGTCGCCATAAACTTATTACATCAACTTTGACAGGCTGTGATATGCGGTGGATCGAATACGATAGGTCAGCCCATGACGGTTCGTCCCATCAAATACAGAGAGCTCAGAGCCCACGCTGGACGAGACGGTTTGAATCGTGTATATATATATATATACTTTTGTGTTCCGTCGACCGCATCAAGCGATCAAGCTTCACTAGATCCACCGACACCGTTGCCGTGAAGCCCGGAGGGGGGGGGGTGTGGAGTTTCTTAGTATTTCGCATCGACAGGTACTCATGGACCAAGGCGCTCTCTGGACATTTCACTCTCTCTCGTACTGTCGCCTGCCTCGCAAGAGACGATCGCCGACTAGTGTGACACTCCTGGCATATCATGCCTCGTCGAGGCCCACTGTTGCCTCGACCAACGTCGTGATCCTCTTCGCTCCCACCGGACCGCTGTCCTTCGCCACCCTAGTGATCTTTGCCGCCCTCCCATCCACTACCGCCACCACCAAGTCTCTTCCTATTCTCTTCTATGTCCGACGAGAGAAGGATAAGATTGGGGATACAAATACAAATCCACGTGCAATAAAAGATTGTATGGTGTCACGTAGAACAGTGGCTTGGGGCGACATTGTTCGCATTGGTGAGAGGTCCAAGAAGGTGCCGTTCTGTTTGATCTAATTGCTCACAGATCTTCGACACTGGTACCAGCTACCCCTCTTTTTTTTTTTTTTTGAGCAATGGATGCCAGCTACATGTGTATGAATCACGGGCTTAATCGCAACCAATGACGCTCCACCAAATAAAGAGGCCCACGCTGGAAGAGACAACCAGAGAGCCTGAACACGCAAACAGCCCACCAACTAGAGAGGCCCACGCCACGCTGGAGGAGACGACCTGAGACACTTGTGCTGTGCTTGAGCCGGTCGCAACCTAGGTATAAAAATGGAAGCGCGAGTCAGCCGTGGTCCATTTTTCCAATCCAAGTCACCACCTCCTCTTGGCTCGGATTGGAAAAATGGACTACGGCAGGAGCAGCCGGCGTCGGGCAGGTGGAGGCCATGGCCGTCGGCCCTAAGCAGCAGATGGGCCGCGTCGGAAGGCAGATTTGCGGCGGCGAATCTGTGCAGGAGTCAGACTCCGAGGGGGAGGATGGAACGGAGCAGCAGGGCGGCCGGAAGCGGGCAACGGATGACGGGAAGTTCGTCCGCCGGTGTCTCAGGCGGCGCCGCACCTAAATCTGCAAGCTACAGTACGCGTGCCGTCATTGATCCGGTCGCTGTGCGGTCATCCAAATCGTAGAACTCCCGTCTGTGATCGGAGTGAGTAGTGATTAGTAGGTAAAGTATATATACTAAATAATGTAGTAGTAGTAGCACCAGCAACAATGGTTTATTTCTTCTCGAACTAGAATTGGGTTTCATATGTTGGTTCTATCTTCTGTGGTCGCAGTATGTGATAGAGATTCTGTATTGACAATGCTGCACGCACATCCACTGATGCTTCCGGTGCGGCAAATCCAAGTACTAGCAGTAGTAATATAAAGCTCTGTTTCCTCTGGATTTTAAATCTGTTCATTGGGTTCTTGCCCAAATGTTCATTCCAGTTAAACACACTGTATGCCACTTACTTTCTGTATGCTCATCTTGTTCCGGAACTTCCGTCACCCTCGTGCATCCACGCAAACAACGGTCCGTCCTTCGGCCGTTATGTCAGTCCGTTCATTAGTACGTGGGCTAGTAAACGTCTCTGAATCATGTGTAGTTATGTCACATCACTTGTTGGCTAAAAGGATAGTTAGTTGTGCGTCAAAGTGATAATTAAGTAAACTTCTCTGAGCAAATTTATACTAAAATGTATCAACAATAACAAACAAACAGACGTAACACATTTTACTATAAATTTGTTCTTCCCTTAACAAGAACTTTTTATGTTCTTTCACCAAAGATTGAGGAAGCAAAGAGTAGACCAATTTGAAGCATGTTTAACACGTAACTTGTTATTATTATGTGCAAAAAATGCCAAATAGAACTGATGCGGAATATAGCTGTTGGCAGGTAGGTGAAGAGGTTACCAAACAGCAGCACGTTAACAAAATCAGGAGCGGAGGAAGTTTCAATTTTTGTAACAAAAGGGTCTGATAAAATCATGTCGACACACAAGCTATAGATTCCTGCAAAAATGTTTAAGATTCCATTCCCGAATACTATAGAGATTGGGTTAATTAGTGGGTGCAAAGAACAAGAGCCTTATTTGATGCTCAGATATGGAAAAATGGAGTGGCTGCACAGTTATACAGATTTGAATACTACAGAAGAACAACCTTCCACCTCTGCATTTGAATCTGTACGTGTCAAATCGAAATACTATGCTGTTATACCTGTGGAAATTCCGACAATCAAAAGTATAAAAGTGTTCTAAATAAACTCAGGGATTTATTACCTTTGAAGTAATAGGAACTGCACAAATGCAACATGTTACATCGCATAAAGGGCCTGATGAACCATCCTAGCTGCAGATTATTGCAGAACATTCAGAGGCGCCGTGAGTGAGGAGAGGCCACCTTGACCAGGAGTCGGAGCAAGCGTCACTCGGAATGCGCGGCGGATCTACAGCAAGAAACTGCTGCACGTACGGTGGGCCTCCATCGCCGTTCTCTGGCCAAGTAGCCCGCGGCGGACACAGTGCTCGGGTCGGGTCTCGGGGCGCCGGTCCTGCTAGCTGCCGGCGCGCGGCAGCTCCTCCCCTCTGAATGATCTAGCGCTGCAGGCGGCGGCCGGCACATAGAGAGGCGCCTCGACGGAAGAAAAGCACTGGTTGTGCAGCGGCGGTCGGCGAAACCGGCGCGACCTCGCCGGATTGTATGTGTCGCCGGCAACAAAAATCTGTGCAAATAGCCCCCCGGTTTGGATCGCGGTTATTAATCGCGATCCAATCTAGGGGTGTATCGGTAAATAAGTGTATCGCGATTAATAATCGCGGCCCATTTATTTTGCAATAAACCCCCTGGTTTTACCGCCGGCTCTGCTCTCGCTGTTCTCTCCTCCGCCGTCCGCTCCTCCCGGCCGTCCGTGCGGTTGTCAGCCCCACAGCCATCATCCCCGCTGGATTCCCTCGGACAGGTCTCCACTCCACCCAGTCCATAACGCTGGAAGCTCGCGTCATGAGTCGTGCCATGGCGGAGTCCCGAGGTCCGGCGAGACCAGCGGACCTAGCTTGCTGGAGATCTCGCTCGATGCTGCAGCGCCACGGGGAGCCCGCCGGGTGAGCATACGCTCGAATTCAGGCGAGGCGCTCGCTGCCGTACTCCAGAATTTAGCATCCGCACGAGAAACGGATCGAAGGGAGGGAAGGTGATGATGATGCTCGAAGGCCAAGTGGTGGAGATGCCACGCCACGACCACGGCAACGAAGAGGATATAGTTTTCTACTGCCTGCCATGGTCCGCGATGAAATGTGAAGTCGTTGACATGGATCGGGGTCCTGGCTATGCGACGATGAAACGTGAAGGTGTTTTCCTTTTTCGGAATTGCGCAACAATACGATGCGATCGATGGATGGGTTTTTGCTGGGTTGTGGGATTTAATTTCAGAACCAGCTCTCTCCCTCTCTGTTTTTTTTTTCTAGGACAGAAAGAAGACTGGACGCTTGAAAACGATCTTTCTCAGAAGCTGCATAAAACAACCGGCTATCGCAGCTGAGGAAACTTGCCACTAGGTTGCAGGCAACTGTCCAGACGAACGATAGATAGCGGTCGTCAGCGACGACCAACCAGTTTCTGGCACAAACGTGCCGCTCATTCCTTGCACAAGGGACCAAGAAATTTGGCTTCGCTGTCAGTTGATCTTGCGACACCTCGTGTGTGTGTATATATATATGGCGCGCTCATCTCTGTTTCTGCTCATCAATCATCGGAGGTAATCAGTGACAAGTCTGTCGTTCATTAAAGACACATTCCCTCTTCTTCTTGAGATCAAACATCATCGTCCATGGCGTTCTATAAGTACGGCCTTGCCTTCTTGGCCGGCACCGGCTTCGGCGCGGTGATGACGAGCGCCCGCCAAGAGATGTGCCCTATCCGCCGGAACCACTGCTGGCACCGCGGGCGCCACTTTGACGACAACGACATGCCAGAGACGGAGGTGTACGTTCACCGGCGGCAGCAGCAGAAGGAGGAGGACGAGGAGGACAGCGGCATGGGGAGGACCAGTAGACGCCCAACGAAGAAGGGCTCCGGCAATAAGGGGAAGAAGAGAGACGTGGAGGAGTGGGAGTGATCCCGGAACAAATTTCAGTCAATTAAGTTTGAGCATGCTCTCTCTTTCAGCCAGTAGGAGTTGTGTATGCGTGTCCACTCATGTTATGTTATCCAACGACTACGACTGCTATTACTATCTTGTAACGATTATAGATTAGGTGTAATTCTCAGTTTCTTGAATTGTAATAAGCTGTGAATGGGGATCCTATTTCCTTGCTGTAATTTTGTAATATGAGTGATCATGAACAGAAATAAAGGCGAACCATATACTAGTTCAAAACACAAGACATCGGGTTATTATATTGAAATATTGAAAGTTGATTCAACGGGAGGGAAGAAGAGGTCTAGATCGTCTCCAAGAAACATGTTGAAGACATGATTTTTTTTTTCTACTTCCCAGGTTGCCTATTCATCTTAGGGCACTCCCAGCCCTCCAGCTAGGATAGTTTTCATAGCATTAAATTAGGTGCCACATAGGCAAAAAATCTGATGTGGCAGTTTATTGAAGAAGGAAAAAAAAGAAAAGAGGGAGAAATCGTTTCTCCCCTGAGAAACCAAGTGCTCACGTCATCCAACGCACGAGGAAACGATTGCTTTCGCGTTGGGGACGGACGACTGGTTTCTTATCCGGTCCCACTCTTCCTCGGCAGGATCCGGTGCGCCTTCCTTTTCTCTCGTCTCGGTCTCCCGCTCTTCCTCGCTCCGCCTCCCGCTCCTCCTCGCCGTCTCCCGCTCTTCCTCGCCGTCTCCCGCTCTTCCTCGCTCCCTTCTGCGCTCCCGCCGCTTCCCGCGCCCCCGCGTTCCTGCGCGCGCGCGCTTCCTCTCTCTCCCGCGTTCCTCTTTCCCGCGCGCCCTCGCTTTTCTTCTCCCGCGCGCGCTCCTTGTGCCTGTGAAATCGAAGTTTCCCCCTCTTATTTAAGTTCTCAGGGATGCACACGCCCCATCCTTTCTTTCCCCATTCGAGTGACGAGCTGCTGCGTACAAGGATTTGTTCCCTTCGGTTGCATCAGGTTTGCTCCATGACCTACAGATCTATTGTTGCCCTTTGTCAGATTTGGTTCATCAGCATATTTGATTAGTCCAAATCTTGTCAGGATGGGTGGTCAGCGAAGGCCAAAATCCAATGGAGGATTGGTTGGTGCAGCCGCTGATGGACCTGGCAAGGATCGTCAAGCCCCTGTTGCTAGTACGCATATTCCTACATCTGTTTCAGCATCCGTCGGTGCCCCGTCCACATTCCTCCATGGTGGTGTGCTGCCTGAAAGAACTGATAGGTATAATTTCATTTTGATTTACATTTACGTCATTTAATTTACTGATTGTCTATAGGGTATACAATAGTACTAGTTTTGTGAATGTGACGTTCTACAATGATTTAGTTTAGGCCTTGCTCAGTTTGATAGTTTAAGGCCTTTATCTGATATGGAAAATTTCAGTGGTCTGCATATATGGTAGTTTGTACAATACCTTTTCTTTGATGCATAACAGTGCAATTTTCTCTGATATTTGTATGTATTTCAATACTTTAATTAGTAATTACACTCTACTAGCAAAAAAGAATACACTCTGAAACACTAAGCTAACTTAAGGTTGTAGATCCCATTGGAATAGAAAGTTGCATGCCATTGCTACAGATAACAGTAACCACTGCATTTTAGGTTCTGCAAAAAATAAGTGTCCATCACACTTACACGACAGGCAGCTTATCCTATATGGAAAATTCTCATTGTAGCCGAGGCATTTCTTTTTTCCATTCTCAGTATTGTTCAACTTGTACTCTAATTTATCACTATTTTGTCTTTGAGTTGATGTACCTCATCTAATTTAGTATTGTCCTTTGTCTACAAAAGCTTGTATCCTCCAGGTGGGTTTTACAACTATCTGCAGCAGCATTCATTTATGACCAGTCCAAGTGGTAGCCAAATACCAACAAACTATATGCAGCAACGTCCATTTATGAACAGCCCATTTGATGGCCAAATGCCTGAAAACTTCCATTTTGTTGGTGGTCTAAATAGTCAACATACAGTATCCCCAGGGGGAAATATTTCAGTGGATGCTAGTGATACACATGTGGATTCAAGGCAAAAGGAATCAATTGACGTTGTTGATGATGATGAGGAGGACAATGTAGAACCTGGTAGAACCGAAGTTCGATTGCCATATACACAGAAGGAAGATGTTAGATTGGTAAAATAGCTTCTTTTCATCATGATTGGCTGGTTTCTTTCATTGTAAATATTTCTTAATGCTTGACGCTGACTGTAGTTTTTTTTATTTATTTGTTCCTTGTAGGCCTGTGCATGGTTGGATAATTCTGCAGACCCAATTGACGGAAATGGAAAGAAATCAGACAAATATTGGGAAGATGTCACCAAGACGTTCAACAGTGCCACAGAGATTAATAGAAGGAGAAACCGTAACCAATTGAAGATCCGTTGGGACCGTATAAAAAAACCAGTGACTGAGTTTCATGGCTGCTGGATAAGAATCACTAAAATATATCAAAGTGGCAGAAGTGATGATCAAGTGATGGATCAAGCATTGCAGCTCTATGCTGCTGAACATGGTGAGAAGCCTTTTGTACTGCAGCATGTGTGGAAGGAAGTTCGTGATGAAAGGAAGTGGTCTGCATATATGCAAAAACAGCAAAAGGGTAAGGAAAATGCTGCAAATCAGAACCCACCTTGTGTTGTAAACATTGCAGAACGTCCTATGGGTCATAAGAGAGCAAAAGATATCCGGAGTGGTAAACGGAAGGCATCAGATGGTATTTCTGAGATAAATGACAAACTTGAAAAATTCATTGAAGCAAGAGCCAATGCTACAATGGAACGTGAGAAGATGGCTGCATTGCAAGAAAGTCTAGCAAATAAGAAAGTAGAAGCAGCCAAGCTTGCACATAAAGCAGCACTTGAGAAAAGAAAGTGTCAAATGTTGGTGACTTATAAGGAAATGATGTTTGCTTCGACAAGTGGACTAAGTGAACAGGCCTTAGTTGAAAGGGATAGAGCATTGGAGAGCATGAGGCTGAGTTTGTTTAGCAAGGACGATTAAAAGGTACATATGTCCCTTACTTTATTTTTTTTACTGCAATGTGGATGCAAAACCTGCTGCTATGTGAATACAAAATCTGCTACTATGTGAATATAGAAACCTGCTGCTATGTGAATGCAAAACCTGCTGCTATGTGAATATAAAAACCTGCTGCTATGTGAATATAAAAACCTGCTGCTATGTGAATATAAAAACCTGTTATTATGTTAGCATTATTACTGTTATGGGAATATGAAAACTGCTGCTATGTGAACATAATTGCTGTTGTGTGTGAATACTACTTTTTGGCCATCCAAATTCCTTCCTCTGTCCAGCATATATAGAGATAGGCTGAGGTCCTTAGCCATCCACTACTTCTATCTTTTGTTCATATTCTTCCCTTCTCTTCATGTCCCACCCATCTGAAGATCCATTGCCAAGTGATCATGAATCGAATGAAAGTGCAGAAAGCTTGGATCCAATGGATCTGTATAGTCTGGATGAATTTTTTGAAGAGGAAGACATACTTGAAGATGTTGGTGACCATATTACAGATGTTCTTGAAGATATCAAAGGTTTGATTGGGCAGAAAAGGAGGTTTGTATCTAGGAGACTTGTTGATAGGCCTCGAGAGGAATCCGAACAGCGACTAATGAAGGACTACTTTGCGGAGAAGCCAGTGTTTACTGAGGCCCAGTTTCGTAGAAGATTTAGGATGAGGAGGCCTTTATTCCTGCGCATAGTTACTGCCCTTGGTGAGTGGTCTCCATTTTTTACTTTGAGAATGGATGCTCTAAATCGCCCTGGCTTGACACCTATACAAAAGTGCACGGCGGCTATGCGTCAATTGGCAACTGGTAACCCTGCAGATCAGCAAGATGAGTACATCAAGATAGGAGAAAGTACTGCAGTAGAGTGCTTGAAGATGTTTGTCAAGGGTGTGATTGAAGTATTTGGTGCTGAGTACTTACGTCGTCCTACAGTACAAGATGTTGAACGCTTGATGCAACTCGGAGAAAGTCGTGGATTTCCTGGAATGCTAGGGAGTATTGACTGTATGCACTGGCATTGGGAGAAATGTCCCGTTGGATGGAAGGGGATGTATACTCGTGGTGATCATGGTGTTCCTACTATCATTCTAGAGGCAGTTGCCTCACATGATCGTTGGGTATGGCATGCCTTCTTTGGTGTTGCTGGTTCCAACAATGACATTAATGTTCTGAATCAATCTGATCTGTTTGTTGAGCAGCTGAGAGGAGAAGCTCCTCAAGTAGAGTACCATGTCAATGGAAGGCAATATAGCCAAGGGTACTACCTTGCAGATGGTATATACCCTGAGTGGGCTGTTTTTGTTAAGTCAATACGTCAACCACAATCTGATAAACATAAGTTGTTTGCACAACATCAAGAAGCGGCAAGAAAGGATGTTGAATGTGCATTTGGAATATTACAATCTCGCTTTAGTATTATACGTCGACCGGCGCGTCTATATGAACAAGGGGATCTTGAGGATGTGATGCTAGCCTGTATCATCCTTCATAATATGATAATTGAGGGTGAAAAGGTTATAAAACAGATTCCTATTGATCTGAATGAAGAACCAAGCAAATCAACAGTACGCGTAGCTACAATCACTGGAGGACCTAATCCAGAGATGGCACAAGTACTAGAAAGAAATGCTAAAATTCATGATCGTTCTGGTTATAAACAACTTCAGTTAGACTTAATTGAGAATATTTGGCATAAGTTTGGGAAGAAATAGGTACTTTCATTGTGGTCTGCGTAGATATATATTTTAGTCACATGAATTTTATTTGTTTTACTAGAACCTGATTATTTCACTTTTCATACTGCAGCTTCAGCATTATGTATTGAAGTACAAGCTTGACTGGTGTGTGGAATCAACTACAAGCTCGCCCACGATCTGAACTGATGAGGGTTACTTCTATTTATCTTAGTATTTATATATTGTAATGCCCATGAATCTGAACTGATGAGTACTCTATGTATTTATCTTACTATTTATATATTGTAATGCTTATGAACATGGGTCATCTCAACGTGTTTGCATGGGATGTATATTTGAAGCCTATTTTGTAGCCACAGCTGATCCACCTCTTTTTTAGATGCATTTAATGTCTTTTCTATGTAGAAACTGCTCATGGTTTCTTGGGTTGGGGAGGATGATTTCTATGGATGATTTCTTGTATACGTGGCTGTCTTAGACTCTGCGCATAGTTTCTTGGGTTGGGATTGCCCTAAACAGTTTGGTTTCAAACAGCACAAAAAACGAAGCGGTTAAACTAAAAACAAAACGGTCGAAAACTGTTTTTACTACATTACCTAGGTTCAGTTTTACTATCCCAGCCCGAACTGTTTCACCAGGTTTCCAAGCCCGTGATGGATTCACCTTGGACTTCACAAAAAAAAAAACGTTTTTTTCAACATTTTTTTCCCTTTATAGATATTTCTTTTCTTTTTGCGTGACCATTAGAAATCTTTCGATACAGAGAAGCCCTGAACTTTGAAAGAAACCATGAAATTCAGACCACAGACGTTAATCGGAGTTCATGTCACATCTTATGCTACTCTCTGAGTATTTAACCGCTAACACATCGGTTATTAGTCTGTTCGACCGAGCGTGCCCACCACCAGTGGGCCAGAAAGAATATTCGACCAGTCGATCAGTGGACTGATGAATCAGTTGTTCACGCTAGGCATCATCCTTGCGTTGACCCTTGGAGAAGAAGAAGCAGCAGCAGGTTGCCCACTTAAACCGCGTGCAATCACATCCAACAAAAACTATTCGCGCACTACACATCGATCGATCAACGTCAGCTGATCAAGCAAGCACATGCGTTCGTTTCGTTTCTCCCTTTCTTGAACCCTTGTCCAAGAAACGAGATGGCGTATGCTTTCGTCAGATTTTTTTTTTTTTTTTGCGCTACCTTTAGAAATCTTGCGATACAGAGGTGGTCTGAACTTTGAAAGAACCTTGAAATTCCGCCCGGTCAGACGTTACCCGGAATTTCATATCGTTTCATCTCTCATACTGCTACTCTCTGAGTACTTAACCGCTAACGCATCAGTTAGTCTGTTCGACCGAGCGTGCCCACCAGACAGAAAATTCGACCAGTCGATCAGTGGACTGATGAATCAGTTGTTCACGGCGGGCATCATCTTTGCGTTGACCCTTGGAGAAGAAGAAGAAGCAGCAGGTTGCCACTGAAACGGCGTGCAATCTCATCCAACAAAAACGATTCGCACACTACACATCGATCGATCAGCGTCAGCTGATCAAGCAAGCACTTGTTCGTTTCGGTTCTCCCTTTCTTGAACCCTTGTCCAAGAAACGAGATGGCGTATGCTTTCGTCAGTTCCAGCCAAACTAGTACTACTGTACTACCTGCAGCAAAGTATATAAGTGTTGTGAAACGATGGAAGCCTGCAGGAGCATATAATAAACCCAAGCCCAAAGCGAGCTCTGCACTGCACGTCATTCGAGGTTGACCCGCCGGCGTCAGAGCAGCAGCAGAAGAGGAGAAACCCCCATCATTCATGTCGTGCATGCTCCGGCGTCTGTTCCCGTTCCTGGTCGGCACGGCGGTGGGCGCGTACGCGGCGCAGAACTACAAGGTCCCCAACCTCCGGCGCCTCGCCGACCAAGGCGTCGAAGCCGCCAAGCGCTACGAGGAGACCTACCGCAAGAAGCAGAAGCTAGGCGACGACAGTAGTGCCGCCGGAGCCAGCAATGGGAGGAAGATGAAGGTGCAGCTGGATGTAGACGATGACGAAGAGTAGTTTGTTTTTTTAAAAAAGAAAAGCTTGATTGATTGCAGTGTTGTTGTCAGCTCAGATGACTGGATTCATCCTTCCACCAGTCGATGCGTCGTCAGTAGTGTTTGTAACCGTGTAGCGACTTGCAGACTTGTGTGTACAATAACTGTCTTGTTGTGTGGTGTAAACTGTATTTGAATGTTGAACAATAAAATGAATTCTGTTACAGTACTTATAGTTGACTGAACTGGATGATTCCGACCCAATCAAGCTGCTGCACTGCACCCCCTAGTGCGTTCCGTCTCTGTTGCTGTCGTCCTCTGCCTCAGTGCAGCAGGTGGCGGCCGTCGATCAGGCCGGCAGGTCCCTGTCGCCCAAAGTTTGCAGTTGGAAAACTAATCAACCGCTCTCAAACCAATCCAGTCTCCGTGTTGCCCCAGCAATCGATCATTTGTACGGCATCAGAATCCATATTACTACAAGGCAACAATACTATGAGAAACTTCAGAATCCAGTACACACTATAGTTATGTATACACGTTGACGATAGACAAAAGTCAGATTACTACTACTGAATACTGATTCGATTTGTAGATAGAAGAATAGAAGCCGCTTGTAATTTCAGCAGGCAGTACCGCTGACGAGTTCTCTTCTTTCTTAATTGGTCGCATCACGCAGAGTCGCAGACCACCCGCGACAGTAATTAATTAATCGATTGGATTAATCGTCGTCGTCGTTCCGGCCGGCACCTGTACTAATTTGAAAGCCTTGGAGATGAAGAAGCTCCGATGTCCATCGCCTGTAGCAGTACAAAAATATTGTGAGCATCTGTGCGTGGTTCTCGATCGACAAGTAAATTGAAGGAGCCCACTGGCCTCTGCTAATAGAATAATAATTAAGATTCCGGCCCGGGTGCACCCCCCCTCTACCGTGTATTGATCCTGCTTCACTTTTCTTGAACCCTTGTCCAAGAAAAACGATCGAGAAAGCCCATGGAGGTCGCATGCAGCTGCAACGCACACCACGCACGCATATATAAACAACGGATCGGAAGGGTGCTGCCATCCATCCAAACACTCGACCTTATCTTAGTACTCTTTAGTACCACAGTAATCTCGTTTCGGATAATCCACCACCAGGTACTACCAGTGTGCCGCCATTACACCTAGAGCTAGAGCCTGGACGACATCCTGTCTTTGCGTGCTTAATAACCTGCAGCAGGCGAGATCCATCGATCCATATACATCGATCGATCGATCGATCGAGAAGAAGAAGAGAGCAGCAAATAATAGAGCAGTAATTAATGGGCTGCCTCCTGCGCTTGGTGTTCCCGTTCCTGGCGGGCGTGTACGTGGCGCAGAACTACGACTTCCCGGACCTGCGCCGCGGCGTGGACGCCGCCAAGAGGTACGAGGAGGCGCACCGCAAGACGAACAGGCGGCCCGACCACCACGACGGCGACGACGGCGGATCGGGCACCGGCAGCAGCAGCAGCAGTATCCGGAGGAAGAAGGCGGCACAGCATCAGCAGCAGCAGCAGCGGGACATGGACGACGACGAATGAATGAATATGCTTCTTACGTGCACGTTGTGCTGGTGTTGCCTCTGATGTCAAACCAAATAAATGGGGAAGGCAAAAAAAAAAAAGCTGTCCTGGCACTTGACGGGCCTAAAGCGGTATCGGGCTCAATTGTTACTGCGGTGTCTACTGGGCCCCTAATAAAATCCGGGCGACGTAGTTACGTACGTACGGATCCACCACCAGTACCTAAACCTAACTTCCCGGACATTTGCGCATCAAACCGAGAAAGAGACGGACGGGAGCAGAGGTCAGGCGAGGACGCGATGACGACGAGACCGCACTTTTGTCTGTACTGTACTGTGTACTGTACGCCGGCCTGGTGCGTCTGTGCTACCACCGCCCAGATCGCAGCGGATTACATTCGTTTCGTGGCCGGCGGCCGCCGTGGTCTGCGCCATCCCTGTGGGCGGCGCGCGGCGGACCGGTAAATAAATCCGTCACGACTCATGAGCCGCGCGCTGGATGATTAAGTACTACTGCTATACTACTACTAGTACTAGTAGGAGAAGAAGAACCTACTTAAAAAACACCGGTGCGGCGGTGCGGCGTCGACATCATCAGCAGCAGCAGCTTTCGTTTTACCCTACCGGAACAGACGGAGTGGCTCGCTTCGCGCGGAACCGGCCACCCTACTACGCGCCATCCGCTCCGTTCCTTTTCGCCAACTTGGTTTTTATTTATTTAGTAGTCTCTTCCTTCCTTCCTTCGTTCCGGTGATGTTAAACTGTTGTTCCTGTCACTGTTTACCGAATAATTAATGCATGGGTTAGGTAACTAAAGGTGCGCGCGGCGACCAGAGCAGGGCTGCCGTGTGTCTGTCTTACATACTTGTACGTTATACGTAGATAGATAGCACCGTGCGGAGCACTACTGAAGTCTGATCAGGAGTACGTGAAGCGAAGGTGACCTCCATTATTTTGTCTCCGCCTGTCTGTCTTGTATCCATGGATCGGAGGAGCGCGGTGCTCCCAGCCACATATATATATAGTAGACGAGACCACCACCGGAGCCACGCTAGAGCCCCGGGATGCATGGATGCATGGTCGCTCGCCCTCCCCCTGCTGCTTTCATCCTGCCGGCTGCCGGTGGTCACCATCGACCGTCGCCGTCACGCAGCAGCAGTGAGAAGGAAATACAGTACGTACTACGAGCGCCAGTAATCGAAAATCTCTAGTAGCAGTATCCTAGAAATAGTAATATGTACTAGCACTGCAGTCTGCTACTAGTACTAGATGTGTGCGAATTGAATACTAGTACAGTTTTTCCACCGAACCGTAGTCGTCGTTTCTGGAAAACTCGATCGCCGCATCAGCCAGCACAGATCTGTCCCTGCCTCCATCGATCACAACAACACACCTGGCGCTCTCCATCGATGGCGCAATGTCAAATTAAGCAGCAGTTAGTTGCATGCCTCTGTGCCAGCTCTCTCTCTCCTCTCTCGAGCCTTGACCGATCCAATCCAAAATTGCACCACACCACAGCGAGCTAGCCGTGTGAGTGCGTAATACCCACCTGCATCAGTATACGTCAGATCCCAGAACACTCAACTCAACCACCAATAGCGGCCGCCTGCCCCAGATGATATCCGATCCATCTCTGAATCTCTCTCTGCTAGTACGTAGGAGTAGTACTACTACGTATATCACGCTGAATTAATTGTCCAGTGCACACGTCACTGAGATTGACGACGACGTACGCTTCTCTGTTGCTGCTGTGCTTCAACAGCAAAGTCGTCAGGCGCCACGCCGATCCCCCGATCGATCGATAATCGCAATCAGATCTCGAAAGCAACGTTTTTTCCTTTTTTTCTAACACAATTTTAGTACGTAAACAAAATTAACTACCGGGCCACATTTTCTTCTTTTACAGTAACTCCTGTACATGATCTCTATCGTCTGGCTGGGACGCGTCGTATGTCCCAACCTGGAGGCGATGCCGCGAGTAATCCTATTTTGTAATAAGTCTTAGCGGACTGTCACTCCATCCCATCAAGAGTGTGTTGTAAAGTGCGTATTTAACGCAAAACTCTATTTCTCTCTTATTAATATATGCCAGATAATGTTCTAGGACATTCGAAAAAACAAAAAAAAAAAGATCTCTATCGTCAATCAGTCTGTGTGTTTGCCTGAGAAATGATTACGACACACCAACGCTGATAAATAATTGTCATTTCTTTCTTCGTTCCATCTGTTCGTCGTCGTCTCCTTCTCGTGATCATGCTTCACTCTATCGGATCCATCTATCATCACCAGTCATCATCATTAATTCCCTGCAGCACCTTCGAGTCCTGTCGCGTCCCAGCCGTGCATGCCATACGTGTCGTGCCGGCCCTTGACTCGGCGCGCTGTTCGTTGGTGTACCGACCAAGAGCGCTTGTCTGAATATTAGCACTACTACTACTAGTCTGAAACTCTGAACTGGTGGTGGTCTCTGCACTGCACGTCCGCACCTTCCTGTCCCCTGTTGCTCGCTGGATCGGAGACTGATGACCTGTTGTTGGACATGGTTGTTGGTTGCTTTCTTGGAAGCAACGTGCCAAGGAAAAAGGAAGGTGGTTCAGGCGCGCACGCCATCCTCGCTCGTTATCCAGTCGTCGGCACATCGGGAAACACGTCCCGTGCTGACGTTGTCGCAGCGCCTTACACTACTTGCTCATTCATCGCTATACAGTGGAGTAGTACGCAACTTCGCGTACACGGCCCGGGTTTCAGCGCTTTTAACTTTAGGTAGACCAACTTTTTTCGTCTGTAGTACTTCTTTTCCCTTCTCATTTAAAAAGAGTAATTTATTTATTTATTTTCCAGGATTAATCAATTTCAACGACGTAGCAGTACGTGTGACGATGGTTACTACTATTCATCGTCCAACAAACAACAAGGAGGAAACACGACCAAAACCAAAACCAAAACCAAAACCAAATGGATGATCTCATCTTCTCGTAAGTTTGTTCTGTCGTCCATACGTTCAATTCCCCCTGTGCTAAACCGTTGGGAAGCGAGGTACTAGCATAAACTGTCGGTCAAACCAAACAGAAACAACTGCTGCTGCCGATCATCGATGATCGCGGCCCAGCCAGACCGTGCGGCATGGAATATTCCCTTGGCAGATCCGGATCGGAAGACTCGTGCTTGCGCGGCGGCCGCGGTTTCCACCTCCACGGATCCGCGGAATCGTCGTCGCTTCTGCGCCGGGTCCCACTTGCAGTCGCAGCGACGGTTCCCTTCCCCGCCGAGGTGGAGGACGTGGGCCCCGCTCCACGGTTCTTGGTTTGTTTGACCTCATCACTCTCACGGGGGCGGGGACGATGCGCTGCGGGCATGGGTCCGTGTGGCCGCTCTTCCCCTCGGCCTGTGCGTGCGGACAGGAACGAGTAACAAGGAAGGTACTGAAAAGAGAGAGAGAGAGAGAGAGAGAACCCGGACGGCACGCGAGGGATAATTCCTGTGGCGGGAATCGAATATTCGTGGCCGAGCCCGCCTGGCCATGAAATACAGTACGATCCTTGCTCTCCTCTTCGGCTCTTCTTCCCATACTACCCCCTTCGGCGGAATCCTTAAGCGATGACCGCCAACCAGTACGGTCGAAAGTAATTTGGAATGTTTTTCTACCGGAAGCTGGTCTGGTTCAAACATGAAACATCGGTTCATGTTCATTTTTCCTAACACCACTTCCCGATCGATTATGAAATTATTAGCACGTGTCTCACACCTACAGTATCTTTGATAGTATATCGGCCGGTGTGTGCAGCACATACGCGTGTAGACAAAAAACATCAACATTGTGATATGCGAACGAAATAAAAACAAGATAAAGCAGCGGTGTGTGGTGTTGTTTTTATCGTTCAAGTGCTTGATACTTAGTCACGCGCTACGCTAGCTTTTCCTTTGAATTTGCCACGAGAGTCTCGCCTTGTTTATATTAGAGTATACTAAGTATGATAAATCCTACTACTATAGTCTGTAGAAAAGCTAAATAGTTGTCCACACAATACAAAACAAAAAATATTAGGTGGACGAACGAGAAACAAAGAACGAGGAAACAAGCACACTTGATTAGCGAGACTGACGTTGAGCACTCCGACATTTTTTTTTTTTAGAAAAAAGAGCACTTGGACATCTTGAAGGGAAGCGAACGATAGAGTTCCTTGTTAATTAAGGACAAACAACTATAGTTAAAACGCACACTTGTTGCAGCAAGTTGCTTGCCCACCACGAGGTGACGAGGGGCAGATCGGTCCAAGGGCACCATAGTGAATAACCAAGTGAGTGAGAAGCCCCCGTCGGGCGTGCGAATAAAGGTTGGCCAGTCGATGCTCCTCTGCTCGAACACCACGGCACCTCCTCTTCGCACCGCGCGAGCGAGCGAGAGCTCATCACACACCTTTTTCACAAAGAAGAAACCGCACCCCTGTGTTCCTCCTCTTCCTCCACCTTCCCCCCCCCCCCCCCCCCCCATTGCCTCGCGTGCGCATTTGCACGGAGCCCAATCCGACGCCGCGCAGATCCGGCGCCGGAACCCGTCGCGTCGCCGCGCCCCTTCGCACCGACCGCCGCGCCTTCCGGCGACTCTCAACGAGGTCCGTGCTTTGTCCGCCGTTTCCTGTTCCGGAATTCCCCTGTCGATTCCTGCCGCCTATCGGCTCAATACGCAGCTCGTCTGCCTTTGTTTTCTTTTCAATTCTTGCCTTATCGGGCTCTTGGATTGTTGTGTCTTATTATTGGATTACCGTGCTGGGTGGGTTTTGCCGTTCGGGAGGTTTTGGATGGAGATTAGGGGGGAGGAATTACGGGCCGACGAAGGCGCTAATTTTATCTTCCCCCTGATGAATTGGTTCGTACGGCGGGATCGTACGTTGTTCAATTGGAAGGACGCCAGTTTAGGAGCTCCCTCTAGAATACTACTATCGGTGTGGGGACATTTCGAGGGTCAAAGTTTGAAAATCGACCTTTTACCTGTACTATCAACTTGGAAACTCCCTTCTCGCCTTGGAGCACCACTGCAACAGGTTTGAACAAGCTTCTTCTCATTGGGTGGGCCGGTAGGGGAGTCAACTTCATTGGTTTCTTTGGAGTGAAGTTGGGATAAAATTAGTACTAGGAGGCAACAGAAGCATTTGTTTACCGATGAAATTTCGATTCGTTCGAGCCCTCGGGGCTTGCGAGATACTGCGATACAAGTTTTTTTTTTTTTGGATATCAAGGCCAGAATCTTTGCGAGATACTACAATACAAAATCTGTTTTCGTCAGTGCTATAGATCTCTGGGATCGTTAATTTTTTCAAAGAATATTTTTATGATAATTCACCATATCTCAGTGCTCACTGAAGAGTAGTACTAGTAGGTACAACATTTGCTTTTGGTTCAGTTCTGTTGATAAATTATATTTCTGGTGCGTGATTGCATATTGCTCCAACATCGCTACTAATCAAGTGTTTTAAGATATGCATGGTTCGGCTTTCTATTTCATTCTCATTCTCAATTACCACTAATTTGCCAATCATATTAATTAGTCTATTCTTGTTGATGCTTTCAGGTGGCAATCACTTCTATCACGAAGTATTGCTTGGCACCAACTGCACTGTAATCTCCATAAGAAACCTTGCGTTCTCATGGCTCAACCTCATGAGACGATGAGTAGGAAACCTCCGGGTCTTCGGTTACTTGGCGGTGCCAATTCACTAAGAAGTTACCAGACACTTGTCCTGGTGCTTACATTCGTCGCCTATACCTGTTTTCATATGACCCGGAAGATCACAAGCATTGTTAAGAGTGCGCTTGATCCCCAGACAAAGGTGGGGTTCTCACACTGGGGGCGGTTGCAGACACGCAACGGTCTCAACATCGGTTGGTTGCCATTTAACACAGTTGATGGTTCAGCGTTACTTGGTGAGATAGATGTTGCATTCCTTGCCGTATATTCTGTTGGGATGTTTTTTGCTGGACATATTGGTGACCGCATGGATTTAAGGATCTTCCTGACAATTGGGATGCTTGGGACCGCCATATTCACTTCTCTCTTTGGCGCCGGATATTGGCTGAATGTTCACAGCTTCTACTATTTCTTGGTCATTCAGATGGCTTCTGGCTTGTTGCAATCAGTCGGATGGCCTTCGGTTGTTGCAGTTGTTGGGAACTGGTTTGGGAAGAGCAAAAGGGGATTGATCATGGGCATATGGAATGCTCACACTTCTATCGGGAACATAGCTGGCTCATTGCTTGCTGCTTTCCTGCTGAAGTTTGGGTGGGGTTGGTCATTTGCTATCCCCAGCCTTATTATGCTTTTTGTTGCGTTGGTGGTGTTTATGTTCTTGCCTGTTAGTCCTGAAGCCATGGAAATAGACATTGACAGTGGGGAGTATAGCTGTGAGAAGGATACTGTGAAGGAGCCCCTTCTGGAACCAGGCCAAGAAGTGAAGCATAAGGCTGTAGGTTTCTTAGAGGCATGGAGGATCCCTGGAGTTGCGCCATTTGCACTTTGCTTATTCTTCTCCAAATTGGTCGCATACACCTTCCTGTATTGGCTACCGTTCTACATCAGCCATACACGTAAGTTTTCTTATGCATTGCTCAAATCTGTATGACTGTATGTTCTGTTGATGAATTAGCCATTGGTTAGCCTTACTTGTAAAAGACTTTGAACTGTCTATCAAAGAAACCTAATAGAAGCCTTACTTCTTTCAGGTATTGGCAATGAGTACCTCTCCGATGCTATGGCTGGCAGCTTATCAACAATCTTTGATGTTGGTGGTGTGTTGGGGGGAGTCCTTGCAGGTCACATCTCTGATCGCTTAAATGCAAGAGCAGTCACGGCAGCTAGCTTCATGTATTGTGCGATACCTGCCCTCTTCTTGTACCGCACATATGGAAGTATGTCGATAGTGTGGAATGTCTGCCTCATGTTCGTCACCGGCATGTTTGTGAATGGCCCTTATGCATTGATCACAACTGCAGTGTCAGCTGATCTTGGCACCCACAGCTCATTGAATGGCAATTCCCGGGCACTGGCCACTGTGACAGCAATCATTGATGGGACAGGGTCCGTCGGTGCTGCCATCGGGCCATTGTTGACAGGATACATTTCATCGAAGAGTTGGAGTGCTGTGTTCACAATGTTGATGGCAGCAGCTCTCCTTGCTGGGCTCCTCTTGACAAAGCTTGTCTGTTCTGAGCTGAAGGGAAAGGTTTCCGCTAGTGCCACCAAGAATGCCACCGAGGGACAAAGTACATACTCTGATGAAGTGTGAGTGCAATCAGGCTGTGCTCCAGATAGATTAATACACTATGGATCAGAGTTCTGTCGTTTCAGAGGATGCCTAGCAAGAAGTTGCAGTTTGCTGCTTCCCACAGCCTGCCTCGATGACTCGATCCGGTTTGATATGAAACTGGAAAGATGCAGAAAGATGTGGCTGCAGCTTGCACTATGCAACTTCAGATATTAGTGCCCTCCTATTCGAAATGAGAGGAAGATAGAAAAAATGTGTACTTAGATCAGTTTTCAGGGTTACAAGATAAAGGTGAAAACACCTCAAAAGGTCTAGGGCCCAAATAGGTTATTTTTAAGCACCTTGTAATTATGGGCAATAAGGTCGGGCCACTATTGGTTGCATTAGAACATGTTAGGCTTGTATGTGATTGTTGTTCAGATTAGGATATATAAAAGGGAACCTCCCTTTGTACACGGTAATACAGACATGGTCAAATTTGCATTTTCTTGGGAATGTTGACCTCCTTTGTACATGAAATTAAACAGTATCCGAAGATGTCATTAAGAAATTTTTTGAATTGAGGTTACGGAAATGTTGATTCGAGAAAGCGTACCGTTTTTTCCTTTCCTTTTTTTAGTTGAACATATTCTTTGGTTACATTTTTTTATTGACCGATTTTGCAGCATTTTGACACTAGCTTGAACAGCGTATCCGAAATGAGTTATTTGGGCTCTTTTGTTGGACTGACGGTGTGCAATCTGTAGCCTGGGTTTTCTTCACCTGGTGCTCGTTGTTCAGAGAGGTTAATCGGTTCAGGTCTCCTAAAAACTTCCACATTACCATCACCGTCCATGCCATCAACTTCATTTGCATTCATGACGAAACAATCCAGACAAGTTTGTTTCATTCAACTTGAATTGCATTGATGGCAATAAATGTAGAGGATAAAGCCTACTAGTACTATACAGTACACATCGTCTACAGCAACACACAACAAAACAAGGTTTGACAATTTGGCATTGACAGACTAGTAAGATGTGAACAGAGCAGTGACTGCACTTTCGAGTTATGGTGTCAGTGAATCGCACAATTGCACTGAATAAAATTAACAACAAAAGAAGAATGTTACACTGGCTCAGCATTTCTCACATACACGCTCCTATACTGACAAAACTAGAGAGGTAAAATTCAAGACATCTGATTTGAATGGTCTTTGCAAGTTCCCAAACATAATTTGCATGAATGTAAGTTCAGTCGCCTTTGATATGGCCAAAGGACAGCCAGAAAGAATTATGATTTCATCAGATAGCCCAGGAAGATGCCGATCAAAGCAACAATTATGACGACTATAAAGGAAAAGCCTCCACGCCTCTTGCTGATATCCTGTCTAACCTGATCCTGCCACACAAACAGAAATAAACGACAAATCTGTGTAAGAACTACGACATGCAGTTACAAGATAGATGCTTAAGCTTAAGCCCTAGGACAGGCAGTTACAGAGCAAACTTGAAACTGTCTTGTCACAATTGTATTCAATTCATTAATGTACCACAAATTATTTAAACCACTATTCATGGTCATAAAAGGGCTAACAAAGGTCATATTGGCACGCATAGGTCAAAAAGATCTCTAAATAAACAATGTTACATGGGTATTACACTATTACTAGGGTAGGTATTACAGAGTGATATTCATAATCAAGGTCACCATCAGGATATTAACAAACAAGACAATTGTGTAAGTGCCCCTACTTTGTACCTCTATTATGAATGCAACAGCCCCACAAACCAGGGATCACAAATGCATTTTCCTTTTCCACAGAGGACCAATTACAACAACAACAAAGCCTTTCAGAGAGAACCAAATAAACCTTCAATTTTAACTTGCTTGGGTACATGAGATGCCGAGTGAAGTTGTTAATCATAGTTACAATGATAGATTACATACCATAAATCAGGACTGCATTTTACCCATGTGCGCCTCAGAACCCTTATATTCTAGTTGTCTAATTTACAGGAAAGCACTGTTCCAATAATGAGAGCAGAAGATAGTTCACAGCATACATATTTTAATGTTCAGGATCTGGACATTTTTGTTAGGTAGTTCTTAGTGCTATTCTTCTGTTTAGTAGATTGTGGGCAAAATAATAAATGCATTGACGATTGATCAACTTGTTTGGGACTAACAGGCTTGGTGGTTGTTGTATTGACGATTGATCAAAACCATATATAGGATAACAACAACAACAACAACAACAACCAAGCCTTTTAGTCCCAAACAAGTTGGGGTAGGCTAGAGATGAAACCCACGAGATCCAACACAAACAAGAGAAAGGAAAAGGGAGAAGACAAATGATAAAGACAAAAAGCCCCAACAAACCAAAGGTAAAAAATGGTGAAGCACTCAAACACAACTGATTACCAAATGGAACGATGGATGGGAAAGAAAAGGGGAAAAAGAATAAAAAGTGAATTAAGGTTCTGGCACGTGCAGTGCTAGTTTCCACAATTTTCTATCTATAGGTAGCTCCTTAGCGATATTTCAATCCTTCACGACCCTCTTATAGGATCAAGACAACAAATTAAAAGCATGATATTAGGGGGTAAAACTAATTTGTATGATATTAGGATGAAACTAAATGGTATGCTCAACACAACAAATTAAATGGATGATTTGGAAACAACCATTTTGAAAATACAGAAACCAAATTGCGGCCAATGGTGTTGATGTAAATGACTGGCTAATAGTCATGATATATCGTAGGAATAGAAATGCTGAATTCCATAATCTCTAACATGGAAACACCAATGATAAACATATCTTGGTTTAACTTCAGTGCCTATCTTGGTGGACAGAGCAGATGTACTAGCATTGTACATTTCACCTATTCCATATATGCTTGTATGATAATTTGTTCGCGTTTTCTTTGCTTCACTCTGTTTTTCTTTTTCAGCTTAAAGTTCTAATATTTATTAAAACAGCATCATATCCTTTCAGTTATTCATGATGGTGTCCATGTTGCCACTTGTGTGTGTTTTCTTATGTCAATGATAAGACATCTGTTGCAAATCAGCATATGGTGATTTAATGGTATCATAATATATGGGAGATTTGGCTAACAAGTGTCGAATTTGCTGTAGGACACTAAACTGAAATTCCTTGGCTATAGGACACTCCATCCAGTTCATTTTGTTTTTTGTCATACAACAAATTTAACATTTGAATGGTGTCCCACAGCTAAAAAACACCTAATATTATAGTTAGGCGCTTTAATTGATTTATAAAGTTCCCAAATGAAGCAAAAAAGGGGGGAAAAGAGAAGGGAATACCAAAAGCCTGTAAAATAACACATGGAGGGTGTTCGTTTGCTACTTGCCACTTGCCAACACCAATAGTTTGGAATCAAAACTTATGTGTATAAGAACAACCATCACAATTATTTTGGTATTTTTTGTGCTGATGTGATACTCAAGAAGGGGGGTAAAATGATAGCACCTAGCAGGTGGTTTGTATTAGATCAGTTCCCAATTTTAAGATCTAAAAACCATCTGTGATGCAAAGCTACACTACAACGGGCTTGTAAGATAAAATGCCATGCTGCACTTACAAGTTCCTGTCGAAGTCTCTGATTCTGCTGAATCGCAGAGTTCTTTTCTTCAGTCAACTTAGAAATCATGGCTCCAGCCTGTAATGCCCATGCTCCAGAATGTAAGATATTTATCTTGAAGACTTCGGTTTCATTACATTAACACATTAATCAGAAACTAACCTCTGAAGATTTTTCTTGCGTATCCATGCGATCTCTCAGTGCCTGCAACGATTTATGTTGAATTTATTAAAATTCTGACACAAACAGAATGATAAACAGGTAGGTCTAAGATCAACAGTCACAGTAACTCACTTTGGTGATTCCACCATCAGGACCATCTCCGTTTTCTGATTCAGAAACCCTAGAGGGTGAACCTTCTTCAGATTCCTCCGGAACTGGAGATGGTGGTTGTGGAGGAGCTACATAGGTCACTCGCAATTTGATCTCTTCCATCTTGTTTCCAGACTCTTTGGTAAACTGTCAAGCAAACAGCACCACAATCAATAGAGGTGCACCTCTGAAATCGACTGAATTTCGAAAAATATGCTACATAAACAAGAAAACTTTATCCTTATGCATGTATTCCATCAGATTCTTCAGAAACATAATAAGAGAGAATTGTTACCATTTCCGCTGTGATATCCTTCACAGTTATACCAGAAGGTGCAACAACACTTTGGACCAGGAACTTATCTTTGCATTGCATATCAGGAGGAGCTTCCCGCTGTGCTTGCATTGTCACTGCAACAGTATGAAAAAATAAATGAAAATGCACTAAACTTGTATGAACAAATTCCTCATTTTCCATCAAATTTTGTAATTTTTCTTTATTTGCCATCCAAAATAAACACTCCCTTTGTTCGCCATTGATTCTATATTTTCCATCCCCTCTATACCATTTATGTTACATTGTTTGGACCTAATCGCTGCTAAGAGGCTAATTTTGTAATGTTTCATCATATTGCCTATTTTACATAATGTGATCTCCAATCCACAAATCAAAACAATATTAAGAGATTAAAGGTGTGCAATGAGACCAAGATATGAGGTCACAACAGCCGTACTACGCAACAAGATCTACATATAATTAATTAATAGAGGTCTACGATCAAATTTAATATGAAAAAACGAGTAGGTTGGAGGGTCTGATCACCAATATTTTATCATGCAAATATATGAAATGGCATAGAAGCATCTAAAACCAAAGGCGAATAAGAGAAGTGTGTAATTTGGATGGCAAATAAGGGGAAAGTATAAATTTTGATGGCAAATAAGGAATTTTCTCATGATTTATCCACATGCAAAAAAAAGAAATGCATTTGGCACATACTAAGAATCACATACCAACAACATCACAAGTAGACCGTGGCATGACAACACCTGTGTTGGGTCGCACCGAATACTTCTTCGGGCTTGTTGTTTTCACCTGAATGGATGAAGAAACGGTAAACAGGAAATAAAGAAATGCAACAAAACCTCCTCCATAATATGACACCTCCCAGCATTAAACCTTCACATCAGCATACTCATAATTATCTAATACTTTCCCCACACAAAAAAAAATTACCTAATACTTGAATGACTGAAGACAGAAAAAAGAGAAAAAATGATATTCCCTTTTTTGGCAATGAACAAAATAATATTCGAGTACAGTATTTGAATCATTCGAATCGCCCTTTTAGTGCATGCTAACATCCAACACGATACGGACAACGAAACGAACCCATGTTTGACCAAATTCAAGAAATGAATTCGTGGACAACAGGTTTCCAGAAATGCAATCAACGAACCCATCAAGCAGCACTATAGTCGCAGATAGCGAGGTATCAATCTGTACTAGAGTTGTAAGAATTCAGAGTGTGAAGAATCACCGAATAAATTCGAAAGATAGACGGACCTTAAAGGCGATGAAGTCGTCACTGTGATTCGATAGCTGCATGGAGCACGAGATCTGCTTCTTCAACTCGACTGCCCAAGAGAAAACAACAATAACGTCAGGAACAGATCGATCCAAACCCGCAGAAAGAAGAAATAAAAAAAACAATTTTTCCAACAAAAGAAGCGAAAACAGGGAGGAACGGAACGGGAACGTACAGGGGAAGCGGAGCTCGAGGGGCTCGATGCGTAGGAGCTCGCCGGCGGCGGGTGGGGCGGAGGCGGCCATTGCTGGATCAAAGCAGTAGGAGAGAGGGGGCGAGGAGAGAGAAATGGAGATCTCGGGGCGGTGGGTGACGCGCGAGTCAGAGAGAAGAGAGCGACGAGGAGACGGAAGAAAAATGATAATTTGTCTCTGGTTTTCCAGCTTTGGCTGCAGTTGCAGCGGTTGCAAATGCAATATTATACTCTTTTAATTATCAAATTGTATTACTGTATATCTTTGTATAATAAATAATTATCATATTGTAACAATAACTTATTTATAATCTAAATTTATTGAGTACTACTACAAGTTATTTTGGAAAACAAATTGTACTCCCTCCATGTGATACCAAAAGAAAGATGATTTGGTGAGAGTGAGACCTATTATTGTACAAAAAAAAGTAAGACCTATTAAGTTGAAAAGTTTGTCTTAAGTGATTGCTAATACAACCCGCATAAAAATTAAAAACTTTATCTACTATCAATGGGAATAATTCATATGGAGGTATTTTGATAAGGTAAAAATTGTTGTATGTTTTGTTTTCAAGTGTAATGTTGTGTTAAAATATGACAATCGCTCGTCAATCAGAACTGCCTCTATTTTTTTCCTTGACGTTTGGACAATAAAAATGGATCAAAATTTTACAATCTTGAAAAGGGCCCTTAAAACCAGTGACATGAATAAAGAAAAATATGTTGGTAGTTTCTTAATAGGAAGATCAATTAACACAAGTACACAACGGTAGATTTGTTATGATGTATCCTATACTTGTGTGACTTTTACATTTTTATAGGTATATTGTTATGGTCATTTTTGTAGTATATTGTTATGGTGTAATGATAAACTTGTTATGTACGTTACTTCATGTTTTCATAATATACATATGACATTTTGACGTTTAAAGTTGTTTGTATATATATATAAATTAACTAATTGCAAAGGTACCAAACAACTTTTAGAATTAGTGAAGAACAAGGACACCAAGAAAATGTCTTCTTGTTTAATTCGATCCCCTCCTGGTCTTGTTTTTTTGCTTCACCAATGATCTTGTCTACATATTGTTCTTTATGCCCTATTTAAAAACGTAGAAGAATTTTAAGTATTTGAAACCATATGAAACTTGTATGTGAAAACATACTAAAAAGTTTTATCTCGAGGAGTTCTTGCATCCTGATCATTTGACAGGTTCAACCTGTAAGTCACCCTGACCGTCTCTTTAAACTAATCGAACCGTTCCCTTACTCGGCGGGTGACCCTCCACCGTCAGATTTAGGTCACCCGACTCCCCAGCCGCACTATATAATCTCTCCTTCATCTCTGCCATTCACTCCCCTCCCCCCGCCGCCCCGCCACAGAGAGAGCGCGCGCGCAGAGAGAGGAGCTCCGGGAGCAGGCGGCGGCGGCAAGATGGTGCAGCGACTCACCTACCGGAAGCGGCACAGCTATGCCACCAAGTCCAACCAGACCCGCGTCGTCAAGACGCCAGGTAGGACGAGTTCCCTCATATGCTGCTCTGTTTTTTGCAGTCGTTAGAGGTAGGTTTCTAGCTGCTCTAGATGGATTTGCTCCTGGAATTTAGGATTTTTTTCTCAGCTGTGATGTTTGATTCATTGGGTGTCTCGTCGTTGCCAATAAATTTAGCTGCCTTTTAGCGGATCTTTTCTCATGATGTTCTATGATTAGGTGGGAGGCTTGTGTACCAGTACACGAACAAGCGCGCGAGTGGGCCGAAATGCCCGGTCACAGGGAAGAAGATCCAAGGAGTACGTGTTTTTCTACCTTACCATTTTGCTTCCCTGTTTTCGCATCAGTTTGCTACGCTATGCTCTTTGCATGTATATATGGATTATACGCTCGAACGCTATCCGACCAATTTAGTCAATTACTCTGATGGAGGTATAGGGGTATGAGTTTCCAGTGCCATTGTAGATCTTTGAACTTCAGCGTCATCAGTTGTGGAAGAGGACTTAGTTTTGGGCATTTCCACTATATAATTCGCCATTGTCCTGTTAATCTTTATTATTTGCTTTATACTCATCCGAGGTGTCTGTTTTCCACAAAATGTAGCCTAGTTCTGGCGTACATACTTCCTCCGTTTTTTAATTGTTGACACTTTCTAGGATGTGTTCTGATTACATCACATCTTGTGGTGTTTGTTTCCTTGTGTCTTCAGTTTTGTTGGATCATAAAACTCTTGCTCTTGATTCTTTTTTTTGACTTGTTAGCTGGCCAATGATTACAGCGAAAAATTGACAAGCATATGTCTGAAATTCTCATGTGGATTAAGCCTAATCTTCTCTATGAGGCCGTTCAGTGATGTTCTTTCTCATGCAAATTTCTTATTTGTAAGGATCATTTTTTTCCAAATCATATCTCAATCTCGTTCTCAGTCAATAATTGGACTGAAAATTTCCTAGGACCATCAAGGGTTCATGGACATTTCTGGTCTGTGCTAGGATAAATGTATGGCATTTTGGACAAATATGTTTACTTGATGGGAAGTTTCAATCCTGCTTTCATTTATCACTCTATTTTTTTCATTCTAGCTAGATCACAAGGTAGCAACTGGCAAGTGCTATTGCCCTTTTTTTTCTGATATGTTAGCTGGGCCTAGGATTACTGACAAACGTGACAAGCATATGTCTGAACTAACTTGTTGATTAATCGTAATCTTCTCTATGAGGTTTTCTGCAGTGTCATAGAATTCCTTGTGTTTGGGTGTCGAGTGGCTCTGTTAATCTGTTTGCTACTTTGTTTTCTTATTTCCATTTTCTGTGACAGTGCAATCTTCACTTGGTTGGGTTGAATGATGATCAGATGCATAGTTCAAATGACTACATTTGCAGTGACTATGATTACACTGAATGTCTTTTGCTCCTAACTTACAACCCTGTAACCAACTTATATTTTCTCTTTAGTGTCTAGGATTTTGTTACCAGAACTTTGGGCACACGAACTTGTGCTCTAGTGGTTTCAATAGGAAAATGTTGTGTTTATCTAGCAACACTGTTTCTGCTAAATGTGCTTAATAAACATATGAAATTCGGTTTTAATTTGGTCTATTGTCATGCATCAACTCTACTTGTTACAAAGCACTGTTTTGAATTATCTTGAATGAAATTTTCTTTATGTGCAGATGCTAGGTGATTTTATCTGTGTTTCTTTTGGCATATAGGATAACATCACACAGATGGTACTGAGTATTACTACCCCCGTTTTTTAATTGTGGACCCTTTTTAGTACAAATTTGTACTTAAAAAGGGTCAACAATTAAAAAATGGAGGTAGTAGTTCCCTTTGGACATAAAAGTTGTGTCCAACTTGTCATGTTCAGCTGTTGTTAATGTTATTGTATGAACTCTAAATATATCGGATGTGCAAACCTGCAGATTCCACATCTGAGACCTGCTGAGTACAAGAGGTCTAGATTGTCAAGGAACAGGAGGACTGTGAACCGTCCATATGGTGGTGTTTTGTCTGGTACTGCAGTCAGAGAGAGGTAGCACATCTTTGACAGGTTATATTTTCAACTATTTGATTTAGTTAATTATATTGAACTAAGATGTCAACTACAACAGGATCATTAGGGCATTTTTGGTTGAGGAGCAGAAGATTGTGAAGAAGGTGCTGAAGATGCAGAAGACCAAGGACAAGGCCTCCAAGAGCTAGACACGCATTTGCCACCACTTTCTCTTCAACTTTGTGTCAGTATGCAATTTTCTGATGTGTTTGGGAAATCATGGTTGTAGTGGTAGCAAGTGAAATTGATGTGATCGTTTAAATTTGTGTGCTACCTGTGGATCATTTGATGCGGTTTTTGGTATGCCCCAGTATGGTGAAATTTATTTCACTTGGGTGCGAGGAACATTTTGCTAAAATTCGTTTACCCTGCGTTCTTGCATATCTTGGTTTTTTCGAGGCTAAGTAATCCGTGACAAGTCTCAACACTGTTGCCTCGCTCATAGAATTATGGGGAGAGGAGGGTGTGCACGCATAGTCAAAGTGGTGTGTTCCATTTTTATTTAATGAGGTATCGTTAAATAAAACTGTATGATTTATGATATGACAGAATTTATGAAAAGAGATGGGAAATGAGATTGATTATAGATGAAACTGGGTATACACGGATGCCAAGATGTGGAAGGTGAAAGTAGCATTGGAGTCGTTTCATTTCATACATGCAACTGATCAAACAAAACTATGATTTGTGCATGTTTTGTTTTGGTTTCAAAATGTTTTTAAAAGATGGCACTCTTAGAAACTACTAGTACAAAATAAAACTCCACATTAGAAATAATAGTCCATCAATTAAATTAAATTCCATTTCAAACATTTAAATGAAACAATGCATCAGAAGTGTGTTGTTGAACTGTCTACAGATTGACCATATAAAGCACAAAATGCTTCAGTGATGAAGCATAGCAACCAAAGTGCGTTCAGCTCATTCAGTTACTGATGCAACCCACTATTCCATTCCCAGACATTATTACAAGGTGTCTTTCGTTTGAAAAGGAAATCACCTCAATTGTAACATTATTACAAGGTTAAAATGTTGAAAAGGAAATCACGAACCAAGAAGTGAAATGAGGGAACTCGATTGAAAACCAAGAACCTCCTGTAATAGGATCTCTTCATCTTGCTGATGTTGGCCATAAATTCTTGGATGCTTGCTGCTTATAAGTGGCAGCTCTCTCTGCCTCATTCTTTCTTTTTCCTTCATCCTGCATGGTTGATTCTCTCTATCTCACTCAGCTGACATTGAACCTGGACGCCGCCGTCTTCTAGTCTCTCCCTTTTCCTTGGACGATGTAGTTAGGGAACATTCTTCAGATCATCTATATATTCTTGCCCATACTCCTTTCACCTCTTCACCACCATGCATTTCTTCATATGCATTGAACCTGGACATGTGTTTAAGCCACCAGTAAACTAGGCCTCAAAAAGAACAATTCAACAAAGGAAAATAAATCTTAGAAATTCCATAATAATATTTTCACAAGCATATGTACTCTTCCTCATAAATAGAAATATTCCCTCCTTTCATCATGCTCCTTTATTTATCTGATATTAAAACCTAAATAAGTGTAACTTCTCTCACCTCCTTTTTAAAAGAGAGAAAAAGAAAACTCGCTTAACCTAGCTCAAGTCCTAGGAAAGGATAAATTGATTCATTAAACCTATGTATATGAGTGATCCCTGTTCTAAATTAATCTAGTAAGAATGTAATTTAAACAATATTTCTAATTTTGAAGTTCTTAATTCTCCAAGTTTTTAAAAGTTTGACGGAACAAGAAATGACTAACATATATCTGAAGAGAGGACGGAGTATTACGGCCCCCTTTAGCAGAGCTCCACGGAGCTGATTCTCAGAGAGAATCTAGGGAGCTCTGCCAAACGCTGTATTGCAGAATAAGTGATTCTTGGTTAATTCTGTGAAGCGATTCTTTGAAATGAACTAAGGGTTGGGAGCTGAAGTTGTTCTTTGTCCTGATTGTGAGAGTATATCATAAAGAATCAAAGAAAATCAATTTGAGCCATAAAATCACTTCTGATTTAGAGAATCACTTCTCACTGAGAATCACTTCCCAAGAATCTCTGTCAAAGGGGGCCTACATAATCTTACTGCACGTTCTTTGATCAGTACTTAATCCCACAACATCATGTAATATCTGAAAGACCCATTACCATTTTCATGTAGGCGCTCATAAAGAGACGATGACCATTTTCATCTAGCTATAAGTGTTCATGAATCACCAGTACACATGTGTCCGTATTATGATTTTACAAAAAGAAAAGAAAAAACATAATGAAAAGGCCCAGTCAGTGCTTTGCCCAGTCAATGCTAACACCGGTTATTCTGTTAATCTGTTAACCTCGCTTCCATGAGCTTACAATAACGACTTTTCTACGATTCGTTCAGGGGCACAAGTCTATCTGAGTTATTGCCACAGGGGCCACTGATGAGATTCCCCTCTACAATTAATAATCTTTACTGAAATCACGGCCAGGTGCATCGAGTAATCTCCATCTGTAGCTCATGCACACGTGGATGCCTTTCGTTCGACAGTTTTTTTTCTTTTTCTTTTTGCGCGTATCATTCGATATGTGTCCGTACGGCGTGGAATAGATAGATAGATGGGGCACATATGATGATGCATCTTATAAATAGCAGGCCCAAACCCTCTTGAGTTTGTCAGGCAAGGGAAGAAAGGGCAGATCGAGTTAGGTTTCAGGAGTTTCTTGGCTGGCTGTGTCCTCCGGAGTTCCCACCAAACACTTCACCAGCTGCTGGAAATGCAGTGTGGAGTCAGCTTATGCATTGCTGATGGATCATGCTGGGAATGCAGGGCAAGCTTCAGGCTAGTGAAGTGTTTGGGGGAACTCTAGATGGCACCTAGCGAACGTCTTAGGAGGTGGCGGGATGATGACATGTCGAGGATAAGAGAATAATCACGCTTGTTATTGTCAAGAGTTCCCTTCAAACACTTCACATGGCGCTTCTGGGCACAAGTCCTAAGACCAATGTGAAGTGTTTGGGGGAACTCCTGGGACCAGCAAGTATTTTGTAGGGGTTAACATCCTAAATGGTCATGCTTCGTATATCGTAAAGTTGCCAGTTCTCTATTGTTTCAGGTTGAACAATTTAATTCATGTTCATCCGATCCAACAGTGTCCAAGAGTGTTCATGTTCAGCTTTTACAAGGTTGAGCCGGTAGATTTCAATCACTCTTGATGCACTATTCCCAATTCCTTGGAAGAATGCACTCAAATTTTGTTCATGTCTTCTTCAGTTTCTTCTCTTTTAGAACCATAAGGGAAACACAGGTTGAATATTGCATGACCATGGGAGAAGCTCCAACTTAGCAGAAGCAGGGGGCGATCGGTTCCATTTAGTGCCTGAAAGGTCATCAAGAACTGGAGCGATTCTGACAAGGCTCCACGCAACGGGATGGATTGCGAAAAAAAGAAAAGAAGATATTCTTGGAATCACGTTTGACTTGAAATGAGGAACCAAAAAAAGCTCATATGCACATCCAGATGCATCCGCGGCAGTACAATCAGGTGACCCTTTTCGGTCGTCACCGAAGAAGCGGCCTCTCCACATCGCATTCTTCAGCCTCCTCAGGCGCCGTCAGGTCATCGAACATCCTGTCCTCTCGGTTCTTCGCCCACAACACCACGTAGAGTCCAACAGACATGAGAACAATCCCCACTAAGCTGCATGCAGTGAAAAAAATTATTTTTTTTAAAAAAAATGAATATATTCAAATGTTTCTTGCAATTAATTAATGCAGTAAAAAGATGTTAGTAGGTCGTAGATTATGCTCTGCTCGGAATTATCTTTTTTTTTTTAAGGGTGCAACGTCCTAGTCCTAGGCCGATGAAATTAAAAGCTATGGAAAAGATCCACCGACGGACGTACCATCCTAGGCCGATCCACTGTCCGAAGACGATGAACGATATGAACGCGGAGAAGGCGCTCTGGAACGGGCTGAACATGGACACGAACACGGGGCCCTTCCGTCCGATGCTCGACACCTGGAACGTCGTGCACAGGCCGATCACCACGCCTCCCTGTATGTAGCAGCAGCAGCAGCAGGAGTCAGTAGTGCTTTCAGTTCAGCGTCTCAGGGAAATGCACCTATATTACTGTGGCAACTAGCTATGAAAGACTAAATAATAATGTGCAGAAACTTTCTGTTTTACCACGAGCACGATTTCACCGATGATCCAGCCGATGTTGGCGGTGGCTGTGCCGGCGCTGAGCTTCCCGTCCATCAAGACCTGGATGAGAGCACTGAAGACGGATCCCATCATGGCGGTGATGGAGCAGACGGACAGCGGAGCGGGGAACCTCTTCAGGGCTGCGGCCTACAGACACACGTACACGCAGATTCAGATTGATCGATCACTACTCCCCTTGCAGCACAACACTTTCAGCGACGACACCACGACGACGACGACGACGACGACGACCGGTGGTAATAATTAGCAATAAATGCCTTCTTAATTTGCTGTACAAAATTAGCTGTAGTAGTACCTGCGTGACCGTGTTGCAGGCGAAGATGAGCACTCCGGTCAGGAGGTAGAAGCACCCGAGGATCCACTGCTGCGGTTCCTGAGACTGAGACTCTGGTGGAGAAACGCTGCTGGGACTGGGAGTGTCGTCGTCGTTGGTGGTGGACGAGTCCTTGAGGAAGCTCACGCACATTGCTCCGCTGAGGCACACCAGCGTGCCCAGGATCTTGGCCCTCGTGTACCGGCACTTCCACTCGAACCTCTCGAACCTGGATCGGAGGAGATGGAGATGAGACCAACCAGCGGTTAGTTAGTTAATTAATTAGGAGGATTGTACCGACAGTACAGAGACATTTTTTTTTTTGGTCAGTAAAACACTAACAGTAATAGTAGTACCTGACGCAGGCGGCGATGACGAAGATGAAGCCCGGGCCGAGGTTGGGCATGGCGGAGGCGATCGCCGGTGAGGTCCGCTCCACGCCGAGCATCATGAAGACTTGGTATATGGACACCCTGGACGTACGTATACGCGAGGGATATGACCTCAGTTGCTCTTAAAACAGCACACCTCCTAGGTATTTGATGAATTGTTTACCAGGTAGTACATAATTAAACAGGAAGGTTTTTTCTCACCCTCCAAGCGAAATCACGACGAGCTGAAAAGCCAGCATCGGGCTCCATGCTTTTCGGCGCCACTTCTTCCTGGTCAAAGCGGAGGGCGAAGAAGCAATAGAGAGTTTAACCAAACGAAAAGAACGTTAATTAGTTTCCTTCATGGGATGCTGAGCTGAGGACGTGCGCATCAAACGCGGTACCTCTCGAGTGCGACGGCGAAGGGGAGGACGACGAGAGAGGAGGCGGCGCAGGCGACGGCGATGATGAAGAGGGAGGGCACGCCGGCCGCGAGCAGGCCGTCGAGGAACATCATGTACAGGCCCATGATGCACTGCACGGCCAACAGGCCGCAGATGGTCACGGCGTCGACCGAGCACCACGGCATCTTGCTGAACTGACTGAGATTGCTTAACTGACTGAGGCTCTTTAAAGATCGATCGAACTCGCAGCAAGATCTTGAGAGTCAATGGGTCAGTATGTGTGAGCGTGTATCTTTATGCAAGCATGCTACTACTAGTTGCTAGCTATCTCTATCTTTGCCAACCATGTTCATTCATTCATGATCAGGCGAGAGAGCATGCTCTGTGGTACTCCATAATGGATTGAAATGCATAAAAAAAGAACAGGACAAGGGAAGATGAGAACTTCAATTTGGACGTCAGACGATGGGCGTCTGGTGGCAGCCTAGGAAACCGCGCTTGGGCATGGACTGTGGAGGTGACGACGCCTGGGAGCAGCTTGGGAGAGGGGCTCCCTTCTTCGCCGCCAACGTGGCTCCACGTGGCGACGCATGCATGGCCGCACGTACTTCTACTACGCCGGTCCAACCATACATGGTCTGCGGCGCGGATAAACCACGGAGAGTCGTCAGCACCCATTCCTTCTTGTTCCCAGCGTTCATCAGACCGACACGTACTACGTGTCAACACGGCGCTCATGAGTCACCTCTTTTCCTTGTTCTTCGAGCTTCAGATTTCACCGTTTCACTGCGTCGTAGCATTTTGGGCTCATACACAGGCTCAGGCCGTACATAAGCTGAATCCTCCAAACTACAAGACCATCATTAGCCAAGGAGGAGCCCTTCAAAAGTTAGTCATAACATAGAGAATCAGAATCCAATCTTGAAGAAACGAAACTATCGTCATTCCAACGAGTCAATCTACGCAATTGAGCAAATCCATAGTGAGGTTCGGTTAACATTCTAGTATCCCTGCTTTCAACAAAGGAAACAAACTGACGCACGCCACGCCACGCCACGCTTTCAAATGTAATCGCCCTGTACAATCTTTCTCGCAATGTATTTCCCCAGAAAATCGAATCCATGCGAGTAGAGAGCCTCGATCTCAGCGCGCTTGCCTGACTCAACCATCACTGTGAGCTCAGCTCTATGACTCTCCTGCGGCCGAAACAAACCAACGTCAAGTTTACAAGTACCAGATTGATATCCTGAGCTACATGTTTATGGCATCCAAGGCTCTACAAATTATTCCTTTCACGTTCCGGCCTTCCCCAATGTATCTATTCTAACCCGGAATTCAGTGCGCTCAACGCCTCTAAATCACTCAAAGTTGAAGGACCAAAAGACACACCTGAAGGAATTTAGATGATAGCAAGCTTTTCGCAATCTGGAAATCACGTGGCTTCAGTTCCTGCAACGCACTCTCAGGGATAAGCTGCAGATCGTACCCCCTTAACCCAAGCCATTTCACATTGCAAGCTGAAATATGGAGAGTAAGATTCATATTAGTTGGCGGTCTTGGCGTGAGCAGCATTTGATCACCCAGCTTCAGTACCATATCTGTATGACTCCAAACCCATCGATATGCTTCCGTATTTGTAAGTGCACAGTATAGCAAGCCCTGCTGGGTTCCTGAAGAATGAAAATCAACTTGTCTGAAATGGTTAAATGAAATCAATATTTCATTCTGCATAGTGCTGAGCAGAGGAAAGAAAGGCTTAACCAATCCACTAATGCAAAAATTGGCATGTTTGGAAAAGTCTGGCTCAGTCGATGTAAGATAAACCTGCATTATCAGATCATAAATGGGATCGGTACACCAAATATCCAACTAGTAACAATATCAGTGTCTAATGCAGAAGTGCACAATTATAAACATGGCAACCTAAGAAAAGACAAAAAGTCTAGCTATTCAGTTAAACAACCTCGTGGCAATATCAGGATAACCTTTTGCAGTAATCAGGACACACGGGAGCTGATTATACAACCGGTCTTCAGCCAGCCTCTGGAATATGGCGTCCTAGTTCAAAGGTTACTTATGAGCTGGTAGCCAAAAAAAAAGTAGAGGCATCGTCCTACCAAACTTGGGAAAATAGGTACCTTCTCCAATACAATGATATACCGAGCATCTGAACACAGATTTAATTTGCTCAGCAGGTTCAGGTCTCCAGAAATCGCATGCCCCGAAGATCCAAGAATAGAGCAATCAATGTGATTTTCCTCCGGTTCCTAAGGTAGTTTGAAGAAGAAATTTACATGGTCAGTAAAATATAGACGAGTGATTATCATTGCCCTCAACAGATAACTAGAATAAGCAGGATATGTATTCAATCATATCACAGAGTTCACATGTATGATAAGCCGCCCAATCAGTGCCCCTCTGCTTGATGCCATGATTCCTAGGCTCTGCCTTGTACACCGGAGCAAGGACACGACATCTGCCATAATAAGATAGTGCAAATTGTGATGTCATACAGCTGAAATACTTGGGGGAACCAAAAAGATCCAAATGGGGCTTCCAGACCTTGAATAGTTTGGGTGACATGGCGCATGGTGCTGAAATACTGGGGCGAATCTGAGAGGAGCTTGTAGAACAACTCCCGTTGGCTGACCATCTTCCCCTCCCCCAATATCTTGTAGCACATCTCCATGACTTTCCAGACTGTGACAGCAGACAAAACACGCGCAACCATTTTATAAGACTAGCTAAATGGTGCGTTCAAATCAGAGAAACGCGTTCCCAACAGAAGACTGGAGATTTGATCAGCAACCTCTCACAAACCCCTTGGCAGTGCTCTCCCTCATCAGAGACCTCTTGCAGAAGGCGTAGGACAGGTAAATAGAGGAGTCGTCGCTCAGCAACCCACTGCGCAGGCTGCAGTTGGCCGAGGTCCGGCTAATCTGTCATGCCGGAAGCACTTATTTCAGAGCTTTGCACAGTTGACTAATTAATGAGAAGGAAATATAGTACTGGTATGTGCAACACATCGTTGCAGTGATCAACTCAACTGAAATGGTATAGCTACAGCTCATACCAAACTCTTAAAACAACACGACCAACGCACGATTAACTAAAATGACTTGCCACAGTAGTACGAATTAGTGATTGCTATGACGAATGAGGAAAGATTTCAGCAGTAATGTCCAGTGATAGGAGGGTGGCAGTGACTGCGATAATTTCAATTTCGTTTCGATTTTTCGAAAGAAAAATGTAAAATCATGTCCGCGAGGTAAGTGTGGTGTTTTTGAGAATTATGCAATCGGCGGCGTACCAGGGGAAGAACGGAGATGGCTGGAGAGGAGGGCGAGGCGAGCGCGGAGAGGAAGTTGAGCACCGCCACCTCGATCCTTGCCCGGACCTGCCGGCAACAAGCACGAGCACGCCTTGTGATCGAACGGAGGGAGGAACGGAGAGAGGAGTGAGAGAGAGCGCTGACTTCGGCGGGCGGGAGGATGTCGGCAGAGCAGAGGCGGCGGTCGGCTCCGAACAGCGACGCCGCCGCCACGTCCGCCCCCGCCACCGCTGCCATCGGAGGTCCCCGGCGGTCGGAGGCGAAGCAGCTGCGAGTGGTTCCGGCCACTGACAGGTTGTCCTCGGCGGTCTGAGCTCTGAGGTGGGCTTTTACGCTCCGCGATGGTGGTCATGGACAGGGATCGACCCAAAGGCATCATCATCTGAGTGGGCCATAACTCGACAGGCCCAACAACGAAAAGGTCGAGTACCATGCGGAAAGGAAATACATTTGGGCCTAGTAATAATAACGTAAAGGACGGGGCCTCGTGTGAACAGTCCCATAGTCCCATTTCTTCTTCTTCTTCCCTCTTCTTTTCCATCGTTCCCTCCATTCAATTCAACGCGACCACACGCACCTGGACAGCTGATGGACGAGGTACCAGACCAGCAGGGCAGCAGGGAAAAAGCAGCGGCGACAAGGACGAGCTGAACGCTTGATTGATCATCGTTTGGCGAGGACGAAAAAGGGAGGAGGTGGCCGGGGCAAAACCACGGGGCGCCACCTCACGCCGCGAGCGAGAGAGATCCCGGTCCTGGTGCTGCAGCTAGGCCGCCCCAGGGATGGGGATGGAGACGGAAGAAAGGGAGCGCGAGCCATCAACAGCAACCAACTCGTTCCCTTTGTCACGGGAGTTCGATTTCCCCGCGAGGAAAAGCTCCCGCCTTTTCCACTTTCCCCAACGCTCCTCCTTATCTCCTCCCTCTCCCGGACGCCGCGCAACCAACCACGCCCTCCTCCTCTCGCTCTGCAGCTAGCTCCTCTCTGTTGCCGGCACACAGCAGCTCCTCCTCGACCGCTGTCAGGCCCGGCCGTTTCGTGTGGTGCCTTGTTCGATCTCGTCAATTAATAGGGGCGGCGACCGAGGTGGTCGATGCGCATGGAGGGCGGCGGAGGAGGCGGCGGAGGGTGCCTGGGACTGGGACACGGCGGGGAGGCGCAGATCAAGGGCACGCATACCCACGGCGGCCGTTACGTTCAGTACAACATCTACGGCAACCTCTTCGAGGTCTCCGCCAAGTACGTCCCGCCCATCCGGCCCGTCGGACGCGGCGCCTGCGGAATCATCTGGTGCGTCCATCATCAGAATTTTCAGTTTTTTTTTCCCCTTCCTTTCTGCATCATCATACTAAGAATTTTCCATACTTTGATCGAGCTTCGTTGGGACTGTGATTATGGATGGTCCCCATATATGTGTGTGTGTTATATATATATATATATTATATATATATATATATATATATATATATATATATATATATATATAACTGTGTGTGTGTGTGTGTGTGTTAGATTTATTTGTAATTAGTGATCTTAAGTTAATTAGTATATGTTGTTCCTTCGCTCCAGTGCTGCTGTCAACGTGCAGACTCGCGAGGAGGTTGCCATCAAGAAGATCGGTAACGCCTTCGACAATCAGATCGACGCCAAACGGACTCTGCGAGAGATTAAGCTGCTGCGGCACATGAATCACGAAAATGTAAGTGAACTCCTTTTTTAACTCCCTTTTGGCGCCTTTCGATAGTCTGGGATCAGTTCACATGCATGCTCCATTACTTGATGGATAGCAAGTTCTGAACTGTTTCGTCATTGTTCTATTATATTGACCATGGTTAACTCTGTAGTTCCTGTTGCAAAGGTAAGCCGTCCTGATCGAGGAGATCTGCCAAAATTTCTGGTGATTCTCTCTCGAAGCACATTAAACCATTCCTTTCTCTAATTCTAAGTGAAAATTTCTCCTAAAATTACTTATATATTGATTTTCCATATCCTTCGTCTGTAGTATGTCGATTTTCTGTGCTGTTTGTCAGTCAGACTATGATGCATATTTACAGTAGATTATTATGATTTCATTTTTTTTTTTGGGGGGAAATGGTAATACATATTGCCCCTTTCTCTAGGTTATTTCGATAAAGGACATCATACGCCCACCGAGGCGCGAGAATTTCAACGATGTTTATATTGTCTACGAGTTGATGGACACTGATCTTCATCACCTTCTGCGATCAAACCAGACATTAACCGATGATCACTGCCAGGTGTGTGCTCTTCTGTCTGAACGTTCATTAAAAAAAAATTGAAGCAGGCTGCAGGTCGTAGTGATCTGTCTACTTCAACTCTTCCGTTGCTGCAGTATTTCGTCTATCAGCTGCTTCGAGGATTGAAGTATGTGCACTCGGCCAACGTCTTGCACAGAGACCTCAGGCCGAGCAATGTGCTGCTCAATGCCAAATGTGACCTTAAGATCGGGGACTTCGGCCTCGCGAGAACCACAACTGAAACTGACTTCATGATGGAGTATGTGGTTACGAGATGGTACAGGGCGCCCGAACTGCTGCTCAACTGCTGCGAATATACTCAAGCTATCGATATGTGGTCAGTAGGCTGCATCTTTGGTGAGATTGTCACACGGGAGCCGTTATTCCCTGGAAAGGATTATGTTCATCAGCTGAGGCTAATTACCGAGGTATGTTCGCTACTTGACAGCTCGTTTTGATTTCACTGTTTTCGTGGGCGATCTATTGTTCCATTTTTGCTCAAGAGCCTGAGATCAGTTTCACATAAGTGTCATAAAGACTCATGACTAGATAGGTGGAACTGATAAGAGTTGTATAAACAGATTTAAACCACATTTGGAGTTTACATAATGCCTTCATTTTTCATCGCTGATGTTTGGCCCACGCATGATGCATGTGATTATCTTGGCTTATAGACTAACTCTAAATGGTGGCATCTCACAAATGTTCTCAACTATGTTTTTATTGCTCCTCTTCTTCATTTTTGATTCAAAAGCTGGTAGGCTCCCCTGATGACACGAGCCTCGGATTCCTCCGAAGTGATCACGCCCGCAGATATGTGAGGTCCCTTCCTCAGTTCCCCAAGCAACAGTTCCGTGCACGGTTCCCCACTATGTCAAGTGGTGCCATGGATTTGCTTGAGAGGATGCTTGTATTTGATCCCAGCAAAAGGATTACTGGTAATCTTGCAGCCCTGCATGAACTTGTTGCATTGCAAAACGTGTGCCGCACCTGTTTGGATGAGGCGGATTTTGTTTTGGGTTTAGTTAAAGTGAAGCTAAATCCTAGGCTAAATCATCCTCGTCCAGACAGGAAAGTATGAATAACTATCTGAAATTCTTCCCATTGTTTCAGTCTTTCATACCCCTATAATGTTAATAATCGCGCGGATATGAATTTTACTCTCTGAAGCTCATAAGCAGAGCTCTGTTGAAAGGTACTGACCTTATTATTTCTCATTTTGGACATCGCAGTTGATGAGGCTCTGTGTCACCCGTACTTGGCATCCCTTCATGAGATAAATGATGAACCCGTCTGCCCAGCACCATTCAGCTTTGATTTCGAGCAGCCGTCACTTACTGAAGAAGACATCAAGGAGATCATATGGAAAGAATCTCTCAAGTTCAACCCAGATCCAGTTCACTAAAAAGTTCCCGATGCAAAAGGAGGAAACCGAAAAAGCTTACCTATGATCTATCCAAGGGGAAAAGGCACGAGGCAACCAGCGAGATGACTGTACTTGCGACCACCCCTTCATCTTGTTTTGTGACTTGTCAATGACAAACCTTTAGATCGAAAACATTGGACATTGTGAAACAAGCTTGATCAATAATTGTAGTGGAGCAAAATGGTGGTACCTTATCTGCATCTTGTTAGGTTGCACCTATCTCCTTCGGTTGTATGTTTTCAGAAATATAGGAACCTGTCACTTCCTCTGGACTATGATACACTCTACTGTCAGCAGCTTATGTCAAATCCCAGCAGTGCCTGTAATATTCTAGAATCATAAAGGACATAAGCACCTGAAATAGGACTACTCACCGTCCTCCAGTGTCCCAGCATGAAACAAGCGATATTTATGCTTTCCCATATTTTGTCGCAATCACACTTTATGCCATTCAAACAAGAATACACAAATGAGCCCAACACAAGATGCATAACATATCAAACCTTTTTGATAGCACAAACCACTACGAAGAAGCAGCAACAGAGTAGTCGAACTAACAAAAGACAGCCTTTCATACTAAACAAAAGTGATAATCATTGCATCAGAAATAAACAAAAAAGCAGCCTGCAGAAGTGCAGAACCCTCCATCTGATGTAGGCCCATAAACCAGCAGTTTGAACAAGAATGATTGCACACGTTTGACAATCCAGTGGACCAAGATCGTCTGATGACCATAAAGTACAATAAACATATTGATGCTACAATGCTACAGAGCTGCCACTAGCATTCAAATCAGTCCAATTAATATAGTTTCGAATACATATGTCCAAAAAACAATGTTAGACATCATAAATTGGTGTTCCAATACTCTGGTAACTAGTTTTGAAGGAACCTGAGTGAAAGGAGTAACAAAACATCAAGCCGGTTAGGTTTTCATTTTCCAATGTCAGGACTCAATCCACCACAACACTCAGTGCATTTCGCTCTTGACATCAAATTGTATCATCTATTCTGTCAGAGATACACTTGATTTTCTTTAGATCATGCTGAACCCAGGATATATATTGAGACAAAATCACAGTCCTGTATTTTTTTTTTCTCTAGAACAAAGGAGAGCTGTGCTTCATTATACTAAGAAGAAATCAACAGTCCTGTAGTTCGAACAACAATACATATATAAGCATAAATAGATTCAGCATAACAACTAAAAAGCATTGAAAATGAAATCTCTAACAATCCAGATATAGAAAATATACAGTTAGTAGCCTGTTAACTAGAATATGGCCAACAGTATTACTTATAGGGAAACAAAAGCACAAATTAAACCGTTTCAGTTTCGTAGAATGTAGTATAAATAGTAATCCAAAATCATCAATCAGACATTAACATTAACAAAGAAATATCAGATAATTCTAAGAACTTGCAATAAACATAAGGTACAGAACGAAGCCATGATAATCAACCAACAATTCCATGAACCATCAGCCTAGATTGTGATAGCTAGAAGCTTATGTCAGCACTCATCACATAGTGTAATATGCAACCGATATCTCAAAAAGGCTGCAAAACGCAGGAAACCTGCAAGCCCTTGCAGAAAATTCTGAGCATCCTACTTCCATCAAACCCATAAAACCAAAAGGTGACAAGAATGTCATCATGCAGCATACTTTACAAATAGGTTCGATAATACTAGATAATAAAAAAATGATACCTGGTTCACAGCACACTGGGCCTGCTGATTAACTAAGATGATGAACAGCAACCTGTCCTTTGAATTGCTGAAACTGGGGCAAATATATAAAACATAAAAAACAGCATTCTTCTGCATATCACCTTAAGAGACTACCGCTATTACCATGGCAGTTAAATATAACCAAACCTTGAAACATATAACCATTACAAAACTGCCATATTGTTCAGGAGTAGAATTGCACTGCAGGGATCACAGAGAATAGTTTGAGCTCTTTCATGATCTCATATTTCCAGCCAACAAAAAGGTCTCATAAAATTCTACAGTATTTAGAAAAACAATGAATATTACTAACTTAACAAACATAATATAAATTCTTGTATGGGTGCAATAATCACTTTCTAATCATTATTTTAAATTTATAGTTTCAAGGATAATATTAAGAAGACACCATGTGGAGTTGTGGACCAGCTGCAATTTACTCTTCCCACCATGCTTCTTTCAACACTAATTAGGCACTTAGTCATAACAGAATGAATCTGCTACTATGAAGATCATGCCCGTAGAAAAGAGATAACTAGCATGGTACAATCCTAAAAATAAATAACTCTTGCACTTACAAAATAAAAAAGGGTAGAAAAAGAAACGTGCAAAAATTGTGATCTGTATCAAAACAAACAGTTGAACACCACTCCAAAACTTCAATTTTTTACAATGATGTGACACTTTCTACATCACTATGGAGACCAAAATCCAGTTACACTCAGCTTTGCTTCACATGCTCCACGCTTCAAAAGCCTAACCTTGTCCAATGCTTTCAGGTTGCCAGGCATGTTCTTTCATGTCATCCAAGCATGCCAAGCATGTCTCCTAGGACCACTTAATAAAGTGACACAGCATATAAATATGAGCTCTTTAAAGATCTATGTGTGCTGATGAACTTTGATGGTTCAAGGTAATAACATCTAACAATTGATCACTCAGAATATTCATCTTCGCTATATTGGTCCATATCTTCTACCCGTGCATGCTTATGCTCATCAAGATCATCATCATCATCATCATCAACAGGGGATCTTTGTCGCTTTAAATTCCCCTACAAGGAAGGATGCCTTTGTTAAACGGTACACAGACAACTCTTAGCCCAATTATGTCATTTCTTCACTCAGAATTCAGAACGTGCCTTGACATTGTAGGGCTTTGAGAAAAGGCACAACTACATATTACTCCAGCTGCTACCCCATTCAGTATGTGTTACATTAGGACTCAATGATCAATAAGATTAATTGATTAACAGAGAATTGTTTGACTTTATGTCAAAAACAAGTACAATGAGTAAGAAAGAGTGCTAAATTAATGGTGGTATGTATTCATCTCGTGTTTGTCCTGTTGTCCTCTAGTGCAAAACATGAAATGAGAAAGTGCAGATAGCAAGTAACGGCTCTAATACCGTGATAATAAAACGGAGAAGAGTGTAATAGCAATAGCATAAGTGAACTGTAACAAGAAAAATACAGTTACACATCGCTTGCTTACAGAAAATACCGCAATGGACTAGTATTAATTACAAGTGATGTAGCATATGTCTATAGTAAAAAAAAATTGGTTGACAGCAAGACAAGCTTTCATGACTAAGGAAGAAAGGGCCATACATGCATGCTAGAAGATTCTCCACGTTCCATGGTGGTGCCACCACGATCTGTCCTGCTCACAGTTATTCGGGAAGGCACTGGAAAATGCTCAATTTCGTCCCCAGACCTCCCCTCTTTTGCTTTCTTCTTCTGTAAAACTAGCTTAGTAGGAAGAGGCTGTGAAAAAGGACATAAAAAAGGAATATGTTCATACCAATGCACAATGAATCATTCTCATGTATCAAATTTACTCCATTATGCACAAGGTATGTCATTATGTTACCAAATATCTTGCCCCGTCCTCGCCTTCTGTATCAAAAGTGACAAGGTATGTCATTGGATTGTCTTTATCATCTCCCCTTACCTGACTCATGGAACAATAATGTTTATGCAGAATGGGTGAGTACTTCGTATCAGCTTACAGACAAAACCGCAGAAAGTAGGGCAAGAACACGTACTTCCCAATGGTATTCTCTAAGCCAGGAGTATTCAACATCATCACCATCATCCAAGTCCCTGGCAAGCTGAAGAACCACATAGTCCCCAAACATTGGTGTCACCAAAAATCCACCATGTCAATAGAAATGTACAAGAGATGAACAGCTACCTCATGGGGTGCTGGGGCCATGTATGCTAAAAATTTCTCTTGTTTTGTTGGGTCTGAACCATTGACGCTAAAACTTTTCATCACAGCCTACAAGAAAGCAGAGAAATGTCAAAAATACATGCAACAGATGAATCCATATTGGAATGGCAAAGCTACAGACAGGAAAACTTTGAGCAATCAGAACTCACCCGGGATTCACATTCATCACGCACAGGTCTATCTAACTTATTGTACTGCTCAGAATCAGCAGTAGGATCTCCATCAAAATTCACCATAACAAACTGATCGTCATACCTGTACAGGTGTGACAAAAAAATGCAATGATCAATTTAATTCTCTAACCTGCCTATATGCTTACAAACACAAACTTTTATGCAGTGATACCTCAGCGAGTCAAAATCAGATGGATTTAACTTAACATATTACTGTAACAGAAGATGGAATGTCCAACCATAGTGATGGGCAAAATGCAAAAATACGAGATAGCCTGTTGGAAGTTAAAACAAATACCCCAAACACTCCTTTATGGTTGACAGGGAAACAACAAACGTACAAAGTAGAACATATGTGAAATAGATACCTGTCAAAGTTAGGTAGCAAAGGCATAACCCAATCAAGTTCCACCCCACGTTTAGTGGGATGAACAGGCCGTGATTTAGCTGCTCTGAAAGACTCTTCAATAGCTTTAATCTGTTTCTCTCTGATATATAGGAATATAGTGTCAACAACTGCACTAGTTCAGCAGTACAAAATAGTTCAACAACTGAATAGAAGGAAAATTGTACCTATTATTAAGATTGTCCAAGAAAGCATTGCTACCATGCCTTTTTTCTCGCCTTTCTTTTGCTTGCTTCTCAGTAAGGGACTGGAATAGCCACACAAGTTATTCATAATAATGTCTCCAGTGGAATTTCTAACGAAAAATCCATTAGGCATTACCATTTTTGCTGCATCAGTACTGAGTGGAGATATGTATTGTGTTTTGACCAGCCAAGAAACACCTTTGTCAGTGGGCCTCTCCTTTTTCCTTATACCTTCTGGTTTAATAGGGGTGAGGATCTCATCATCACGCAATAGCTCTTCGTCTTCTGGAGCCATGGGCGGCTGAACATCAGGAGGTCTGAGAGTTTGGCGTACAAATTAGCAATACTTGAAGGGATCCTCAAAGAGGGGTAGGGCTCAAGAAAAACATATGGTTTGGTTTAATCCATACTTGTACACGCTCATATCAAGAAGGTCGAGAGGTATTCCTAGATCCTCAGGGACAATCATTTTAGGCATATAATTTTTTTCAAGTGAAGTAATCCTGTATTTGGTATACCTGCAAAGGTGTTAAACAAAGTAAAGCACAATTCAGTAAAAAATGAACTGTCACAACATATTAATCTTCTTGTAAGCTGCAGATAAAAGAAAAAGGCACAGAGAATAACAAAAATCGGTTAGAAAAAAAAGTAATGTAAATCACATGACAAATCGTCACTGGTAACAAATAACAATAAAGTTCTCATGCTTCTACACATGAGAGCTAAAATACGGTCCATTTATGATATTTATGGCAACAATGAATGGAAGACATTGCATCGCCAGGCAAGGGAAAAAATTGTCTTACATCCTTTATGTACAACTTTCTTATGACATTAACTGATATGTTTTATACCAAAGTTGATACTAGATAGAGAGGGGGAAAAAAGAGGCAATGCGATATCAAGCTAGTTGAGACAAAATGACTTTCTTATCGGTAGACGAGCAGCACAGAAATATGGCTTGTACCACAATGAAGATATCAATTCCTAAATACCAGCACAAACAAAAACACTGACATAGACACAAAAGAGGGGGAAGGGGAGGGAGGGAGGGAGGAGATAATAGGAAACTAGTAATATGTACCGGTCCTTATCCTTATTCAGTGGGAGCCATTTCAGCTGAGCACTTGGATCCGGCAGTTCATTCCTAAACCTGCAGAAACCATAAATCATTCATGAGTACAATCCTCAAATAGACAGGATGCTGAGATTTGAAGATGCAATTAGTAGATGTTCAAAGCAAGAACATGTGAGGATTAATACATTCTCCATCTGCCCCAAATTAAGTTTATGTCTAGAGCTTATTAACACACAATTGAAATACACTGATTATCAATTAAAATAGTAAGGTGATGCTTTAAGACCATTTTGCTAAAGATGATGGACTTTATTTGAAGAGAGACATCACAACTAAGAAGAAGAGCAACCTCTATAAAGCACATCAAGTAACAAACAAAGCACACATTCCCAAAAGGTGTAATTACCAATTGATGAGATATAGCTAACCCAGAATCCCAGATTACCCAATTACAGAAAACAAAAAAAACAAAAAACCTTAACCAGGAGCTACGGAAGGCAGGAAAGACTAATAAATTAGCAGCCAAGGATTTCAAGGAATTGTCTAGGTGACAAGGTGTACCCTGGGCACCACAAGGTCCTAGTTACAACTTGTCAGCTTGTCCAGCGTGCACCCTAGTTTCAACTTGGCAGCTTGTCCGGCCTGCCCAGGTTGCTGCATGCCTTCACGATGCCTAAACTCCTTAAAACGTTGAGGCAGCCTGCCTCACTGCAAACTAACTAAAGAGTTCTGTACAGACTCAATAGCACGGATAGGATTCTTATACGGGCTTGGCTAGATAGCTTTCTTGGTAGTTTGATAGTTTTTAGTTAGTCCTTTCTGCTCTTAGTTCTCTGAGTTTTTTCACCCCTATGAAGCTGCCATGTACTGTTCAGTTTGTTGTTTTTCCTTTTTTATTTAATATAAGAACACAGCAGGTTAAATCCCTAAAAAAAACTAACAAAAGACATCTTTAAGGTTGCCTACAGCACACAAGCTGCCATGTACTTCTAAGGTTGCCTACAGCACACAAAACCAACCGAAATGCTACCCAACCACAAGCTGAGAATTTAACTTTCATGCGCGCGCACGCTACTTAGCATAAACTGGCTTTAACAAGCACTTGGAAATGCCACGTTTTCATACTTACTTGTGCTTGCAGAGGAATGTCGTTGGCTTTTTGAGCCTATTCTCGAACCTCTCAACAGGCACCGAGGACGGGCGAGGCGCAGCCGCTGCTGCCCGGGAGCCACCGGGTGGCTGCTGGTGGCGGCTCTGTGTTTGCTGCTGTTGAGCAACACGCACCTGCTGTGTTTTCTGAAGAATGGTGGCCTGCGTCTGCCGCAACATCTGTTGTTGTTTTCGTTCCTCTACCCGCTGTTTCTCATATTCACGCTTCTTCCGCGCGCGCCGCTCCTCCTCGGTCTCCACCCTGGGTAGGGATGCCTTGGGCTGCTGCTCCTTTGGCGGTGGCTGGGCCTGGGAAGGTGGCGGCTGGGCTGGCGGGGGCGGGGGCGGGGGTGGTGCCGAAGGGGGAGGTGACGGTGGCGGCGGCGGGGGCGGTGCCGAAGAGGGAGGAGGAGGAGGGTTGTTGTTCCCGGCGTAGGGCGGCGGCGGGGGCTGGTAGTACATCTGCGGCGGTGGCGGGGGCAGCTGCTGCTGCTGCTGCTGCGGGGGGCCGGGGCCAAAGTTGAATTGCGGCTGATGCGGGGGCGGCGGACCGGGCGGCGGACCCGGCGGGGGCGCCCCGTGGTACGGCGGCGCCGGCATGCGGCCGTACGGCGCCTGCTGCGGCGCGAACGGATTCATCTGCGGCGGGAACCCTCCCTGCGGCGGCGGTGCGTGCTGCTGCTGCGGCGGGTACGGCCGGTACGACGCCATCGCGTGGCGGCTAGGGTTACCACGAACCCTAACCCCCGCGCACGGACCCCGCGGCCGCGGCCGCCTCTCCCTCCCCGGACTTCTGCTCCTCCGTCGCCCGCAGGGGCGCTTCTAGAAACGAGCCATCACCCGGCGCCGACCAGATCTAAACGGCGGCGTGCAGGGAAGCGCGAGGTGGTCGGCGATGACAGGACGAACGTAATGCGAGTAGGGAAAGAGCGAGGATGGTCAGTCAGACTTCAGTAGGAACTCCAAGTTTGTTTTGCCACGAGTGCTCATTGTCTTTGGATCTTGCTGTCTTCTTACCAACTTTGAATTCATTCTGCAGAAATTTGCTTAGATTTGGAAATCGACTTAGATGTACTAAGTATATGGTGTTGCTTATGCTTTTGGATATATCTAACCATCAACAAAATAATTTTGAGAAAATTAAATGTTATTTGTCGATAAAATTTTACTACTGACTGACATATATAAGAAAAGAGAATAGCTATTCCAGAATGCTCTTTTTCAATTGATTAAAATCCTTCGATGCTCCAGAATGCTGGTTGACATATATAAGGGAGTGCGTCACGGCGCACGTGGTGGGCAGCGGTGGTGCGTTGCGACGGTTAGGGTTGAGAAGTTGTCGATGCTTTGTTCCAACGAACATAGAAGCAGGCGGCCACGGCGAGAAGGCTGGAGGGTGGCGCAGGGTGGTTGACGGTTGTTGCACGCCATGTAGAGGTGAGGCGAGAGGTTGAAGATGAAATTCTGACCATTGATTCTTGATCCAACTGTCGACTAAACAGCTGTTCTGTTTTCAACGATTGAAATTTAGATCCTTCCTTACTACTCATATCTTAACAGAGTTTCATTAAAATTTAACTTTTTCTCTAAACTCCAATGAAATTCAACTTTTGCGTACCGCACCCTTACCACATCACCATGCAACTGCCACAAACTACGGTCAGGGATAAGCACAACGGATTTAATGCAAACTTAAGACCTTCATAACCCTTAAAATTAATAACTGAAATAACGAATAGCAAGAGTGTCTACCATCATCAAAGACTAAACCAGGAAGCATCTTATGATGTACTATTTGCTTTCGGAGGTTGTTTTTCATCCATAGCACTCTACCTTCCTTCTAATTTGTAAGAGCAACTTCAACCACTCTCTAAATTAAGTTATTAAACTAAAATTTAGGAAGTAATTGAAAAAATAGTTCTTCAACCGTTCCCTATACTAAATTTCTAAACATAAAAAGTTCTTAAACAAGCCCTCTTACTGAGATCAAATTGGAGCTCTCAAAAAATCAAAACAACTTTATATATGGACTGAGCCAAAGAAAAGTGCATATATGGTAAATATTTTAAATAAATTTGACAACTTATATTGGGAGTTGTTGTAGTACATTAGTTTTTTATACTTCCAATACTTATTTATAAACTTGCTACGTAGTTTTTGGAAGTAAAATTTTAAAGATTAATTAGAGATGCTCCAATATAAGTTGTCAAATCTATTTAAAATATTTACCACATAAGTCTTGGGCCTAACCCATATATAAAGTTATTTTGGTCTTTTGGAAGCTCCAATTTGATCTCTAAATATAGAAAGTGAGAGAGTTTATTTAGGAACTTGCTAAATTTAGAAACCTAGTATAAAGAACAGTTAAAAAGTTATTTTTTTTAATTATTTTTTAAATTTTAATTTAGGGACTTAATTTAAAAAGTGGCTGGAGTTGCTTCGTAAAATTTTACCGCTCCATTCAACTTAGCACTACAGACACTGGCGACGCTAGGTTCATTCTTCCATGCACCAGGTAAGACAGGAAAAATTGCCTTTGAACAGTGAACATTCAAATGAAGATTATTCAAAAGTTTACACATAGTTTAAGTGAGGCATCAGGATAGTTTCAGGCCTGGCTTCGCCACTGACTACAGCGTGCCATCATTTGTTGGGACAGGTAATCTACTTTACCTCTTGGCTCCTGATCTTTGGCTCTGACGTTCGCTCTGAAGCTCGTGCACATGCAATCATCTGCTGTGTTCCGGTGCCAAGTCGCAGTCGCAGGCCTGGAGTCCTGACTCCTGAAGTTGCTGAAACACTGGGGCCGGGTGGTGAGGTACTAAGAAGCTGTTGGGGCCGGAGAGTAAAGAGGAGAAACCCAAAGAGGCCTAAAGCCTGTTATGGAATCGTAGACAGGGCCGCATTGCTCCTCCCTTTGCAGACAGGCCCTTCCAAGAAGACCGTGAAAGAGATGATGGAAGCGTTCGCGCGTGCTAAAAGGGCCCAAACAAATCTCTGCACCGGTGCAGTCAGTTCTTTCTTTACTCAGTCGGCTGCCTCTGTAACTCTTGTATTCATCACCACCTTCTTCTTTTCGTTCTTATTTTTTCTTAAAAGAATTATGCCTTTTCCTCACCAACCAATCCGTTTAACCATTTTTGGTAAGTAAATACAAACTAATCACAAAGACAAAAAAAAAAAACAAAGTTACAGTATATTTATATATAAAAACGCATGGTGCATGGGATGGGAAACGAAGTTGTTAATAACAAATTAAAACAAAGCTGTGTTTTTTTTTGCAAGGTCTGTGATACTAGATTCTTTTTCGGCAGCAGCTTTATAATCTCTCGATGGACAGACAAAGCAAAAGCACCCGCGCGCACGAACACAACTACAAGTGCAGTGCAGCTGGCGCGTACGAACGAGCCGATTATAAATCGTACTACTAGTACTAGTACAAGAATAAGCATCGTCGTCGTCGTCGTAGTAGTAGTAGTCTCGATCGTGCGGCCGATCGACGACGACGCAAGGGCCTTTTTCTCGGTCCACCTTGGAATGGAGCTTGGCTTGGGATCGAGTCGAGGGGGGCTCCTGAATCCACTCGAGAGAAAACCGAAGAAAACCCCTTGTTTTGATGAGGCAGCCGTACGTCCCACACTGACAGATGCTCTAATTGTCCGCCCGCGTCCGGCCGTGGCCCCGACGGGACCCGGCCGGAGGAATTCATGGTACCGTAGTACTTACAATTTTCAGGTACGACTGTCTCCTCGTCTTCACAGTTCACTGGAATTTTCACGAGTCCAACCAATTCGCCTCCCGTGCATCATCGAACAAACAATCGCTCAAGACCAAATACAGCTAGTAAGTGCTACTGTGAGAATTGAGATCGATATATCAAGATCTTTGCCCCCGTTTATATGGCCAGACGCGAACGAAATCCTCTCTACTACTTATTCAATACTACTATAGTATGATACCGTAATTATTTACTGACTGCTATTCCTTGATGGCGTGGTACGTAGAAGCAGGATCCTACCATGATAAGTACTACTAGATAATAAACCAAGCTAGTTCAGATACACACCACACCTACCGCCATTTTCCAAATGTACTTTGTACAAGTTGAAGCTACTAATAATAGCTTTAGTGTGTAGTAGTACAATACACCGAATATAAGATGATCTAACACATCACGCCTAGCTACGTGCGCAGCAGGTACACAATCGGGTGATTTAACTAAACCACACACTCTACACTACACGTTGCGTCAAGCAACGACGCTCGTCCTAGCTAAACTGTCCCCCTACACACGCAGTGGCTGCAGTCCTGATAGCCCCCTAATCACCAAACATAACAGGAACATATCTGTTGGAAACAGCAATTGGGGATCCACTACTCCCAGCTCCTCGATTCATAAATATGTAAATAAATAATCAGCCACATTGCATCATGCTGCATGACCCAATAACACACATATAGTAGGCATCACATTGACTCTAGTATAGTACTAATATACTAATATGCATGTTGTATCAGATTAATAATAAACTGCAAAGAAAAAAAGAAACTTGTTGTGAAAACTAGGTCGAGAAAAAAAAGGATGCACATGCGAGAAAATTATAGTTGTTCTTCCAATATTTTCAAGTGCAGGCAGCTATGTACATCTCGCTCGCTCGCTCTCTCTCTCTCTTAGATGGTTCCCCTCATCACAAATTGAAGTTAAAAGATCTCAGTAAGGTGAACCCTAGTCAAAAATAAAGGAAGACAAAAAAAATAATACAGGGATAGCATCAGCGGCGCATCTGGAGTAGGCGATTCATTCATTCACCAGATCCAATGCAGGTAGCCATCCCTGTCCTGCTCCTCATAATTAGTGCCTCCTCTCTCACCTCACCAACCAATAATACTGCACCACCACCACACCACGCACGGACTGACTGACTGACAGCATCTTGCTTCTCTCTCCTCCTCCTCCTCCTCCTCCTCTTCCAACCATTTCATTTCATTTTTTGTTCTAAAGAAAAAGCAGCGTCGTGGATCCATGGCTGGGGCGACAGGCAGAGCTCAGCTAGCTAGCTAGGCTGTACGGGTAGAGCTATACGGAGCACGTACTACTAGTATTTCTGCTGACTAACCTGGGCTCTCGATTGGGCGTGGGCGTGGGCGTGACTGGTCGATTGGTGTGGGTTTGTTGTGTTGAGATGAGATGAGATGGCCTGTGCTGGCTGCTGGGTGCGTCTTCTTCATCGGGTGGATAGAGTGAGAGGCGTCAGAACTCAGAAGTAGTAGGAGAAGGAGGACGAGGAGGAGGCAGCGAGGTGGTCGTCGTCGGCAGCGTTGGTGGCGGGGAGGAGCGCAGCGCGGCAGAGCGGGCAGGTGGCCTGTCCCTTGTCGATCCACTTGTCGATGCAGCACTTGTGGAAGGCGTGCGCGCAGTTGCCGAGCTCGCGGACGCGGTGGCGCGGCTCGAGCGCGCCGAGGCAGACGGCGCAGACGGCGGGGTGCGGCGCTGCACAGCGCCGGGAGCGGAGGAGGTCGGCGTACCGGACGGCGGGGAGCAGGGCCTTGACTGCTGCGGCCGGCGGCGGCGCGGGGAGGGCCGTAGCCGCCGCGGCCTGCTGCTGCTGCAGCGACGACGAGGAGGAGGGTGGCGGCAGCGCCCAGATCAGGTCCGCCCCTGCCGCCGGGGCTTGGGCCGCGTTGTACGCCGGGTGGTCGTCGGGCGCCGGCGGCGCCGCGAGGCCGAGCGAGGAGAGGCAGAGCAGGACGGCGTGGCGGAGCACGTCCAGCAGCTGCAGCACCAGGATGAGCGGCTGCGGCAGGATCACGCAGTAGCACACCGACGGGAACCCCATCGCCGGCCGGCCCGGGCGTCCGTCCGTCCGTCCGTCTGTTCGTCGTCGTCTCTCTCTCTCTCTCGCTTACTAATTAGGAGTAGTCGCGCTTCCTTTAATTTCTGGAGCTGAGAGAGGACAGAGAGAGAGAGAGAGAGAGAGAGAGAGAGAGAGAGAGAGAGAGAGTGGAGGGGAGGAAGGAGAAGGGAGGTGGGTGGCGTGGCGTGGGGTCTATATATAAGAGAGAACAGAGGAGGTTGAGGAAGGGTGGTGGGTTTGTTTTGGAGGGGCATCTATCTATGTTTAGCCGCACAAACAGGCGAGTCATACGGAGGCCGCCGGGGTCCAGCGACGTGCACGGTTCCTATTCCTACCTAGTCCGCCATTGTCTATCTATCCATGACAACGAGTGCCATCACGTTAGCGAAACAAAAAAGAGGTTTCATTCAAGAACTACGTATGCGCTTGCTTGATTGACATCGTTGTCGCCTCAATTAATCCTTAACAACGAACAAGTGCTGGTGTAACTATGAACCGGTAGGTAAGAAATTGTTGTCTGTTAGTATAACGATGATAACAATATGAAAACGAAGATAGTAGTACTTCGTAACAGGTCAGCGTGCAGATTGGAGACGAAGCCGAGTCCACTCTGACCGTCTCGCAGGAATTGTTTACATCCACGTAGTATATACTAGCACGCAGGGCACAAAGTCAAACAAGGCCCAATCAAAATTAAGTACGAGTAGTACGTACAATACAGTACAGTAATCCAGCGCGCACACGCACAGGTGCGTGCGAATGGATTTGACTCATCCATCCATCCAATCTTCTTGTGAATCCGTCGTATTATTACTAGTTTACTACGGCTACACGCAGCAAAGCACATGCCCACCACGCTGCCGCTGGCCTTTTTGTCTCGTGATACCGCTCGCTCGCCCCGCTCCGGAGCTGAGGAATCTTTTTTTTCTTGTTAATATGGGTCGCACGTACGCGCACACATGTGGTGTCCGCGCTTGACTCCCCACATAATTAGCTGTGTGTCTCGCTGGGCGCCGTCTGCGCAGCTGGTCCGGTTGGCACCGGCACCACCGGCTCCAGAGAGGAGGACCACGTGCTCCCTTCCATTCAGCTTGCTCGCGCCAGCCACCAGCTACTAGCCGCTCGCCGGTGTTACGGGGAGGGAGGTCGCCGGCCGGCCAGCCAGCCTCGTCTTCAATTCAACCTCGGTGGAGTCGCTACGTCGTTCCACACTTCCCAGTGTCTGGATCGATCGCCATGATATTTCAGTGGAAGGATGGGGGGGAAGAGAGGATATTCACGCTCTTCCTTGCGGCGCGCGGTGTGCTGGGTTGGGCGTGCCGTTGGGGGTTGGGGCTGGGCGATGCGGCGGATGGCGGGCAAGCCATGTGTGCGGTAGGGGGGGCCACCCAGACTCTACTAGAAAAAAGGCAGGCGCACGTACGAGTACAATACGAGAGGCAGGGAGCGGGGCCCCGCGGTTATAGTGGAGCTGCGCCACGCTTTGTTTGTTTATTCTCTGGCTTACTACTGTAGTACTGCACTAGCAGCAAAACGATAATGAGAGCTTGAATTTGGACATTGCCTTGCTTGTTCGTTGAGATTATCCTTTTTGCAAAGGAAGAAAGAGATGCCGTCCCCTCCTAACGCAGTTATTATATAGTAGTAAAGAAACAATAATTTCTAATATCTCTACATCACTTAGTACTATTCTAGTAGCACTACACAGACTGGTAGAGATACGTCGACGGCTCTTAAAAATTAACTTGAATCAACGGCTAACGATGTCACTATTATTGTTGACAGACAATAAGGACATCAACCGCTAACTGTATCGGTGTGTATGCAAAGTTTGCTTCTGATCATCATACTCGTTCAGAGCATCTCAGAACCAATACGTAAAATTTTACTCCTAAAAAGCTGTTTTAGCAAGTTTATAAATAAGTATTAAAAAGTAAAATAACTCATGTACTTCAACAAATCCCAATATAAGTTATCAAATCTATTTAAAATATTTATCACATATGTAATTTTTTTCGATCCAGCCCACATATGAAGTTGTTTTGATCTTTGGGAACTCTAATTTGGTCTCTAAATATAGGAAGTGAGAGGGTTTGTTTAATAACTTGCTAAATTTAGAAACTTAGTATAAAAAACGATTGGAGAGCTAATTTTTTAAGTATTTTCTAAATTTTAGTTAAAAACTTAATTTAAAGAAGTAATTGGAGTTGCTCTTACGTACCATGCCCCCCCTCCCCCCCCGCCCCGATAAAACAAGAGGTGGCTAACAGTACCTAAAACTCAACTACTAATTATCAATCATGCATGCTGCAGGAAAGAACAACTTTGGAGAACACATAATAATACTTTCAATCCATCAATACACAAGTAGTAGTAGTGCCGCCGTACGTGCAAAATCATCCAAAGATTCGAGAGCGCAACCACCCACCCCAAACGTACGCCAACCCACGGCCGAAATTCGATCTCTCTCTTTCTCTCTCTGTGTGTGTTTAAGCATAAAATATTCGCTGACGCTGTGCTGCCCATACATACAGTAAAGTAAAGTACCGAACGACGCCTGCCGCTGCCGTTTGGATTGGATCTCAACAATAGATAGAAACGCGATCGGATCGATGAGCGTGTAACAGGAATGAGATCAAATCATGGATATATCCAGGCGTATCCGCTTAAGCAAATTCATTAATTTCATTCATCTGGAGTGCGTGCCCGTCCAGATCGGGCCGGGCCGCGCCGCGCCGCGGGTGGTCGCCGCGCGGAGCCAATTACAGCGGGCGCCGGCCGGCCGGCGGTTTAGGTACTGTAAATGCTATTATCTATAATAAATAAATGCTATGGATTATATTCGGAACCGATCGAAATCTTGGCCATCTCGTGAAGAAGCATACTAGTACTGCACTTGGGAGTGCCCTGTTTCTCTGTTTGCTTGTACCTCCTGCCTCGCAAAAGCAGGGCACACAAAAAGCGCTTCGCACCACCACCACCACCTTATAATTTGCAGTTACTAACAAACTCCTAGTACTCTCTTGTTCACCTTAATTATGCGGAAGAAGACGAACGCTTATTAAGCTCCCTCATCGACAGGTTGAAACAATCACAATGTCGTGTGGACCCCACGTCCCATTTCCCCCGGCAAACCGTCATGGCGGGCCCCCACCCCTCACTCACTACAAATAAACCACTCGTTTTCAGACGTCCAACCTTACGTGTTCGCTTGAATCAACAAACGCACAATGAGGGCGCGCCAAGCGCCATCATCTTCTTTAACGCTCGCTCTATGGCATGGATAGAGAGATTTAACTTTAATTTCTATGTATTTCTCCTACGCACGATGATATTTGATTTCGGTAAGAATTACAATCTTAACTTCTTCTATTATAATGCAACGATATACAATTCTCCTATGTAGCATTGGAAAGAATTATAACTAACATCTCTAAAAATGTTTCAGCTTCTCATAATCGCAAGCCCTGGATGTCACAACCATATCTTTGTCTAACAACAAGGATGTTTTTCCCGAAAACACACACACACACAAACATACAATACAATACAGTGATCATCCACACCATGGTGTGTGTATATGTTTTCTTGCCAACTTTATGTCTACGCCAAGAAACTGCCCGTGATGGAGAATCGAATAATAATAATGAGTTTGGAACAATCACTGCACCCAAAAGCGGAGCAGAATTATGCGCGAAACGAAAAAAAAAAAGCAACAGCAACGTCGTGGTCTTTTCTTTTTTTGTTTTTCTCACTCTCATCAGCTAGTACTACGACGTGCTATAGCGCCTAGGCGTCTATCGCTATCGGTTTGCAAACATAAAGCAGCGTGCTCCTCTCGCATGGTCCCGGCTAATGAGCTAGGGTAGGGTGGTAGGGCGAAAAGAGATGGAATATTTAGGTGAACTGAACCACAGCACAAGCATGCACATTTGTTGGTGGGCAAGAGAGCAAACGCTAGTAGTGGGAGGTACTAGCATCTTCAACAGTGTGGTACTGGTATACCTACACTGAAATTGTTATAGCCAAAAATTATCCAAAACCCCCCAAAAAAAATAATTTAAAAAACCAGTCCAGCACCATATCCATATATATGTATATATTTATATATATATGGTGCCGCCACCGCCCTAATAAAAATTGAGCTATATACTATTGAAAAAGGAACACAAAATAGGCCTAAAAACTATTCTCTCTTTGCGTCTGGGGTCTAAAATGAGTTTCTAAGACTTTAATTTTTAGCTGTACTACTCGAGCGATGGTTTATGCATGAACGCTTTTGCATTGCATGCTAATCCATGCCGGTGAGGTATTGATAATAAGGTCTGTGATTAATAAAACGAACCCCGTATTACTAGCTAGTATATATAGCATTATACTAATTGGCACGTTCGGGACTTTTTTTTTTCTTTTTGTCGGATTAGCTTTGCTTGCCGTCAGCATCTTCTTCTTTTGGTTGTGTTGTGGCCGGCGGAGAGGAAAAGGGTCTTGCGCTGCAATGCAATGATGCTGCCGGGCGGGCGCCGATGATAAGAGACGAGCCAAACAGGATACCCGCGCCGCGATTTAATAAGTTTTGTTTATCATCGGCAGTAGTGGTGAGTCCGAGATACTAGTTTTTATTATGTGCATAATTCGTCGTTAGGTTCAAAGCGTACATGATTGGTGGTGTTCGTTCCTTGGTTAATTACCACGTATTAGCACATACTGTATAGTTGCACAAGCAAGTGTTTGCTGACAGTATAGTATTTAGTACTAGTGGTACTGCAAATTAAACTTTATTTTTTTTAAAGAAGTGCCGGCTGGTCAGGTCCTAATAAGTAAAGAGAGCGGTGCACGTTGAATATTTATGCTTGTAGATACTCCGCTGACATGATTGTCAAATGGTTTAAAAAAGTTTCTATAGTTTTGTTCCTTTTGAAAAGGAAAAAAAAACTATAGGAGTGTAAGAAAAACCATGCACCCTTGCCAAAAATGAAAAGAGAGCGAGAGAGGAAAAGACACGCGCGCTGTGAGGTCGACGCAACGGGAACACGCATGGTACGAGCAGTAAATAGGACACTGGTACTAGTAGGTCTCTCGCTTTTTGCACTGTGCGCACGAGACGGTGCTGCTGATCGGTGAATGGGTCCGACCGAACGAGTCCCGCGCGTGCAGTGCAGGCAGCTCCTCCCACCGTTTTGGGCTGTGCTGTGCTGTGCTGTGTCTGTGTTTTGGAGGATTGGATTGGATCCTCTCGCAGAAACGGCAGTGGCGGTCAAGGATCGGTCGTGCGGCCAGCGGAGCAGCACGTGGGTGGAGAGCGGGAGGGGCCCCGGCCCAGACTCCATCGCTACGCTACAGGAGCGTGTGCGTGGGCGTCACGTGAACAGTGTCAGGCCTGGCCTGGCCCGGCCCGGCACGACGCGCCAGTGCAGCAAGGCGCCCTACCCCTTTGTCGTCGTCCGTCCTCAATAGTAGTACTACTCTTCCCTTTCCCGTTCGAAATGAACACTTGTACTAGTATTTTCTTTTAAGAAAGTGCATTGTAGCCTTTTAAACTATTTGTGATGTTAATATAGATTCATAAACTCTTAAATTGATCATATATGTTTTTAAATTATTTTTACTGTGTCAAATGAGATCTAAATCTATTTTTTCTGTATCAAATTAAGTCATTTCTAAAAGAGAAATCATAGGAGAAAAAAAAGTTAAAGAGCCTCTAACTGAGTGGTTAGGACGTTCAAGTAATAATCCGCGTTAAAACACAGATGTAAGGACTGACTTAAATTCACGCCGGTCACAGAATCTCAAGACCCTTGGTATAAGGATGGAGTAAAGAAAGTTCAAGACCTACATAAAGATGTCTATTTTGTAAAAAAAATTCATGATCACGTATGTTATGCATTGAGATAAAAAAATTTATAATAATTTTTTTTCATATTATAGTGTCTCGATACTACCAATATCGAGTTGTGGTTTTCGTTAACGAAAACCAAAACTTTTAAACGTGTCATACAACAATTTTTTCCCTTTTGAAATGGTCCTAATCTATTTTTGACTTTCAAATAGTATTTAAACCTCACTTGACACAGCAAAAATAGTTTAGGGACTCAGATGATCCGTTTGAAATTTCATGGACTTAACTAAAACAGAGTAAATAGTTTAGAGACCTATAATGTATTTTTTTAATTACCGCTCACCTCACTATTCCGTATTACTGTTCTGTACTGAGCTGCTCATCGCCTGGGACCCAAACACCACGGGCCTTACTACATTGGAGTGGCGCGGCCCATCAAAGCCCACTCACTGCTGCTGAGTTGTAGTGGCCGCACCACCGCACAGTCCATCGAGATTCCTTCCTCCTAGAGTACCTAGCGTGGCACAGCAAGCAATTCTCGCCGGACCTTGTCCTTTGATTCAATGTTTGGGTCCTTGGCCCACTACAATTTTACTTACACCCCAGGTCCAGCTTGTCAAAACAGGCAGCCGCGCGCGTTGTGCTTCCGGCGGCTTCACGCACGCCAACGCCAGAGCGCACACACGTCGTGATCGGCTGCCTTGGTCCTCCGTGCTTTTTGTCCGTCCGTCGTCTTCGCCTCATCTCCAGCAGTACTACGTTATTATCTGAAAATTTGGGTACCATTTCTCCAGCAGTACGTTACTACTACTCAATTTTTTCTTACTGTTTCGGGGTGGGGGGGGGGGGGGGGTATCAATTACAGCCACATATGACCGAAATCTAAAAAAAGACCGAGAAAGCCGGCCGGACCGAAATTTCGGATACGACCGAAGAACGTGATACGCCCAGGCTTAATTAGGAGAGTAGTAAGTGATAGTAGCTAAATAAAGACGACAATAGATGCTTGCTAAAGAAAAGATACCGTGTGCGTGGCCTCATCAAATCAAAGATTGCTAAAGAAAAAATACAGTATATACGTTTGTTATTTAGGCTGAGAATTCATTGCTCCACGCTCTCTCCTGCGCTGCGCTGCGCCGCCCTATATATAACGAGCATGGGACATTACATTGCATCGTCGTCGTCGTCTCAACTCCACACACACATCTGACTGAAGCAAACAAAGATCTCTCTCTCTCTCTCTCTCTCTCTCTCATGGCGTGGTGCAAGATGGCTACGACAGCAACAACAAGCAGGACTGTGTTGGTGGCAGCCATCCTTGTGATGGCAATGGTGGCCCTGTCACCGTCTCCTGTGGTAGAAGGTGAGAGAAATATATAACTCTCGATCGTGTTCTCGATCATGCAGCAGAGAGATTATTCCTTCCTACTTTATTTGATGAGAGTTTAATTGGTAGTACCACACATAACTTTGTCTGATTTGCAAAAAAAAAAAACCTTGCATGCAGGCATGTCGTGGTGCGGCGACCTCCCTGGGTGCACCCTTAAAAAGTGCCACGACGAGTGCTACAACAACCACGGCTTCAGAGGCTCGTTTGTCAGGACGTGCTCGCACGGACCAGGGGGACCCGCCAACGACGGTTGCTGCTGCGAAACCTAGCTAGCTACTCCTACTAGCTTAGCTGCACCCTATTCTATTCTAATACTATATACTACATGCAGCTCTGTCTGTCTGTGTCTCTAGCTAGTGTAGACCGGCCGCCGGGGCCCCTGTCTGTCTCTCTGATCGATGATGATCACCCGATCCAAGAAATCTGCTACTAGCTAGTACCTAGTACTCCGTATCTGATAATTAATACAGTAATAATTTGATCGGTTTTCACAAATTCCTTTTCGCATTGTTATAGTACTCTCCTGCAGTACTGCTGCTGCTCGGTGTCAATTTTCCACTAGCAGCTTAATTACACGTCCCCAGCGTTTGTGTTATGTATGTTGGGGCGGTAATAAAAAGTGCGTTTCGATCGAGCACCGATCTTCAAATTTGGACACCAGCAGAGCAATAATAAATAATGATTCTCAGTGCCTAGCTAGTGGTGGTTAAATATGGACCGAGTGGTGCGTGTCCAGAGAGGCCAAATCCAAATCCAACTACGTACGACAGCAGTGTCGTCGTCGGCCAGAAGGAGCAAAAATTTTCCCCTTCGTTAATCGTTACGCACAATTGTGCCGCCGGTCTCACACACATTTTTTTTTTCTTCTTTCAAATCAGTGGTCAGAAAACAAATAAGACAATGAAAATTTCTCCGGTTATACAAATTAATGCAAAATTTTACAATCAGAGTCTACACCGCAAATAGCGTCCAAATAAATCGGTGGTCAAGAAGGTACTAATTAACACCGACAATCTTCATCGTGAATTAGTAGTACACGCATATCCCTCCTCGCCAGTTGCCTGGTGGATCTCGCACTTGCAGCAGATGGAGTTTTGCTTCATCAATAACGACACCGCGCTCACTTCGTACGTCCAGCGGCGTCCATCTCGACGATGGTGGCTGCCTGCTGCCTGCCGACTGGCCGGCCGGGGTGGCGCATGCGTATCCCTCCTCGCTCGCCAGTTTGTAGGGAATAATATTATATTGTAAGGTAATTATTAGTTAATATTGTTGACAGATACTATATTAATTTGTACTACAAATACTGTCAGGCAATCAAGGACGAGAATACTAAAAATAAGAAAACTGCCGCTTTGAGAGAAAAAAAAAACTGTAGCTATATAGTACCAGCTAATTTTCCTTGTTTCTTTTGTGGGTTACGTTGTGTACTATATTATGTTTCTTTAGAACAAAATTACAAGGCGCCAAACAAATAGGGAGCGATTTTGGTAAATTTCATATAAATGAGTGCCATACATGAGGTTTCGGTTTTAGCAACCGAATACTACAAAACTAGCTAGTCCTTCATTTCCTTTGGCATTGATTGCTTGCTGATCCTGAAACAAATAAGCAGAGAAGCAAAAAAAAAAATGGTGAGAAATAATTTTCTGCCATTTTTGTGTTTGCCTCCATTATTCACCATATATTAGCATGACCAAAAGAGCATCCGCATTTCAATTCAAAATCCAAAAGTAATAGCCTGAGACACGAACTCTCTCGCCTCACATGTCGCTTATCAAAAGTGAGGAAAGGACTCAATTCTTGGTGATGGTTCTGCTCATGGCCATGGTCTTCTTACCCTGCTGTGTCCTTATTGCACAAGTTCAAAGTATGTAGCGTTAACGGATGGCAAAATTAACGTTGCTATATTCCAGTCAAAATATTCTTACTATTTCCCATATTTAAATTGAGTACCGATATCGCTACCGCTGCATAATGCAACTAATTGATCATTTTGTATTGTTTTTCCATTTTGCGCAGTGGCGTGCAACTATTTCCCAGGCTGCAATACGGCATCGTGCAGGGCGATGTGCAATCCGCAGGGGTACATCAGTCCAGTTATCGACTGCAGGCCAACTCCTGGGGTCCCGGGTTTCACCATGTGCTGCTGCATGACTGGCTAGTACTACTACTACCTACTTGCGTGAAGACTGATCAAAATCTGTAGCATCATAATAATTTGTTTCAGTTAACATTGATGAGTGATGACAGTTCTCAAGTGACTTGATATAGAACACTGATTGAACCAGAAGAAACAACTCTTTTACGGTAGTCCCAAGTCCATTTGTTCTCTTGCGCTGGGAGGTGTAAAACAAGAAATGGGTCTCATCCATTGGTATTTTTATTGAGCAATGTTAAAACAGAAACAAAATTGATCTAATAATCACGCTATAACTTCCCGCCGCCCTCCTCCTAGTCTAGCGCGATCCCTTTTAAGTTCGGTAGACATTTATTTCATTGGCTATTCATTGTTCAGTGAAGTTGGTCCAAAATCAGATCTCTATATTTCGTCTAAAAAGTTCCCATCCCCCTATATATAAGGTTGCAAATTGATTCCTCAACATTTCACGTTTTTAAAAGATAAACAACATGTGCTAGCTCTATCGTTTTCATTATAGGAGGAATAAAAAACAAAATCTGTAGAAAAACGAAAAAGAAGCGCATATAGAGAGTTACAAGGCCCTTGCTTCTTTTGTCTTGCGTACTATATTATATTTCTTAAGAAGAAAATTACAAGGCGCCAAACAAATTGGTAGTGATTTTAGTAAATTTCTTAAATGAGTGCCAAACATGAGGTTGTCATTTTAGCAACCGGAGTATAATACTAGCAATTCATTTCCCTTGGCATTGATTGCTGCTGATCCTAAAATAAACCAAGCAGTGAAGGGAGAAAGAATGGTGAGAAATAATTTTCTGCCGTGTTTTGTGTTAGCCTCAGTTCGCCATATATAAACATGACCACACAGGGAATTGCATTTCATCCCCAAATCTCTACTACTTATAATTTCCTAATCGTCGTCCGTGCACGGCTTAATCCGTTGGCTCGTCCGCACGGCTTAATCCGTCGGCTCAACATGAGGTCGGATGCAAACCAGAAAAGGAGTTCAAAACGAAAAACTCGAGATAAAAGGAGTCCATGTACAAGACTAAGACAATCGAGGCAAACTCGAGTTCCAAAACTGTAACGAAACGCTTCAGAATCAAAGGGAGCAAAAACACATGAAAAAATACAAAAGACCAAGGAACTAATCGTAGATTCAGAGAGGAATCCTTCTGTAGTCGCCGGCTTTCGAGCACGGCACAACAACCGACTGCTCGCGGGCTACAACGGTCGCTGCCCTTCCTGCACGAATTGCCACAACGACGCCGTATACGGAGACTGCTCGCCGGCGCACTGCTGCCGCGCGCCATGGCAGGGCGACACAGACGAAGAGTACTCGCTGGTACATGGCCAACGAATTGCTGTTGCCAGTGATGCCACAAATGGAGCACACGAGATTGGGATGACGACCGGGAGCGCTACATGGTGAGTCAAAAGAGGAGATGAGGTGGAAGAAGTTTGTGGAACCGTGTGGATAAAGATACTGTTGGAGGAGCAACGGGTGAACGGATAAGCTCTTGACTATTTTGCAAATAAATCTCTTCTCTTTTTTCTATTATGTTCAAACAGTTCATGTCTTGTACTATATTGCTTGGTTTTTTCAGGAGTACTGTATTACTTAAAGTTGCACCTATAACTTATAGTATTTACAAAAAATTGTATACTTTAAGATTCAATGGGTCGAAGAAGATGTCCGATGCCCAAGGCTTAATCACATATCTAGGCTCAATATTTCTAACATCATTACCATTTTTTGCGTGTTTCTGATATTTTATTTTTGCTATTCCGGCTATTTCATCCCTACCTGGACTATTGAGATGAGGTGCGGTGGCATCTACAGCAAAATAGTATAAAATAATCCTACAGATTAAACCATCATCGCATCTACCACATATAATAGCACAAATTAGTAGTTTGTGTTTTTTATATATAAAATTTAGTTTGTCCAAAAAGTAAGAGTAAAATGTATAGCTATAACTTTTATAATTATATTATTTTTCATTACATTATAATATATGAGGCGAAATCGAGAAATCACAAGCTGAAAACCTTGTGAGGGAGGAATCGATGAAAACCTTAGCGGCGGGGCGCTCCAGACCGAGGTTGACAATGATGGCGTTCCCGTGATGGAGTGGACCGGAGGAGGTGTTGTTGCTCTAAAAGCTGAAGGGGGGTGAGGGAAGTCTAGACGCCACGGTGATGGAGCGCAGGGAGCACAGAGCGACACTGTCCACGTGAGGAGGGCAACGGCGGCAATGGCGGCCGGCGTACTCGCGCACGGAGGAAGAAAAGAAGTAGGGGAAGCGGCGTTGGTGTGTTGTTGGCTTGCTTGGAGCTTGCTCAAGTATGCGCGCGCGCAAGGACTTAAAGAGTCACGCGGCGGGAGCGGCGGGCAAGTGCAGGCGACCGGCAGCGACGATTGGCGGGCGCGAGCGTCGTTGCGTGAGTAGGGGGAGAAAAGATGGAGCGGGAGAGGGGAAGGGAGAGAGGAAAGGCGGGATTCCCGACCGGAGATGGGACAGGGCGGGAGAAAAGGAGTGCGCGCCGGCGTCTGCCGTGGCCTACGCCACTGCGGCGCGCCGGTTGGCCGCCGCGGCGATGCGGCAGGCCCTGCGCCAAAATCTTTTTTTTTAAATTATTGCAATATTTCAAACACTCGTCTCTAGATTCAAACAGAAACTATACTTCCTGAGTTTATAAAATTTTAAAAAATTTTGGGCACTCAGGACATTAATTGTAACAATTTTTTGTCGTAAGAAATCCTAATTCGACCTCTAAAAACTTTTGTGGATTTTCACTTCAAAACAACTTTGTTTGAATTTTTAAGGGTTTAAATATTTTCTAAAAATGCTGATAAAATCTCAAAAATTTTGTTTTGAAGTGACATTAATTGCCATGCAATAACATTATTATGGTTATATTAAGAATTTGCTGGTTTTAGAAAGGTTAGTTGGAATTTTTACCTACTTGACAAAGATGTTGGTACTGAGATCAAAAACTCCTAATTTAACAAAATCGTTCAGAAATTCACCAAAATTTTTGTGGAGGTTAAGGGTGATTTTTAACTCAATAGTGACATTGGTTTATATAAGGATATATTTTCTGAGGGTTAATTTCATTAGTGGATTTTAAGTGACATCTGGGGTGTCACAGTAGTAGACACGTTAAGAAAATCGGATATATTATATGTCGCAAGGGAACAGAGAGAGTGAGTCAAAGAGGAGAACCGAGACGGGTAGAATGCTAACAAAAATAATGTATTGTACACTAACATTTTTTTAATTGCCTAATAGACAAAAATATATAGAGCACAAACTAAAGAGGGTTTAACATTTATAGTAATATGCAAGCTAAACTTTAATTTGTTCATCACACAATTATTTTAACTCCCGTTGTAACGCACGGACATATTACTAGTTTAAAAGTATAAGCTTGAAACAAAATCTTCCATATCATGGCATTTCTCAAAAGTAAAGACAGACACAAGGACTCCGTTCTCGGTGACTGTGATGCTTGTGGCTATGGTCTTGTCACCATGTCTTGCGGAAGGTACGTAGTGTGCATGCACATATTTTCAAAGGCTTATATGGTATTTCTTCTGTTCTTTTTTATGTGTCGCTGTTAATTTTTATAAAAAAATTTGACCATTCATCTTATTCAAAAATTTAGTTCAAATGTATAAAATTTAAAATTAGGATTCAAAAATCTTTTCTAATAAATCAAATTCTAACAAAACATTTAATATTTTTTATATTTTTTTAATAAGATAAATGGTCAAAATTATTAGTCAAAGTCAACGGTGAAAAAAAAAGAACGGAGGAGTATATGTTTGTGTGCAATAGTCATTTATATACTGTATATATTAACCATGATTACTGTTGTTTTTTCTTAGAATGTTTCAAGATGATTGAATGCACGGCCTGCAGTTATATATGCTTTACGCATTCTTACGGCAATAATCCTCGCATCGTCTGCCGGCCAAGACCATCACCCTCGCCTTGGGACATTTGCTGCTCTAAAAGATGATGCCAAAAGTCAACGTGATTTGCTCGAGTTGTTGACAGATCCCATTTCTTGCTTAGGCCTCTGGCCGCATGTGGAGTTACTCATAGAAATAACTTCATAAGAAATAAATTTTCTATGCAATGCTACAAAAAATATGGTTTCACAGTATTGAGTCTGGGTTGTCGTTGTCAATTACTCGTCAGATCGGGCACTTTCGTTGTTGACGACAATGGTTGGCAGTCATGCAAGGCTTCTCAATAAAATCCTATTTTCAGTTATAAAACGACCACTTTTTACCCTTCGGTTTTCTCTGGTACAACTGTTTCTAAAGTTTTTAACTATAAATATAGAAAAAGTACTTTTATCACTGACGAAAGTTGTGCTTCACAAGGCGGTTAATCAACACAAAAAATAGACAAAAGTTTTGAAGTAATATAAATGTTGTTTTTATCCTAGCTAGCTGGCTAGCACAGTAATTTATTACCAAAAGTAATAACCTCCATTTTGGTTAGAAATAATACCCTCCGTTTTGTTGTATGTAGAGTGTTTCCAGATGCTGGCATGCACAGACATCTCGTGCAACCGTATGTGTATGTTGCATGGCTACGGCGGTTACGCTCGCACCGTCTGCAGGGAAGGAACGCCCTCGCCTTGGGACACTTGCTGCTGCAATAAAAGATGATGTCAAAATAAGTCGACGTGATTTGCCCGAGCCCGGTGACAGATCGAACCCTTTCCTAGCTGGGATGGGCACTAATAATAAAATATGTTTTTTTTTTTGCAATACTGATTTCGAGCAGTATCGTCGTCGTGGGTAATGTCTGACTGCTGCTTCTCCCTGCTATAATTAATAATTCCTCTGAGGCCGGTGCTGGTGTGATATTCAAGGATGTAGTATTATAACCACCATCAGGATCGATTCGTGTTGCATAGGAAGAAAGGTACAGAGTGATACAGAAATTAATATGCTAGTTCCCATTGCATAGGAAAAAGAAAAAAGGAAGATAAAATCCTGTACATATGCAGCACGCCTCGTGTGAGGTGAGGTGCTGCATACTGCTCTCGACGACCTAGCATCCAACTGGCCGTGGATACCACCCATCACTTGTAAGAACCAGAGGATTGGATCTTGTAGGTACCTGCTGCTCTCGACCTGGGATGGGGGCACAAACATTTGTCATCATATTTAATTTAGCTTTTAGACGATAGGTTTCATTCCAATATAATAGGTAGGAAGTAATAACATGGGACTAATAAGTGGTGCCAAAAACATTTGATAGGAACTTATTACATGCCATATGTATATATATATAAATCTGCTACTAGTGCTTCAGTTTCCTGCTGCTATATAAACATGGATGGGCAGTACCCACGGTATTATCGCGCTACGCTGCGTATGGAATTGGTGGTAACTATAACTTCTTCGTCCTCATCGTCTCTTACATACCTTCACGATTATACAAAAAAAAAATCCTAACAACTGCGTTTTATTTCGTGAGCAGTTAACTGTGTTGACTTGAACGGAATCGTATGCAATCCACAGAGGTGCACCGATGCCTGCAAAATGTTGGGCTACGGTGACCCAATTGGTCGCCGCTCGACTTGTAGCGTTTGCTCTTGCTATGTAAAATGCTGTGGGAAGACGGGTTTTGCAGGGAGACTACTTTGATCCTGTTGTATGTAAGCAAACTGGTTGCTTAAAATTTGACGAAACAATCTGAATTATGAGCTCATGTTAGACAACTAATCTTGGGCCCTACTGTAATTAGGCTTAACTAATCATGGGCCGTGTCGTGCCACCCATATGACATGCATGGCACGCTAGGGTTTGCCCAACCCCTGACGGCCTCCGTGTATATAAACACATGTAAATCAATGAATCTATTATTGAGTGATTCTATTCCTTCTCTCATGGTATCTACGACCAATTTCGATCCTGCTTTCGCTACCCTAATCTAGCAGCCGTCGACCTCCCGTCGCGGCGCCCGCTTCGCAAGCTCCGAAGCTGCAAGCACTCAGCCGCCATTGTTCTCCCTCGGCACGCTCCTTCTCTCTTGCCATGTCTTCCTCTGGCTCCTCCACTGACGACGCCGAGCATGCTGCTATCAGCGCCGCTCGCTCTGAGGTCTCTCGTCTTGAGACTACACAAGGCGACGCCCCTCACTCCAAGCGGCCAAGGGCGTCGTCGCTCGCTTGGAGGCCGTGCGAGCTGCCCGCGCCCAGCTGGACAAGGACGCCAAGATTGCCCATGACGCGGCCCTCCAGGCGTACGCCGCTGCTCAGGCTGCGGCCGTCATCTCTGCGCTTCATGCGCAAGCAGTCGCCGTCCCCAACATTTGCGCCATGGTTCCGATCGTCCTCGACCTCGCCTCCACCAACCATGCCAAGTGGAAGGCCCTCTTCCTCAACACGCTCGGCAAGTACGAGCTCTCCGACCACGTGCTGGACGACGCCGACGAAGCCACCACCGCTGATCCGTACTGGGCACGTATGGATTGCACGGTGAAATTGTGGCTGTTCAACACAATCAGCCCCGAGTTGCACGACGTCATCTACTCCGGCAACCCATCTGCTCGTCAGATGTGGGTCAACATTGAGAACCAGTTCATCGACAACAAAGAGACACGCGTCCTAATGCTTTATGCCCAGTTTCATACTTTTGTGCAAGGTGATCTCACCATCTCGGAGTACTGCCGCAAGCTGAAGACCATGGCCGACGGCCTCGCCGACCTCGGCCACCCAATTGAAGATCGCACACTCGTCCTCTCCGTCCTCCGGGGCCTCAACGAGCGATTCGTCCACATGAAGGCCCTCATCAAGCGTCAGCGCCCCCTTCCGCCCTTCGTCATCGTACGATCCGATCTGGAGCTTGAAGAAATCGACATGCTAGGAGCTAAGGAGCCGTCCCAGGCGCTGACCCATGTCGTCCGGTCCTCCCCGATCCCGTCACGGCGCACCATCCTCTACGTCCATGGCACCGTCCTCCAACAACAACTCCGGCGGGCGCGGCGGTCGTGGTCGCGGGAAAGGCGGTCGTGGCCGTGGTACCCCGCCCGCCGGCGCTCCACCTGGCGGCACTTCACCCGGCTAGGGCCCCTCCTTTAACCCTATGACTAGCATGTTTCAGGTCTGGCCGAGGCACGCTCCCGACGTACTCGGCCCCCATCCGCAGGGCCTCGGCTTTCCGTCGGCACCCCCTGGACATGCCCTTACTGCGCTCAGCCATGGTGCACCCGGCGTGCCCCCGGGGTTTGGCGCACCGGCCCTTGGCATCCCTGGTGCGTCCACCAGCTTTGGCGCACCGGCCTATGGCGCCCACATTGTCCCAGGGACTGCCTCCGGGTACAACGGCTTCGACACATCTCCAGGGCTGCATGCCTCGTGGCCAGCATCAGGCATGAGTTGGGAGCAGCCTGCACTCGCCAACGCCTTCAGTACCATGACTCTTCCACCGCCCCCGACCGGTGAATGGTACATGGACTCAGGTGCCGATGCCCACATGACGTCGTCCTCTAGTAATCTCTCCTCCTCCCACCCTTCTTCATCAACTAGTCCATCTAGTATCATTGTCGGTACTGGGTCATTACTGCCCGTTACCTCCACTGGCCATACAACTTTTCCTGCCAAACGTCCTTTATATCTTTGCAATGTCCTTGCTTCTCGTGATATTATTAAAAATCTATTTTTTGTGCGTCGATGCACCACTGACAATTCATGTTCTGTTGAATTTGACCCCTTTGGTCTCTCTGTGAAGTATCTGGCAACCAAGACTCTTCTCGTCCGATTTAACAGCTCTGGGCACCTCTACTCCTTCCATGTGCCACCCCATGCGCTCCTTGCAGGCTCCACCCCTAGTACCCTTTGGCATCGCCGTCTCACACATTTAGGTGCTAAGGCCCTATCTAAGTTAGTTTCTTTTGTGTCATGCAATAAACGTGAGTTAGAAAATTTATGCCATGCATGTCAGCTTGGCCGCCATGTTCGCTTGTCATTCCCCACCTCTCTCTCACGCGCCACCAATAATTTTGATTTAATCCATTGTGATTTGTGGACATCTCCTGTGCCTAATATCTCTGGATACAAATATTATCCTATTATCCTTGACGACTGCTCGCATTTTTCTTTGACTTTTCCACTACGCTTGAAGTTTGATACTTTTTCGGCTTTGTCTAACTTTTTTTTCTTATGTCCACACACAATTTGGGCAAACAATTAGTACTGTGCAATGTGACAACGGTCATGAATTTGATAACTTCACATCCCGCTTCTTTTTTCTTGCTAGAGGTGTCACCATGCGCATGTCCTGCCCTCACACCTCCCCACAAAATGGAAAAGCAGAACACATTATTCGCTCCACCAATAATATTCTGCGCTCGCTTCTTTTCCAGGCGCATATACCTGCAGCCTATTGGGTCGAGGCCCTTCACACTGCTACCTATTTGCTTAACCTCCATCCAACTAAAACACTAAATTTCTCTACTCCGTTTGCTGCTCTATTTGGTGTCTCTCCGTCTTATTCCCACCTACGTGTTTTCGGATGCAAATGTTACCCAAACATCTCTGCCACCTTCCCCAATGAACTTTCCCCTCACTCGATCCTATGTGTTCTTCTCGGGTATCCTCCGGAAAACAAGGGGTATCGGTGTCTCAACCTTCACACCAATCGCATTATCATATCTCGTCACGTCGTATTTGACGAAACATCTTTCCGTTTGCCGAACTCGGCTCGGCTCCCCCTTCATCCGACTTTGATTTTCTGGAAACTGATTTTACTAACTCATCAACACCAGTTGGCGCCCATTTTTTTTTCAGGTCACCCTACGGCCGGCACTGCGCTTCCTGCTACTGCCCCTGCTACGCAGGCCGCTGCCAGTAGCAGGCCACACAATTCTTCAGGGACCCCGCCTGTGCAGAGCCCACCCACCCGGCACCCCCCGCGCACAGCCGGGCCAGCTGGCAGCCCCGGTTCCCCTACTGCCTCACCTGTTCAGGCTGCTACGAGCAGTGGGCTGACCCGGTCTCCGAGGCCTTGCGGGCCCCCACTAGGATTTTCCCCACGGTCTGCTGCTGTCCCTGTTGTGTCACCCACACAGGCTGCTGCCAGTAGTGGGCCGGACAGCTCTCCAATGTCTCGCGGACCACCGCTAGGGTTCTCACCTCGGCCTGCCGCTGCCCCTGTTGCATCCCCTGCACAGGCCGTTGCCAGCGGCGGGTTGGGCCGATCCGGTGTTCCGCCATCCGGCGTTGCTCGCCCCGGTGCTCTGCCATCCGGTGCTGCGCTAGCTCTTACCGAAGAACGCGGTTCCGATCCCGTCTATCAGCAATGATCACACTATGGTCACACGGGGCAAGACTGGTTTTCGGGAACCGGCAAAGATACTTAACCTCCAGGCATCCACCCTTTCACCGCTGCCCAAGACATACCGTGGGGCTCTTTCTGATCCCAACTGAAGGGATGCTATGGTTGAGAAGTTCTCCGCACTTCAGGCGAATCGTACATGGGACCTTGTACCGCCACCATTAGGGGTCAACATTGTTACCGGCAAATGGGTCTACCGCCACAAATTGCATCTTGATGGCACACTCGACAGGTATAAAGCGCGCTGGGTATTGCGTGGGTTCACTCAGCGTCCTGGCGTCGACTTCGGTGAGACTTTTAGCCCCGTAGTGAAGCCTGCTACTATTCACACCATTCTCTCCCTTGCAGTCTCTCAGAACTGGTCTATCCATCAGCTTGATGTGAAGAACGCATTTCTTCATGGGACTCTCTCCGAGGCAGTTCATTGTGCTCAACTGGCAGGTTTTATTGACTCCGCTCACCCAAATTATGTGTGTCGCCTCAACAAATCTTTATATGGTCTGAAACAAGCGCCTCGTGCATGGTACAGTCGATTCGCCACATTCATCCAGTCTGCTGGTTTTGTTGGGGCCAAGTCTGATACTTCCTTATTTGTGTATCGTCGCGGTACAGACACTGCTTATTTGCTATTATATGTTGATGATATTATCCTCACCTCTTCGTCAAGCAATCTTCTTCGGCATGTTATCTCTGTCCTCACCTCCGAATTCAACATGAAGGACCTTGGACCTCTCCATCATTTTCTTGGTATGTCAGTTACCCGCAATAGCAGTGGCTTATTTCTTTCTCAATGCCAGTATATGCTCGAAATTTTGGATCGTGCCGGCATGTCCGATTGTAAACCATGCTGCACTCCTGTTGACACTAGCGCCAAGTTGTCCCCTGATGGCGCACCAGTTTCGGACGCGACTCACTTTCGCGCTCTCGCCGGTGCCTTGCAATACCTCACCTTCACCCGCCCAGACATCTCCTATGCAGTACAACAAGTTTGTCTCTTCATGCACGACCCGCGTGAACCACATCTCGCCTTGGTCAAGCGAGTGCTTCGCTATCTCAAAGGCACTCTGGATTTCGGTCTTCAGATTCACCGTTCTCCCTCCACCGACCTTGTGGCGTACTCTGATGCTAATTGGGCAGGCTGTCCAGAGACTCGACGCTCCACTTCTAGATATGCAATATTCTTGGGTGATAATTTGGTCTCTTGGTCCTCCAAACGACAGGCAACCGTCTCGCGCTCTAGCGCCGAAGCCGAGTACCGAGCTGTCGCCAATGCCGTGGCCGAAGCATCCTGGTTGCCCCAACTATTGGGTGAGTTGCTTTGTCCCGTTCGTCGCGCCACTTTAGTGTATTGTCACAACATCAGTGCAGTCTACCTCTCCAGCAACCCAGTGCAACATCGACGCACGAAGCACATTGAGATAGATATGCATTTTGTCCGCGACAAAGTGGCTGCATGCGCCATTCGCGTCCTTCATGTGCCGATAACATCACAGTACGCTGACATATTCACCAAAGGATTGCCATCATCTGTCTTCATTGAGTTTCGCTCCAGTCTGAACGTTCGTCCTAGTGGCTAATACTGACGCTCCGACTGCGGGGGGTGTTAGACAACTAATCTTGGGCCCTACTGTAATTAGGCATTGCTAACCATGGGCCGTGTCGTGCCACCCATATGACGTGCATGGCACGCTAGGGTTTGCCCAACCCCTGACGGCCTCCGTGTATATAAACACATGTAAATCAATAATCTACTATTGAGTGATTCTATTCCTTCTCTCAGCTCATTACGGATTTCGTGTTACTGATATCATCTGTCCTTTTTTCTAAAAAAAAAGTGCGTTAGTTTTCCATCGACGTTTCTCGGTGTTTCATTCTGAATGTGTCAGAGAGTTGGGTAGTATCATTGAGCTCTAGCCTGCTATACAGGCGTACGTGTTCATACCACGAGAGCTGAAATTATACACGAGGAAAAAACTTATGCATATTAGGTTCATGCAAAAGGATGTGTGATTGCAATTTCAAATTCAGAGTCACCATTCTAAAACAAGTCCGGTAAATTTGAATTACATGACTGATTTCTCATAAGAAAATAATAAAAAATGACTACATTTTCTTCCATATAATGTCAGATATATCATTTTCTTCTTTCTATATTTGCTGCCCAAAATATCGTAGCGTTATCAGTAAGTATAAATGGCAGCTAAATATAAGGCTAAAATATCCTATACACTTAACTCTGGTCTGGTGAACCAGACAAACAATAAACGCAGTATCATGGAGCAGATAGAGCAGAGGAGGAACTGGAAATAAAACTTAATAATAATAAGAATCGATAGGGGAAATATCATGCAGCAGAGGAGGATACGGCAATTACACAACAAAGAAATCAATGACGTTTTCTCCGCTTCATCCTCCTGCAGCGTGCGCCTGTACTATATAATACTGTAGAACTATAACCGCGGCCACAGAGGCGCCGTAGCACTGACAAGTACCAGCACGAAACAGTCAATGGCGCCTCTCAAGAACAAGAACAGGAGCGCCGTAGCTCTGGTTCTGGCGGCCATCATGATCCACCAGCCGACGGTCTTGTGGCTCTGTCCTGCTGCCCAGGCCTATCATGATCCGTTTGGTCAGTGACGCCTATTTCTATTCCGTTTTACTCGTACGATAATATAATACTTCTGGATCGAGCTGAGAACACTGACAGATCGAGCTTATAACTCACCACTGTATTGTACTATGTATGTGCATGCAGGCCCTATGTGTTTCACGTACCACGGGCCTTCGTGCGACGTGCAGAACTGCGTCCCGGTTTGCCTGGAGCACGGGTTCGTCAACCCGGATGTGGGATGCGGCCACCCTGCCCCGGGCAAGTACAACGGCACCGACCAGTTCTGCTGCTGCGTCGACGGCGTTGCCAAAAAGGCTTGATTTTTATTTTACCTCAACAAAGAGCAGCCCAGCGGCCGCTCGGCCGTGCCGCTCAGAACTGGATTGTCAGTTAATCTTTCAGGACTTGTCATAAAATAGGATACTAGTATAAATTTGTCCTAATTTTTGAAGGCAGGAAAGAATCCAACAAGATTGCTCGTTCTTGAATTCTGAAATGAAGGCATGTGATGTCTCTGCTTTCTCTGCATCATCAATATACTCGGTAGCGTTCTTCTTCTCAGCATCAGTTCCTCCCTTTTAATTTCTCTTGCAGGAGATTCTATCACGCTCTGAAATTATGATTGACGATTCGTGGCTCCGTTTCAGATCCCCACGAATTCTCTAGAGATTTTTTATCAGAGTGATCGCGGCACTGGAAGACGAAAAGCTTTAGGTTCAGCAGGGGTGGTCGTTTTTCGTATTCCATTCACCGATCGACCTACCACGCCGAGAGAGCAGTTTCTGTTTTTTCGTATCTCCCGTTAGGGATGGATGGAGTCAGGCCCTGAAATTTTCGCAGGATGGAATGGAAGCGTCGCTCCATCGCCGATCTCCTTGATTTTCCACTTGAATTTCAGTCCGCCGTGGCGCTGGCGAACAGGAACAGGGGATCATTTGGGATCGGGGGTGGTCGGAATTTCATCAATGGCGGATCGTGCCCGTTGACGTCCGTGGGCGTGGTCACCACGGTCACCCTGCACGGCGCGCTGTTTAGGCCTGAAGTGAAGAAAACGCAGGAGTGGTGGTGCTGCTGGTGCTGAATGCAGAAGTCCAAAAGAAGAAAACATGGAGAGGAATCATATGTATTAATTGTACATACTAGTATAGTATAGTTTGTGTAGCCTTGGTCATTATTAATGATACATGACAGACAACAAGTACAATATGCGCTCGCCTGACGAAGGCTAGCAGCAGCAATAATAGAGAAAGAAAACAAATATCGATGAGCAAAAGTAGTACAACAACGGCGGCAGCAATCCGTCAATCTTCTTCTAGTAGTAGATGACGACGACGACGACGACGACCATCCTCATCGTATCGATTCGCAGCAATTGATGAACAGGGAGGGATTCTTCGATCTTGACGACCTCTCACTTGGTGAACTCGATGGCCCAGGCGTTGGCGTAGATGTAGATGGGCTTGACTCCTGTGAACCCTGCGCCGCGCGCGAGCGCCTCGAATTCCCTGAGGTACCGCTCCTTGCCTCCGGGGTTGTGCGCGAGCATGATCATGTCGACGTGGAACACGCCCTGCGCCTTGGGGGTGGCCTCCATCTCGTCGGGGAGGATGCACTCGACGACGACGACCTTGCCGTGCGCCGGGAGCGCGTCGTAGCAGTTCTTGAGCAGCTTGGCGCAGTGCGCGTCGCTCCAGTCGTGGAGGATCCACTTCATGAGGATGGCGTCGGCGGCGGGCACCGCGGCGAACATGTCGCCACCGACGTGCTCCACGCCGGGGAACGGCGGCGCCTCGGAGATCACGTGGGGCAGGTCGAAGTTAACGCCCTTGATCTTCGGGTAGCACGACGTGATGGCGTGCAGCGTCGCGCCGATGCCGCCGCCCACGTCGACGAGCGTGCTGATGCCCTGGAACCCCGTGTAGAACTCGAGCAGCTTCTTGGTGATGATCACCGAGTGGTTCTTCATGCCCTCGTTGAACACGCGGTTGAAGCGCGGGTCCTTGCCGTGGTACTCGAACGCGGTCATGCCGTACGCCTTGTTGAACGGGATGCCGCCCTCCAGGACGGTGTCCTTCAGGTAGTACCTGTTGCACGGATCATGCAGAATTGATTGAGTAACTAGTAATACTAGTAAATTGCACTTCTCCATGTTCCAGAAAGAAGCATGTATGTCCGCCGCATCAGGACACTCCAGTTAATCAATTCCAGCAACTGTTCCAGAGACAAAACAGCACTACTACTCACCAGCTCTCCATGAGCACCTTGTCCTGGTTCATGAGCGCGAGCGCGGCCATGGACACGCCGTCCTCGTTGGGCGTGAGCCACTTGCATACCGGCGCGGCGCCGTACCGCCGGTACAGCTTCCCGTCGTTGCCTTCCTCCATGTGGCACTTGACGATGTCGTACGACGCCAGCAGCCGGAGGATGCGGTCCACCATGTCGGCCGCGTCGGGGTTCGTGGGCGTCACGGGGAGCCGCGACACCACCTCCGACGGGGTCAGCGGCGCCGCCGCCGCACCGGACTTGCGCGCCGCCTCAAGGACGTCGAGAAGGCCGAGCTCGATGGCGTTCTTGAGCGTCATCGGTAGGATGGAGGACGAGGCCAGCTGCATCGCGTACATGCACGCCTCCTCGTCGGCAGCGGCCATGTCGACGCCTGTCGAACCCATGGAGCGGCGAGCTAGGAGGAGGAACAGGCGTTGTTGGCGTGAGCGGGGAAAGCGGACAGTGGTGTGCTCTGCTTTGCTTGGAAAGACGAAGTGGGGAGGGTCCGTGATTATATGGGTGGAGCAGAGGCTTCACCAACCACCACACCAAACTGTGGTGCACCAACTCCCCTCCCTCTTTCTCTCCATTTGGCTTAATTTGCCATTCACTCGTTTTCAACCAAAAACAAGTTGCAAAGAACTCGTAATAACAATGTATAAGCTGCTATAAGATCAACTTGTTGTGTTGTTGGTGTTGTTGATAAGTATGGGGGCCCTCATCTTCTTTTTCTTCCTCCTTATGTGTGTGTGTGTGTGTGTTGGTCGTCATGATTAACCTTTCGCTTGATTGTGTCAAAGTGCTTCGCTCACTACACTAGATTAGTTTTTTCTCCTAGTGATTAGTATATATGTTGTACTGGTTGAACAAGTATTGGCAGGCAGCTAGTTGTTTTACTTTTGATATTCCAGTGCTGACAAAAACCTCATTTTCAGCGATGTCACAGCATGCAGCCTCTCATCAGTTTGTGATTGATCCTTGGGCACGATTTTTCTACTTCGAATAGTATGTTGAACACTGCATATATATATGGAGCTGAAATTTCTTGCTTTGACGGCGCTGTTGAGAGGTTTCTTCGGATTACAATTCTCCCTAGAATCTGTCTAAAGATATGGGAGTACTGCTACCGAATTTCCAGAAACTGTCACAACTCTGACGTTCAAATTGGACCCTTATTTAGTCTTTTTTTTTTGTTCTGCCGCCCTACATGCTGAACAGTACGTACGTACATACGTATTTTCTTTTCGAAATAAATGAAAAGATGCATTTTCACGCAGTTGTTAATGGGAAAAATCATTTGGCGGGTGCCGGGTCCCCACCAAGTACGTTGTTGGCTGTGGGTGGGTTCGCGGATTCATTCAAATATTCCTCTTCTTGTATGCTTGGATATATACCAAATATAAGTGGAATATTGCTCTCTCTCTCCGTTCTATGATTGAATTGTGATATAGTTTACTAATAGTAGATAGTAGTTTCTCTATTTTTAAACTAGATACGTTATCCTCACAAACTTCAATTTTAAAATAGAAGTATCTGTCAACCACATCACAGCTAGTATGTGTTAGATAGTTGAACATCCGCACTCGTCTAACCCATTACAGCTAGTATTTTATAATTTTGATTGTTTTGTTTCTTATGTATTTTTATACGCGTTTGGTTTTTACTACATTTTACCACACTACAATTTAGTTATGTCATGGATTTTTATGTTTGATTTGCTATCATATTTATGGCTTACCACACTTTCGTAATCTCTGATCCTATCTGTCTTTGACTTAAATTTTTATCAAATCTTACCACAAATTTAACGTCCACTTTTTTCGCCACACTTTCCCTAAGATTTGGTGTAACAAATTGCAGCTATCAACGAAACATGCCCTTACAAATTTGATGATTGTGCAACCAGACCACACAGGATCCCGAGGCAGAAAATCAATCAGTTAGTCACCACCTTTGCTGTGGCATTGGACACGTAGGGCCGGCATATCTGTGGGGGTGACCCCAGAGTGTTAGGTGGTCTACTCTCGTGCAGGACACTTTCGTCCGATTCCAATTCATGGCAAACTTTTTTCGACGCTTGTGCGTTGCAGAAAATGATTGCCACGCCACACATCCTTTTTTTTTTTTTTTGGTTTTTGCCTCCCCCACCTAACGCTACCACAGCGGCAGCGGCGCGACTAATAATTCTTCCTTCCCGCCGCCACGTCCAGATAAAAGGAGTTTCATAATTTTGTCCTCTTTAACACAGCATTCTGGTATTTGAAAAATGGACTTTAGCTAAAAATAAAGGGAAAAAATTGCAGATTAGATTCTTTTTTAGTGGAGAATACTACTACCATGCAGTGAAGAAGCTGCAACGAGAAGGGTGTCATCAATCCTATAGCTTGTTGATCTAATAGAAGGATAATTACCAGAACCTTGTGTATGCCAAGGAAAAAGAGAATGAAGAGAGCACAAATAGCAGAATTAGTTCGTGTCTCAAGTCCAAGATCAAGAACCATAGACTAGTTCATAAGCTTGCTCAAGATGTGGCAGAGAAGAGGAAGACGAAGAAGAAGAAGAAAGTCGACGATAAAAGAAAATTCAATTTCTGGAAAAAAAGTGAAGTTGAAATTTCCCGGACGTTACTTCCAATCTATCAAGTAATTCAGACCACGAGCTGCTTCACTCATAAAAAGACAACACTTCACCATTCTGCATAGGCAAGCACTCACAGGGACACAAGCGTTTGGGAAGTAAGCTGATTCAAATTTCATCTAAGACGTGACAGGGAGCTGCAGAATTCCTGTTGGGTTGACAACATATCAATGCTTTTACATGAATTCAGTTTTGATGTTCACCAAAAGGAGTCCTTCAGTTGATAATGTTTCATAATTCTGAAAGCTATTCTTCTGTCAACAAAAAAAAAAAGTAGGAACTTGTGACTGTAACCTTGGTTGACCCAACCTGTTGTTAGGTAGACCTTTGTCCTTAGGTTGTAACTTTGCTTTCTATCTTAATGAATGGTAGTGCTCTACCTTATTTTCCAAAAAAAAAAAATAGCAGAATTAGTAGTTGCCATTCAATGATCCAATTAAATAGGTCCCATGAGAAAACGTCAGTAGCAAGCCCAATCTATCGATCGGTGAACTGAAACCCTGAAGCCTGAAGGTGTGTACGCCTGTTAGGTACCCAAAGAAAGGCTTTGTTATTTTCCTAACGACGACAATTGACAGGTTCTTCTCTGCTACACGTAGCTGTCAGTCATACCATATCACTCCACCATGTATATGCACTATGTATATATATATATATATATAATATGCACGCGACGTTAACCCTCCATCTGCTTCACGATTTAATTAACTTACCCCTTGTGTTCCAATAAGTACGAATCAAAGATCCTAAAATCAGAGACTGACGTACTTGTACGCGTTAGAATTACTTCGATTTTTGAGCCCGTATGTGGATGAGATCAGCAGTGAACAGTGAACTTAATTAAGACGTCGTTGAGCTCAATAGGGTGAAGCGAGCACACATTTCCGAATACATTTTCAGGTGGAAGAATTACTCGACCTAGCTTCCCTCCTTCCGGATAGCCAGATTGTTTTGGTACAAATAAACGTATCGTAAGTCAACGCTCGCATTATATATTGATCTTCTGGTAGAGAAGGACACATTGATTAATTGTTTGTCGTCCAAAGTCCCCTTATTATCTTTAAATTTAAGAGGTTTGAAAAATGTCGAGCTACACAACAACAACAACTTCAGCTGCTACATTATATTACGCTTTTTTCAGCAAAATCCTCCCAGCTAATTTGCTCTTTATGCTGTATTAATAATTATTATAGATGTGGTTCCATTTTTCCGTAGTTGTTGGGACATCAATCACCCAAACCCAACACTACTACTCTTTTAGAGGAACCAAACCACAGCGATGCTAACTAACTATGAAAAGCTCTCACGAGCTTCCCATACCAATGACGGAATCATGACGTGTGACGGATATAGCAGACTGATCAACCCCACAACATTCAGCTCCAAGCTGACGACATAACTAATCCGAATTTAGAATCACTCGCACATTGTAGTAGTACTCCTAACTACTGGCAAGAGACATGCTGATGCGTGGGCCCGTGCGCCAACTATAATGGGTGTGGTTAATGGTGTGCCGTGCATTATATGTAATCTTCGGCCATTGATTGACTTTTGCTTCAACAACACGGCATAATGGTTTTGGTTGGATGGAGTCCCAACAATTTTCGGGTCATCATTATGCCGGAGTACATATTATTGTCGTTGCTGCAGCAGGTTCGTCCTAAACTGCTAATCGAGGTAGTATCACCTTACTCCCTCCGTTTTTCTTTTCTTATTGTTAGAACAAGATTAGTAGTGCAAAATTACATTAAATTGTTTGTCCTAATGTCAGGAAAAAGAAAACAGAGGAGTACATATTGAGATGAGCGAAGGGATCCTTGCACGGAGCAGCCAGAGCTAGGGAGAGAGTGAAGGTTTCACAACCGACCTTCTATGATCGATACTCCCTCACAGTTTGGGAATATTTGATGATTTTGTTAATTTTCAGGCTCATCTTTGACGATCCAATCGCCTGGCAATGGCGACGAGCATGAAAAAAGTAATGTGGTTCAGATATGAGGCGAACGCAAACAGATACTGATGGCACATTAATTAGTCTAAAAAAATAAATTAAAAGATACTTTTCTTGAACACAATATACAATGATGTTGACGGCACATTTGTCTCCGGGACAAAAAAAAAAAAAGATACTGACAGCGCATTTCGAGCATATTCAAAAGCTAATCGTGATTGCGATCTGTGTTTTATTCCATGATGATTAAATTACCCCATATATATTTCAGAAATTATGTGTGTCCGGGTCCGTTTCAACTTTCAATAGTCAGCCAAGAGAAGGATGATGGAGTGGAGCACCACAACAAGTCTGACGCGAGAAGGACAGGGGCCGGAGAGCAAGATTATCGATCTCAAGTAATTCCAACAACACTGCATGTACCGCCGTACCCGGACGACTGATATTTTACTGCATGAAAGAAGGAAAATTGACCCATATTAATTTCTGGACCTACTAGTAATATATTTCCTCCTTTTTTAAATTGTTATCGCCGTTGACTTTGATCGTCAACTTTGATCATTCGTCTTATTTAAAAAATTTGTTCAAATGTGTAAAATTAAAAGTTATGTCTGAAAAAACTTTGATGATAAATCGAATCATAATAAAATATTTGATTTTTTTCATATTTATTTTAAATAAGATAAATAGTCAAAATTAACAGTTAAAGTCAACGATGACAACAATTTTTTTTAAAAGGAAGTATAATGTAATATGTTCAGTTCAGTTACCGAAGGCGACCCCTGTTCCTTGCAATTTTGCGTTACTCCAACAGCTAACTGGTTTGGTTGACCGGTCCATTCCTGCCTCCTTGAGACAGGTCACCTGCCCTAATCGAAGGGTTGGTTTACCCGGTGTCCGTTCGTTGGCGCATGACAGATGATCACTTTGATGCACTAACTACTGGTTCAACTGAGATGGACCTCCCTTTTTTATTTATGTTTATTTTTTTATTTTGAAAAAGGTCCTCATTACAGAATACAGACACATACAAAAAAACTAAAAAAATATCTGATACGTTGAAGAAGAAGAAGATACAGAGCTCCAATCACAGTTGACTGTAGATGAGATGACACCTTTTTTTGCTTTCAAATCGTCAGGTACGGTGGCTAGCTAATAGCTAGGTCAAGTCGGAGCAACGTCCCTCTCAGGGGGTTTGGTGAAACGCGTAGTAGTAGTTAGGTAGCTACGGAGAGCCGGAGACTGAAGAAACACAGTACTGAAAACGACCGAAAGCAGCTGGTGGTGATCTAAAGAAAAGTAGGACCTCTTCCTGATCCTTGGAAAATCGTAAGGTTTCAAAATAAAAAAAAGTTCGATCCTTTTCGTGATCATGACTTTGTTGTCTACTTGACTTTTCAGTGCAAAACTCGCTGTATAAACTGGCGGACCTTCACATATTTTTCACTGTAAAATAGAGTGTGTCCTCTCTCTCTCTCTCTGTGTGTGTGTGTGTGTGTGTTCTTCTGGATATGGCTGAATCACAAACCGGCGACTACTTGCTGCTGCTGCTGCTGCTTCATCTGGAGTGTAGATGATCTAATAATTCAAGGCAAGCAACGGTGATCCGGCCGTTCTGGATTGTACAAGAGAGTTGTTTGGCGTTCCTGAAATGCAGACTCGAGCTGCACGAGCGAGGGCGACGATCAGAAGAGTCTTTAGTACTGTCAGGCAAGCAGTTCTTCTCTTTCTTCAGCACTGCAATAATGTGCAATCCAGTCGCTGCCTTTTAATAACATTGTGCACAACACGGCAGGTACCTCTGTCGAGCTTGACCGCGCAATCTCTGCATCTGTTGTGATTGCGAGTGGTCGGGTCGAGACGCTACCTGAGAGACAGAGAGGAGCGAGAGAACCGAGGCGAGCTCCACCAGTCCACCAGCATCCATCGCCGTTCCGTCGTCGATCGGGACTCGGGAGCCAAGCCAAGCGCGCGCGGCGAGGAAATTAACAACTTCTTGGGCCACACACACACATTGCCGCCACTCGCGGCGGCCCCAGTCGGTTGCAGTCTACATGAGCGCTTTGGTTCTGGCCCGTCAGCCTCGTACAAGCAGCAGTGCAGTCACTTAAGGAACGGGCTTCATCGCTAATGGGCCCTGCGTAACCCAACACCTGAACCCGACACTCGTTGGGCTGAACTGAATGCTAAACTGTGTCAATGGCGCTCGTTGATTTATCACCTCCTTTTGTGTTTGCGAAAGGGATCGTTCATATTCATTCATTCATTCATTCATTCATTCATTCATTATCTCTTAGAGTGTCTTGTGCTCAAAAAAAAAATCTCTTAGAGTGTCTCAAACAGAAGAAAAAAAAAATCATCCCTTAGAACGCGCCTCTGATTCCACTACGTGACTCAAAACATTTATTAGTAGTATGCTAAAAAAAAAAGATCGAAACAGATGTTGCCTTGGCCCGTGCGTGCACGCAGAAACAAACAACACGCTGGAAGTGGAATTGTACGCATATAGTAGAACTGTAGTTCTTTCGTACGTGGCCCTCACCAAATTATTCGGCCGGAACTGAAGATGTCTCGCGAAATTTCTTTCCTTCCTGACGCCGTTTGGCCGGTAAGACTTGTGCGCTATAATTATTAAGGAGACAGGAGGAAAGGCAAAGGTCGTCTGCACTGCATCACAACAAAAAGGCGCCCAGCGAGCGTCACATGCTGCAGCACCCTCCTCCGGTTACACTTGGAGCTACCCAACGCCACAAAATAAAACCAAATACTAGGATGTGGAGTCAGCCGCGAGCTCACTTTTAGGACGAGAAGCAGTTGTGATTCCCCCTCCTTTCTTTTTTTTGCTAATAGGGAGAGTTGATTGTACCACTAAAATTAGATTTTAGGAAGACACATGGATTGTTGCTTAATTGATCACTTAATAGTGAGGCAGAAGGATGCCACGGTGCCTCATGTCCTAAGGTCAACTCTTTTAAGTGTGTGGCATAATCTTCTCAGGAGCCACAATTTAGTGGGTGCAACTGCTCTTTCTTAGGCTACGTGACTGAATACAAAATGATATGATATTCAAAATGCTTGTCAAGTCTAATACCTTTTGTTTTTGGTAAGATTTAGGATGACCTATTGAATCAGAACTTACGGTTTGTATAACATAATTAAAGATGAGACGCTAAAAAGGGAATTGAAAGGTGGGTTTGTAGGCTTCTAAAGTCAGTGATAATGAAGATCCTTATTGCAATGTTTGGTTTCATTATCTAGAAAATATTACCTCTAACTTTTAACTGTTGACACTAGCCTTTTAGTACAAATTTATATTAGAAAACATAAAAATTGAAGGTAGTAGTCTATTTGTTCTACGATGCACTCTCGTGCTCGTTCGTATTGATCGCAGCTAACCATTCACTATTTTACCACTAACTAGACGTCCACACAAGAGAACATAGTATTCCCCTACTTTTACTTATTATGCTAATTAACTAATGGTGAAAATTAGAGGAAAATTGGTCGTCTAAATATTACTAAATGATTATTACATTTTAAGCTTTTCCGGCCTTGTAGAAACAAACATTCCATATAACATATTTTCATGAAAGATAACGTTGTTGTCATGGTCTTAAAACACTTTTTTTGTGAAATAATAAATGTACATAATTTCACCCGATATCTCTCTTGCAGTCCACTACAATCATAGAGGCATGTGGAAAAATCTGAAAGTAATGCATAATAAGCTGAGAGTTTTGTTATGGTGCTTAAAAGGTATCTGTCGGTACCTCTCCTTTTAAATTAATTCTAACCATTGATATTAAAAATTAGTATTGAGTCCATTCATTTTAGTACCGGTCCACCATTTTAAGTACCTTTATAAGTAGGTATTTTCATATTCTTAAGTGTTAGATCTGATCAAATAAACAGTTACTATTAATTTCAAACGCTGTAACAAACCTCATAAGCTAAAGCAAGAAAAAATACAAAGAGTTTGTTAGTCCGAGTACTTTTGGCATTTTAAGAAGAAACTAACCACTATCAACATCCAACGAAAACTATACTGCAGGAAATTTTTAAAACCATAAATGCCAAGATTTTCCATTAGATGGAGAAAATAACACGGTAATTTCATGAAAGAAAAAAAAGTAGCCCATAGCGAAATCAACACTTGGCGGCTCGCTGGCGCCGCCTGGACCGCGAACAAAGAAAGCGCCGCGCCACGTCACGTCCCACATGGCGCAAATAAAGATAAGCCCTCCACCATAGCTGGGTCCCACGTGTACCTGCGTTCCGGTCCCCTCCCCGCGCGCCGCCGCGCCACGTGTACGCACCCTGCAGGTCGGCTACGAAGGGGCCCCACAGCGGGATGCGCTTTTCCACACCACAAACAGCCTCATGCTCTCCAGGGACCCTCGCTCTGCCGTCCGATGCAAACTGGACACGGATCCTTGCCGTCCACTCAGAGACGCGACGCTGTCCACGAGTTCACGCAAGCCGATCGGACGGTGTGTACGGGAAGCGCGGACAGAACGGACGGCATGGATGTTGTCCCTTGGAGGCTAACGGTGTGTGTGGAGCGGAGGCGGCCACAGGTGCGTGGCGCCCAGGAAAAAAGCGCAAGGCAAGCAGCCAGTGGATCGCTGCCAGTTGGCCGCCAAGTGGGACCCGCCGACGAGGGCCATTTGCAACCGCAAATTTATTCGTTGCTGCCTGTGACCTTTTTCGTTTTGCATCCAGGTCCTTGGTTAGTCTGAGTTTTTCTTATAGCTCCAGAGGGAGGTGGTTTTCAGGTTTGGAAGTCCGTGAAGTGGTCTATCATTTATTAGGTGAGCAAAATTATGTCTCTAGTAAAATAAATGGACACTAATTCACGTCCGCGATTATCTAATTTCAGGACAATGACACGCTTCTTTACATATTTTTATATGCACCGTTTTATAGAATATTTGAACGTATTCTAAGTAATAATAGAACTATTAACTTCATTAGTAATGAAGATTTTAGAAATAGTGTTGCAGAAATACTATATCAAAATACTTTGTTTCAGCTTTCGCAAAAAAAAACTTTGTTTCAACCATGTTATGTTATTTTTCTTTATGTTCTTTTATTGACGAACCTAAACTTATTGCACATTACACGGTGGGAGAGGTATCAATCTAGCTTAAAGAACACAACACTAAATTAAAAACACATTTTTCTTTAATTATTATTAAAAATATATTTTTGAAAATAGTTCTAGAAAAATAACACATAAAATTAGAAAACATATCCCATACCAACAACACTTTAGAATCGGTTGAATAAAATATAGTTTGAAATTTTGATAACATTCAACTATATAATAATATTATGACTAATTATTTGTATTTAAAAAATTATTAAGGATAAAAGTTGTGCTCATTTGAAAAAAAGATTATACTTTGAAACTCTCTAACGCCTCATTTCCGAAAGAAGGAAAATGACCGTCCAGCCGGTTTTACTCGCAGAGCCAGGCAGGCACGGATCGAGAATGGCTAGACAGAGGCAGCAATCAGCCAGTGCATTTGGTCAGCCTAAATAATTCCGGCGATGCTGGAGGGCGGGGATGCAAGATTGCCGGTGCCTGAGCGCGAGAAATCCACAAGAAAAGATAGTGGCTGAGATTTCTCACGGCGCTCGCCGCGATCGCGACATCCATCCCGGCGAGGCGAGCGCCCAGCATACAGCACACTGCAGCAGGCAGCCCCGCGCGCCCCGCCCGCCTGCCTGCCTGCCTGCTCGCGCGCGCACACCACCACCACCACAGCGAACAGTGAAGAAGCCGCCCACGCGCGCGCACGCCGCGAGACACTTCCCGTTCCCTTTCTTCCTCTTTGGTTTTGCTTGCCGGTGGTTCTTCCTCATCCGCCGAGGCACAGCTAGATCCCCGGGCAGCCGGCCGAGGACCTCGTGGCGGCGGCGGAGCGGGAAGGGGGACCCCGGGTGGGGATGCCACTGCTGCTCCGGCGCCGGCGGGGCCGGTGATGCCCGCCGTGGCGGTCGCCTGAGGTGCGTGTGGGCGGCGATCGGGGCACGGGGTTCGTTTTCCGTCCGTGCGGTGAGCTTGAGCTGTTGGTTGTTTGTTGCTGGTGGTGTGCAGGCCGCCGGGCGTCGGGCTGGACGGGGGAGCTAGGCAGCGCGACCTAGATTGGGCTTGGGTTGGATTGGACCTGGCTGGTTGTCCGTCGAGGTATACTATCCAAACTGATTCTCCAGCTAAAATTCATCGAAAGTTTACACAAGTTTTAAGTGACTTCTCGCTTGTCGATTTGGCGTGCTCTATTTCAAGTGAACTCCGTAAATTGAGATCACTATCACCTTTTATTTACCTTTTTTTTTGTGTAGTTTATAGATGCTTTTAACGAACCTTTTTCAAGCTTGTCTCATGTGTTTTCCTTTTTTCGGTGATTAATGATTTACCTTTGCTCTGCTCGGGATGGGCCTTTTTAGTTTTACAAAATACTCGTTTCACTGATGAACTGTGCGGTCTCTCGTGATGTCCTTTCAGCTTAGCGGTGGTCGGAGTCGGTTCGTGGCACTGTATACTTCAACTTCCTGGTGAGGCTTGCAACAGATCCTGTTGGATGCTTTATGTATCACTGATTCATTATTGAGTTTCTACGACGTGTGTGTTATGTTGCTTGCGGATATGGTTTCTTTTTGTGGCCATTACTTGGCTCTGATTGAGATGAATAGGTCCATATTTGATATTTTCTTTTAACAAACAGATGACTCTGTAGATTTGGTTCGAAAATTTATAACCTTTTTTTTCTGGGCCACTGATCATGCATGACCAATTCTATAGGTGAGAATGGTTAAGAGAATTAATGGTTTGTGTGTCCCATGCTTAGCACGCGACATCGCTGTGCCAATATTCATTGTCCAGTTCAGGTTTGCTATGTTAGGATGTGTTCTGTCTTGCTTTATCCAGTTTGAACTTCTACCTTCCAAATTATCTTCTGTATCTAAGTGTCGTTAAAGATAGATGAAGACTAATTTTTCTGCTCCTCCACTTTGCAGTTGGAACTGTCGTATCGGCAAGTTAATTCAGGTGTTAAATTTATTTGCCTCCTTGCATTTGAGATGTGCTTTTAAAAGAACTACGTACTGTAACTTATCCTTTTCACTTTTCTTCTTGGAGAAAACAGCTTGATCTAGTACTTCGACAAGTGAATTAAGGTAGTTAAAAGGTACTTTTGTTTCCCTAAAATTCATATGGCACTTGTTAGTGAATTAATCTGAGTAAACTGCTACTCCATATACTTTCTCAATTCAAAAAAGACTTGTTAGTGAATTATACGGGATGTGCACAGCCGAACCTCTTACAGCTTTCTTGGAATGCAGGAATGACACAATAAATGGCAGAAACTTCACCAGAGAACTGTTCTGTTCCTATAGAATTTGAGAATTATTTTCTCGTTCCAAATGGGCTCTTTAGTTTGGCCATATAATATCATTTTAACTCTTGATATTGAGCATGTCAAAATGGCATGTCTTGAGAAGAATTCTGTAGTGCTAAACATTTCTCTGTTTTAAGATTATATTGCAATATAATCCATCACTCAGTTCTGCCGTCTCCTCTGTGTCAACCACACCATCATTCTATTAATTTAAACCTCCTCCGCAAATCACTTTTGTAGTTAAACTGTTCCTTAGATAGCTTATTCTCTAGCTCTGTGTCCTACTATGACATAGTGTTGCATCTCCTACTCCGAGTTGGAGTGTTCATGCTATCCAAAGCATCAGTAACCTAATAATGAAGAGGGTAGGCGAAAAATACAAAATTAGACACATAGTTTGCTATCAACGCATTTGAGATAGGGTGTTGCAGTTATTTTCTGATGGAACAAGATGAAGCCATAAAACAGTGCTCTAAGCTCCAGCCAGGAATGATGAGTAAATGAGATTGGGTGATTACCGTAGAAAAGGTGGTTATGGATAACTTCCATCAGTCTTGGGGTGGTTGATCTTATGGAGAGAGGGGCATAAGCTTAATTGCCAGCCATTTAGGCCTTGTTGTAGGTTCAAATCAGAAAGGGCCTCTGTTTTTTTTGGATCTTGTTTGTATGGATCTCTTAGGTTTCATCTCTAGCCTACCCCAACCTGTTTGGGACTAAAAGGCTTGGTTGTTGTTGTTGTTGTTGTTGTTGTTGTTGTGTGTTGAAGGCAAGGCACAAGGTTTCGAGATGCCGCCAGTGTCGATGGTGGGCTTGGTGATGTGATGTACCTGTAATAGTTTCTATGGCTGTTAATAGAGGAAGAAGTCGTGGCGGTTGAGTAAGGTTTTATAGATAAACCTGGTGGAGGGTTTCCTTCTTTATTTTTTTGGGGGTGGGGGGTTATAGCATGAGGTTACTCATTTGTAACCAAACGACGTATTTTCTTGCCTTTCCCTCTATAGACTGAACATCTAAGTTGTCCTATGCTTCCTTTATATGTGCTGAAGTTGCTATTATGCAATTACAGGATTTACTTGTTCAACTGGTTCCTTTAGTTTGACAAAACTAATTATATTCCTTACAAAAATACTTATGTTGATCTTACCACGATAACTTTCAAATCTAGGAATTATCCAGGCTGCTGTATAATTATTATGGAGCTGTCAGGTCGTATATTGATACTGACAATTATTGTGCTTAACAGTCCACTGTTGATCTGAATTCATCGAAGTGAAGCGTCTGTAGGTCACTTAAAATTCAGGTAATTGCAATCTTTTCTATTTTTCTTTAATTTGAAAATCGAACCACATCAATCGGCCTGAAACCATTGTTGACTTTGGCGCTTTTAATAATGTATTGTGATTGGAGGCTGTAAATTGATTTGGAATAGGGACTCATTATGGCATTTTTCCTTGTTCTGGTAGGTTACTGTAGGTATTTGGTGTTAGCAGGTGAGCTTGATCTCTTCCTCTGCTAGCTCCGTACAGCCCCATTGTTTCATTTGTCTTGTGAATCTAATCTACTAATTCTTTTCTTTTTTGGAATGGTTGCACAATTTGAAAATTTGCGAGTTTTAATCTGATTTAGTGTTGAAGAGAAGGGCTCGAGATATCTTTATACCCTGCTGACTCAGTATTCAACTGCATCAGATGAATTTTAATTGAGTTTTTTCAGTTGGTGAGTGGAACAATGCTGTTCCTAGGAAACTTTGCTGAACTGATGTTTGTAATAGTGGAATCATTATAATTTTGTATTGTGTCCTAACTCACTGTGCCTGATTTAGCTACAAGACACATTATGTTTTTACAGAAAGTTCATGAAAAGAACAGAAATTTATGTCAGGTTCTAATTTTACAGTTTGAAGGGGTGAATAAATATTTGAATGCTTTGTATTCCTTTTTGCAGATTTACTGCAGCTGGATCAATTAGGTCACCACAGAAAAAAAGGGATCAATTCAAGTAGGTGAGTGGAGTTGATCCATTTGAAGATTCCGATCCATGTTCAATTCACGAGTAGAGTCATGAATTATAGGTTTTCTCTTAGATATTTAACACTAATTTCGCTGCTATTGTGGGGCGGGGTGCACAAATTTGAAATTTTGGGAGTGCTCGTGTGATATAGAGGTCTAGGAGGAGGTATGAGGTACTACTTGCGTCAGATCTTACGTTTGGTTGGGGATATGGAAGGAGGAGCTATCTTGTTTGTAGAAGACCTCAACTCCAAGTGACGAAGCGACCAGCTGTTGCCATTTTCATTCTGTTTCTGTTTCTTTTTCCTTGATTAAGAGATGGAAGTAAATTCTTCTGGTGAGGAAACGGTGGTAAAGGTGAGTTCTTATAGGATGTTCTTGTCGATTTGTGATAAAAGAAGCATCATTTCATAATGTTTGTTTGTAGGTAAGAAAGCCATACACAATAACAAAGCAGCGGGAGAGGTGGACTGAGGCAGAGCACAAACGGTTCCTTGAAGCCTTGAAGCTGTATGGCAGACAATGGCAGCGTATAGAAGGTGAAATTTCCATATGTCATGTTTATGTTGATTAGCTCTATGCTGTTGCCTTTTGAATTCATCAATATGTACTCAATGTGATTACTATGTTTATACATATGGAATTAGGTTTTATATTGATATGCATTTTTGCACTTTTTTCTTTTACTTTGTTGTTCGCCTTCCGAACTATTTCATAGAACATGTTGGGACAAAGACGGCTGTGCAGATCAGAAGTCATGCTCAAAAATTCTTCACGAAGGTTATTTCTCTATCTGATGGCCTAACGCCCTTGTTGGTCACGACTGTGCCCTATCTTTCAGGTTGCATCATCCTTAGTTTGCTGGTAAAAATGAAAGTCAATGGTACCTGTTTCCTGATTGTTTTTAGTTTCTTTACTTTGCTACAATTTCTTTGTTTCTCCATGCGCTCCTCAGTGATGACTATGAAGCATGAAACATGCATCATTTGTTTCTTTGGGTTATCTTGGCTTAAAATGAACAACGATTTGTGACCTTGGATCCTTGTTTACTGAATGTGAGAGCAAACTAGAGCATAGGACATTTTTTTTTAAAAAAGAACAAACATATGCTAGGAAGCATACTGATCCTGGTTCCTGATGTAACCCCAGCCATTGAGCTAGATATATGACTAAAGAACTACTTCAATAATAATACTTATTGTTTTGTTGTTGAAGTCAATATTGTAAAATTGGATATTTGAATTCTTGTATGTGAACAACATGAAGTGCATATGAAGTATGTTGGTTTATGCTATACATTTTCCTAGCCATGGTATCAGAACTTGATGTTCCAAAAGATTCCCACATGTGAACCAAAAGCCAGTAATCATCGATCCAGTCTCAGCTATGTTTCATTTTTTTTCCTCTCTTTTTTTTTTTGCCTTTCTTGCTTTAATATTGTAGTAACCCAAGAAAGAGTCAACAAAAACTCAAGGGTGTGTGTGAGAGAGATGTGCGTTGTAACCGGGTTCTTGGCCCGTTGTTTTTCTTCTTAATATAATGAAGCGTAGCTTTCCTGTGTTTTCGAGAAAAAAGAAAGAGTCAACAACCACTTACACTTTTGTTTGCTTCTTAACTCATGATTAGTAGAGAAATATGTCAGTTATGTTTTGATGTATCCAAATGCTACAACGTTCTTCTTGATGCAATCTCAAAGCCACCGATGCAATGACGTGCGCTGGTGAATGATGGTGGGCATCATGGTCGCTGTGTTAACCAGGGGCGAAGCTTCCTTGTGACCGACAGGGAGGCTTTGCGGCCTTGCCTCCAAGTTCGGCCACTGGTTCTAACTGAACCTTGCCATAGAAATCTGAAGCCATTAAGATTATAATCAGGAAGTATAATATAAACTAATACAAGCTTTCATTTGCAACCTTCAAGGCTGGGATCACATTTATGCAGCAAAAATCATTTACTTAATAAATGGAGTTTAGGAAAATTGCCCAAAGATCTTCTGAAGTAAGGATTATTTCATGAATTGTTTCCCATAAGGGCCTGTTTAGCTCTCTTCATTTGATGGAATTGAAATCTCTATAATAAACTAGTCTATTTGGCTTAGAATTTAACTTTCCATCACTTTCCAAAGTTTACTTTTAAGCCTGTCTCAAATTCATAGTGTGGAAGGTGGGAAATAGATTCTATATATCATCATGCTATGTTTGCACTCTCCAACTCCATTGCATTCCATTCCAACTATATAGCTAGCTCCTTCGCAAAAAAAAAAAAAAAAAAAAAAACCCGCTATATAGCTAGCTCAAATATGTGCCTAAACTACAATGAATTCAATTCCAACATCCAAACGGGCCCTAAATTTAATTTTAAACACTTTTGGGGTCCATTAGGTTGGTTCATTTTAGCGTGTTGCCTTCTGGAGCCGTGGCCTCTGCATCAGTACTGTTGCTCCACATTCAGTATGCCCTATGCATTGTAAGATGATCCGGCCATTTGCAGAACTGTCAAACATCCCAAATTTTCGTTCCTAAAGCATGCTATTTAAATATTTTAATATGCCTCTTGCTAACAATTTCGGAAATTGCAGTTGGAGAAAGAAGCTATGAACAACGGCACTTCTCCAGGACAAGCTCATGACATTGATATACCTCCACCACGGCCTAAAAGAAAGCCTAACAGTCCATATCCTCGAAAGAATGGTCTCTGCTCTGAGACATCAACCAAGGAAGTACCAAATGACAAGTCAACAAAGTCAAATGTGAAATCTAGCAATGGTAATGTGGAAATGGCAAGTGATCCATCTCTTCAGGTAAGTTCCAATATTACTTTTCGTTGCCAGGATTTTGCTAGTTTATCCTCTGTCTCCATCATTCTTATTTGTTAATTTCTCTTGCATCCAGAAACTCCAAAGAAAGGACGTATCTGAAAAAGGAAGTTGCTCGGAAGTTCTTACTCTCTTTCGAGATGTCCCAGCTGCATCATTTTCTTCCGTTAACAAAAGCTCTTCAAATCATGGTGCACCCAGTGGGATTGAACCAACTAAACAAGAATTCAGGGATATGACCATCATGGGAAAAAACTCTCTTTTGGTTGCTGTGCATGAGGATGCAAAAGAAATCAGTGATCGTGAAATGGAAATGCTTAATGGAATCCACATCAGCTCTAAATCTGACTGTCCTCACGACTGTTTGCATACCTCAACACAACAAATCAAGCTGAAGCCAATGTCTCTTGAGACAGCGTGTGTAGAGAGCCTAACTGCAAAAGCTTCTCACTCTGGAACTGAGAAAAGTGGGGCAACTAGCATCCATGTTACTGGAACTGATGGATCTCATCCTGATCAAGCAAGTGATCAAGAGGGAGCCAACAGAAGGATGAACCCATGCATCCATCCAACACTTTCTTTAGACCCAAAATTTAACATTAATGGCACTCCCCTGCCATGCCCTCACAATTATACTGCCTTTCCACCAATGATGCCATGCAATTGCAACCAAGATGCCTACAGATCTTTCATCAACATGTCATCCACCTTCTCCAGCATGCTTGTTTCCACACTATTGTCGAACCCTGCCATCCATGCAGCAGCTAGGCTTGCTGCATCCTACTGGCCAGCAGCAGAAAACAGTTCTTCTGTGGATCCAGATCAAGAAAATCCTACAGCGGGTGTTCAGGGAAGCAACATCGGCTCTCGTCCAAGCATGGCTTCTATGGTAGCAGCTACAGTTGCTGCAGCATCTGCATGGTGGGCAACACAAGGTCTTCTCCCTTTTGTTGCTCCGCCCATGGCTTTTCCATTTGTCCCGGCTCCTAGTGCTGCCTTTCCCACGGCAGATGTTCTACGAGCTTCAGAAAAAGGAATAGACTGCCAGGTTGAAAACGCACAGAAAGAAAGCCAAGAAGCTCAACATAAAAATCAATCTGAAGCTTTAAGGGTTGCAGCGCCTTCAGAGTCTGATGGGAGTGGAAAAGGAGATTTGGCTCTCCACACTGGATTAAAGACCTCTCCTGTCCAGAATGGTGACACCACACCTACCACTGTTGCTGACACGAGTGATGTGTTGAGAAACAAGAAAAAGCAGGATCGTTCTTCATGTGGTTCCAACACGCCTTCAAGTAGTGATGTAGAGGCCAATAATGTTCCTGAGAAGCAAGACAAGGCTAAAGACAATGGGAAGCAAGCCTCATGCAGTAACTCTTCAGCTGGTGACACTAATCGTAGATTTAGGAGCAGTGGAAGCACAAGTGATTCGTGGAAGGAAGTTTCTGAGGAGGTTTATAATCTGCTAAATCACACAAATTCACTTCTATCAATCTTTTCGCAGCCATCACTGCCTTTCCTAATTCACATTTCTGTTGTCAGGGTCGTCTTGCTTTTGATGCACTCTTCAGTAGAGAAAAACTTCCCCAGAGCTTTTCTCCTCCACAGGCAGAAGAATCAAAGGAGATTTCCAAGGAGGAAGATGAAGTAACCATGGTGAAAGTTGACCTTAACATGAATGCTACAGCTATCGACCATGATCTTGATACAATGGATGTGTCGAGAGCTTCCTTTCCCAATGAACTTTCACAGCTGAAATTGAAATCCCGCCGTACAGGCTTCAAACCGTACAAGAGATGCTCAGTGGAAGCGAAGGATAACAGGGTGTCGACTAGTGACGATGTTGGTACCAAGAGGATCCGTCTTGAGAGCGAAGCATCTACCTGATCTACTTTCTTCATGGGGGTCAGCCTTCGACAGGGAAGTTTATAACAGTTATGTCTAAACTACTAGAGTACTTCAGACATTGAAATGCAGTACTTCATGAACTCAAATTTATCATGTGTTGTATTTTAATGCTTGCCAAGCAGCCTCTCTAAACTGCTTTTAAACCTTATCCCTTAGACTCAATATTATGCATTAAGCTGCTATTGAACTTTTGGTGGATTGATACTCTATGCTCTCTGTTTGTTGGAGGAACGATATTCTCCTTGTGGTTTATTTCTGGTGAAGATAGTAATTGAAATCTGGTTGTTTTAGAATTGATGACTTGATGTGTAAGTTTTAGTTCATCAAGTTCAACAGCATCGAAGGGGACATTCCTTGGAAAAAAAGTGGCGCTGAAGGGATTGATGTCGACATTAGTTCGTCAAGCTGTAGTCAACAGGTCCGTGCCAGTTCATCAAGTTATTGGGACAGCGAATAGGTCTATGAATGTTCTGCTGATTTGACAGAAAATTGATTTAAACATTTTTGTTCGACATCAACAATAAGCTTGGTATAATAGTAAGTCTTTAGGAAGTCTTTGCAGCATGATCCCTTGAACTTTTGATTTATGTTTCAGTACGGAATTTTAGCAATGTAGTGTTCAGAATTGATTTCCCTGCCATTTCTGCTATTTGAAAAAAATAGATAAATTTCTGTTTAGCAGCTAAACAAAATGTGTCTCTTGTATGAGACGTTAGCGTTGTTGCATTTAAAAAAGGCACAGCGTCATTGACTTGGTCTGATCACATTATACGCTATGCATGCTTCACACATGTGACCAATCCTCTGTGATTCGAAGATTATTATATTTAGCTTCTTTAATTATTAATTCATTATTAGTGCTCGATACCGGTTAGTGCTGTCAATGGAAATGACTCCCATCATTATCGTTTTTTGAAAGGATGTACTAATGATCCACTTGTGTGCCTATAAATGAAAGGTAATTAATTGTGTCTCAGAATGGGAAGAACATGTTCCACTTGCAAACACGAAGAGAAAACTAAGTCCAAATGTTTTGTATACGTACATAGTATATATAATTGTGTGCATGTTGCAACTCCATATAGGGCCGTGTGTAATAATTCAGGTCTGTATGATTTGCTATTACTATGGGACAGTGTTCAGTATCCACCGTCTATTCTATCTCTCGATAGAAAAGTTTAGTCAAATTAATAAAGCTCTTCTGGAATTCCTAAAGAATTAAAATCCTGTACTAGTCAGTAGATATAGTGTGTGCATGAGCAGACGGGGCACTAGTAGACCAAAACATATGCTGGGAGCCAAGGAAACACGCCCTACTATTGTTTTAGCAAATCCTTTTACTACTTACGAACCTGAAACGTTCTACTTTTGTACCAGTAGCCAGTACTCCTCACTTCTTTGCGTACCATCCTACAGAAACAAAAAGCATTGCTGCTACTGTGTGCCGATCGATCGGGCAGCGGCCATTGTAAATTAAAGCTACCCAGGAAAACCAGAATTGAACGCCGTCGATCTGATTGACCTAACCACATGTTGCTGGTTTGAACCTAGGAGATAAGCTTTAAGCATGATATAGATCCATTGCTCCCGCGACTAGCCTCTGGGCCTTGTGCGAACATTGGATAACAAAGTGCATGGTCCCGCCATATTCAAGTTGACGTCCTTAAGACAGTAAATCTAGGTTTATAAAATTAAAATAAAATATTGTTCTGATGAGGGCCGGGCAAGACTGTTGTATTATTGTAAGGAAGGATTCGAGGAGGATGTTGACTAGTATTTCCTTTATGCTTATATATAGTACGAAGTAAAACTGCATATGCATTACTTTTGCTATTTACATTTTCTATAAAATCATTGTTCATGGAGGAACACTGCTCTAAACCTGTTTTACATAGTAGAATTACTCAGTGTTATGTCAGGATTTTCAGTGTTGTAAAACCAACAGATTTTTAACGCTCGGTAGATGCAAACCGTGTATGTAGCTCAGCTGATTATGTCCTATGTGGTGGAACAAATAATCCAACTAGACTCGATAAAAGGTATTACATTTATGACTAGTTATTCTTTCAGTGATACACATTAATTGTCTCCCTCCAAGGTCCATATGTGTGATGACTTTGTGATGCATCTAAATGTTCATAGGGATGCATGAGTAAGCTTGAGCGTATGTGAGTATTGATAATTCTGTGTTTAATAAAACAAAGATTTCTACTATACATGCATTTGGTCTCTTGTTGGGGCTCATAAGGATAGTAATAGGAGTAGGATGTGTAAGGCTGAGTACGGATGAGTACACGTTGAGCGTTTGTGTTTGCGTTTGGATCCATATTTTTTTAAGGCGGGTCATCTGTGTTATTTTTTTTTAGTATAACTGTAGATGCACATGGAATCTGACGTCACATGAAACCAAGAAGATGACGACGAGCAGAAATCAACTTGTCGTAACAGACTTAATCAACACCATGTTTAACTATTAATTGCTGTCTATTAATGTAAAGTTGACCTCGGGAATTACACTTCATTTCAATCAAAGCAATAAAAATGTATGATTAAACAAGGGGGACCATTCATATATAACCAATCTTTTTATTGAAAAAACATCGGCGCACATAACAAAATGATTTCCAAGCTGTTTACTTGATACAAGTGCACCGATGGCGGAATGAAGTAGTTTTGATTCGATTCTGCCTCGAACCAACTAAAAGCTTTAAACCGTGTTTGGATTCCACAAATTAACTGTTGCATGACTAAATTCTTAGCAGGACTAACGAATCACCTTAATTGTTAGTCCATCCTCGTCGCAGAAAAAAAAAGTTAGTCCATCCCATGGTTAACTATTTAGTCCATTAGTCGGTGGAGATGAGCTAAAAGGGGCCACAAAAAGGCTGACAAGATGTAAATTCTAGTTTTTTTTATCCCACCAAAATTTCTCCTCGCAGGCTTTTAGTTAGGGACATAATTTAAATAGACTTTTAGCTACAGTATAGCTAACTATGAGTCCAAAGTCCAAACAAGCGTCAGTTGTTCTAGTTAATCTAATAATGGGAATTAATTTATACTGGCAAAATAAACCGGCAGCAATATGGGGGACGAACCAATCTGGTCCCAGTTTTCTAAGACTGCCTGGTAGTATATATATCTGATCAAAAAGAGAGAAATGGAAAGCCAGATGAGCTCATATATGTATAAGCACAAGTTGAAACAAGGCCAGCTGATTTCCACGAGGATTCCTCTCCTTAGTTGACGTGATCAATGTGCTCCACCAACAAACAAGTTGCAAGAGGGCATACAACCATGCATTTAAGTGGTGATCAAGAAATTAATAAGTTCTTGCTGATATAGATTACTAATTTTAGTCATACTAACTTGCCACCTCTTTCCTACTCCAGCCATTTGCAGGAAGGACAAAACCCACTTGTCCCTCACCTAAGCAGATTTGATTGCTGCAATGTATCACAAGTCACAAGCATCTGTCTGTCTCATCAAAGCTCCTTCCTCTTATCAACTATGCCCCTCTACTCTCTGATCTCTTGCTCGAGCGCAGTCAAGAAACCTTGCATTATATCATGATCACAATAAGCTAGCTAGGCCTTTTGTTCGTCAACCGCGTGCATACTACATCGATCCTAGCTATAGCTTGCACTAGATCGAACCCAGAGAAACAAAATAACATAGATCTGCTTATGGACCTGAGCTTGAGCACACTGGTAGAAGCCGCTCGACAAGTGCAAGAAGAACATCGAGTTGCTGTAGGTCAAGATCGCCGGCGCGCCGGCGGCGGCGGAGGGCAACAAGGCGACGCGGTGGAGGAGCGGGAGCACATGTTCGACAAGGTCCTGACCCCGAGCGACGTGGGCAAGCTCAACCGGCTGGTCGTGCCGAAGCAGCACGCCGAGCGGTTCTTCCCGGTGGACGCCGCCACCGGGACGCAGCTCTGCTTCGAGGACCGCGGCGGCGCGCCGTGGCGGTTCCGGTACTCCTACTGGGGGAGCAGCCAGAGCTACGTCATGACCAAGGGCTGGAGCAGCTTCGTCCGCGCCGCCAGCCTCGCCGCGGGCGACACCGTCTCCTTCTACCGCGGCGCCGGTGGACGCTACTTCATCGACTACCGCCACTGCGAGCGCCGCCGCCGCGAGATCAGCTTCGCCCCCGCCGTGTCGGAGTGGCCGTTCCTTGACAGGATGCAAAGATCTAGAAGCAGGACGACCGGCGGCGAGGCTGGTGCAAGTACAACGACGAATGCCGCGGGCACGGTGCCTGTCGCCGCTGCTCATCATCATCACGACGCCGAGGTGGGACCCTCGGGGACCAAGAGTTTCAGGCTCTTTGGATTCAATGTCGAGTGTACCAACGACGATGACGACGCTGCCATGGCGGAAGAGGAGTACGACGACGATGACAATTAACCATGGTATGGAGAGAGCTCGCGAGAGATGGTGATTTGGAGGAATTGAACAATAGATATAGAGCTCGCAGTTTTAGCGGCTAATTAAACGCGCAGTAGGTGCCTAATTCAACTTTTGATCCCTCATATTTGTCCTTTTTTGATTTCTCTAACTGATGGGATCGAAGATGGTTCTAGTAAAGGTGTAATTGCATCGATGATGATTGATTCCCTTCCTCTTGTTCTTTGGTTCATTGTTGGTGTTCGTCATTCTTGTTTAACAACAATGCAGTGTAATTGATTATTTGACGAATAGGATAATTGACTGATTAAATTTAATTGATTGTTGGATCTATCTGGATGTCATGTTTTATGAGGAAATATACAGTAGTTTATCTGTCTAATAATACATGTGGATGTTCAATGAAGATCCTTAATTTTTGCTTTATCATATGCACACACACATTTACCTGCTATTTTAACTTGAAATGTCGTAGTGTCGTCTTTCATGGCTCTTTTCATGATATCCTACAAATGTTCCCTGGCAAGTATGCATATAAAGTTAGACAGAAACTAGTTGATTGTGAATCTTCATCTGTCACTTTGCTTTTTTTTTTCTCCCTTGTAGATGTCTAAATTTTCCATCTCGGAATTTAGATGCATTCATACATTGGATTGTTTTTTTTTTCCTTCTTAAGTTCTAACTAGAGAAAAATATATAGATGTGGAGAGAATGTGCAGCATTGCAGCCGCATGTAGATACCGATGCACACAAGTGTCGTGCATGTTTTCGTGATATAAAAAAAGATATAGGATATGTTTGACATGAATTATGAAACTAATTATGTAAACGGATTATATGTCATGAGCGATTTTTGTGTGCCCAAATATTTAAAACTCATAAGTGATTATGGTTATAATTATTCATAAGCTACTTTTAAATTACATGATTCTTAAATATTTGATAGGTATAATCATTTATAGACTATAATCCGTTTATATAATTAATTTAATAATCCTGTCAAACACACTCATAGTGGTATATATATGGTATATTGTAGTTCAAAAGGCTAGAGTGTACTTCTTGTCTCGAAAGCATATTTCCGTTTAGGAGCACCCCTATTCCGATCCCGTCTATTGATCCCACTACGCCTTACCAGCCATGACCCTAACATGCAAGCATTCACAAATTATATAGTACTTAGAGGTAGAATGTGGTTATCTTTTTGTTGGCTGAATTCATATATAATTCGACCGCCCACATAACTTGCTCATAAATATTTGTAAAATGCAAGAAGTTGGGAGGATGTCGTTGAAGGGCAATTTCTCTAAATACGAAGCTTTGAGAAATGATGTCTAATATATATATATATAACCATTTAAGTATGAGTGCAAAATTCACGTGGTCCATGTACGGATTTCCTCAATCATGAAATAAAGTTAATTCAGAAAGACGTCATGAGAGTTTGAACGCACCGAAGTACTTATGTACTACTACGTAGAGTATGAAAGCACGCGCCCTCCCCTCTCTAAATGACCGATTCAGAATTTCAGATGCATATCTCTGGAGCACGTACGGTTGACTGCTATGGTACGGGACAAAAAAATATCGAACTTTGACAATTAAATAAATCAATCCTTGTTTCCAAAAGAAAAACACGATTAAACAAGTTAACACAACAAGGCAACAAGTTAACATACGACAAGCCTGTTCAAGTGGACAGTAGAATCGTCCTTGATTTATGTTATCACATTTTCAGCTTCCTGCCAAGAAATTATTAGAGACAATCAACTTTTTGCACTTTATTATGATTTCCTCTCGTGTGAAGATAATACAAATGTTACGCTAGTGATTACAGAATGAATTCAAATATTTTAGGGAAATTTCTACATGTACGCATGCAAATACATACCGCCTCTTACACAAATCCAACTCGATCTACGATGTAGGCTGATTTTTTTTTTCTAATCTGAAATAAAAATAAAATGACTTATCCGAAGACCCTTGATTCATCCCTAGCTCTAGCTCGTACAAGGATGTCTTGATATATATGCCATAATATATAGTTCAATTTTGATGTCTGGAATACGATACTATATTAGTTACTCCCCCACTGAAATTACTTTTGCAATAATATACTTTGATTCCTTGATAAATCACTACGGTATTAGATCACGGAATTGGCCTGTTAAAAATAATTTAGTTAATCTCACTTGGTAAATCCCTATGTACAGTACTAAGTATATCAATTATTGAGTAGATCCCTACACTAGATTTCTTTATGAATCAATTGTAACATCAAATGGAATTATTATAAGTTCTTTACAAGACATGGTGATTGAAACTTTATTACAAGCAAAAGTCACAATATTGTTATAACATTAGAATTTGTTCCATATAATTAATTTGCAGACCTTGTACTATGTTTTTAGGCGATTATACTTGTTCTAATCCTAACAAGCTTGATGCATGTGTTGCTCTAGTCTTGGTACACAACCGACAAATTGCATATATTCATCCCACTATGAACAGTAATATGTGTACTAATAGCATATATTATTAATATACTTAGCCAAGTTATAATTTATACGCTTGTTCCGAGGACAAGATAAATAAGGCGATACTGTTATTTGGCAGGCTGGGCTGGAGAGCACCCTTTTGCCAAGGAGTGCCTTCATAAGCCTTACCAAGCAAAATATACAACCAGAGGCCCTCAATTCTAGTTGCTCATATATCTACAATAGTTAGTAGCTTCATATGCATCTGGCTGGCAGATCTTTTCAGCTTCAAGCTATTTCTCCTTCAGCACATGCTCCCAGTCGTCAAAACAATCCAAACTCACAACTTACAGGCGATATACCATCCCTTCTAGTGATATATGAATGTGATGGCACTCCAGAAATGCTCGAATTCAACCCCCTGTGAGACTTATTCTGCGCCGGTTGTAGTCCACGACTGATGCTGGATTCTTCAAAGTCTGATATCAAATGTTCAGGCTGAATATTCTTCAGCACAGAGTCTTTTGATCTTGATAGAACTTTGTTATCTCCTGAATGAATGTCATTGCCAATATAAATGAGGTTTGGAGTCCTTCTCGTCCCAGGATGATCCTTGAGCATCGGTGGGCAAGTTAAGGCAACTCCAACAGAACTACTTGGATCTGTAACCATATCACAGAGCTGGAATGAAGGATTGCTTGGCCCACCACCATTATGAGTCATGCTGGACTCTAGGTCGATTGCCATTTGAGTTTGTTTCAGTTGATATTGCAATGTGCAATTGGCACGTACTGCATCAATCCACAGATTCTTAAATATAAGAATCTGAGAGTGCTCGTCCTCACAGGATGATTCCTTCCAAAAATTGCCAGGTGCTGGCTGGCCAAACATTGAATAACTTGTGAGAAAGCAGAACATAAAGTACTAACTAATAAAAAAACCCATTCTTATGAGTTTAGCAACCAACCCTGCTGGTCTAATCAACAATGTTATATAAAAAAAAAGGGGGAATTCCTTGATGATCAGGGGAGTTATGGTGTCCCTCCCCATGAACAAAAAATGCAATAACTTAAAATGCAGCAATTTTTAAAAATATCACAAAAAACATGTAGTCTATAAAGTATGCTACATACGTAATATGATATTTTTAAGGAAGAAAAAAGGGTAAAAATTATCATGGAGAACTTCCAAAGAATTGCCAGATAGAGCTCTCATCATGTCTCTTCAAATTTGTGCTTACTGGGAGGCACAAAATGCTAACAAACTTTGGATGTTTCATGGACAAGCAAAGCAAATTTTATTCTCAAATGTGCATAATAAAAAAAAGTTACAGTGCATATGAAAGAAATTACCTGGTACTCTGTCACGCTGTTTCTACTAAAGTCTCCAGGAGAATGAGTACAGTCAGCCGTATTGGAAATGATTATGCCGCTTTCATTATCTGCAGGGTAAATACCATTCCGGTTTACTGTAACAGATTTTGAAACTGCATTTTGAGAATGGATCCTGCCTTTTTCAGAGGCAACCTTAGCAGGACCCTAGTATGAACAAAATAAAAGTTAGAAAAACACAGAAGACGATTGCAAGTATTACAGATTTTAATTAAAAGTCATATCTTTTTATTTGACAAGTGGCAACAGTGATATCTTATATAAAGATGCATAGCACCAGGAATCAGTGAAAAAGTGGGTGATGGATAAGTTTAGAACCAGAAGGAAAAACAATGCTCAAATTGAAGCAAAGAAAACAGAGGTCAGAAACACTGCATTTTATACATTGCATATACTGACAACAGAATATATTTCGCATGTTAGAGAATGATGCACAGGAAAGCACTTAATGTGCAGTTGAAAAATTATGCACCTTTCTTGCTTTCTGAAGATAACTCTGAAGATTCTCAATTGTTGATTCAAGGATGCTGAGGTCTTGCTCCTCTAGCTTAATGTCATCAGAATAAGTATTCTGAAGCACGTCCGACTGACTCTTGATCACCTTCAGAATTTCTGATGTGTTTTTTCCAGTTGAAGAACAGGAACCTGCAGTTGTAACAGGGTTTAATATTGTAATAGATTGCGCCTAAGAAAAGCCAAACATGGAAAAAATTGATGAATATCACTCACCATGCGAAATGATGGAGCTTGTCAGGCCATTGCCGCTACTTGATTTTCGAACTAATGATGGAATAAAATCAGGAGCTGCACTGTTTAGGCCAGATCGCTTCATGTTCGTGCAGTTATTTCTCACTTCCAAGCAGTATGTGTGCTCTGCGTTGGATTTTCCTGCACCATGTTTTGTATGCTCAACCTCCTTTCCATGGGAATCACTTTTCATGTTTGTGTTGACGTCTTCATGGTTTTCTGAAAGCCCAAATTCAACATGGGAATGGGAATGGTTTCCATTATTCTTGCTAGCAACCAATTTTTCAGTCACAGTAGAAGCCTCAGAATCTTGAACAGTTCTACTCCTTCCTGCACTAAAATCCACTGATCCTTGTTTAACCTCCCGGCCATCTGATGTTTCAAGAACACCAAATGAAGAAACACGAGAAGCTAAAGCTCCTTGCCAGCATGGTGAATCCACAGAACACTCCGATGGATCTGGATTTACATCATCAGCCACTGAGACACGAGAGCTAGCACGTGTAGATGGAATATAAAGAGGCTTCAAGAGAGGATTAAGCTCCGAGGAACCTTGTGGATTTCCATTGCCTTTAGCAGGGTTAGTGAATTCTAAGTTTCTGCAGGGGAAGAAATCTCTCCGAGTCTTGTTATTGCAGCCATCATTTTCTCTTATAGCCAACTTGCTTTTAGAACCGGAACTGATGTTGTTAGTTTCTAAAATTCTATCTGGAGGACATTTTATCGTCACCTTCGTGGATTTGTTTCCACTCCTTCCACTCCCTGATGTCACGAAAAATTGCTCCTGCTTCAATTCGGAAGCCGTCCAGGTGTACCCAGAGGACGAAGAAGCTGAGGATGGATAGACATTGGCATGCATTCCAGATGATGAACTTGGCTGACTCTGCATTCCATGTGCACTGGCTGGATAAAGAGCGTCACAGGATTTCATCCCAAAGTATGATGATGGAATCATCGAGTTATCATCGATCGATCTAGAAGCATCACCTACACATACAGAAGACGGGATATTGTAATACCATCACTGTCCGGGAATGATCCTAACACTACTGTAACGAATGCATAGATTAAGTAGCAAGAGTATATCCTTCAATCCAGGACATACTACTGAAAAAACGCACTAGAATAGGGCCAAACCCTTCACCAAGCCCACACGGACACACGCGTAACCTCCCAAAGCGACCGGTGAGCTTATACTAGGCTAGAAGCGTGTCACCAGACCAGAGCACGGTGGACATTAGCAAGAAGAGGTTGGGGACGGGAAAGGAGAAGTTACCATCCTGCTGGAGCGGAGGGGCGCAGACCGGGGGCGCGCGGAGGGTAAAGGGAGCGGCGTGCGGGGAGAGCGTGGACGATTGGGCGGCCGGAATGGCCGCTGCGGCCGCGGAGGAGGAGGTCATCGCCGGCGAGGCCGGCGGGTTCGCTTTGGTCACAGACGAGGTGTGGGGTAGGGGTTGGAATGGAAAGGGGCTGCCGTAAGAACGGGGGAAGCGGAGGGGCGAGTCGCGTCTCCGTGTTCCAAAAAAGCTACTCTACATCCAGAAGAACAATTGGACTATATAATTTCTCTGGTTTTCTATTTCATCCCAAAGTGTGCCGATGGGAATCATAGTAACGAAAAATGCTTCTGCATTCATAGAAGATAAGTCAATAATAACTCGCAAAAAAAAGTCATTAATGGTTTAGAAACCTAAATGCGGATTACTTATCTTTGCTGCATGGGAGGCATGGCACATCATCCTATTCATTCCTAGCAAATAACAATGAGATATTTTGAAGAACTATCTGAAAACTAGTGGTACTACTACACTACAGAGCCACGCCATCAACACGCGGAAACCAACACGAGTTTCAGGAAACTTAGCAACGAAAATGGCTGGAAGCAAACCTCACATCACGTCGGATCATCTCACCACACGGATAAAAGGTTTAAATTTGTGAATTTTTTCGTTCAGCATAAATAAATCGAAGATAAAAAGTTTTTTTTTCATTTGCAGAAGGGAGGAAAATAGATCTTAATTATTTCCAATCCATATCGGTTCCGCTACAAGAGACATCCAATGCTGTTTGTATGCTCGTTTTTAGTAACACATATCCATCCATATTGGGCTCGTTCACACCAAGACCAGCATCACAATAGAAGCCGCTGTCCCCCTTCCTTTTTAACCCTAAACAGTATGTCAGTTCAGACATAGAGCCGCTCTTGCTGCTACAGCTACATTGTCCTACGCATTTCACAGCACCATGTAATTAAACTCTCCTGCAAACTAAACACATGTCTGGATGGACTCAAATAACAAGGCTCTATTTCTTGCAAATATTCCCATAAACAGTACATGTGCTGCTCTTAATACGGTGGGCATCTTGGAGACGATCACTTTTCAAAAACTTCTTCGTCATGATCCCGGGCACTCTATGTTGCAGACTGAAATCAATAAAGGCATCTGCCAGTATCTGCTATCTCAAAACTTTCATAAAAGAGGCTCCACGGTGAAATTAACCATCTCAACATGCTACAACCCAAGTTGACTAAGAGAATCTGGGCCGACCAGAAATATCCGCCTTCGACTACCATTGTACCGAAATACTACTACTCCTTTGTAAGCTGTTCTTGGGATGCCATCCTAGAATAATTTTTCAAATGAGAAAAAGAAACAAAAAAATGAATCATGATATGTTTCAATCTCCAGACTAAGCTCAAGTCATATGTGTCTCATTCTGATTGGCAGTTCCTAAAAGCCAAAAACAAACACCTCTACAACATATGACAAACCATTGTTTAACATACTTGAGAAAATTATCAATATTTGGATTAAGAATTACCTTCCATTCTTCAAATATTCCAAATTGACGAGCTATCCGCTCAAAGTCTTCCTGATCATTGTACTGGATCCTTACATCCGTACCCAGGTTGTGCGCTTTCAAAACTGCATCTTGTCCACGGAGAGGTGTGGCACTAGCCACCTCTTTTCCAAATTTGGTCAAAAACTTATCCTAACAGTATTCCAAAAATAATTAGGCACTTCTTATGTGGAGGACAGCCTTGTGAAATCTAAATTAGTTCATACCTCACTGAGGTAGCTCAAATCCTCTGAATTCCAGTCAATCTGTGGCCATAAATAAGGAACAAGTAAGTTCCAGCAACAGCTATCATGAAACGGGGATACACAAGGAATAACGAGGAAAGTTTTGCGTACATGGACATCATTTAACTTAATGGATTCCAAGTACTGTTGGAAAAACTGTCCCATGCTTGATCCCTGCAAAAAAAAGAAAGTACAATGACAAGTGTAAGTGCAATCATCCAAATTTAATGTATACAACACAAACTATCATCCAACGGTTTTTATTGCACAGAGACATGTGGTACACGCCACTGCTGATATGTTGCTTGAAGAAATGCTTGAAGAAATGTGGTACAGCAATTGCTATTCCTGTTCCTTTTTTTAACTGACAGCTTTTATTAAAAAAAATGAGAAAGAATAGTCAATATACATGTTCACCAAAATTGTATGTTCTACAGACTTCTGGCCGAATGAATTGTCGATTTCCATGTACCTCCTTTAGCCTCACCCAATCATCCCAATAAGTAAAATTTTGTCAAGGATGAAAAAGATAGGATACGAGGTGGGAAAATAGCATATAGAGTAACAAATGATTATCTAGGCGACAGTAAGGATATGCTTTAGGCCATTTTGGGGATAATTCCATCCAAGTCGACTTTGTTAACATCCATCCAAGCCCAGGAAAGAAATCTGAACGGTAAAGTGCTTCTGCAAAATGCTAAGAATAGCAACATGAGTAGCATTCACTCTAAATAGAGAAAGACTTTGAAAATAGGCCCAATCAAGGTACTAACTTGGATCATTAACAAACTGTTTTTGCCCATTGTCATTCCAAGAAGAAACAGCCATAATTGTCCTTCCATGCCACAGTACAGCAGTAAGAGGAAAGCAGTTAGAGAAATTATATATCGAGTTCCTCAAATAGAAAACATAATAGTGTAGCATACTTGTCTTTATCAAGCAACTTAGCTGCAGCCTCAAAGTAGTCAAAAAAATCTGGGGCGATCTCCATATCATCTATTAACAAAATAATTATTAACATGGGTTAGAAACAGAAATATATAATAACAATTTAGCCAATGGATCCTGTAGAAGTAAGACCTTCCAGAATAATCACTCGAGCAAATCTATGTTCAATGAATAGCTTATCCAAGGCCCATTTATAATGATCTGAAAAAAGAACTGTTAGAAATAGAAATTGCATAAAGAAGTTAACAAACCACAGATGGATTAAGGTGCACTTACTGGCGATCTTGTAATATGCTACTAACTCTCCTGGCCTTTCAGTTCGCACAGGTTCAAGATCTACATGCTGCAGCATATAGAAGCATTAGGACCAAGAAAAAAATCTTCACTAGAGGAACCATCTGTTGCTTCAGTTAAAAATAATGAAAGAAAGAAGCGGGAGAAGATACTAGCATCCGAATTCACTTTAGAAGTGTGAATTTGATATTCCATCAATGTTTCCAAACAAGTAATTTAATTTAATTTACCACCTTGCTCATACACTGATACCAGTGAAACATATCAGAGATCCCTGCCATCATACTTTTTGAGACTGAAACCAGCATATCAAATCCTAATGCTACCCAAATAATTCAAGGATTTGCTATATCAAAGCTTTGTAAAAATTTCACATGTGACATTACCTCCCCATGATAACATCTAACCAGTTATACTTCAACTATTAAAGGATGAGAAGGATTGTGATATATAATACTAGACCACTAGGTAAATAAGCTTACAATTCCCCTAGAAAGAAAATTGTGGACCTGCATATATGCTATTTGTTTATAATCCAAAGCTTTCCTTTTCACTGCTCCATTTGTTCCATCCTGTAACAGGAAAAAAACAATGAAAAACAGGCTTTCCACACACTTATGGAACGAAGAACGGATTTGCTACCACCAGTACCTGAGATATAAAAAGCGGAAACTTTGACGCTACTGACGTCTGATACCTGGAACAATTATCATCGATATCACTCAATAAGAAAGGATTCTATGCACTCAAGTTTCATTGAGCTAAATAGTACTCTATTTTCTTTTTTCTGTTGTTAGCACAAACAAATTACTGCAAATTTGCACTAATAATCTTGTCCTAACAACAAGAAAAGGAAAACAGAGGGAGTACCATTGAGAATATTATGGTGATGAGGAATGCAAGTTAAGTCCATAAAATGCAACACTATTTGGCTATAGTACCATATCAGGAAATGTTTTCATGAAATCAGGAGTAGGCTACATTAGTCACTTTTGAAAACAAATGGTTATGACATGAACCATACTTTAGAATAGATTCAACAGTTCTCTGCAAATAGTCTGGTCGATTGCAAGCCATTATGACAACAGCAGCAACAGGAACCTGCAATACAGAATGAGTCAGATAATTCCTATCTGCATGCAAAAACAAAAAAGTTAGCAACAATAGCACACTACAGACCACATTCTTGCTTACTATGTTCTGCACACTCCTCTCTGCATTCAAAATAAATGTTAATTGAAGGATTAGAAACTGCAAAAGGGTGAAATACCAATGAAGAAAGAACAGTAAGAACCTATGTAAAATTCAGTTTATAAATCAATACGCAGATGGAAACAGGCAAGGTTACTAGATGTCCCACTTCTGTAATCTGGCATTTGCTCAACATCATTCAGAAAACATAGTGTAGCTGTAGTACGGCATAATTAATTCCATTAAGTTGGATAAACCTGTATACATACTTCTTCAAATTTGTGCGCATAGAATGCCAAGGTTAAAATAATGACATGTATAGAAGTCGTGGATCGTAATAACTCAACTCAGAAAATATCAAGCTTTTCAAGACAAAATATCATGCACAAAAGATTCATACAGCCTAAAGATTCATTGGGAAAACCAACAGATTCATGGTCAGGTATGAATGAAAGCATGTGGTGCCCTACAACCTAAAAGTCTTGTCGCAACTGAAACATTGGGAAAACCAAAAGATTCAACTAAGGTCTAGACTAACCAGAAAAATCAGTATTCAATGCTAGAAGATGGTAGTGACTACATACTTTCAAGGTCCTGGATCAAAATCTTCAGATGTGCACGTTCTTCATCATCTCGTGTCTTAATCTCTGTAGCATCACCAAAATATTACAACATCAAATACCCATTGGATCTGTCTGTTAACATTACACAAAAATAAGCATCAAAAGCTCAAGAAAGTGATAGGGAAGTTTTCATAAATCACAAATGTATCTGTAGTTCCATGGTCAGAACAGATACTGTTGATGTAAAGTTTATTCAAGATATAACTGGTGAACATGTGAACTAATAACCATCATCTGCGGAGGTCTCAAAAAAAAAAAATCATCAACGGAAGGCATATGGTATGCCCAGAAGGATCAGGCAAGAAAAGACATCAATTGTTTGTGCAATGGTATGCGGATGGATCAGCATCTGGATCAGCAGAAGACATGGGGCCATGGTATGCCCCACATATTGGCAAAGATCCAAGATATCACAGGATTATACATGACAACTAATTGTACTTTACAAAGATTTATACTGGAGCAATCTCAGAGACATGTCTATTTCCATTTGAAAGTCCAGAAATATCACGTGGAATTGCAAGTTTAAGGTGCTTGTAGTACCTTCCAGTGCTACAATCTTCTCCTGCTGCAGACTGACTTGGTTGATCAAGGAATTTAGTTGACTGGTACATTGATTTTCAGATTTTTCCTGAATGGAGCAAATTAAATTACAGGCGTAGACAACTGCGAGTTATATAATGTTTTCAATCCTAGTCCTGCAATCAGTCCGTACAGGAAAAATAGAAGACTACCGATGGAAATGCATAGATGAAGAAACATGCAAGTAAAGTATAGTAGTAGATACTTACTGCCTCAGCAAGACGCTCAGCGTAATGAGACTGCGTATTGAAGAGGCGAATCTGAAAGGGGGGAGGGACAGGGTCAGTACTGACTCAGGTCAGCTCGGCGCAGCTCAACCACAGAGATGAGGAGCTAGAATTCACAGGATAGAGGATCCATCCGGAGAAACTGGCTGCCAGGCCCAAGATCTCAACTGAACAGAGCAGGCCAGGAAGACAGAGAGAGAGAGAACGAGCAGGCGGATGGGTGGGTTCCCAGACTTACTTGGATGTAAATGAAGGCTGCAGCTGCGGCAAGGAGGAGGAGGCGAAGGTCGCAGGGGCCGCGAGCCATGGCTGCCCGCCCTTCCGCCGGCGATCTCTCCCTCGTCTCCTGCGCGAGGGAGTTTCACTGAAGAGACGGAAAGGAGGGTGTGAACGACTGTGGGCCCAACTACCAGATTGTGCGGTTGTGCCGTCACAGTTGTGCTTCGAATGTTAACTTCGTTTATTAATCTCTATCTATGTTTATTCAAACTATCGTAAAATTAGTGGGAAATGCCTCAAAAAAATGTGGCGTTACCTCCAAGTTACGCAAGAAAATTCTTTGGCAAAAACTCATGCGCACTAACTCTTTTTCCTATGTTATATGTATGAGAAAAAAAATCCTATTCAACTGAAGTCAATTAACACAACAAAGTTGCTTGCACAATTCTATAAACACCACATAGAACCGAATATATTAATTGGATATATTGAATGGCTACTAGTCATTTTCCATTAAACTGAAGTCATTAACTGGCTACAAGAGAGGTTACATAATCTGATTAAACATAATATGGACATTGTTAACAAAGCCATACGAGAACCTGGTGACTGATGTCTCTAAATAATACTCTACCTTCAACTTGTAATAGCTGATTTCGGAGACATCATGTATCAAATCACGCTTTGAAAGCTCGCCATCATGTATTTGCGATCACATAGCTAGGCCTCGGTTCCTTTCATTTCTGATGCTTTTGAACTGAAGTACTCCATGTGGTTTACTCTTCAGTTTACAAAAAAATTCTAGTAAGTCATGCATGTATCTCTGAATTTGGAAGCCGAATTGTCCTACTGATTTATGCCTCTACAGCCCCTGTAATCTGCATACCCATCATGTGTAGATTGTAAGCTCGCCAACTCCATTCTTTTGTCCTCACAAAAACAGCTCACGCCAGACACCCAGATGTCCATTCTATGAAAATCACACCCTTAGCTCACGCTCTGTAATCTGCATACACATCATATACGCATGAACAATAATTAGACAAAGTGAAACAATGTCCATTAGAAAAACAGTTTCATAGGTTGCCTGGTTGTGAACTTGTGACCTTAATAGGTTGCCAGAGGTGATACCTCTACAATCTCGCCACCCTTCCCAGTATACTCTAAAACAGACATCTTCCACCGCAAGTGCAGAAACAGCGAAAAAAATAAAATATCAATTCAAAATTTACTCATAGCCAAGGGCACTTTCCACCACAACCGTAAAATTTAGTAAAATGAGCATTGGTGTGTCTTATTCACAGTACAACAAAAAATTAACCATATGCAGCCACAATTAACAGTAAGGATTTTTCATAGAATAATTGATTGCTATTGTTGCTTTTTTATGCTCATTCATCTCATACACTGATGGCTTCTTGTTCGATTAGTATTGCCATTGTTTCAGCAACACTGCAGGTTGCTTTGTCTGAAAACATAAACAAAAAAATCAATTTCTCAATTGCGACGAAAATTTTGTGTGTTTCCTCTTAAACTTGCTCCAATCTACTACCTTCGTTTTTTAATTATTGACACTTTCTAATACAAATTTATACTATAAAAAAATATCAATAATTAAAAAATGGAGATAGTAAACTTTTTTCCTTGCACAATCATGAGCTCTGAAGTTGAAACTAAAACTAAAATAGTATGCACGGTTTGAAATATTTAATTCTGTGCTACGGAGGCAACTCGTACCGGGCACGACAATACTGTGCAGCAGGTGTCTCCCGTGGCGCGGCCACCAAACAGGAAAGGCAGGCACAATGTGGACAGCGTCCTAGGTGAAAACGGAGGGGTACATGCGGCGGTATTTTATGTAAGGTTGTTTCATAGGCGTCTAGGCGTCTGCGGCATTGTGTTTTTCTTCTTCAGCAAGCGTCACCACAGCTTTCTACAGAAGGACTTCAACTTAAAGGTGTGAGTTCTCAACAGCCTTGGTTATGGCTTGCCATTTCTCACCATGTTTTGGTTCTGCTGCAACACATCTTCTTAAAACATCCCTTTGTATATCTGCATCTCCATGCTTAAAAGAAACTAAAAGAAATAGCAATATGTATTATGTAGGTTCAGACTTTCAGTGCACCCCATCCTACCAGGGTCTTGCTACAAATTACATCAGGAAACAAAACCGGCAGCCAAAGGCATGATTAACTACACAACAGCTACTACTTGAAGGTACCAACATCTGCATTTACAGCATAAGCAACACTAGACTGCACTAATGCCTCTACAATAGCAGTTCACATTGTTCTCTCTATTCTCAGTCGCTACATCTTTTTGGATTTTCTGCTGCCTAGGCATGCCGGAAGGAAGGCAAACACCAGGATGTCTTGCAGCCGTAGAAACAAAAGCCGTAAGACATAGTATATACACTAGTCAATACACCAGGTCAATAGCAGGAACCTGCGTACCGCTTTGTATTCCACCAGAATAGGAATCAGACCCATCCATACACTCCAACATAGAGAAGCAACAGCAGAGCCACTGGAAGAACCAGCCAGATGACGCGCGATTGGAAGCCTCTCTTCTGCCTTGGTGCTCTCACAAATAAATCCAAACCATCTTCCTGCTCAGTGATCTTGTCTCTTGCCTCGGAAGTCTTCCGCAGCCTTGGCACAGATTCAGTTTCTGGAACAGCCTTCTGAGCATCTACAATTCAACAATACATTGGGTGGGCTTAGCAAAAATATAGGACAAAAATCACAATGATACAACATATGCTTGTTCCGAGTACTAATTACCATATTCAGGCATGTTCTTTTGCTCATCATCGTGAGAACTCCCAGATAGGTCCACACATTCAGCAAAGTTTGTGCCTGCATCCTCTTCAATCTGGCAAAACCCAACACAGAAATAAGAATTGTCATAAAATCCCAAAATACCAACAATTAAACCGTAGATCCATTTTAGACTAAATGGGGAAAAAAAAAAACTCACCTCAGAGTTCCCTAAATTGTGTTTCCCTTCACTTTCGTCTATGGTGCAACTTGATGCATCATCAGTAGCAGAACATGGTCCCATTTTAAGGTCTGATTGGAGCCGCAGCCTTCGCCTTGCAGTTCCCTGTTGTATGAATGAACTCGCTGTGCTTGAAGTTGGACCAGGGCACCGGCTTTTAATAGTGATCCCTGTCGACTCCACATCATCTTCATCAGATGGCACACCCTTCTCTGCAGTCGACAACTCCACAGCTTCATCCGGATACTTTGAAGTGACAACGCATGATGCTTCATCTTCAGAGTCAACATTAGCTGTGTTCTCTCCACTCGCGCCATTTATGGACAAAGATTCCTGTAACATGAGCCTCCTTCGGGCGATTCCCTGGTGAGTAAACAAGGAGTTTTGTTGCACACTTGGCTGTAATTGCCGTGGCATAAGATTAATTCCAGTTCCTTGGATGGCAGGTTCAGTGCCCCATCCATCCCTCTTCCCACTTAAATCTTCCATGTTATTGAACAGATCATGCAAGGACTCAGCACCAGAGTCCATTGAAAGTACATCCTGATCAGTGATGTCATAAGGAAGCAACGGTGTATTCTCATATAGCCCACTCAGTTGTGGGTTCGGCTCTTCCGGCCCAAAGCTAAATTCTGCCCAAAAGCTTAGATCATCTTGCAACTCACCCTGCAAAGACAGCAAAAGTGATGTAGATAACAAGTACGAGATAGATCAGTTAGTAATAACAAACACCAAATCAGTACCTGCATAGTCCCATGGTTCTCGAACTCAGGAAGCATAAGCCCAGGGTCTGAATCATACTGAATTTTTGATGTTGTTGATGAATGCTCATCAGGATCAGTGAGAGCTTGATTCAGGAAAACATCCAGGGCATCAGGACCGTTCATGTTACCATCAAAGGACATAATCCCTTGGAAATCAGTGAAAAGGCCATTTCCTTCATGTGGTAGAATGCCATCATTGCCAGATGCAAACTGGTTAGGATCACTGTGCAGCTTCTGTGAATCAGTTAACTGAGCCAACTCACCAGCCGAAGGATCAACCTGCTTGTATTATTAGACAACAAAGATCATTAGAAAGAATATAGTATCTAGGAAGGTAATAGACTGAAAAATGCATACTGAAACTGCTTAATGCTAAATATTCAACAGCCAATTTCCTCAGTGGTGCTCACCTTAACTACTCTTTCAATATGTCCATTGGGGGGCAACTGGGAAACATTCACAGCCGCCAAGCTATTGGTTCTATCTGCCAGCCACCTTGTCATCGGTGCAGTATTAGGTTCTTCAACAGAATTGGGCAAGTTGATTGGACTATCATGAAGTGTAGATTCTGGAGATTCCTTGTTCAAAGGCGTAAGTGCATCCACATTTGCGTCGGCATTGTCAGGAGAAGAGCGAGACGGAGTAGGAGAGTAGCCACTCCTATCCATTTCCTCGGGGCTGGAGCGCTCATTTTTCTCCTCCTGCTTGCGGAACAGGCGGTAGAGAACATAACCACCCTGAAAGCACCATATAACCAAATAACATTAGATTCAAGTAATAACTAAGAACAATTGAACAGTGAGAAGCAAAACGCCCATTTACAATGAGCATAAAGAACAGACTGCAAAGAAAGTTGCCGTTGATATCTGTGTATGTGCTAAGTTCGTTTTACTACCTAAAATCAAAAGGATGATGTTTCATTTCACCTAAAATCAAAGTATATTCGCAACACATTTATCAGTCAAAAAAAAAAGTAACATATTTCTGAAAGACACAAGATTACTGATAATTCCACAACAGAATCATGAGAAACTGCACGAGTAATATAACATCAGGAAAAATAAGATAGATCCATACCTGCTCACCGCACTCAAACTCCGGTTCAGTGGTACGGTACTCATGCATGATCCACCCCGTGCGCTCACCCTTGGGGGCACGCCCCTTGTGAAACACGAGGGTCTTCTTCATGCCGATGATATGCTGCTTCCGCTTGTCCCCCTTGGATTTGATCACCCTGTCCTTGCCGGTGGCCTTCCAGTACCCAGCCTCGGTGGCCCTGTTTGACCTGCTCCCGTTGGGGTACTTGCGATCCTTGGGCGCGAAGAAGAACCACTCGGGGTCATCGGAACGGATCAAAGACTTATCTGCACAACACCAAGACACTCGGCCGATCAGGGAAACGGAATCCGTTTCTGGCAAGAGTTATGACGCACGGATTATTATTATTAAGATTTAACAAAACCAGAGCAGGTGCCAAAATTTCCACCGCATCGAATCAAATCGCATCTTGGAAAAGGCGAACACCGGTGGTATTAAAGAACAAGAATCGATTTTTAGCAGAGTTCTAGGGAATCGCATCGACCAAGCACCTCAATAAAAGAAAAGAAAAAAAAAAGGGTCCAGTAATCCCAATAGAGATAAGACGCAAAACAGAGGAACCGCCGGCTGGTAAAACTGCTCATCAAAAGCGAAGATGCACGTCCCAAATTGAGTAGCACAGGAAGCAGCATCAGAATCCTGCATCAGGAAGGTTCAGGTAGTACCTGGCGACTGGTGAGAAAAATCGCGGGACTGACAAACAGATTATTCCCCAAATGGCAGGTTTCAGGCCACAAGACGATTTTTTTCCCAATTAGTAACCCAGTCCTGATCAAGAACTGCGAGAGAACCCCAAAATCCCAAAAAAAACCTCAGCGGCGACTACAGCGGATCGGAACCTCGAACCAACTAAAAGAAGAAAAAAAAATCTACTACCGAAAACCTGCAGAAAAAGGTGATGAATAGGGGAAGAACAGCAGGGGGGGCAGGAGGAGCGCGATCAATCGAGACCGAAGCGATGGTCAGGTTAGTACCTGGGAGATCCCACGGCTCGCACTTGCAGACGTCGATCTCCGGGATGACCTCGACCTCGGAGTTGATCTGGCCGGTGATCTTGCCCTTGAGGTAGTGCCGGACCAGCTCCTCGTCGGTGGGGTGGAACCGGAACCCCAGCGGCAGCGCCTTGAGCTCCATCACCGTCATCTCCCTTCCCTCGCTCGCTCGCTCGAGATCCACCACCACCAGCAGCCCCGGACCGGACCGGATTCGCGCGGCGGAGGAGGGATATACTTAGCGGCGAAGAAAGCAGGGGGGAAGGAAGAGACAGGGAGTGTAGGGGGAGGGGGCAAAAAAGAAATGAAAAAAAAAACTGGCTTAGGGTTTGGCCGGATTTTGGATCGGGGAAAATTTTTAGAGTGGGGTTGGGGATGGGGTGGGAGGAGGTGACGTGGTGGGGAAGAAAGCGAGTGGCGCAGCTCGGCTTTACCGCGTCGCCGTCGAGGTCGAGGAAGTTCCCACCCCCTGCCTTGCAGATACGTACCGCCGCCGCGTACCGGATGGTCCCCAAGCGGGCCGAGGTATTTACGGCCGCTGCCACTGACGCTCGGGCCCGCGTTTCTTCACCGTGTTTAGCCTTGTTTGATTTCCCCCCTTTGTTTTGTACTAGAAATTACTATTTGAAAGCGAACGAGTTTCCGGCTTCGTTTGGTTCTTTGACATGAATTTAGGCAGAACATTTAGGGTTGTTTTTATATTGGAACGGATGTTATGCAACTCGCAACCCACCCAGGTTTAAATCTAGAAAGACTTTTATTCAAAAAGAAAAAAAATTGTGACTTGCTGTTGCTTTTGGAAATTCTTTTGCGTTTCGCGGCTGGGCTCCTGCTGCTGTCCACTGTGCAGAAATTGCCTGCACCGACTGCTGAATTGGGGACCGTGAGATTGTGCCGTGTTGAGAGAGCGCGTACACAGACATGCTTGGCTGTACTACAAGCAGTCTAAACACCACGTTTCTGCAGGTGCCGTTGTTTCTAGAGACTTTCTGAAACCAATGAAAGCAATAGTGAACTGACCCAGTCCGAAGATTACTGCTGCTAGAGAAGCACTGAAGTACTAATGAAAGTCTTTGAGCAGCCGCGCTAAGAACGCCATTAGTAATTAAGACACCATGCATAGTCGCTGTACCTACTCCAGTATTCAGAGAGCGTAGTTGCTTAACACGGTCTATGCTGGAAAACAGGTGATAGACGACGCTCGTTACTCGTTAGGTTGGTCTGTTGAAAAATTAAACAAAAACTTCACACTTGCGCGTCATAGTGCGGCAAATTAAGGAGCTGCTAGCTATATTGTCATACTTTGTCTGGAGGGAGACAAGGAAGGACACACGGGATTAGTGAGGAAAAAAAAAGATGGGCAGATTTTAGAGCTGTGTGTGTTCGTCGGTCACCTATGAAAATTCCCCCGCGCATGCATGGTCGCATCTCAAATGTGGTAAACGGCACACCATTTCAACTACCCTATCAAAAGAAAAACTTCCTGCTGGAATCTGAAAATGCTAGCTCAGAAATGTCATCGTGAGAGGCATGTTATACTAAGAGAGCGAGAGAAAAGGAACTATTAAGGTATATAAACCCTCCATGAAACAGTTTTTAATTATTTTTCCTTCAAAAAGGCCAATATTTTAGCGGCCCAAATTCGTGATTGACACATCAACATCGCACGCAAATGGGAACATAATTGTAGAACAATAAATCAGAGCGCTTTGTTTGGTTGATAGATAGAAAGAGAAACACAGAAGGCGAGTTCTTCTTGAGGTAGGGAAGAAAGACAAAACACCAAGTTGATCCTGACAGGAAGTGTTGGTCATCACGCTCTCTCTCCTGCTGCCCCTAGCAATTTGCTCAATTATATGCTATAGTACGTAGTAGTAGCTGCTTTACCTTTTTTTCTTTTCATTTTCAAGCTTTCTTTTTGACCCAATTATTAGCAGCAGCACGAAAGCAGGAGGAGCTGGGGTGGTGCACCTCTAGATAAAGATGTGTGCCATTTTTTTTCTTTTTACATGTAAACATACACTTACATAGATAGATTAGTCGCTCGAGGTTCTCGTGTGGCTGTCAGTAGTAGTATTTTGCAAATGTTGTACTATTGTATAGCCAACCCCCAATCCTACATACTGCATGTATATAGTACTATCTTTGTTTTTTCTTTCTATTGACGATGTTTTATGAATATAGATTTATATTTAAAAATCATCAACAATAACAAAAAATAGAGGCCAGCTCGTGCTCCTTCATACGTTACGAATTACTCTTTTCGTTATTTTTTATGTGTCGTTGTTGACTTTAATAAAAAATTTTGATCATTCATTTTATTTAAAATTAGTTTAAATATATAAAATAAAAAATTAAGATTAAAAAATATTTAATAATGAATCAAATCTCAATAAAATATTTAACATTTTCTATATTTTTTAAATAAGATGAATATTCAAAATTATTAGTCTAAATTAACTATGATAAAAAAAAACCAAAAAGAGTACCATGCATGTAGGTAATCGAACGTCAAAGGTTTTGTCTGCTGGAGACTATGTACTTCAGTCGCTAGTACTACCGATTGATACCCCTACCCGAACCGAGCCCGAAAAAGAAAGAAGGAAAAAAAAAAAAAGGCTAGAGGCAGCAGAAATCGGCGACACGAGGAAAGCGAGAGGTGAATTGGTGCCTGCCAGTGCCAGCCAGGTGCGGCGTGGACCCGGCAGCTGCACGCAGCAGCTACAGCTAGCCGACGGCGGCGCGTGCACGGCGCCCGACCCTGGCGTCGTGTTCGGAAAGCACACTATTGCCCTCTGGCCGTCGGATCGGCGAGAGACGGTCAACGAGGACCGCGCTCCGTCGTCAGTGGACAATCATCGTAACAGTACAGTAGATTGCTTCGTGGAAAGTAGGAGAGTTTGGACGCGGCGGTCTGCCCTTGGCGCGGAGCTCGAGGCGGCCAGCCGGCCGGCAGTGACCGACTTTGCTTGTAGACGGAGCCCACGGGAGGGATTCGGCTGGTGCCCTAGTCGAGCCTTCGGTGCGTTCGGTTGATCTATAGCCGGTGGAAAATGCTGCTACTGAGTTGCGAACTTATAAAAAAAGTTACTGTAAGTTATGAACTATAGAAAAATTTAAAGGTTGTTTGGTTGAAACAGCTGTGGCTGTACTTTTAAGAGAAAAATGTCTGTAATATCTCTAAACGTTTCAGAGGTTATTTATATGTAAAATACTCGTAACATATTATATTATTTAATAATTTTACATGATTTTGATCATTAAAAAAATAAATAAAACTTCTTAATATTAGCATCCATCATAATATGATGTCAACAATATAATGTTTGCATTTCACAAAAGATTAGCATAGAATTTGTTAAGATTGGTATCTACAATTATATCCCTCTAGCTAAAAATAAAGCATCTGTAATCTTAGCACGAATAGTATCACGTAAGCTATTATTATATGTTGCTGCGTACGAGTATCAAAGCATGGTATGCCCTTCAATATACGCCACTTTTGCTTCAAAACTCCAAAAACTTGCTCAATGATATTTCGAAGAGATGAATGCAAGAGATTGAATAACTCGTACTTTCCTTGCGGAGGACGGCTTGAATGGCGTGAGAATTCTGGTATGAGATATGCGCTTCCTTTGAAAGGAACAAGGTACCCTTTTTGATTTGGATAGCCAGAGTCCACAAGATAATATTTTTCCTGTAAAACCAAATCAACGTAGTGAAATAATAATACAAGCAACACATATCTACTAAGTCCAAATTGTTATACCATTAGAAAGCTAAGGGAAGGAAGGGAAAGTTGTTATCGCGTGGCTGAGAATCCTTGTCATGAGCAGAACCAGCCCAACCAGTAGATACAAAGGTGAATCTCATGTCGAAGTCACACACTGCAAGCAAATTCTGAGATGTATATCCATGTCGATTCATATAGTTCACCATTTCCTCTGCTGGCACTTCAACAGGAATGTGGGAACCGTCTATAGCTCCAATAGCATCCTTGAAATGAGGCCAAAATTTATCCTCCCTGACCTTCTCATGCTCTGTTAAAAAATCAGGATCTTTTGGTTTAATATTTTCTTTTGCTAACTTGCGCAAACATCTCAACACTTGAAGAAACTTTGTTTGAATTGTCCATGTTGACCGAGTAAAACGATTTTCAGCTTGAGAAAAGGATTGGGGCCCCCCAACGATCCATAAGAATATTGCCAATGATTCAATCGAAGATACATTCCTACTAGAGGTCAAACGTAAGACGAGATAAGCAAGTCATGTAATACCCAGAAAACAGGAGGATACATCCTAAACATTTTGTAGAAATATCTCGGTTTGGTCAAACACCTTTCAACCCATTGAATTCCAGTTTCTGGTGTTTCTTTGTATTGACTTGTTCAAGTAACGATTAGTATGAAGGTTACCAATAGCAGCCGCATGCTGGGCAAGCTGAGCTAGGAGTTGTAGTCCATTATGTTTATTTTTTGCCGGTTCTTCATTGTTACCTTCCATCTGCACAGAAGGGGACATATCATTATTTCCAATAGCCATACAAATCATTATTTGCATCAACTAGACAAATCATTATTTGCAACAACCACACAGATCATTATTTGCAACAACACAGTTCATTATTTCCAACATGTTCTACAAGCACACAATTATCCTAATACATGGATTCCAAATCAGGGAAACAAATACATGGTTCAAAACAGAGAAATAAATAAATGATTCCAACACAACTGAACAAATAAATGGTTCCAACACCATAGAACAAATAAATGGTTCCAACACAACGATCAATTCCCATGCTCCCTTTTAAGCCAGTCGAGCCTTCCTTCATTTGTTTCCAACGAGCTAAGGATCTCCCTAAATTCAGGCTTCACGATCAACTTCGTAGCTGTGTGCATTACTGTTGTTTCTTCTTTTACACCACAATCTTTCACCATCTTCATGGCTTTGGCGAGGATAGGAATTGCATTATTGGGTGGTGCTGAGGATGCTTCAACACTTGAGGATATTCTTTCCGCTGCAGTTTCAATTTGCAAGCATGTCTTATTGTACACCCGAAGGAATGGGTTCTTCTCATCTTTCACTTCGGTAGCAACAGAGGAACCCTTACGTTTTTTTCTTTCCTTTTTTAATTTTCTTCAAAGCAGCCAGCTTGACTTCCTCATGTATAACTTCTTTCACATTATCTCCGCTCGAGTCGCTAGATGATATATCCCCGGGGCAGGTGGCATTACCACCAGTCACATGTACCTTCTCAATTAATATATGCAGATCATCTAGGTGCTTTGGTCTTTGCTTCTTGAACCTCATATGGTTGCATTTCAACCCTTTTTCAAGATTATTGCATCTCTGAAATTCAATGAAATAAAATGTAATAAGGTCCACCACATCATCAAATAAATAGCACATAGTTCAACTTACAAACAAACATCTCAACTTACAGCAAAATGTTCATTCCACCATTTCTTTGAGCAGGTTTGTTTTGCCTCATTCCATCCAAGACCGGTGGTGCTATTCTTCAACTCTATGAACAATGTATATTCCTTTTACAGATTATCTAACTTGTTCTTCAATTGGGTTTTTGTCCACTTGTCACCTGATCTTTCTCCAAACTTTGTTACAAGGTCTTTCCAACCGGTGGATGTAAAAATTCTGATTGGTCTATTCCCAGCTTCTATCTCTTCTTTCGAAGCATGAATCAAATGCCTCACATAGAAATCACTCCAATCCGTCTTATCAGCCATTCTTGAAGGAAGCAAAGAATTTTTCAGATGAAACACTTACAACAAAGCACACAAACTAGTCCATCGATTTTTCCAGCTAACAATACATTCATGCAACATTCAGCAAATTGGGGTCCATTAACGAAGGAGGATGGGTCAATCATGTACCTTGCTACCGGATCTGGCGAGGAGAACAGCAGATCAGGTGCCACTAGTTGTCTCTGCACGAAAAAAAGGGGGTTGGCATCTCAGATTTCTATAGAAAAATTCGAACATAGGTGTGAAATATACCTGATGAAAGATCACACCGGACGCGTGTCGCTGGTGCTGGACAGCCAATCCGCCGCGCCTCCGCGAGTTCCCTGCCAGCCTCGCTGTAACGCACGACCGCCGCCAAGCGCACCTGCCGCGACGCGCGTCCTGCCCAGCCCCGTCGTGACCTGCGCCCGCCGCCACTAGCACCTACCGCGCCCTACCGTGATGCGCGCCCACCCCGCCCCGCCGCCACGAACGCCCGCTCCGCCCCGCGACGACGCGCCCTGCCCCGCCCTGCCCCGCGCGACGCGTAGTGGCCCGTCGCCGAGCGCAGATCTACCAGGGAGTGCCCCAACCGCCGCGCTTGCCTCGTCGCCTCCGCCCGCTGTCCTGGAGATGGCGTGGAGAGAGAGAGAGAGAGGGAGAAAGAGGGAGGGAGGCATGGGAGAGAATAGAACGAAGCGTATGTTCTGTAAAGAGTGGTAGTGCGGGTAATTTTTTGCTCTCACAGCCAGCAAAAGCAGGGTAAGGGCTACTCTCCACTTTAAGTTGCATGAAAGTTGCTTTGATTGAAAGTTACGGTCCATAGTTTGAGTGTTTGGTTCACTACTTTTTCAAAAGCTACAGCAGGTCCAAAAGTTGAACCAAACACCCCCTTTGTCTGCCTAACCAAGCAACCCGGTTCTCTCATCGAGCTAATCCGGGAGAAACCACCCTCTAGCTAGCTCGCTGTGATTGGTCGATTCCGTGGCATCTTATATAACTCAGACCACTTTTTACAACTAAGTACAATGGCCCGTGCTAACATCATGGTTTATTAAAAAGTAATATATAATAAGATTATTTGAGTATATAACACACATTTATATACCACAAATAAAACAACATTGATTTTATTTGATTTTAAAAACAATGACAGTAATCGGAGACTTTCTCTATTTGAAACAAAACATAGCGTAGGATATATATACTTACTGGCCATCATGTGTTTGTATTCATGATTTTTGCGTAACAATTTTTCTTTAGATGTTGCATCTATTTTTTTGTATCTCCATCGCATGTTATGTTTATATTTGTCATAATTGGTTCTCTCACCTGGTCATAAATGTTTTATGTTGCAAAATTATCAGATGCGACATAATATTAACAACGAAAAAATAGTTACAAAACAAAATATAGTTCAACATATGATCTGGTGGTAGTTGACATGATTACCATAATCTGGTGTTTTATACATAAGAATTTCAACATATGCAGAACTGCGTAAATCTAATAATAATCCATGTTGACGCGCACTCAAAACCATTGCACGAATATCATCAAGAATTAAAGTGTGCATGTTCATGCCTGCATATACAAATATAATTAAAAAAACAAATCATCACGAAACACACCGCAATCAAAGGTATTTAGGTATGGTAAGTATTACACAAACCACGAGGTGACGTTGAACTGTGAGAATGCAATAATAATCCACTTTGATGCGCACTCAAAACCCTTACACGAATATCATCAAAAACTGAAATGTGCATGTTGTCCATGCTTGCATATGCAAATGTGATTGAAAATAATAAACCACCATGACAACACACCGCATGCAAAACTATTTAATAAAGACATGAGAACTTCTAGTCTTGTACTTACAAAAATGAATAGTTTCATACCAGAATGTCCTGCATTCGATGTGATCATGGGCTTTTTTGTTGCACGATACTCCCGTTGATTTGTTATTATTTTTTGGTTAGAATCAGTTTGGTCAGTATTTTTGTTGTCTGTCAAGGCAATTATTTTTAAATGTGGTCATCAGGATGAAAATTTCATTTGAGGGATAGACTGGGATGAAGATATTCACATGATTCTGTTTTACGTCTTTTATTATTAGTGATCCTCGTCTTTATTTCTTTGCTCCGCCACTGCAATATTAATTTCACCAGCTTATACATGTATCCACAAAGAATAACTTTAATTTGCACGATATACCATAAGATCACCTATATATATACTACCTATATGTTATATATACATTTGTTACATTTATCCACAAATTAAAACTTTAATTTGCACAACCTATTGTACGTTACAGATGAGAAAAACGTACCAGTCTGGTTGGTTCAGTCTGTAAGTGGAGTTTGATATCCTATTGAGGCATCCATCGCTATTTAAGATCTACACGTCAAAGTAATACAAATACATGCAGAGTTTAAATAAACATGTATTTGTGGAAGCAATTATCAATGATTTATATAATATGATTGCAATTAACAATTCAAGCAGATTGATTGATGAGAAAAAAAAGAGATGCAAACCTGTGCGCTGTCCATACGGAGAACAAGCCTAATGTGTGAACAATGGCACGACAGGACGGAAGACGGCGACCTCGACGACATGGTGTCGCGGACTCGGTGGCGCGGCAGTAGGGGAGGAGGTGGCACGGTGATGCAGCGCGGCGGCGGGCGCGGCAGTAGGGGATGCGGTGGCGTGGGCGGCGGGAGGGGACGCGGTGGGCGGTGGAGGCCGTGCGAGGCAGGCAAGGCGGAGGCGGGCGGCCGGGATGCACGGCGGCGGTCGGGAAGGGCGATGTCGGCTTGGGCGTCGGCGTCGACGTGCGCGGTGGTGTTGACTTGGGCGGCGACGGCGGCGTACACATGGGTGGCGGCATCAGCGTGCGCTTGGGCAGGCAGCTTGTGAGATCGATGGAGATGGTCTATTTTGAGGAAAAAAATGACTCGTGAGATCGATGGAGATGTACTGTTTTGAGAGAAAAAATAGGATAGGTGAATTTTTTCTTTTCTATTTAGTGAGGGGGTTATAAGATTTTCTGATTAAAATTCGAGAGTAATAAGGGGTCATACGATTGAAAGCAGAGGCATATAATCCGTCGGATTTTATTAGATGACTCATGAATTTAAGTATAATTAATAATTTTTTCGTAATTATTGGAATGTAATTAGGAGGGTTGGTATATTTTTAAGGTGGTAAAAGTAAAACGGACGTTTTGGTACAGTATAGTAGCAGGACTAGCCGAATGAAGGAAAGCAGCGAGAATATGTGTACCACATCTGCACGTGCGGGACGACGGAAAATCGACCAAAGTCGAATCTAGTTCAAGCACGAGACCCACTGGTTCGGTTTGGTGGATTTTCCTCCGTTTCTTTTTACTAATTGTCATTTACATTGATAGAAAATTTTAAACACTCATTTTATTTAAAAACTTAATTTAAATATATAAAATTAAAATTTAAAATTTAAAAATCTTTAGTAATAAATTAAATACTAACAAAATATTTGATATATTTATATATTTTCTAATAAGACGAATGGACAAAGTTATTGGTCAAAATCAACGTCGACACACAAAACAGAACGGAGAAAGTTACTAATTCTCGACAAAAAAAGGGTTTCATTATTCATACCAAGGTGCTTTCCCTCTTTTATCCCTTTTTTTTTATTTTTGTCGCTGCTGCCAAAGTTGATAGGGATGTGTACTTTCGCTGTATTGTTGTCGTTGTAGTCTTATTACATGCTTCTACTTCAACGTAACTAGAGAAAGATCACAGCCCTAAAACTAGTGAAAAATTAAGTCTGTCCTTTAGGCCCACAGCTCTAGCCTCCAGGTTGTTTAGTGCCCAATGATCCAATTGATAACATACAAATCAGCTTGACTTCACAAAAACTAGCTCAACTTGACAGTTGTCTGTTTTTGATTTAGAATCATGCAACCGAGCATGATATTATTCTATTTTTAGAGCAACTTTATCTTTGCGACCGGAATCGCAAAACAAGAAAGTATGTTGCTAAATATATGGCTTTTTTCAAAGTGTGGGAAAGATGGACACATATAACATTTTCGTAAAATATTTACCGGTTGCTCTGGCAAACGCTACAAGCAGATGTATCCATGCTAGGTCCTACAATCGAGCCGAAATTAGAGAGCCGGGCTTAGTGTGAGGCTCGGGCATTAGTGGTGTTCTGTTGCACGCCCAAAATACCCCCCTTTTGCTTCAAATTAAGGGGAAGATGCTCCAAGAAGCAGATAAGAGATCCTACCTCTCAAAAGACAAATAAGGATCGCCGGGTCTCTAATCCCTGCTACATCCAGCCTAATTTAAAGTACAAAAGGAAGGAGGAGGATTGGGGGATTTGGGAGGAGGGCTCAGCTCTCACCTTCAGTTGCCACCATCGAAACTGGAGGAGGAGGAGGAGGGCTAGCCCGAGGCGGCAGGCTTGTGCATTATGCCCCGTTCTGGCCGCCGTGCTGGCCGCACGAGACTGACACGCTGCTAGCTTCTTGCTGAGGCCGGATGGGTCGTCATGCTTGCGGCGCCGCTGGTGCCTAGGATCTGTGTTTCTGTGGCGGCGAGGGTAGACAGGGGAGGAAAGGCAGCGCGGTATCTTTTTCTTACTTCTTTTTTTCTTTATAAAACAATCTCGTTATGGAGGCGGCCTGTGAACGGTGAGTTTTCTTTACAAAACAATCTCGATCAAGATCTGAGTTTTCACTTTCACCGCGGCTTCTCGCCTTGACGTCCAATGAAATACTACCTAGCTTTTGAAATTTTTTTTTTTGCAAACAACACAGTTTAAATTCTGATTTAGAAAGAAGCTGCCCTCTAAATTCGGAAGGTAAAAGTCTATTTCACTATCTGAACAATTCACTCCGTTAATTTTAACAAAATCGATCACTCGTATACCTTTTATTTCTATTTATATAGATGGAATTTGAAGTTTACATTTTGCATGATGACAGAAATCAGAAGCCAAGCATGTACTTTTAAATAATACTAGTCTAAGTGGCACGCTCCGCTGCGTCCATAAAACTATAAATAATTTTAAAATAAAAAGTTATATGGATTTTAAAAAATGAATGACAACGCAAACATGTACTTCTGATTTTTTAAAATAAAACTGTTAGACCAAGAGAAAGAAGAGTTAAATTTGAGATATTAAACATATTAAAAATAAATTATAAGGATATTATTTTTTTAAAAAAAATAAACAGATCAAAATAAATTGATAGTTCAAATTTTAACAAAGGAGGAATTTTAAAACTCAAATATAGTGTTTAAATAGTATTTAATATAATTTAGGAAATAAAAAATCAAAGCTATAGAAAATATTGGAACATTCAAACTATTATGATGAAAGATTCTTGAATTCAAAAATAATAATAATAAAGCAATTTCAAAATTTTGACAGAAGTATGTCTTGTGGAATCTCATTTGTTTAATAAATTGTGATATGATAGCTTAAACGGATTTAAACACAAACTTACAATTTAGTAGAAAAACTAATTTAAAATTGAATAATAAAAAGAATTTAACTACATGACGACATATGGCAGCGGTGACATGTGTCGGGAGCACGAGCAGCCACAACAGCTGAAATAACGTGAGGGCTGTAAATCCTTCACGTTTAAACTCTAGAATATAATAGTCTTCCATGAAGTATTGCTGTGTGTGTGTGTTTAGTACGTAGCACTGCTACGGCAACGCCATTTCTTTTTTGGTCGCGGCCTTTCTTCTTGCTCCAATAATAAGGCGTGTTTGTTTCCACTCCTCGCGGCTCCGCTCCCATTCCGACACGACACATACGACCGTAGCACGAATTAATTTTTCTCTCTACTATCCCGCTCCTATCAAAAATAATAGGGAGCGGCCGGAGCTGGGATTTCCAGCTTCGCTGCTCCTGCTCCCGCTGACACCCTGCCACGCTGCGGTGCCCGGAACGGAGCTGGCCAGAGCCGAAACAAACAGCGCGCGTACGTCTCATCGATGGCTCCCTGACTTTCCGTCCCATTATTGCTTCGCCTTCGTTTTTCCTCCGTCTCTTGGCTAAGCTAGGTAGCAGTTGGCTTCTCTTCTCTGGTCTCGATCTCTCGGCAGCCTCACGTGATGCCACCGAGCGATCCTCAAAAGCCAGCCATATCTCGATCTCTCGTCGTCGCAAAAGCAAAGCAAAGCAAAGCGGATCGATCGGAAGTACTAGTAGACGATAGAAGAAAGACGGGGGTGCCTGGCGTGGATGAGGACCGAGGAGCGACGAGTACCCCACTGACCGGCCGGTGAGCAGAGAGACTGAGGTACATACTCCTAAAACCAGACGACAACAGTGGGATATGGGCAGGGCAGGGCAGGGCAACAAGCTTCTTCAACAAGCCTCTCTTCACCTTTTCTTATTAACTCTACTCCCTCTCTTTCCATCGCTTTCAATTGAATCAACGCCGCGTCGTTTTCATGGGGCATGTGATGTGGCCCGGCCGCCATGCCATGCATGCACAGTAACGTCCAATTGCGTTGCGTGCGATCGTCCGTCCGTAACAGTGCAATCTGCCTCTCTCTCTCTCTCTCTCTCTCTCTGACGATGCGCGGCTAGCTGCTTTCTTCGTGTGGCCGTACACGCGTTGGAATATTATTATTAGAGCTGTACGTAGTAGGTCAAGTAGTACTAGTACTTACTACACGTGCGCGCACGATCGAGAAAGGTAGTACTACGACGAATTTTACCACCCGTCAAGTGTAGTAGTAACGGCAGGGCGAGGGCGAGGGCGAGGGGAGACGCTAGCTAGCGATCGAACTAAACTGCCTGACCGAGAAAGCGCCCATAGACTTCCCTCTGCTGCCTCACTGCATGCTCCGGCGCCGGTTACTTCCTCCACGATGGAAGATGCACACACTCATTTCGCAGCAGATCGATCTGAATCTGACAGGACAACCCTTTTCGTTGCACCGAGTAGTTTACGCTGGTAGTAGTACCTACAGTACGCTACATTGCACTACATCCGATAAAAAGCCTTCATCTTCTTCTCTCGCTTTCCCTTGATGAAGAAAAGGAATGCAGGGGTATACAGAGATCATTTCTCTGAAGCTGGGCGTACGTTCAGCGGCACATTCTTAATTAGGGAAGAAAAGAAAATTGTCTCTCGTCGCAAAAACCAAAGCAATGCTCTTCATCATCTTGATGTACTATAGATCATCAGTCGCTATGTTCTTCTTCGGCTCCAGATTGGATGTATATTACACAGAATTTTCAGGCATGATGAAAAAGCCTGCGTTCCATCCCTAATTGCAAATGCACAGGCCCGCCCATCGCTTTGGCCCAGCAGCCCACAACGCCAAGCTTGAACAGATGGATTATTGGATCACTACTGTTTGGACCACCACACCAGCAGCAGAGCAACTTTCACGGCATCTATAGATCCTCCGAACTTCCACAACAACTTATCAACTGCTTGGGGTATAAATTTCACACTGTTCGCCACGAAAGGTACCAGCAAAAAAAAAAAAAGGCTGTACTACTACTGAAGAAGAAGAAGCTGAAGCCCCCACAGACGGCAAAAGAACTGGGATCAGCAGTAAACCGTTACTACAAATTATCACGCGCTTACCTCTAACAGTACAGATCGAGAGTGGTCGATCACTACAGCACTGGAACTGTCTTACCTTACCTGCTGCCAAATCAGGAAATAGATGAATAAATACTAAGGTTTGTTAGCTAGCTTTTGCAGGTACCTGAGACCTCAAATTAGCGAGGACAGGTTGGACGCTGTTCTTTCAGAGTTCAGTTGGCTGCAGAGTGCTGATAATTACTCGAGACTGGTGCCCTCAAGCAAAGTGAAACTTCTGATGATGATGATGATGATGATTAGGCTAGCCATATACTAACTAAATTCGTGTGAGATGTGTGTGTGTGTTCTTCCTGCTGCAGCGCTTTTGATTGAGAGCCTTAATCAGCAAAGAGTAGTAACTGACAGTGAAAAAAAATTTATGAACCGCAGAACCCCTCGCATATCCCAAAAATGAATGAAGGACGGTGGATGGAGAACACAGGGTCACAGGGAAGCACAGTCGACGACGACGACCTCGCCGGAATTCGAGCTTGGAGCGCAGCAGTTGATTCAGGCTATATATATCGATAGCACGATGACTGCAACCGCTCGATCCGCCTCGGCGTGCCTTCGCAGATTCCGATTGGGCATGTATGGCGGCGAAAGATTCGGCTGCCGGAGACGTTCACGAAGCTTCCCAAGGCCAGCTAGCCCTGGACGAACGGCGACGAGAGGCGCGACGGTCGTTGGCGGCGGCGCGGCCTCCCCGTTTCCAACTGCTGTCCCTGGAGCAGAACATTTGCAAAATACCCCTCTAGTTTGGGTCGCGATCCAAGGTAGGGGCTCATGTGTAAATATTTGAATCCAAAGTAGGGGTCACATGCAAATATATGGATCGCGATTAATACTCACGATCCAACGTTTTTACAATAAACCCCCTAGTTTATACTGCCTCTGCGTTCGATTCCATGAGCGGCTGCGGCTTCCTTCCGCCTGCTCCCTGCCGCTGCCGTTCTCTCCCCCGCCGGAATCACGAGGCCTCGTCCCACCCATCTTGGATCAGAGGCACGGATGGATCTCAAGCTCTAGAACCGGGACCTCTCCTCTCGTCAGGTAAGCTCTAACGGTCGAGGCCGGAAGCGGAGGGCCGACGCCGACCGGCCGGGAGAGGGTGGGGTGAACCGCGCCAGAACACGTTGCAGTGCGAGCGGTCAGCCCGCATGCCGAGGTCACCGACAAGATTCCGTATGGATGGACATGGTGGCGGAGAGATAACCGGCCGGCCCGCCTGCCATGGGGTGGGGGGCTTGCACCTCCTCGCAGGCTCGCACACCCTCAACATGGATGGCGCCAGCGCAAGTTCGAGCCGCGGGGGCGAACTGAACTGCCCTGGCTGCACCATGAGGTCGATCGATTAACAAGAAAACAAAAATGACTTTCAGAGTGATTCCAAAGTACGGAGAGTCATCAACTACAGCCTCCAGCTCTGTTCGTGCCTGATAGATCCGTTTGTCTTGACCTTTTGTAACTGACGAAAGAGCAAAAAAAAAAAAAAGCGACATCTGAGTGATAACCTGAATCTGTGCACAATAATAAGACTGAAGAATGTTGGGCAAAAGAATGCTCGTTTGGGAAGAGTGAGAAATAGCTGCGGCTTCTAATCTTATCAGCCCCGCGGAAAAATTCCACTAGTGTTCGCGTTTTGCACTCTGCATCTGCGTCGTCCCCAAAAGCTACAACAACTCCCGGAAGGCCGGAAGTGCAGCTTATCTATTTGTTGAGTTGTCGAAGAAAGCTCCACCGGTGCAGTGCAGGCGTACGTGCAGCTCGGTTATTTGCTCAGGAATGTTGATTCTGTCGCTAGGTTCCAAGTACTGTTAACCAGTCATCTTGCAATGGTTAATGCGACAAACTACTACAGAGACAGAGAAACCCTGGTCTTGGTGAATGTGACGGTTCATTTATCTTGAGGATACTGCTGGATTGCCAAAATGAAAACGTACGAGATTGAGAGGGAAGACTTCGTCCAGCGTTGGAACAGTTGATCAACAACCTCGTTGCTGTCATGAAAAAGTTTTGTTCGTTGGAGTTAAGTGGAGGTCAGGAAAGCTGGCAACTAATAATGTCCGGTCATCGGTGTTGTCGTTTGATGCAATCAAGCGGCTAAGGGCAGAGGCAGGAGCGCAGGACGACAGAAAAGTGCTGCATCGAGCAATCTGAACCAAACGTTTGGAGGGCGAGGGATGCTCTGCGCATATACTTATTGTTGAACACGCTGAACCATATTGAGTACTAGTAATATCAAACTGCTACCAACAATCACAATCAAGAAGAGATTTTGCTCCCTGCAAAAAAAAAAAGAAGAGATTTTGCAGGTACGTATCTGACAACTGAAGGAGAGGCAGGTTGGATGTTCTTTCAGAGTTCTGTTGGCTGATTGTTGACAAATACAGGTTTGCTGCTGCAACAAGGAGGTTGACACAAAGCAAAAGTGAAACTTTCGATGATGATGTTTAGGCTAGCCATAACCTAATTTGTGTAACATGTGTTCCGCAGTACCTCTAAAAGATCCAAGAAAAATGAACTGCAGCAGTACCTCCCGGGCTTGCTCTTCTTTCGGCTGTTTCAGAGCCTTCAGCAAAATGAACCGCAATACCTCTGAAATATCCAAGAAAAACGAATGACGGACGGTGGACCTGGAGGGAGCGTGTCGCAACGCAGGGAAGCAAGATCGAAGGCGACCTCGCTGGTTAAGGATTTCGAGCTTGGTACGCAGGAATAGATGACTGCAACAACTCGATCCAGAGTATGCCTTTGAAGATTCCGATTGGGCATGTACGGCGGCGACATATTCGGCTGCCGGAGACGTTGGCGAAACTTCCGAAGGAAAAAGCCCGGGACGAACGGCGACGAGAGGCGCGCGGAGGTGGTCGTCGGCGGCGGCAGCACGGCCATCCCGATTCTCTTATCGTCCCCGGCCCGGAGAAATTGCAAAATGGCCCCTAGTTTGGGTCGCAAGTATTAATCGCGATCCTAACTTAGGGTCTTATGTGTAAATATTTGAAACCAAAGTAGGGGGTCGTATGAAAATATATGGATCGCGATTAATACTCACGATCCAGCCTTTTACAGTAAGCCCCCTAGTTTAACCGGCCTCCGCCTTCCATCGACGGCGTCTCCTCGCGTCTGTTGCTCGCCGCCGCCGTCCTCGTCGTCCGGAATCACGGGCCTCGTGTCCTACCCATCTTCAGTTGGAGGTAAGCACTAGAGCGGCCTAGAGGTGGACAGACACGACGACGACAGAAAGTCAGAACCAGGACCGACCGCTGGATCACTCACACGCTTCGACGCTGCGAGCTTTTTAATGCCGACGCCGGAGGGAGCTAAAACTACTTTGCTTCCATACAGCTACCTGATGCTGATTTTTCCATAAATCTATGCTACAGAATCAACGGAGATGTCGCAGCATATCTCAGCACATATTTGTCATCCTCTCATATTCACCCCACATGTCAGTGAGACACCAACTATAGATGAGGGATTGAGCAAAATGACAATCACACCGAAGCTTCAAAATATTAATGATGTATGATAACAGTACAGTTTTGTTCCTCCTGTAATTCACGGGTAAGTTCCTAGTTGCGACACTTTAGGTGTGACTAATTAATTTCAGTCAGATTGTGGGAAGCCTTTTTATTTTTTTAAAACACACTTAAAAAAACAAAATAGATCATAGATTACTAATGCCGTGTTATAGCCTAGCCCTAAAAAAATGACTAAACCAAAATGAAAATTCAACTAACTATCATATAGCATCACTCCTCCCAAATAAAGAATCCCCTTCACTTGGCTGGACCTCCCAAATAGAGTCGATAGTATACAAAAGTTTAGTTTATTTTAAAACTATAGAATTGCTAAGAGCATATTATGAAAAAGAAGGTATAGTAACACATAATCGTAGCGCCACAAAAAGGTTGAGAGAATATACTGATCAACAAGTGAGATCCTATCGGAAACCTATCGATCATCAATCATCATCGATAAGAACAATAACACTGACCGAATACCAACCCTGCTCATCAAAAGATATCGATATGACAACCTTGGGTGATTTCACCAATGGTCTCCTCTCATCAATCATCCTCTCGTTTTCTGCTAATCCAAATCGCTCACTCTTCTTCTTCTTCTTCTCCAACAAGAGAGAGAGAGAGAGAGAGAGAGAGAGAGAGAGAGAGAGAGAGAGAGAGAGAGAGAGAGAGATTCAACTCGGCCGTACTCCCGCCTGGGCCAGTGCGGACGACACCGTGAAAGCAACGTACCAGAAAAACGTCACCCACATTTGTACGTACTATCCCTTTTTTTCTTTTCTGACGAGTCCATTTGTATGTATCCTTTGAACCTACATGCCTGTCAGCACGCGCTGATCATTGATATCGTTGCGTGACGCCACGTGGACTCCCGGTGACGCTGCGTGGGCGGCCTCCAAGTCCAAGTCCAAGTGGCGGGATGCTCTGCTCGTTGCGGAACACGTTGTCCGGGTCGATCAGCGTCTTGGCGCGGACGAGCCGGTCGTAGTTGCCCAGGAAGTACCGCTCGCCCCAGACCCGCGCCGCTTCGACTTCCGGGTTCGGGGACGATTCACCACCGCTGCCGCCGGTAGGCATCATCCTCAGGTGGTGGAGGCGGTCGGAGTCGGACTGGGACGACCAGTTGTTGGTGCCGAGGTCGAGGTCCATGTAGTTCACGTACGCGGCGCGCGGGCTGTTGGCCACGTACGCGCCCATGAACTCGTAGAACCCTCTCAGCCAGCGCATGTACTCCTCCCTGCTGCGTCCGTCCTCGTCCTCCTCCTTGGTCCACTCGATCAGGTACTGCACGCCGTGGATATTCCCCCCGCGGTGCGGGAACGGGAGGTCGCCGGGCGCGAACCGGTCCATGGCGCCGCCGTACGGGTCGAGGATGACGTACGCGTTGGGCCGCTCGGCCAGCCTCGCGACGACCCGGGTCAGGTGGGCCAGCGGCGTCGGGCGGCGCACGTAGTCGGATTTAGCCTTGAAGTAGGTCTTTTTGTGGAGGACACGGTCGGACAGGTCGGAGACGGTGGTGGAGGGTCCGTGCGGCAGGCCTGAGAAGAAGAGCACCGACTCAATCCAGGTCATCTCTAGCGGGTCGAGGTCCGAGAGCCCGATTTCCGGGAAGCTCGACGTCAGGATCTGAATGGCTTCGTGGCGCGGGCCGAGGTACAGGCCCTTGAACGTGACGGAGATGACCCCTGTGCGGTTGAGTTGCTCGGGCAGGCCGGCTCCGACGAACGCCGAGAGGTAGAACTCGTGGGGCAGCTTCGGAGCGGCGCGCTGCCACGCGGCAACGAGCCGAGCGACGGCGGAGGACTTGCCGGAGCCAGCGTCGGCGGGGGGAGCGCGGTTGACGACGAACGCGGCAACGCGGGCCGGGACGTCGACGAGCCGGAGCTTCCACGCGTAGACGGCGCCCCAGGTCCCGCCGCCGCCGCCGCGGATGGCCCAGAACACGTCCTCGCCCATCGTGGCGCGGTCGAGCACGCGGCCCTCCGCGTCGACGAGCACCGCGTCGACCACGTTGTCCCCGGCGAGGCCGTGCTTCCGCGACAGCAGCCCGAACCCCCCGCCGGCGATGTGGCCCCCCGAGCCGACGGTCGGGCACGACCCCGCCGAGAAGGCCAGCGTCGGGCTGGCTTCGGCTACGGCGCGGTACACCTGGCCCAGCGTTGCGCCGGACTCGACCCACGCCGTGCGCGCGCCCGCGTCCACGCGGACGCGGGCCAGCGCGGCGAGGTCGACCACCGCGAACGATGTGTCCGCCGTCGTGGTACTGGTGGTGTAGGAGAGGCCCTCGTAGCTGTGCCCGCCGCTGCGTAGCCGCACCGCGAGCCCCGCCGCCCGCGCGCACCGCACGCACGCGCGCAGCTGGTCCAGCGACGCCGGGACTGCCACGGCGGCGGGTTTCGGCGTCCCCGCGCCCGCGAACCGGAGGTTCTGGATGGAGGCGCGCAGCGCGGCATCATACGCGGCGGGGGAGGAGGACCCGCGCGTCGTCACGTTGCGCACGCCAGCGTCCGCGAGGCACGACGTGAACATCATAGTCGCGGCGTCGTCATCGCCGCCCACCGTGGCTGCTGCTGCTGCGGCTTGCACGGCGAGGAGGCGGAGCGTCACGGGGGAGAAGAACACAGAGAGGAGGAAGGCGGCGGTGGAGGCCATATGGTGCAGGGCAGAGAGAAGGTACCTAGTCCGAGCTGCTAGTAGAGAAGCATGGAAGATTGATGAGTTGCGTGTGCGATTTTATACATGTGCGCCAAACGTATGTGTGTGTAATCAAGGTCTTTTTTTTGTTGTTGTTGCCACGCGATTAACTTATTTGCCATGCAGCTGAGAATAATGAAGACGCCTTAACAAGTACTACTAGCTAGATTAATCTGCACTAAAACTTTGGCCGGCAAGAGTTCCATCGGATTTTACTAACAACGAATTGGAGAGGCAGGGCTAGATGGTGGCGACTGAAGATATTGTGCCGGCTCAAGCTACGCATGCCCATGATTTTTTACATACTGATGTGTTTTTGTTCGTTACCAGCAAGGGGAAGGTAGATGACGAATCAGCAGCAGCAGGGCGTGGAGTGGAGAGCAAGGGCGTTGGCGAGAGCGACGTACGACGGAAGAGGCAGCAGACAGCATGCGGGGGTCGGTCGAAACGGTGGGTTTTGGAAGGGTTTTATCTCCTCCCGGCCCCAACCAGGCCGCCGTCGTGCGCTTCTTTTAAATTCTCCTGCTCCTCCGGCCGGCCAAAGCTCATCTCATTTCCTTGGTTTTAAGAAGGGAACATGGATGGATGGACGGGCGAGAGCGACGGTCCGAAACGGTGGGTCTTGGCGGCGGCGCCGGTCAGGGCCGCCGTGCTCTTCTTTATTTCTTCAGCTGGCCGGCCGGCCGAGCTCCTATCCCATGTCACTGTTCTTTCGATTATTTGCCAAAAGAAAAATGCAGCTAAGAAGGATCATTTTCTGAGAGTTAGAGGAGTCCCATGAGTTTTTAGTTTCATTGACCACGAAGTATATACATATCCATTCTGCTAAGTGACCCGTTTGATCAGCACGCTGATGATGTAAGCTGTACGACAGCGAGCCTTCTGTGCTCAGTACGCGGATGTAAGCTGCATCAAGCTCATGCGGAAGCCTTCCTTGTTCGCTCTGCTCCAACGAGGTAGGAGTAATCGCCAACGTGATGAGAGATCTTGGACAAGCAGAGCGTAGACGCGCACCGAACCAGCTGTTGTCCTTGTCCACTTTCCTGGACTTCCCCTGCCGCATCCGTGCTCCTCCTCCTTCTCCTCCATCCTGCCACGGCCTCAAGTAGGAGTAGGAGCTTTGCTTCTCTGTGGGTCGTGTCGGTTAGATTCTGCGTGGCCTCTTAGTATTTTCCGTCTTTTTTCCATCGCAATCAAATATGGGCATGCTCTTTTGTTTTCTTTGGAAATCCCGGCACACTCGTGGAAAAAAAAACGTATAAATGCTCTTGTTAACTTGGTATTGTAGTATTTAAATGAGAGATTTTTATGTATCAAAATTTTGATAGCTTAATATATGATTAAAGTTGTAACCTGACAGCTTTCTGTGAGTTTATATGCATTCAGCAATCTTATACTAGTAGCTTATATATTATATATCTTTGGATATATATTACTATATAAACAATAATCCAAATTCCTTCATATCATTTCAGTTTGTGCCGTCGAGTTGGGCCCCCATTTTGGCGCCCGATGGGTGATGATATGGGCCTACTAGATCTGCCGGGAGCATGGGCTGGATAAGATGTCGATCTGCAAGTAGGCGCCGTTGCGGCCCGGCCTTAGCCACGTAACTGATCCTCTAAAGTTAAGATCACAAATATACGTCCATTAGAGACGATCCAGGGCCTCCGTTTTATGTTTCAACGTTCCAGATACTTTTTACTTTGCGGTAGCTTCCCTTGACTCACCAGATTGGAAACCTTCTTCTTGGAACGCAAGTTTTGTTGTTCGATCTAGTAATCACGGCCACGAATAAAGCGGATCACAACCTCCCGTCCAGTCCCAGTCCAGGTCCCTCCATACTCCCACGCCCCAAGCACATTTCCCTCCGCCGCCGCTGCCGCCGACGAGGATGGCAAGCCTACTCCGGCAATCAGCGGGCCCCGCACGGCGGCTTCTCACGCTCCCTCGCCACCTCTCCGCGCCCGCTTCCGGCCCCGCTGCCTCCCGCTCCTTCTCCCGGTACTATCCCCGCGACGACAGCTCGTGGTAAGCACCTGCCTACCCCCCTCCCCTCCATTCCGTCCTTACCTCACCGCTTTCTTCCGAAACTTTTTAGAAGCCGAAATTGAGGCTCCCGCGTGCTCGCTTCCTCTCAGGTTCGAACCGCCCAACACGCCGGTCAACTGGGGCGTGAGCATCGTGCCGGAGAAGAAGGCATTCGTGGTGGAGCGGTTCGGCAAGTACCTCAAGACGCTCGGTTCCGGGATCCACCTGCTCATCCCCGCCGTCGACCGCATCGCCTACGTGCACTCGCTCAAGGAGGAGGCCATCCCGATCCCGGACCAGAACGCCATCACCAAGGACAACGTCACCATCCAGATCGACAGCGTGATTTATGTCAAGGTACGCGACCGACTTCCACGCCTTGTCTTGCATCCTGGTTTTCACTCTCCATGCGGATTGCGGAGTGATGCTGTTAGCTGATATAGCTAGTTTGTACTTTGGCGCTTGACTTGTCCCTGATGGTAGGTCAGGGATGGATGCATGTGGTGCGTGGTTGAACTGCATTGATGCACCTTGCGATTTTACTGGGTTGTGGCGTGGATTTGTGAAATTAGTTAGTTGCGGTTTTGCGGTTTGAACTATCTACAGATTTGCTCTGGTACCCATGCGTTGTAAATGGAATAGAAGGAAGGTCTTGTTTGTCTTTCGGTGCCTAAGAATTATGATTGAATGGAAGGGCCTGCTTTTGGATTTTAGTTGGTAGTACTGAATAAGGAGCATGTTACAGGAGCAGGAATAAGGATAATGAACTTGGGTGTGTAACATTTTTGCATTATCTGCATGATGAAATTTTGCATTTAACTGATACTGTATACTGTTGTTTGGTTCTTGTCTGGTGTGTACTTGTGATCCGATTTAGTTTCCCTATCGTACACTATGTTGTAGTACTGACAATCTCATCCTATGTCACAATGGAGAAAGGGGAACTATGTACCTGTCACCTGTAGTTTGCATTAACTGTTGCTAGCGATCTTATCACATATTGAACTGAAAAAAGGGGAATACAGACACTAGTACATTTCTGTTTCAGAATAGAAGCATAGATTAAGATGGACTTGTGTCTCCTAATATACTAGTGGTATACTGACATTGGTTGTTTTCATTCCTGGGCGTGCTTTGGTGTATCATTTGGTTATATGGTATGCAAAAGACATGGTCCTGTTGTGAAGCTAGCAAACTCCACATTTGTGCTGCTTGATATGGTCAAGGTAATACAGTAGGTGAACATTTTGAGTTAAATGAATGAGACAACATGGTGTCTAATGCACATAGGGTTTACGGAGAGAACAACTTACAAGAACATGCCTAAGGAATTGAAATAGGTGCACATTTCTGATTTGCATTTGTTGTATCTGTCATGCATTCTATTGTATAGCCTGTAAACTTGTCCTATATTCGAACAGAAAAAGGGAACACTTGGCTTTGCGCTAGTTGTTACCAGCAATCTTGTCATATGTTTTTTTTTTGAGGGAAAATCTTGTCATATGTTGGCATGGAAAGGGGTGAAGTGATACAAGTACATTTCTGTTTCACAATAGATTGAGAGGGCCTTGTGTGTATCCTGAATATACTCTTGTTTCGATGGGTATATTAAACTAAAATTGGTGCAAGCAAACAGCAACAAGAAACTTAGTGGTGCATGTAAGTTAAAGATGTTTTCACCTTGCTTCACTGCTTTGAAAAATCATCATAATTCACATCCACCTTGAGCAGAAATTGAGGATAAAGGAGCTTGTTGTTGGTGCTTTTCCTAGCAGGAATTAATAGAGATGATGGGTATTGTCTCTGTGGTAGTATTGGGGTGGGTGCAATGGACCCAGGTTGAATGTCTTGTGGTGCCCTTTTAATTATGGCTGTTTTATGCCCTCTGAATGCTTTTTTCTAACTCTTGTTTATGTTGAATGTTCTAGATTATTTGTTCTTAAAACAAAAATATCTTGTTTTTTAATATTTTATTTTTGCTAACTCATTTACGTTGAATTTTGCAGATCATGGATCCTTACCTGGCTTCCTATGGGGTGGAGAATCCTATATTTGCTGTCCTGCAACTCGCGCAAACCACTATGAGAAGTGAGCTTGGGAAGATAACCCTGGACAAAACTTTTGAGGAGAGAGATACATTGAATGTGAAAATTGTGGTATGTGTTTCTTATTTACATCTCAAGTTTTTTTGTTCCATCCATTGTGTGTTTTGAATTATCTCAAGTTCTTTAGTTTGTTTTGAAATGTTGGGCTGACAGCTATCTTTTTTGTTAACAATTTCAATCATTACCTGCAGAGGGCCATCAATGAGGCCGCTACTGATTGGGGTCTCAAGTGCATTCGTTATGAGATCAGTATGTTGTTTTCCTGCTCGTAATCTTCTTGCGTTATACCAGTATTGTTTCTCATGGTTTTAAATTAATAATGCAGGGGACATCACTCCTCCACAAGGCATTAAGGTGGCCATGGAAATGCAGGCAGAAGCCGAAAGGAAGAAACGTGCTCAAGTTCTTGTCTCTGAAGGTGATGATCATATAACATTTTTCTTTTTCTTAGGTTGTCCTTTTTATTCTTACTGTGGAAAAGGAATGAGTTGTTGATGTATGATAACTATTGTTTCTATTTTATTTTAATCTGCTTAATCTATTCCATATGCTTTTAGTTTCATGGAACCTGTATTCCGACTTTTTGATATATATATATGGTGGATAGAACTCTGTCTGATAGTTTCTGTTTTTGTTTATTCTTTTGCTCTACCAGGAGCTATGCAGGACCAAGCAAACCGTGCCAAGGGTACGCAACATTTCACTCTGAACCTTTTCCCATTTATCTTTTTCTTTAAATCTGTTAATCTTGTATTACTGCACCATTATTTGCTCACTATTTTTATTTTTAGTTTACTATAGTTTAATATAACTCATAAACTGTCTTTTTATGCATGAGTTCAAGGAACTGTGATTTCTTTGTCATGAGGGATTTACTTATATTGGTAATGGATGCCAGGTGAGGCCCAAGCTATTCTTGCTAAATCAGAAGCCACGGCTCGTGGAATTAGAATGGTGTCAGAGGCAATGACCAGCAAAGGAAGTACAGAGGTAGGTATTCTTGTTTACTATCTACTCAATGCATAACGTTGTATTTAGGTGTTAACTTTCTGTGCTAATGTAATTGGTGCCAAAAATATCTCTTAGGCTGCGAACCTGAGAATTGCGGAGCAGTACGTCAAAGCGTTTAGTCAGTTGGCAAAAACAGTGAGTACAAAGTTTTGTTATTGTTTTTCATATTCCTTTTGGACGCTTTGAATTAAACTCCTGATGTGTTGTTGTCAAATCCAGAACAATACGATGCTCCTAGCTGATCCTGCGAACCCAGCTCATTTCATTGCTCAAGCTGTCAGCGTCTACCAGAGAATTGCATCCAACAACACGCAGTCCAGCACCAAGACTGGAGGTGGTCAACACCCCCGAATAGAACAGCTGGATGAATCAGAAGAGACCGACCCTGCTGCCCTGGCTTCTGAGACAAGTGACATGCCCCCACTCATCCCTGAAGCAGATCATCTGAAGACCTTCTCGCTACAGCGCCGCAGAGACGAGTAGCTTACTACCTGAAGGGAGCCTTTTTTTTTCAATTCTGCAAACATCGGGAGTGTCACTCTGAACACCACTAGCTTTAGTTTTCTGAGTTAGACTCGTCAGTCCGGCAAACATTTAATGTTCTGCAGAAATTAGGGAATACTAGATGCCTAGGCATTCGTTTCTGGTAGCTTAATGCAAAGGTTGGCGACCAGAAAGAAAGATTTTGATGGTTCTGGGGATAGTTCCGGTAACTTTTTGGCTCTTTCGTAACGCTTGAGTTTGTAAATGCACGGTTGGTTATGTAGGTGAAACAATACACATGGTGGAGATCGTATCATTCTGGCAGATGTTAGCTACCATTGCGAAATGTATATGGTATTCCCACGGCTTTAAATCGCAACACCAGGAGTATTTTTTCTTTTCCCGGAAACAGTGTGGATGGTGCGTCGTTGAAATCCAGGAAATGCTATTCTAGTGCTGTACTAGCTGGCATGGGCTTTTCTGGTCAAAACGTGTTATAGTACTAAAACATCTCCAACTGTTGTACAAAAGAGCCATTCCCTGTTCCTTTCTGTTTAGAAAATGTTACCGTGCTGCATCTCTGCTAGCTTCAGGGACAAAGATTTCTAACACTACTGAACTGTTGTACAAAAGGGCCAATTCCCTGTTCCTTCCTGTTTAGAAAATGTTACTGTGCTGCATCTCTGCTGCGTCAGGGACAAAGATTGGAAACACTACTACTGAACTGTTGTACAGAAGAGCCATACCCTGTTCCTTTCTGTTTAGAAAATGTTACTGTGCTGCATCTCTGCTCGCTTCAGGGACAGACTTCTAACACTACTACTGAACTACTATAATAGCTCCCAGTTGATACTGTACAAAATAATGGAATACAGGAGAATATTACATGGTTCAACGCAAATTGGTCTTTGACAGACTAAACTCCTAGAGCTGAAAATAACACTAGACTACTGAAGGCGACCTTGTACTACCAACGACACACGAAGTCGCATGATTCAATTTGAATCTCTTGTCCAAACTTCCTCCTTACCATAAGTTTGTACTAGCATTCACCGGACCATGTGTCGCCTGGCCATCCTCTTGAATTTTACATGGAGTCCTAGAGGTACCACGACAAGCGTTGATTCGGTCTTCAACTTGCTTTTCAAGGATGTCAAGTGCACTATCAACTAACAAGCAACACTCTGGAAAGTTGGCTGCACGAGATGCCAGGTTGAGAAATTTATGCGAGAAAATTTGTAGCGATGTGTAGCATCCAACCTTGGATTATTGATTACTTTTCCTCCCTATGTGTTCTGTATAGCTCCATTTCTTGTTTCCCATGTCCATCTCCTCAATACATAATGGGATGTCAGTGACTTAATGTTCATCAAATCAAGGACTTTCAAACGTGAGCACAAGTATTCCGATACTTTTGGATTTTTCACAGCTGCATAGAGCAGTTTGTTCCGAGGAATTGGCTATAACTTTGCACTCATCATCAAAGGTTTGATAATTATCAAAAGTCCCAATTGAAACACAATACTCATCTCTCCAACTAATACTGCACATCCGGACGCGAATCTCTCATATTCAGATTGGAAAGCTTCAAACATAATTGGTGTGTACTGTTTGCTTGCTTGCCGTAGCATAGCTGTCCTCATTTTGATTTTAGGTGACTGTCTTCTTGGATCAAACTCTGATCCAGCTCTCTTTTTCTTTTTTGTTGCACTAGGCATTCAAAATTCTTAAAAAACTGAATGATATCAACATCTAATTTCAAATGTTTTTTCATGTCCTTATGCAGACTCGCAGTCAACTGCATGTTTCTCATTCCCAATGTGATGGCACTCTATATATACACTCGGCCCATCCTTCTTTCAACTTGTAGACATCATCTAACCAAGTTTGCTTTTCCACCTTGTTCCTCATGCTGCCAAATGCCTTGTACTCATACATGCAAGACCTAAAATCAGATATCACATTTGACTTTTCGTTCTTCTGAACAGATAAATGTTTTTTAGCGTTCTGCATTATTTGAAAGGTACACAAGGCATGACATGTTTCTTAGAACACTTCTGAAACTGCTTGTCCCATTGCAACATCTTGATCTGTGAAGATTGTCCTTGTTTGCTTCCCGTTATGTGCTTTCAGAAATGTCACAAAGAGCCACCTGAAGGACTCAAATGTTTTGTCGTACAAAAGAGCTACACCAAAAATTATTGTTTCCCTAAACTGATTGAATCCAACAAAGACACTAAAAGTTTTGTACTCCTTTGTTTCAAAACTAGCATCAAAAGTGACAACATCACCGAAATGTGCATAATCAACAATCATTTTAGAATCAGCCCAAAATATGTTTGCAGGTTTTTCTTCACAGTACATTTGTAAAGCATACTGAAATGAAGGGTCTTCGGCAATTTTTTTCTTGAAAATACTTCAACAAACTCCCCAGCTCACCATATGACATCTCCGTTGGCGCTTGCCTGGCAAATAGTTCTTGTGATTACAACTGGTGAAATTAAGATTAAGCGACGCACCAGAATCATCTATTTCAATCTCAAAAAAGCATCTTCTTCTGATATTTTCCTTTTTGAAGGAATCGGGTGCAAGGTTTCTGGCAAGAGAAGGGTGTGATTGTGCTCCAGAACTAGATTATACACTTCATAGTTTCCCATCTCTTGATCCATTTTAATACCCTTACGAACTTCACAGTCAGTTCTGGTTTCAGGTCGAGGACGCTTGGTTAGGTGATCTCTTTTATCTGGCACTCAGTGACCCTCCTTTGAGCAAACAAATCTGCATGATGTAACCTTCTTATCAGACCTACTTAGGTTTGTGTACCTTTTTCTGACCTCAAAGCCGGTATGAACTTCATATTCCAACCAAAATCTCCAAGCCGCATCAACAGTCCCAAATTTCATGCCAACATGAGTTATTGGGATCCAACTATCCATCACATTCTCCCTGAAATGAATGAGCAAGTGGATGACTTTTGCATGGGTAGTGAAGGAAAGATGATGAACAATTTATACAAGAAAAAGTCAGCCTGATCTGGAACAGGGAGTGAGAAATTCAAAAGAAGACCTAAAGTTTGTGATCTCATACTAGAAATAACAAATGCGTCACCATATAACTTATTGGAAGTATGGTACGCTGCATCCACCTTTACTTCCATCTCTTCACAGCTGGCAGAACAGCAAAGGGAACACCCAGGTGTCAACATGACGTGTTGGAGGCAGAGCTGATGTGAAGGTGTTGCAAAGTCACAACTGCATGGATGAAGGAAATGAGATGTTTTGTAGTACCAAACAAGGAAGAATACGTCCAACAGAACAAATGAATCTGCATATTTGCCAGGAAGCAACATTCCCATATCGGCATTGAGGAAGGCCATGATAACTGCAAATCAATGTATTTTCCCTGAACACCATACCGTATGAATACTAGTATCCAGTTTAAAGATACAAGAATTAATTTATAATGGCTATGGTAGATGGTTCTAGCAATTAATTTATATCCAGCTTATGATTTTCCAATCGTATTGCTCACAATCCCAACAGGTAAGACAAGTAGCAGAACATGAACAAGTTAGGGTTCCTTACCACGAGCAGAAATCACCCCGACTTTGGATGGAAGGGAACACTACTCTACAGCACCGACGTGTGGACGTGCATGGGGGAATGTGGCTGGCTGCGGCGGCAGGGGTGAGCACGGTGAGAGGATCTCAATATTTTACATAAAACCCCTTACTTTATATTAATATTACGATTAGTAGTCGTGATCTAATATTTTACATAAAAAATGTCTAACTCGCTCCAAATTTATAAGTAAGTACTATTGCGGCTGTTAATGTTCTCCAGGCTCCAACGATGACGACGGCCGTCGGCCTCGTCACGGCCATGGAGTTCCCGCTCTCCCTTTCCTCTTCTCTGAGGGTATTTACCCAGCGATCCTGATGGTTGATCAAGCTCGAGGTGATGGGGACGCTACGGTTCAGCGGCGCGACGAGAACGCGGAACTCACGCCGTGGGCAGTGGCCGACCGTCGACAATCAGAAATCCATATGGGAGAATGGAAGACGGGGTTCCTCGAGAGATTTGATTTGAGAGATTAGAGTCTCTTTGATGCTTGTAAGGACCATAATCACATAAATTTACAAGTCGTTTAGCATGTTTATGCCTTCTTTCAGTTTCTTCAGCTACAGAACCTTCCTGTTTTATTTTTCTCAACAGTTCTTGAACTAAAAAGTAGGAGGCCGGATTTTTGTTTAGATACATGTGCAGTACTAAGTGAAAGATTGACCATGCCTAAAATAGAAAGGAACAGATCGGTAAGAGATTTTGGAGATGATGAACATCTCAGCTTAAGCACAATTTCAGTTAGTTGATTTACCTGTAATTCATGGTTCACGTTCATTGAATCAATGGATGCATCGAACGCTCAACAACAAATTATTGCCGGTACATTTAAAAAATATCAAAACTGTCATGGTTTAGGCTGTTGACTCCATCACTATCTATTCATCTTACAAGAATTGCTTCAGTACGACTAGAAAATTAACCCTTGATAATTCAGGCTACATGGCACCCTCCTGCGTGATTTTCCCAAAACTTTGGGAAATTTATCCTGGCCTCTCACGTCAAGCCTCTCAAGAAAATCTTCTAGGAAGAAAATCCACCTCTTGATAACTTGATCATGCATGCCTTGTTACAGGAAGAAAATCCACCGCTTAATATCTTGATCATGCATGCCTTGTTACAGATTTATACATGTATGAAGTGAGTCGCATTAATGCCTTTGAAGGATGATGTGTCCTGTGTTTCCAGTATATACAACCATTGCGTGTGTTGACTCGACCCAATTGAAAAACATTTTTTTTTTTGGAAAATAGGTAGTTTTATTACCCAGCCTCTGCTGAAAAACATTTTTAGACTCAATAATCCTCAAGCAATGCATCCAATCGTATTCTGTTATTGAAGCAATTGCCTCGTACAGTAGGTATCAATCGTATCCTCGTACGGTAGACGATCAGCCAAAACTGCCAAACCAAGACAACAAACGAGCAGCAAAGTACTTGCTGCTTGCAGCCGCAGCCGTGGGAAACGATCATGCCCCTCTTATGACCGACGACGGTTATGAATCATCTAGATAAGGTTGGGGGAGGCAAAGGATTGATAGACGATCCTAAATCATGTTGGACTAAAGCTACTGCTTTATAAAAGAAGGCAATGGACATAGTCTTGAAATGTCACATCTATCAGTTCTCAGAGCTGGAAACTACTGTACTTCCGCGTCACCAAAAAGGGTGAGATATACCTTCCAGGGTGAGATTAACAAATTTTTGGGGAACTGAAAAGAGTATTGGGCTATGGCCCCAAATAATTTTAAAAAGAATACCCCTTGAATCAAACACGTGCACCAAAAAGAAGAAAAAAAGAGAGAAATGTAACTAGATGTCTCACTCATTGGGCGAAATGATCTCCAACGTATTGCTAGGCATTTCTTTTAAGTTTCTGCTGTACTTTTTATCCTTCTGTCAACTTAACTCGTTCCAGACTCCACGTAATTTCGTTGCTATGTGGTAATGAAATTTCAGAGCATGAGCTCTGTTTTGGAAGAAAAAAAAAAGAAGATGTCTCCCTCATGTTCCTCTTTGCTCCTTCCGATCAAACGCACACGATTCGGCAATTGGCGACTTCGGCCACCCACGCCAGCGCTGTCAACGCAAAAGACGGGGAACACGTTCCTCTCAAGTATCGACTTAGATAAACGCAAACGCCTGGCCTTGGCTCGATCTGTGTGTCCTCTGCTTGTACAGCTCCTCCACCTGATCAACTTGATCTCCATCACTACTCTACTAGAGAGAGAGAGAGAGAGAGAGAGAGAGAGAGAGAGAGAGGTTGCAGTTGCAGAGCTAAAGAAAAGGAAAGGATGGGGGAGAAGGTGGTGTGCGTGACCGGTGCGGGCGGCTTCATCGCGTCGTGGATCGTCAAGCTCCTCCTCCAGCGCGGCTACACCGTCCGCGGCACCCTCCGCGACCCCGGTACGACCCCCCCGCCCCGCTTCCTCTTCCTCTCGTCCTATCTCTACTAGTTTCATTCAGCAGTAGGCTCTGCTCTGCTGCGCGCTCTCTCTCTCTCTCTGTGTGTGTGTGTGTGTGTGTGTGTTGAGTTTACAGTACCTCAGCCAGAATCCTCGACTCCATTCACATTCCTCCCCTCCCCTGTAACTGATCCACCTATTTGCGTCAACTGAATTGATGGTCGTTAGTTGATCCATGGTGCTAGCTTAGCTTGGCAGCTTGCCGCATCGCCGGCTCTCGGTTGGCAGCGCCTGCTTCCACTTTCTGAAAACTGCGGATGTTCCTAGGTGCCCAATTCGGACGAACTTTCTGAATCTTTATCGTTCAGGGACAAACGAAAGCAGGACTGAAACTGTATCTGCTGCAATACTAGTAGTAACTTTTTACAGCTGGGCACTCTTAAAATTACTCCTGAGGTCAGTTCCAAGGCCACGCGAAAGCTTTTGACTTTTCGCTGCAGATATCTCCAGATGCGTGCTCATGTGCCAACATCAAAGCTTGACAGGCTTCTATCAGTCCGAATGAGGCAGGAAAATTTGGGAGAAGCTGTACTTTGCACTTCTATTTTATTTTACATTTACATTGTAGTACAAGGGATGGCCCAGCTAAGCATTCTTCCATTTACTCATTTTCAGCTGATCCTAAGAAGACGGAACATTTGCGTGCGTTAGATGGATCTGCTGAGAGACTGCAGCTGTTCAAAGCAGATTTACTAGAAGAAGGCTCCTTTGATGCCATAGTTGAGGGATGTGAATGTGTGTTCCACACAGCTTCACCGTTCTACAATAACCCAAAAGATCCTCAGGTCTGTACTTATTTTTCTTTCCATAGTTAATGTTACCGGAGATCGAAAACCATCAAACACACCAACTAGCTCCCATCAAAACATTTTTTTTTTACAGAAAATGGCTGTTCGTAAGACAAGGATTCCTAAATGAATAGTATGAGCAAGACTAAAGTATACATAACAATAACATTTTCAACTTGGAGGTAACCAGCTTATACATAATTTTTAGGTTGAGTTGATTGATCCGGCAGTTAAAGGAACTCTGAATGTTCTGCGCTCCTGCAAGAAAGCTTCATCTGTCAAGCGGCTGATTTTAACGTCGTCACTTGCGGCTGTTGTATTCACTGAAAAACCGTTATCTGCTGATGTTGTGATCGACGAGACCTCATTTTCCATACCAGAACTTTGTGAGAAAGCGAAGGTATTGCCTTTAGGTTTTCAAAAACTAGTATAGCCACTGTATCTACTGTCTGTGAGTATCAATTTCAGTTAACTTCTCAGGTCAACTGTACATTACCATCCATTCTGTTGAAAAACTTAAGTACTACATCATTTTCTTTATCCTCCACCCCCCCCCCCCCCCCCCCCCTGAGCCTGGACTTCTTATGGTACGTCTGTAGTACATTTCTCTCTTCTTGATCATAACTCTGTTTCTATGGTTGTATCAGGAATGGTATGTTTTGTCAAAAACTCTGGCTGAACAAGCAGCATGGAAGTTCTCCAAAGACAATGGACTTGACTTGGTGACAATAAACCCAGCTATGGTCATTGGTCCTCTACTGCAGCCCACACTCAACACCAGTGCTCAAGTAATTCTGCACCTTATCAGTGGTATGCCTTTCCGTTTTTTCTTAGGTAGAGTTAGAGATTATAGAAAACCAATTATTTCCCATTAATAAATTCTTATTTTTCTTTTTTGCAGGTTCACCCGTATATCCTAATTTTAGCTTTGGATGGGCCAATGTGAAGGATGTTGCTCTGGCACATGTACTTGCATTTGAGACCCCATCAGCAAGTGGAAGATATTGCATGGTTGACAAAGTTGTCCACTTCTCTGATGTTGTTAAAATCATTCATGACATGTACCCTTCTCTTCCGGTGCCCGATAAGTAAGTTTTATTTGCATAAAACACTGCTTTTCTTTGCACAAATTATTAATAATTTCTCCTAATGAACAGGTGCGCAGATGACCAGCCGTTTGCTCCAACATACCAGGTTTCAAGGGACAAGATAAGGAACTTGGGAGTTGAGTTGACCCCATTCGAGGAGAGCCTCAAGGAGACCATAGAATGCCTCAAGGACAAGGGCTTCGTTAGCATTTGAGTTTATGGAACCAAGAAATTAAAAAATTGTATTAGGCGTTGAAACATCCTAGCTAACAATAACTATGCTACAGGCATTTCTTGTTTGCCTTCTTGCTGTCCTGTGCAAAGTCAATAAGGCTGTAACCCAACAGGCAAGTCTTGAATTATCTTTACCACTCCGAATAATAATGCAACAGGCCATTTGGAACCAGAAAGATTAAAAATGTTTCATGAAAATACAAAGGTGACAAAGTCAGACTCGTCTGACTAATTAGTTTCCTTACTAACCAGCACAATTTCGGACGCCAAATCACTGGTGTTCCTGTCCCCTTGACACACATAAATGAATACCATGAAAATACAAATAAGGCGATAAATTCAGATTCCTCTGATTATTAGTTGTTTCCTTACTAAGCACCCCAATTTAAATATCAAAGGCTAAAATCACTGGCGTCCTTGTCTCACACATAAATGAATATATACCATATTTTTCCACATTTGAATGGATACAGAAATATCAATTCTCCGATCTTAATGGACGGACCAAAACTAACCTAGCGTCCTCTGCTGGTAACAAAGTTCCCTGCTCTATAAATTACTAACCAATAACACAGCAATATGGTGGGTGGGTACTCGTCGAAACCTAGCGGCAATGGCGAAGCACAATATGAATCTGGCACTTTTCCTGCTCTCCATTGTTCTGTTGTGCACTGCCGTTCCTGCACGCATAATAATAGGTAAATCTAAGAAGGAATCCATTCTATTCTATTATTTGTTGGAATCAGAAACAGTCTTCATTTTGATCGCAGCAGCAGAGTCGGTTCCCCTCGTTTCATCTTATAATCTACAAGGAATCATTATGGTGTAGTACGTGTTTCATTTTCCTTCCTCTAATCATCTAATGTGATGTTGATTCATTCAGGTGAGGGCACGGACGGCAGCAGCAGCAGCAGCTCCATGACAAGCAACAAGATGGTCGACGACCGAGACTACTACCGCTACTTGGGGTGCTTCAAGACTGCAATTCCTAGCAACGACGGGTTGAACTTCTGCTGTATGAAAGACGAGAGCTGCTACTACACATGGGCGGCGTGCTATGAGGCCTGCGGGCCATAATCTGACTGACGCGCCTGTCTATATCCATGATCTGATCATCGATTTGATCAGCCATTGTGAGTGCAGTTTTACATTTCCTCGAATCACGAAATTGAAAGTTTTGATCTGTAAGAAATCGTGCCATGATTGTTTCTCCTTCTTGGAATCGAGTTCTCGTTATTTGCGTGAATGGTACTAGTAGTAATTTAGAGGAACTGTCGTGAAATTCAGATACATCCCTACTTTGTAATCACGGTTATTAATTGCGATCCAAACGAGGAGGCACTACGCAAATATTCGGATCACGAATAATAACCGCGATCCAAAGTTTTGCAATAACCCCCTCTGTCGGTCGCCGGGCTTCTCCCCCTGTTCGCCGCCGCCGTTCGCCTCGAACCGGCAGGAATGATTAGGCTTCGTCTTCGTCGTCCCATCAATCTCCGATCAGGGGAAGCTCAAGCTCTAGAACCGGGCGGATGTGTCTCGATCGTCAGGTAAGCACAAGAGCTCGAGCCGGATGGCGCCGGCCATATGGTCGGGTCGGGTCCGCCGTCGGAGCGCGATGCAGACTTGCAGTATGAGCTCCCAGGCAAGCCCGTCGGCCGGGGCACAGGGGCGTCACAGTCTCCGACGCGCGCGGCACGGGGAAGCCTTCCGCGCGGTGGCGGCGAGATGAACGAACAGGCTGACTGACCCCTCTGCTTGTAGATTATGAATCAAACGAGCGCAATGAAAAAAAAAAAGAAAGAAAGAAGATGGAAACATACTGTGACGAGCCTCAGTTTCTGCACAATATACACAATACGCGCGTCTGTGTTTTTTCATGAAACACATCAGACGACGACTCATCATCTAACATCTTGTAATTGCACTCAAGTCAGTCCGAGGCATCATCAGCTCTGTACGTTCGATTCATTATTAGGCGCGCACGTAGTAGCAGGCGGCAATGCATGCAACTCCACCGGCGAGTACACAGATTGCATGTGGAAATCGATGTCGTGGGGTGGGGGCAAAGAAAATCGTCGTACGCCATCCACCTCTGGACAGCGGTGGAGACGACGCAGCGGAGCTCGACAGAGACAATGCCGGCGGAGGAATTGGGGCGGGCGCTCCGCGAACAGAGGGCTGGCAACAACTCGAGAATATCTTTCTAGATTTCGATTGGGCATCTCAGGCGAGGGCTATATGGCCGGAGTCAACGCGCGTGAACCTGCGTAAGGCAACCTCCGGCGGACCGACCATTGATCACGGAGCGGCGGAGGCGGCGCCGTGGCGGCTCCTCCGTCGATGCCATCCATTGTCGAACGGTGGGGAGCATTTGCAGATACACCCCTACTTTGGATCGCGGTTATTAATCGCGATCCAAACGAGGGGGCCATAAGCAAATATCCGGATCGCAAATAATAACCACGATCCAAAGTTTTACAATAACCCCCCTGTCCATGTCGGTGGCTCGCCGGCTCCTCCCCTGTTCGCCACCGCACCGCCGTCCGCCTCGATCCGGCAGGCAAGAATCATTAGGCTTCGTCCCACCCGTATCTGATCAGCGGAAGATCAAGATCAAGAACCGGCCGGGATGCCTCGTCAGTTGAGCGCTTGAACTGGACGGCGCGCGCGCCATGGTCGGGCCGGGTCAGCGGCCGTAGCGCTGTGCTGGCTGCAGAACGAGTCTCAAGCGCGCCGGCCGAGGCACGGGAACCTCGGCTGAGACTCTATCCCTTTAGTAACTGCTCTCTCTCTCTCTCTTGAGTAGGTGTGTAAGATCGAATGAAATTCAGCGGCTTCGCTTTCGTATTCCTCTGATCAGCGTGGATCGATGTGCGAAGACTGAAGAGGTAAGACTTCTGATTTTCGATTGTTTGATAAGACTTCACCCTGACGTCCAAGCAAGACATGTTTTGTGATCTCCACTAAAAGGGCCGGAGGACCTTAATCCGACGTCAATTATTATTAACAACACAACCATATGACGATGATGTGATACAAACTATAGTTCCAAAAAAATGATGTGATACAAACTGAAGGCAAGGAGGCTCCGGTACCTCACCTATGACTATGATCACTACTACTACTACAAACCAGGTAGGCGATGCTCAATAGGAAATTATTTTTCACATCTTTGTAATAGAACAAGTAGGAGGAGGCCGGGTGGACTGACACATCATATCCAGTAGCTCAAAAACATACGTCAGAGCACTGTGCGATTATTAATGGCGGAACTGCAGAAGGGACATGTTTCTTATGAACTAGCTTCATTGTCCTAATGACAGGAAAAAAAAAGATGAGGAGTAGGTAGATATAATAAGACACGAGTCACCGTGTTCATGTTCATGCCTGAACACGGGGGAGGCCGTGAATCATGAGCGCGATCCCAGCGTGGAAGACCACGCACAGAATAAGCGCGAAGCCCGTCCCGTAGGGCTCGCCATCCACGGCGCCGCCAGTGATGGAGGCGGCGGCAGCAACGATGACCGCCCATGTGAGCCACAGCCCCAGCATGCACTCCTTCATTTCTGATGCACTTCCAGTTGTGCAGCCCCGGGCCCTGCTCATCACAAAACAAAGAAGAAATGAACAACATATTATTGCCGCGTCCGTAGTTGGTGGGATCTCCAGTACGCGTTCACGTTTCTAGCCCACACACGAATTGGCAAAGCGAGATTGCATATGAAGAATCAAGGGATGAGCACACCTCTGTCTTTGCGCTTGAAAAGCGGTGACGCTTAACGGATGAGAGGAACGGGCTTCTGATGATGTTGAGCAGATAGAAAGCAGGAGCGGTGTATTTATAGGGCAATGAGGAGCTGACACAATGGAGTACTATGGATGGTCTATGGAGAGAGGGCCTAACTCAAATCCGACCAACTCGGTCTCTCCATGTCCTGTCGTAGTCTCTCGTCATTAATTGATGAGGTTTGTTACATTGCTTCAAATTAACAGCAACCGTTTATGCGATCGTTCGTCCTGAGATATGAGATAGAATCCATTTCGACAGCGACCCTTCCGGTCTTTGCTGGCTTTCGGTTTTGCAGCGGTAGGCGGCTTCGTCACTGGGCATTTGTTAAGTAAAAAGTACGTTTGTGTTTCTTCGTGTCCCAGCTTTGCCCGGTTTATTTAACTTTGCCGGCGTCACATTTAGTCCCATTCAGCACTGGACGTTCAGGTTCATTATTCCATGCGCGCACCTAGCAGGCGGCAATGCAACTCCACCGGCGAGCACACAACGGGTCGCCCCGCGTGGCAGTCAGAAAATTGATTCCAGAGTGGCTAAGCTATAAGCGTTAAATGGAATTCAAGGTCGTGGCGGTGAAGATCTCTGAAGTAACCAATAAATAGGAATGCTTGACAGCGGCGGAGACGCAGCGGAACTCAACGGAGACCATGCCGGCAGAGGAATTCGAGCGCTCCACACGAACAGAGCAGGAGACTACAAGTCTGCAACAACTCGAGAGTATGTTGGTAACATTCCAGTTGTTTTGAACAACGACACACGCTCTCTCCAAACCTTAACTTTTACTTCTAAATGTCTTTTCATAAATATTTGCATTAAAGTGTAACATATGTATACTTTTTATGAAAATATATTTCTAGACAAATGTAATCAGATGATTTTTCACATTTTTAAATACAACGACTTTAATATTATTTATTATATATATTTTTAATGTTTGATCATGTATCTAATTCAAAATAAACTTATAATCTCGAGGGAGTTCTGTTTTTCTCGCCCAATGCATAGTGTCATACCCAGAACTAAAATCAATGACCGAGGATGATATCGTTATAGCTAGGGCAGTGTAATCCTGAAGACACTGTTTTCTCTTTCTCTCTTCCTAGTAAACCGCTTAGCTAGCTAGTTTAGAGATCTTAGATGACGTACTCGGACAAGTTCAAGGACATGGATCTATAACTAAATAATTCAAAGACCCAGACTAGACGATACTTTGGAACAAGGACGGAGGACACTATTAAAAAATATATATACTACAAATGACATCTCTGGACAAGTTTGAAAACCGCTCATGCATTTCAGGCTTTTAACTTTTTTTATATCTAAGTAGTACTAGTACTATATAAAAAACTTCTTTTCTCTCTGTCAAGTGCCAACAATGCTGTTCCTGCTCAATGTTTCAAACAAAAATAAACTGTGGCCCTTGAGTCGGTCGCGTCAGTGTTCTCTTAGGTTTGGGCTGTGAACGGACGCATGTTTATATGGGCTCAAGACGGCCGGGGCCTACAGAAGTCAATAAAGGCCCACACTACATCTACTGGCCGATCGTTAGGGTCTATTGTTACTTGTTAGGGTAAAAAAGAAAAAAAGGCTCCGGGTCCTGCTCCTATTTGTGAAACAATTTCTTTGTCTCTCGTGGAGTGGAAATCACTTCTATAAAAACCTTTGATGAAACAGCTTTGGTTTAGACACCCGCAAAGGAGCCATGAGAAGCACTTTTAAAGAAAAAAAAACTTGTATCACATAGTTCACTTAGTTCATTAGGACAAAAAAAAAAAAGAAGCTCTTTTTATCCTCGAGCCTCGGGGTTTGTCTCTCCGCCTATTGCATAATATTTTTCATTTGCAAGAACACCAGTCAATTTTATCAACGGTTCTCGGATGCCTTTGAGGTTCGTGCGTCCCGTCTTCTTCCTCCGCTATAAGATGGACGGTATTTGAAGGCATTTTGTTAAAGGCGCTTTATTAAAATGCCACAAAAAAGTGATTCAAAAGGCAAATTTTAACAATGCCTCTGATATATTAGGATTAGAAGGCGTTTATATAAAATCGCCTGCAAAACCATATATATTAGAAGGCATTATTGAAAAATACCTTCTAATATAAGCAACAATGGAGGCAATAACCAGAAAATGCCTTCTTATCTTATACATATTTTCCGCTGCTTCGCGTCCGCATCCCTCTCTTCTCTCTTCCTCCGCCACTTCCAGTCACGATTTCCTCCTCATTCTCCTCTCTCCGCATATCAGTGGCCAGGGCGGCTGAGCTTCTCCTTCTCCAAGTCGTGGCTGGGGCACGGCTCCTCCTCCAGCTGGCTCTCCTTCTCCAAGTCGTGGATCTGTGCTGGTGCGGGTGGCGAGCGCGGCCTTCTCCTCGGTCTGCAACGACCGCCGCCACATTGCGGCCCGGAGCAGGAAGTAGAGCTGCCCCGGCTTCAGCCCCTCGTCGTCCCCGACCTCCGCCACGGCGCCGTCGACCTCCAGCTCGTTCGCGCAACACAGGAACGACGCGGGGGGCGCCGCCGGCCGCCTTCACCGCCTGCAACGCACGCGTCCCGTCCGAGAATCGCCGCAGCGCCCCGTCCGCCAGCACCACCCACATCTCCGTCGGCGCCACCACATGGTCTTGTACGAGTTGCAGGTTTCACTCTTCTCCAGCCCGGGTGACCTAACGAGATCCATGGCGGCAGTGTCTAGCAGGTCCTTGCTTCAGCACTGAGCTCCACGGTGAGATGTGGCATTCTTCAAAATTTCTCTTAGTTGGTGACTTGTGTTTTGTTCCGTCTAGATGCTGCCGTGGTGGTGCTTTTGCCTGATGAACCCATCCCATTGTGATAGGACTGCGGCAACCCAATCGTGTGTTTTGAAATGATGCACCCTGAACACGGAGAGAAGATGATTCAACACAGAGAAACCAGAAATTCTTGTGCATACTTGAGTTTGACCTGCTGCTTGCAAGGTACTCGATTAAATGTCTGAACAATGTTTATTTCAGTACATCATTCACATATGATAGAATTAAATGTTTTTTTCATGTTTTATTGTTGATTTTAGTTCAACCCATGTAATAGCACAACAGTACTAACGCAAGCTATTAGAATAGTTTCAATATATAAATTGTTTGTGCTACTTACGTTGGACTGCTTTTTTGGTGGGTAATTGGATTACTGAAGCTATTTATTCGACTACCACCACTAAACATTTTTCAGCATATATATATGTTGTTCTTGCTATATAATGGACTGGAGATAAATTGACTTTCTTCCATTTGATTGTTCATTGAGTGCATATATTACGTTTTGGTCTGGTGAATTTGAAATTGTATGATTCAGGTGGTTGGTTATTTGTTTTTAGGATTTAAAATATTCGTTTAACTACACAAATTGATAAGGTCTATTGTTGGGTAGTGCACAATCTGTATATTTTATTCTACTGTACTTAGGATCTCACTTGAGTATGATGAAGGCCTTCTGCACTACAATGAATTCCTTGCAATATCTATATTATACAGATAACTTTCGTGTCTTAACTTTGGGGGTCAATACTATAGTGAATATATAGTTTTGTTCATATATGTGGATCTGCCTTAAATTTGGGACTTCAACTTCTTGTAGTACCACCATACCTTAGTGTGATGCCCTGATAATTCATTGATTATGTTTTCGTTTTCCTTTGATTTCCTTATTAAGATTCACATGATGTATGTAAAGTAGAACACCTTGGAATTGGACCAAATTAATTTAACCATTTGGCATTACATTTTTTGTTTAGTATAGACATTCAATTAGTCTATTGGTCTGACTTTTCGAAATCTAATGTTCATTTTTTTTTATGTATGCCATTCTTTATCAAGGGGTTTTCTATATATGATAGATGTTGTAGTTCTAATTCTTCCTTTTATGCGTTGTAAATAAATGTAGTTGACTGGTACTATTTCGGTTGTACCCACTGGATGTTCACTTTTCATGTTTGTATGTTGTGGTTTACTTTCTAAATCACAATCCCACTGATACTGTTTTCTGAAACCGGCTTTGCAGGAAGATGAGGGATGGGGGTCTCCTTCACTAAGTTGCAGTTCAGTAGCTAAGGATGTCATCATCCGCGTACTCGCCATTGCAGCCGCTGCTCCTTAGCTTTTGGATGCTGTTTGTTTGTCCCGTTGTCTGTAGCAAGTGTTGGTTCTGGCAGTTTAGTTGATAGTATTTGTTTAGTTAGCAGTCAAGACTTACCTCAAGTAATTTGCACCTGTTTCTTCTATTTGCCCTTGTCTGACACTTGCAATTTCAATGATCATTAATAGTTTATGGCAACAGCCTACTTTCAAACAAGTAAATGAAATTGTGTATGTTCAAAACTTATATGGATGTAAATCTGGATTATTTTTATTATTCATAGATAGGTCTGTACAGATGATTTTGGTAGGCATTTCTAAAAAGTGCCTTCCTTTATATTTGAAGGTGTTTGCGTAACATCTCTAAATGTGTTGAAAGGCATTTTTAAAATGCCTGAAAAAGGAATTGAAGGCATTACTAAAGTGCCTTTAATTTGATTCTTTTTAGGCATTTTGGTAAAATGACTTCAAAGACATTTAGCGACACAACTATCACCGACACTTTCTAAAATGCCTTCAAAGACTTTTGAAGGTGTTTTGGAGATTTTTGAAGGCATTTTAAAGTGCCATTTAAGAGGTGCTGTGTTGTAGTGCTCGGCTAGCCGGAATCTATTTCCAGACCACTTCCACATGCTCGCACCGCCGCCCTGTCTCCTCTGCCTTGCAGGCACCGTCTCCGGCAATAGGACACTGTAGTTTACTAGGTATGAACTAAAAGAACATAATGAAAAAGAAAACAGAACGGATTATTTTGGCAACAGGACTGAATAAGGTTGGGAAAAAAGAACACGGATTTTTGGAAGACTCAGCAGTTGCTGCCAACTAATGCGGCCCAAGGACATTTATATGGTACTGTATGAATCTTACACTCTGCACCAGCATCTCCAAGAGACCAAGAGCATGTTGTGATCAATGGACGTGTGAAGAGATAAGCAGGAGGATTTTTTTTTTTTTTTGAGGAAAGTTGGAGGATTCCTTAATCAAAGTTAAGCTTTGAAGATCGTTTCATTGTACAAAATGATTTGAATTACCAACTTGGAAGGAGTATTCTCTCCAATACCTTGAAAATCATAAGCTGCAGTTAGTAGAGCAATGTGCGGTTATTAATTTTGAATATGATGAAACCTAAAATTGTACTTAATACAGGTTAATTATAAAAGAAACAACATAAGAAGTACCCTCTCTATTTTTTTATGTGTCGTTGTTGACTCCAACCAATAATTTTGATCATTCGTCTTATTAAAAAATATAAAAATATCAAATGTTTTGTTAGGATTTGATTTATTAATGAAGGTTTTGATTCTAATTTTTCATTTCACACATTTGAATTAATTTTTTGAATAAACGAGCAGTCAAATTCAATGATGATAAGTAAAAGAGAACAAAGGGAGTAAACACAGTGACATACATGATAAGTAAAAAAGAAAAAAAAAAGAGTACACACAGTGACATGCATGATGATATACCGTCCGCCCTGATGGCGGCAACTCCATTTCATCTTATTGTATATATAAACCAAATCATCGCATGTTTATGCGCGACGGAGGCCATGGATCAAGAGCACCATTCCGGCGTGGAACACCACACACAGAGCAAGGGGGAAGCCCGTCCCGTAGTGCTGCGCATCCCCGCCGCCGCCAGTGATGGCGATGGCAGCGACGACGGCCACTGAGGTGGCCCACAGCCCCAGCATGGTGTTCATTTCTGATGAACTTACAGTTCCCCACTCCCGGGCCTCTGCTCATCAGTCATCAATGAACAAAGACAAAGAAATGATCAACAAAAGCCTACGAATGGCAAGAGAATATGCATATGAATTGAAGGATATGAGCGCACCTCCTTATTTGCTCTTGAAAAGAGGTGGAGTGGATGAGATGAGAGGAGCGGCCAACTGTGGGCTTCTGACTACTTCTGGGAATGAGCAAGATTGAAAGCGAATATGTAGGGCGCGAGAACACCGGTCCCCAATGTAGCCGGTAGGTGAGGGACGGACGCCGACATGTGGTGCGGCCCCATCTAAAACTGTACTGCGATAGAGAATTTGATAAGCCATTGATTTTTTTCCGTCTTTCATAATACGGTTAACCACCATGTTAACTAATCGATTACGAAAAATTGGATCGGATTTTGCAGTTCTTTTTTCTGCGTTTTCTTAGTTTATTACTCTAAACTAAATCAAAGATTTGCAGATCCAATTTGACTACCTCTACGGGATAGACCTCAACAGAAAACTGTTGAGTAACGGCAGCAAGTGATTGAGTTCATAAAAAAAAAAAGGGAGGATTCTATTATCAAAAGTAATATTTATCCTGCAGTCAGTATCTAAAACAGTCAAGTGCGCATAAAACAGTCAAGCACAAGACACAGTCTTTGGGTGTGATCCCGAGGCTAATGCTGGTCCATGTGGTGGTGGTGCCGTAGTGTAGTGCCGCCTGTACGCTTTGCCTAATGCGAATATTGACGTCACCAAAGCCGCGTCGCGTGAGGCCGGAAGCTGCAGCAGCCGGAGCGGCGTCACCGATTGAGTCAACAGGTAAGGGCGTACAACCCATACGCCGTAAGCTGTCTGTAATTTTTGTTCATGTCCGTAATTTTGATAGTTGAACAGACGGCTTATATAATAGGTTGTCTGTTTAACTATCTATAAAGTTTTTAATACACATAAGATGATCATGATCAAGCATGAATGAATCTTTGTATATTATTTTATAGCTTATTGATACAAAAGAGATTACACAGAAATAAGACAACACGAAATGAAAGCATTTTTAGAACCATCAATATATTATATTATTAATATATATAACCTAATATAATATATTATAATATTAATAATTATATAGCTAGTATAGTCTTAATTATTATTATGTCCATAGCGTTGCCATATATGCTCAACTAGATACTTCTTGAGTTGTTTATGTGTTGGGCGAGCACGGATTACACTGTTCCTCCGAAGCACCTTTGCAAAGCACATATTAGGATTATTACTACTAGTATTCACTTCTGGTGGCAACACAAGCGTTGCACTTGGATTTTCATTCAAGTCCATATGTATTTTAACCAATTACTTCTCATCTTCAACTATCATATTATGGAGAACAACACAAGCTTACATTATGTAGACAACATCTTTCTGTTTCCATAACCGTGCTGGACGATGAATAATATCAAAACGGGACTGCAACAATGCACGCTCAACATTATGCTCGCACATAGCGGGCGGCAACGGCAACACAACACTCCAACACCGGCGAGGACACAGCGCCGCCCCGGCGGCGGAGGAATTCTTTGAGCGCTCCAAAAACAGAGCAGGAGACTCGAAACTATCTTTGCAGGTTTCTCCCATTGGGCGTCTCCGGCAAGAGCTATGGCCAGCGGGGCCGTGCGCGTGAACCTGCCTAAAGGCGATCTCCCACTGAATGGAATAGGAATGGTCCATTTATCTCGGAGGTCGGAGGCGGCAGCAGCTCCGCCGATTCCATTTTGTCGAACGGACTGGAGCATTTGCAGATACATCCCTGGTTTGGATCGCGATTATCCAAACGAGGGGGCCATACGCATATATTCGGGTCGCCAATAATAACTGCGATCCAGAATTTCACAATTACTCCCCTGTCGGTCGCGGGGCTTCTCCCCTGTTGGCTGCTGCCGTACGTCCGCCTCGATCCGGCAGGAAACTTCGTCTTCGTCGTCCCACCAATCTCCGAACTGGGGAACCGGCTGGGATGTCTCGTCAGGTAAGCAAATGTTTGAGGTGGACGGTGGACCGAGAGTCATCAGCCGCCAAGAGCGCGATGCAGTATGAGCCCCAAACCCGCCGCGCGCCGGCTGAGGCATGGGAGACCTCGTCTGACACGCTATGTATCCGGGGCTTTAGCAGCTGCTGCCTCCGACGCCGGGCAGCCTTCCGCGCGGTGGCGACGAGGCTGACTGGCCCCTCTGCTTGAGAAAAACAAAAAAAAGGATGGTCGGCTCGTGTACCTCGCGCGCCGCCCTCATGTTCTTTGGCGCCGGGGCCGGCGCCAGCGCCAGTTGAACGGCGCAGGTTTGCGACGCAGGAACGATGTGCGCGGTGAAGTTCGAGGGCACGACACCAACAACAGAGACACACATAGTAATAGGCAGAGTATTTCGTGCCTTCACCTCGGCCATGCTCTGTTCACGCGTGAACGGGCAGACAACCGAGCGACTATTAATTAGTTAAAAGAAGACTTAACAGGAAATCTCGTACATACTAGTACCAAACAACGATAAATAAAACCACATACTAGTAGTAGCAGTAGTGCATGAATGACGTATGTGATGGGGGGGCTGATGATGACGGCAGCACCATTTCGTATTTTTGCCCTGAACGAAGGATACGACTATGGTGAGTCGCGTTGTGAGCTGCTGATATATATGTATAATAAAGATCTCACGTCGCCGCGTCTTCATGCGCGGCGGAGGCCATGGACGAGGAGCGCGACTCCGGCGTGGAACACAACGCACAGAGCAAGCGCGATGCCCGTCCTCCCGTAGGGCCCATCCGCACCTTCGGCGACGACGGCTGCGGCGGCGGCGACGACGACGGCCGCCGAGATGACCCACAGCCCGAGCATATTTCGATCTGTACTTGCCGTTGCACGTACTCCCGGGCCTGCTCTGCCTGCTCTGCTCATCAAAAGAAAAAGAACCGAAGAAATGAGCAGATGTGCCGTCCACACCACCTGGGATCTCGATCGTACGTGTTCAAAGAAAGGAACGGCAAAAGAGGAGGTATTTTTAAACCATCGGTATCTCAATTTGACAATCCACTAGTATATTAAGAGAGGGGATTTCAATGTTTGATACTAGTTGTATATGGAAGAATTTATTCCTAGTATTTTTTTTCCTCCTCAACGTCTTCTCCTCCCTCCGTCCCCATGATCTAGTCGTTTTAGCAATGGACACAGCAACCAAAAATACCAGAGATAGGCCTGTCCTGGTGTACTGATCCGTGCTCTTCTGACCCTGATGATTGACACAAAACAGGCGAGAGAGGAAAGAGGGCTGCCAGTCTACTGCATTGAGGATTTTTTTTTATTTGAAAACAGATCTACGTGAACTCCGCTTTGTTTTGTGTGGTCCCTTCAGCAGTACAGGGACCAAGCCCCTCTCTACGTGTCATTTGCTGCTACTTTGCTGATGTGTAGAGCCTAAAATGATTTGATCAATGGGACAAATATTTTACGCCAAAACAACTAGATCATTAGGACTGAGTGAGTACATAAGAATATATGCACGAAGGATGAACTTACCTCTTGTTTTTTGCCCTTGAGAAGCAATGAAGCTAGTTGAGAGGAACGGGCAGCTGGCAGGCTTTCTGAAGACGAGCAAGATTCAAAGCAGAATCCGCATATACTTATATGGCCGCAGGCTTTCTTTTTGCTCTCTGCTTTTGGTTTGACAGGTTCTGATATAGCTATAGCTTATTTGAAAGAGTAGACAGCGACCTGAACGACCATTTGCTACGCGACGACGGCCCTTCCGATTTTCATCGCGCCATGTTGCTTGTCCGTTTTGGGCGGTTTCGTTCCATATATGTGGTCGGCGTGGCAACCTAACGGTGGAAAGGTTTTAGGGACGTAAAAGATGCACCAAATGTAGATCCCTCCAAATTAGTTCAAAGACAAAAAAAAAGCTAGTTTTTTTTAAAAAAAAAGTGAGAACAAATATGAAAATTTAATTTACTTTTTTTAATCTAAATGGGTTCGGAGATGAATCTAATAGGAATTTATAGTTTCAGCCCTAAAAGGATCCTATAGAGTTCGTGCAGTGCTGGACCGACACGAGCAGGTCGTCTGGATGCTTGTGCAGTCCTTGTTGCCGTTCAGAGTGAACTTTTAAGTAGACTGAGCTGCTGCATCAGTATCTCCAAGCCGCAACTTAACTAATCCGGCCGAAGGACATTTATTTGGTACTGTAGTAGTAAGAAATTTGCACTCTGCACCAGCATGTCCAAGAGCTGACCATGTTCCGATAAGTGGACGTGTGAGGAGATAAGTACATATAGGAGTGAGAGTGACCGCAAAAAAAAAAAAAAAAGATAAAGTAGGAGACCTGCAGTCCACCGTGATTTAAAAAAATAAAAAATAAAAAAAATTAACCCAAGTAGTTCACCGTCAGCGTCAGTCCACTCTGTGTTATTCATTTTTGTGCTATTCTCTTTTTTTCTTTTGAGCGAAATTTTTGTTTTCTTCTGAACACTGTGCAACTCATGTAAGCTGTGGGCCTGTAGAACATCGTATCAGCGTTACGTTTGGGACCAGAGGCAGCCATGTTATGTACATGGGCTCAAGGTCAACAAACGCGAGGGACCATTGCTAATTTTTGGCCCCGTAGACCTTGTCCCCTCCCCACCAGTGGATGGGTGAAAGAGATTACTGTATAATACAACGAAAACTCTAATTTTGATTTAAGAACGTAAGGCAGAAATGTCTCGTGATGAATTAAACAGGACATGCAGCAGTACAGCACCATTTCTTATTGTACAGATATATTCTCTGCCCTTCTCAACCGAACGATCGATCGACTTGTTCTGTGTGAGCTGCTGTTTTTGCCACACATCCTCAAGCACTGCTGCGGCGGAGGCCATGGATCATGAGCACGATTCCGGCGTGGAACAGCACGCACAGGCACAGAGCAAGCACGATGAAGCCCGTCCGGTAGGGTCCATCCACGCCGCCGCCGGCAGCGACGACGACGGCCGCCGAGGTGTCCCACAGTCCGACGAGCATGTTCTTCTTCATTTGTACACTTTCAGTTGCCACTAACTCCGGGCCTGCTCATTCACATAGATATAATAATTTACAGATATTTGTTATTAGTATGCATGTATTTGCATATCTAGCTTTAATAATTCACATGTTGAATTGTAATTTTATACATATGCGGATCTAATATCTTCCATGAAGGACGTCCACGAATCTTGTAACTTTTAAAATTTGTGGGTCACGAATTCCCGTAAAATCTATTATAGTGCTTTGCAGCCGGCTTCGTAGCTTGTATCTTGAAGCCTGCGACTACGAATGGAAAAAAGAATGCATATACGAAGAGCAGGAGGATGAGCTAGCTACTGGCGCACCTCCAATTCCGATCCCTTAGTTATTTGCCCTTGAAAAATTAAAGCTACCGATGGCACCTGACTTCTGACCGAACGAAATTAGCAGGAGCCGCGTATTTATAGACGGGGAGTCGACAGAATGCGTAATGATCGATGGTCTATGGACAGAGCCCAGCCAACTCGATCGCTCGCTCCAGTCTCTCCCGCCGTTCATGTTCAAGTAAAAGCGTAGTAGTAGAGAGCGCGACTGCGACGACTCTTCTGTGTGTGATCTTCGCTGGCTCGAGATCGCAGTATAACCTGTCTGTTGCCGATCCGTTTTTGGCTTGCAGCCCTACACATCGACGGCTTTGCTTCTTTCCTTCCGTTTGTCTGCAGCGAGCTTTACGACGCAGAGGATCAGGTACGTCCTCTCTCTCTCTCTCTCTCTCTCTTCAAGCCGATTGACTTGACGATTTGGGTGGTTGCAAAGCAAAGCATCTCTGTCTCTCTCTCTCTCTCAAGCACAGCGAGCTTCTCCTAATATAATACTGTATATTGTTGAAACAGGTTGATAAAAAGTATGCAATATACTATGCCCGAAACAAACATCAGTTACTATTGTTTTCTCCGTTTCAAATGAGAAATCAGCGCGCGGCGGCTGCTCTCTCCATTTGTTTCTTTTGTTCCTTGAGCACAAGAACGGAGAATTCTTCCGAACTGGCCCATCCGTGACATTTTGGGTCTGGTAAAGTATATATCCGGCCAATTTCTCCCGTGTTTCAAAGCCTGAATCCTGCTGGAATGTATTGCACGCGTAGAGTCTCGTAGTAGAAAGGAAGGAGATTCAGATCCAGGGCTTAAGGCATACAAAGTGTTTTTTTTTTTTCTTTTTTGAGTTCTTGGAAAAGGATCCCGTTGAATTGGAACGATAAGACGTAGCCAGAGTTCTTCATTCGCAAAAAAAAAAAAATCTGGAATCGGAACTAATTAAAACAGTTATTTTTCGGATATCCATCAAATCAGTCTTTTTTGACCCAGAAAATCGACTGAAACTGAGACTATATATTGCTACTAAGTGTTACAGTAGTACTAAGTAGTAAGTCCCTTACTTTAATAACAAACCAAATAAATATATGCCCAGTTTTGAGATATTGTGTGTGTGCGCGCTCGTGTTTTTCTTTTTTAAAAATTAAAAAGATGAAATCATATTCAGAATGTAGCTAGTGTCATGCACTTGTACTATAGTGGTAACTCCTTAAATTGCTAGGAAATCATGGGAAATCCTTTATTGATCATTCATATATAGTACGCAACAATAATATGATGGTGCATGATAACGATGATAACGACAACTCCAACAACACGAGACAGACTCTTGAGCATGCAGCAACAAGCGTGACTAGTATATATAAGACGAGAACGACTCGAGTCGCTAGTCAGAGATGGTGCTGAGCTGGCAATGCAAGTCGACGACATCGTCAGCACCCGTCTCCTCGGCGGCCGGCCGGTTCGCTTTATTCACGATGGACCGCGCGGTGGCGGAGTCCCTGCGTGATGAGCAGGATTCCTAAGTTGAGCAGGATGCAGAGAGCAAGCGCGAAGAAGGAGGTCGTTCCAGGCGGAGTCCCGGCGCCCTCCAGCTCCAGCAGGGCGACGGCCGCCGAGGCGAGGCAGAGCCCGACGAAGGCGAGAAAGTCCATTTCCTTCCGGGTGTTGATTACTGATGAACACCTGCTCATCGCCGTACGTAGAAAACCAAACTGGTTACAAAATGTTTTTTTTTTTGAGGACTTTTGTTGAGCTTTAAAAAAATAAAAAAACAAGATCATGCATCGTTTGTCCTTGCAGGAGGAGCAGTGTCCGGTGTGCTTTGGAGACGAGAGCATAGCCAAGCCTGATGGCAAGATATATATAGGAGTTGCAGAAAAAGAGGGGGGGGGGCGATGACCGGAACCGGACATGAGGTGAGAAAGGAAAAAGAGGAGGAACGTGGGCACGGGCCGCCACGGCAGGGAGGAGGAACGTGGGCACGGGCACGCAGGATTGAGGAGCCGTCCGCCCAGGAGATAGCAACAGGAGCAGGATCTTCGGTGGCTTTAGTGTGCTGCGGCCAGTTCATCACGCGTTTTTCTCCCATCCCCCTCTTGCCCGCATGCGCATAGGATCCCATCCATGCCCTTACGGCTGGACGACCTATAATATGAAGATCATTTTCATGTGAAGTCTCATGCGCTCCTTAGATGGTGGGCGGAGCCCACCAAAGCTTCAAGACGGGGCAGGACGAAGGAATCTTAGGAAAGCTCCCAATCCATTCATCTCCCTCAATTATAAAATGGGACAATCGTAGCAACTGAACTCACAAACTCGTCCATTTGATCCAACTAGGTGAATTGTTTAGTACATCTCCGGTTGAACAAACAGGTGCATGACAAGCAGGATTGGAGCAACTAATTAAGAGATTATCACAATTGCTGCTCACAGCACTTCTTGCTAAGGCGTATGCATTGTAGCTCTCATTTATACTAATATGTTGCAAACTTTCTCCCATTATCTAATTTTAAAAAACATTAATGCCTGCTCCCAGGGTTTCATGGCCGCTCCGGTCAGCTTTGATCCGAGCCATCTGAGAGGTTAGTAGCTCATGCACTCTTTCTTTCAGCTGGAGAGAAAACAGTATCAGTATAGATTAAGGCCCTGGAGGTCGCTACGAAAGGAAGCATACTGGATTTAGTTGACTCAAGTTGAGGCCGCCAAGAGTTACTTTACCTCTTTGATGCCAATTTCGCCTTTCACAGATACTTGAATGGCTCCTTCTGGACCAAATCTTTTGTATTGTGCTAGTTCATCATCATTATCATCACAATACAAGTTTGTTGGTGGTGTCTTTCCCAGAAGGTCATATTTAGATACAACATCGAGCCATAGGCGATCACCGAATCGTTCCTTGATATGCTTGTATGTGGTGTACTGCCAGAAGAGCATTACGTTAGCACAAAAAACATGTGATTTGGTTAAGGATACCAAGAGATTGGCAAAGTAAAAGAAGGATGTACCTGATCAGCTACTGAGGTCCCACAGTCTTCAGATAGATCGTGCACATACAGAACCGCAATTGGCAGGTAAGAAAGAACAGCGAGTGTCAATCTCTCTATGTTGTTTCTGTCATCTGTCAATCCACAGAAAAGGAACAATCAGAGCTTTCTCATACAGTGTGTTGCGAATGTGCCTGGTAAAAGCAGTGAAATAAATATCTAGAACGAAAAGGCCTGTATATTCATCGTAGTGTTACTAGGAACTATATTTGTGCTCTCTATTTTATCTATGCAAAAGAGAAAAACGATTCCTGGAAAGACTTTTTTTAAAAAAAGAAAATCATCACAGATTAGCATGAGAAAGACACATTTTCTAAAAAGTAAATGCTACAAGAACCAAAATCAACTCACCATCATGTCTTGTAAGTAATCCCGGAGTGTCAGTAACCTGCAAAAGGATATCTTTGTTTAACTATATAAATATGTGAGTAAACCAGGTGCGAAGTCTAATTATTAGGATAAGCAGAAAAGCAAATGCTTGAACCTGAAAACGTTCGTGATTGGACACAATGTGACCCATTAGAATCCCTCTTGTTGTGAATGGATAGCTGCAAACCTGCAGGAAAGGAAGCACATGACATGAAAAGGAATTAGCAATGAGCTAAACATAGACATGAGACCACCGATATCAACTCTCAAATGACGACACAAAACAAACTTAATAATCAGCACCAAAAAAATTATGCACTATTCCTAGAATGTAACTTCAAATCAGAAAAAAAAAAGATTCATGCTACTAAGTGAAGCCTCTCATAGATGCTCATTGCAGAAGAATTGTTCTTTAATAGACGAACGTATTGGTTAAGACTTAAGACATTACCATTTGATTGGAACTAGTAAGTAGCAACAACAACCAAAGAACAAGCCAATAAAGATGACGACAACTGCTTATACTTACATTACAAATAAGCAATAGATAACAGCTTGCTTGATATGCATTGATAGAGCAGGAGTTGATAGTTGTAGTTGCTTGTGAAACTGTCTACTATCTAGGTAGTTACAAGTTACATACAAACAACTAGGCTGAGTATTACCTCAGGTTTGCCTGACGATAATATGCGGACTAGTGATGACTTCCCCACATTGGGTGACCCGACAAGACATAGCGTTGGTATATGCAGATCAACAACGGGCATAGAGCGCAGAGCCTGTAATAACTCAAAGATTAGTCAAGAGGCACCTAGTCTAGGTATTAATCAAGTCAAAATTTATAAACATATATAATAGTGGATAAAATAGACCATGAGACACCACCACAGCCATTCTCTTATTGTCCAACTTGAACTGCCAGTTAGTACCTTTGCGACGTTTACTAAATCATCAATGGCATGCTTTCCATGCTGAAAAGCTTCTTCAAGCTTCTTTCTGCCCTGCAAAAATAAATTGAGGCATCAAAGTAGAGAACTAGCAATACAAGTATACAACCAGGGAAGATAAACTTACAGACAGATTTAAACAATTACCCAAAAGATACCGCCAAAAGATCATTAATAGGAGCCATTATACATGCTGAAAGCCTGAAACATAAACTAACCTCGGCGAGTCGCTCCTCTGCTTCACGTTTTGTTGTTGACTGTCAAATATATATCCGGAGTCAAAATACTTACGAGAAACCAAATAAGTTGTACCTAAATTCCCAGCTCTGGGAAATGATACAGAAGTAATTTCCAAATAAAAAAATCTTTCATACAGAGTAGATGCAGATCTAGAGAAACATACCAAATGTTTTCCTATAAATTCACCCTAGTTTGTAAGAGGAAGATAGACAATAATTTTCACAATTTTATGGTTTTATCATAGTCACAAGTGAGAAATTTTGAGGAAACTGGCCATGCACGTGCTAGAACCTTATTTACTTTTTAACCTTTTTCTCCTTTTTTACCTTCCATCATTCCTTTTGTCAATCATTTCTGTTTGGGTGCTTCACCCTTTTTACCTTTTGTTTGTTAGTTTTTTTTTTTCATCATTTGTCTTGTCTGTTTGCCTTTGTGTCTTGTTTGTGTTGGATCTCATGGGTTTCATCTCTAGCCTACCCCAACTTGTTTGGGACTAAAAGGCTTGGTTGCTGCTGTTGTTGAATAAGTGACAACCTTGTAAAAGATCAAAAGACTTGAAACCGAGCTACATAAATATTGCCATACTAACAATCACCTCATGAAAGTGCAACTGTGCTTCATAAATTTGCAAAGTAATAAAAAATCACTGGATTTATGCGTAGTTCTTAGTAAGATGGTTTGATAATTCAGACATTTACGGGTCATGATTTCAAATATGCGTGTACCAAAAAGGGCACTCTTGAATTCGGGATTCATGTTCCGTATTGTTCCAGTTTGAACAACATGACAGGTATATTATCTCCCAGGCAGTAAATCAATTTTGCAGTCAATATTCAATCCAGATGGATCTGAAGGCTGAAATAAATATAGATTGGCATGTATTCTAACCTTAGCACAGACCGAAGCATGTTGCTTTCCAACAGAAGTAATCCTTTTCCTGAGAGCATCCACTCGTCCTATAACCTGGCAAGGCACTACCAACAACATCATAATAACTCAACATGTACAATGGCAAGTATGATTCGTGCCAAGTTTGTAGATTCTTTTTCTACCATCATGGAAAGTCTCATACTCCAAACAAACAAAACAAAGTACTCGCAATACCTGCTCATAATAACCCTCCCCAAAAGTTAACTCAATAAGAGACCTCTCATAAGGATGCAAATGCTTTCTCTTAGGGAAGTTTTCTGTGTATGTTCTCAGTGGTATAGAAAGTTCCTGAGAATTGAAACCTCTCTCAGTGATCAAGAATTGAACATGGTCCGCAAGGTAGCACTGTCAAGTACTTACTTTCATCAAGGCATCAAGTTGTTTCGCACCTTTATTCCTTTCACGCTTAGCAATATTTGCTATACCTACAGTACAAAACAGATCATTAAGCAAATGTCTGGCCATGCCATGATAAAACCAAATAAGACAAAAAAAAAAGCTTTCCGATTTAACTGTGATAAGAAATGGAGGTTTGAAATATACCCTTGGTGGGGGGCACATTTCTTGATTTCCTTTGTGCTGACATAAGTAGATCAGTTGCAGGCATCACCATTGGTATTTTTTGAAATGCACCCACCCCCTCATGTCTCTGCAGTCCCTGAAAGACAAATAACACAACACCAATTAAGCGTTAGTACTAATTATGTGATGCATTAGTCTAACCAAGATATATATAAAAAGCATGCTAATAGACCTTGGTTAACAGTTTCCTTTGTGAAGGTTACTAGCCATTCTTTAAGGCCACAATATTTAGTTACACCAAGAGAAGAGAAGAGAACTTCAATTCACACATTTGAAGAAGCATCATATTAACATTATTTGCAACTTCCCTTAATTGTTCTTCCTAAAATAGGAAAGTTTCGCAACAGGACATGCTGAAACTTGTTAAAAATGATACATTAGATTAAAAAGTAAAATGTTGGCAGCAAAAGGACATGCTGAAACTCAGTAAACATGATACATGTTAATATGCTAAATAGGAAAAATCAGGACCAGGTAATTTAGTGTATTGAACTCCTCGCCGGTAGAATTGCCTTGCTAATGGAATGTTTGCAAAGAACTTACCTTTGCACTATCTAACTCTGCTTGTAATATATCATCTACCGTAGCATTACTTGCTGCAGAAAGCACCCGCCAGCACAAGTGGACTGCTGGAACCCCCGGTTCCAGAGATGGTAGAAAACCTGAGTTGCAATTAGCAAAGGTGAGAGGTATTCAGAGAACAGCACCTGGAAAATGATAATACAACAGTACAAACATGCCATTTTTTAGGAAAAATATAAATATGTGTATTGCTGGGTGGTATGGCTTTCTGCAAGAATGTTGCTCTTGGAGATAGCCGTTCCATTGAACACCTAGCAGGTGATCATAAGAGGTTAAATTATGGCACAACGGCAACCATTTTTCAGGTTTCGGTAAGGCAACTCCGGTAACTGGCAAGTACTAGTCACTCAATACATTGAAACTCAAAATCGTTCATGCTTCAGATGAAGCCCTGCCAGGGAATAAGTGCAGCGGCAACTGCGAAGGCGGTGAGCATTTCATCGAACACCCTACGAGCAAGACGTAGGGCGGCGAGGAGGGCAGAGACGACGAACCTGGCGGGAGGCGACGGTGGTGGGGGCCGCTAGTGGGCGCGGACTGAGAGCGGAGTGCGGAGCCTGTAGAGAGAGGAGGTGCTTGCCATGGCGGGGGCGACCGGAGCTGGGGCAGGTAGAAGGCTCGGCCTCCCGCTACCGCGCGCATCTCTGTTGGCAGTAGCTCGCTAGCGTAACCGGATACGGATGGATATTGAACTTCGGAGTTCGGATCGAGCCGGGAGCCGGGAGCCGTGGCCCGTGGCCCGACCCGTCGCCAAGCCTCCCTCTCTTCTTGCTCCGTCGATGAGGGTGCTAGATTTTTTTAAAAAAACAATAAATTGTTTGAGATTTGTGATTTATTTTATACCAACAACAAAGGTATAAATTTTAATAAAAAAGACTGAGTTTTAACTGCAAATCTAAAGCATGAAGGTAGGAGGGAATATGATCTTAGAGGTGAATACGGCAGCTGTAAAAAATGTTAAAAAAAAAAATGTGAGGACCGATAGGGCTGCTTTGTTCAATAGGGCTTCATTTGGTTGTTCCTTGTTTCATATGAATTGAGAAAATTTGAAGTGATTTGTGATGAAAAATGAATTAATATCTTCTTCAATCTCCTCCAATCCGTATGCACCGAGGGCTAGAGTGGAAAATGAAACATAAGAGCTATATCCTTTACTATCAAAATAGCTATTAGTATTCATGAATGTGAGTGTATGAGCAAATATTTTTAATCATCTTTTTTTATTAAAAATAGTTACATATAAATTTTATCAATATCATGATGATGTTCAGTGCACGTTTTTCATGAAAAAAAGAAAAAGAAGGAAAATCATGAGGATCATTGAATTTAGGGCCACTTTGTTTTGACTTTAAAAAAATCTGGATTGAGAATTTTGAAATTAAATTATCAAAATTTTAAAATATATAGATTGTTTGTTTGGATTTCACAATCTAGTTTCAGTCATAGAGACTACAATGAAACAAACTAAAATAAAAGTGCATCATTTCAAATTGTTAGATTGAAAGAACTGAAAACTGTAAGACTATCAAATCTGCTTTCACAACCTTTTATTTCACAATTTAGGTCGTGGAACTTCACTAATCTGCACGAAACAAAGGAACCTCAGCCGTGCGTGTTCGTCGGAAGCCAGCATCTGGTTCTGGGCAGTGAGTTCATGAGCTATAGCCCACTACCCCATTCACGACTTTACCTCGTCTGACTCCGGCGAGGGTCGATCCCCGCAAAACCGAACATGGAGTTCATCGACGACTGGGACTCCCAGTCCCAGCCGCGCGCCCGCGTCGTCCACTCCAGCGCCAACTCCACACCGTCTTCCTCCTCCACCACTGGCAAACCATCCCCATCCCTGCCCCACGCCGCCGCCTGCGCCGCCGCGGCCATCCTCCTCCTCGCCGCCGCGTACTATATCCCCGCGGATTACCAGGTCTTCACCTCCCTCCTCGTCTGGATCGCCGCCTCTCTCCTCCTCGCTCCCTTCGCACCCGCCTCCGCCACCGGCGGCGACATCTCCGTCGGCCGCGGCCGCCTGCTCCCCTCCCCGGAACCGGACCAAGAACCAACGTCGGATCATGCGCCCGTCCCCCGCCGTGGTCGTCGGCAGAAGCCGACCCCGCCGCCTCCATCACGGCCCTCAGATCCGGTCACTGCTCCTGCGAGACCGGCTGCATCGCCACAGCAGCTGCGGGAGGCTGCGGCGGTCACAGACAGCGGTGAGAAGGAGGAGGACGCCGGCGAGTGGACCGACCAAGAGTTGGAGATCCTCCGGCGGCAGATGGTGAAGCACCCCGCGGGGGAGCCCCAGCGCTGGGAGAAGATCGCCGCGGCTTTCGGCGGCCGCCGCACGCCGGAGAGCGTCATCCGCGCAGCGAAGTCCGGCGCCGCCGCAGCCACCGGGGGCTCGTTCGAGCAGTTCCTGCGCAAGCGAAAGCCGCTCGACCCTAGGGCTGAGGTGGCGGACGCAGATGGCAATGCCGGAGGTGCTGAGGGTGGGGACAGTGCTTGGAGCGCCGGGGATGACAGGGCGCTGCTGAATGCGCTCAAGGAGTTCCCTAAGGACACGGCAATGAGGTGGGAGAAGGTGGCAGCCTCTGTGCCCGGGAAGACGAAGGCTGCTTGCATGAAGAGGGTCACTGAGCTCAAGCGTGACTTCAGGAGCAGCAAGTCGGCGGTATCATAGGAAAATGCTTGACTGCCAATTTTGAGGTGAGATTGCTGCATCCTTTCCTTCTTTGCAGAAATGCTTCAATTGAACCATTGATTGCTACTAGATGCTCATGCTAGTGTTATATTTTCCAATTCGTTACTTAAGAGATATTATGTTGATTGGGGGAGATTGTAATCTATTGCTTGGTCGGTAGGTCCTAAGCAATCGGAAGTCTTAACTGTCAAAGCTTCATTTTCCTTTTGAAATGGTGGCATGGTGCAATTTCTGTGAGCCTGCCGCCTCTGAAGTCTGTCCAAAGAGATTATATGAATACAACTTGTTGATCTGAGACATGATTATTTGACTAAACATATTTACACTACTGGACATGATGAATATATTTAGGATCAGTGTGACATATGTGGTTAGCTGGTTGGACAGTCTGAAACATTTCAGCCTTATTACCACAATAAGTTACTAGCAGGATTTATGAAGTATACCAGCCTCCTGCAGAACCGCACTGGAGGAAGAAATATCCTTACTGTCGTTGAAACTAAAAGATGGTTAGTCCTTCACAGAAAAAAAAATGGTTAGTGTTAGGGTCTGTTTGGCATAGCTCCAGCTGCAAGGTCTATACTGGAGTTGAAATTTATAAGATAAATGACTCAACAAATATAATCTTAATGTATTTAGAGCTCCAGCTCCATGAACTTTCTGGACCTCAGTATGAACAGCTCCAAGAACTCCCAAGAATTTTCTGAAGTTGGAGCTCTGCCAAACTATGCCCCTAATATGGTTCCATTTTTGTCTTCCATATTGTCTAAACATTAATAGAATTATATGTGACACCACCACCAACAACAACGACATATAAATAGAATCATATGTAACAAAGAAAAAAATATAGTCAACCAACCTAGGAGGAACTAGGTGGCATTTTATTACGAAGAAATAGGTACTCAAATTCGCGTCGAAAAAGACTTGAACCTGGGTGGTCATGGACTCAGGGTGTACATCCTCTGATCCACGATTCCACACCCTTAACCAACTGAGCCTCCCAGTTCCTAATGTGTACAAAGCATATCATTATTCTTGAATTGTATCCTTGATTGGGATAAGATTTTGAAAAAGGTAAGTGTGATACATTCTATTTGAAATGGTACATGTTGTCTAACTCATAAAGGATCCATATCATTGATAAGTACAGGTATTAAAGATATCTGTGCATTATGCAGACACCCTATTTTTTTGATAGGTGATGGCATCAATTGTGGGTATCCTTCACGGTGCAAACACCATGGCTTTAAGTCACCAAGTTGAGCCGAAAAAAAATTCTGAAAACAACATGATGTAGTCTACCTGTGGAATCTTGCATCAACCTTTATGATTTTTTAGACTGAAAAAATGTGTTTGAAGAAAAAACCAAGCTAAATTTTCTGTGAATTTTCTCATTTGGTTGCTCTTATCCTAATTGAGATGTGAACTTGAATTGGACAATGGAACATTTCATGTTCATTCGATGCACAAATTAGAAGTGTTGCATTGGTTCTTCGTACTTTAATCAACGACTTCTGAATGCGCAACAACAGAATGTACATTTCTGGTACTGTTTTGTCGCATTCTTTTTGTGTCAGTGAGCACTATATATTTTCTTATTCTAATATCTTTCACAATATATTTCAGGTATGTTACTGAATTACTGGTGAAATGACACACTAAAAGCATCACTATGAAGGAGGGTACGAATTTATACGACAGATAATGTATTTTTCCTATTGAATTCAGAATCAGAAGAATTCTTCAAATTGAAGGGACTCGTTAGACACACGTGGAACAAACAGGTGGGCAAGAAATAGAACATGCTTCTCTGTACGTTCCATCAGACACCAGGCACTACACAGATTTTGTTTATTTGTTGATAGATCCAGGACTGCTTGTTTCATCATTGTATAATCCCTGACACTAAGCCCGAGTTTTCCCGTTTAGTATATGTAAGTGGAGACACTCGGATCGTGACTCAGTGGGCTACATTTTCTAGAGCCACACGTGGCATCCCGTGAAACAATTCAAAATTGGTAGAGAGACAGGTCAGCACATTTTTTCCATTTCAGCTGCGTCCATCCAAAGAGGATAAGAATAAATTGCACACTGTTTTTGTATACGTATGTAGTGGTTGATGCTTTCCCATGAATAATTAGAATCGCTAAGGAACAAGCTGTGTATGGGCGGTGGCTCGTCTCGCGTAAGCACAAACTCAGACGTGTTAAACGTCTAGTAACCTTTAACAAAATCTATATAATGTAATCTGGTTTAGTAGAACAGCACTCTTAAATCTCTGAGTAACTCACTGGCGGATATCATAAAAATTGTTGAGAATAACCTATAGTAATTCAAAATTGCTAGTACAGCGTAGAATACTCGTAACTACTCTAACTTTACCAAAGGAAGTACTAATATGCTTACATGCCACATAACAAAAATTAGCATGCTATTGGGACTTTATTCTCATAAATTAACATGCCACGTAGAAAATATTAATGACGTATCATCTCATTTAAAATAGGAGAGTCGGATTTAATAATGATGAAATCACAAATACACTGTTATACTAGACCATAAAACTGAAATAAAACCTCTACTGAAAATAATTTATTTTATCTTCATATATTTCATAAACTATTATTAGTCATTTAGATGTACTCCCCATTCAGTTTTATGTGTTGTTTCCGACAAAAAAATGAACTAGCCACGACTGCGGTCGACGACCGGAACGACAGTTAAAAAAAACAATTGAGGAGTAACATTTAAGTGATAGTAGTCATTTACTAGATGTAACTACTTTGCATTGAGATAACACATAGTTTCATTACATGACATTTCAAAAAACCGTCGATGCAATAAACAAAACAATGAAATTCTTTTACCGGAACTCCCCAGTGGTATTAAACTCCTCGTTGCGGATCCCCGCGGAAAATAAAAAACTACGCGCCACGTTGCTAACCACGTGGCCACCTCCATCTTTCTCTTCTGGTCGCTCAAAGAACCCGACGAGTTTACAATTCCCAATCCACCACCCAGCCTTCCCACTCCGGGCAGCCCAGGCGTCCTGCTCGATTTGTCCGCTTTCAAATTCGATCGAGAACGTTGAGTTCCGCAGCCCAATCGACCAAAGGCGCCTCCTTTCTGCCGAATCCGCCACACCCATCTTTGATACGCCGGGCCGTGGAGATTCCGGCGTGAAGTGAAGAAGTCTACGCCGCGTGCTGAGAGCGCTCGGCCATGGCCATGGCCAACGCTTGCAGGGGATTCTTACAATGGGTCTTCAGGGTGCTCAACCTCGTGGTCATGGCGGTCGGGCTGGCCATGGTGGGCTACGGTCTCTACCTCCTTGTGATGTGGCTACAGGTCCTGCCGACTCCGCCGCCGCCGTTGCCCCCGACGCCATCCCCTCCGTCACCGTCGCCACCATCGCCGTCTTCTCCATCACCGTCTCCGGCGGCTGTGGCTGCCAGCGACGAGGTGGTGCTGCTCGGGAGACCACTGCTGCTTCTTGTTGATGCGTCCCTCTCTAATGGAGCATCGGAGAGGCTCTCCACTGCCTGGTGCGTGATCTCTTCTCCTGGCCTCCCTATTTCTGTGCAGCTAGGATTTTTTTTTATTATTATTATTCATGACACCTCATGCAACATCTGAAATTTAAGGAACGCAGAAGGCCGCACCTGTTCTTTGAGCCAATTGCCTGAACTTGCCATTTATTAATGACTCGATTGCAAATCATCGAGGAGAAAATGACATTAGTATGTAGTAGTTGAAGTACGGATCTTCGTTCCCTTTTCTGCATGAATAGTAGTCCATCCAGTTTTGAATTATTGATTTGTTAGTGCAAATTAAAAACCGGAGTTGAGTAGCTATGGAATTTCCTTACTGCATCGTGGATATTAACATCAATTAGGAAAGAACGTGTCTTTTTTTTTAATTTTCTGAAACTGATGTACGTCGGCAAAAATAAATGTGTTCGCAAACGCCTGCTAACGCTTCAATTTGTGCTCCTCATAATAACAGCATAAGATCAACAGGAGTGCTCCTGGGAGGTGTTTACATGGCCACTTTTTATGTAATTTAATTCACAGCTTTCTGTTTATATGCGAGTGGTCATGCAATATGTTCCACCTCTGTTATGAATTAGGATTACACATTGCGTATCATGTTTTGGACTTTTGTTACGACCCTGCTTTTCACTTTTTCATATTCTTTTGCAGGTTTATTTACACGTTTATTGGTGTTGGTATTCTACTCTTTATCACATCGATCGTTGGTTGTGCTGGAACTAAAAGCGGGTGCTGCATGTCTACTGTATCCACATCAATATAGACTAATATTTATCAACACAGTATCATTAGATGTGTTGGTATCTGGATTTAATTTATGTTTCTATGGCGCAAACTATCAAGTAATACTGCTCAGTGTAGCAAAGAATAAATCATAGCGATCTCTTAGTCATGACAATATCAATTAGAGCTTCAACTTAATTTATTCATTAACAAAAGTATCATATATAGTTCTATATGCTTTCTTGCATCCTGCTTTCTGATTTCCTACCCCACACTCAATTAGCAACATGGACCTATCCCTAGTTGCATGTCATGCTTTCCTTAAGATTTGGAACAGTATTCATTCCTCATTATTTTGTTCATACTGGTTGAGCTTGCTGCTGGGGGCTTCATATTCTTCAACCATAACTGGAAAGAAGTAAGCGAAGTCTTGAGCGTGTTTGGCATTATTCTTTCTATATGCTTTTTTTAATTATTATTCTTATTTTTCAGGTGGTTCCAGACGACATAACTGGTAACTTTGACATGATGTACAACTTTTTGAAAGAGAACTGGAGAATTTTAAAATGGGTTGCACTTGGAGCTGTTGTATTTGAGGTAACAGAGAAAAAACTGAACAACTTTGGGATCCTCGATGTAATGTGATAGGAACATTTTGGTCTTAAAAGATTTTGTATATTTATTAAGTTTGTTTACATAATAACCTATATATCTAGTCTAAATTTGTTACCATGAATAGTAAAAGGTGAGCCAAATAAGAGCATTGATACTATTAGTTGTGCAAACTCAGTACCGTCTTACCCTTCTTTTGGTTCCAATTTTCTTTTGGCAAAACAATTTTGAAAATTTTGTCAAAACATACACTGGTGATATGCTCATTATGCACTTTGGCTAAAATGCTTTATTTTATTTGGTGAGTTTTAAAGCAGGACGCCCCTCTTGACATGTTAATATCCTCTTAATGCCACTCTATATTGTCTACTGCTTTGTTCTGTGCCAATTTTTCCAATTGTAGGTTACTGGGTTCTAGTATTTGGGAAAAAAAAATGAAGTAAATTTGCTTATGGTCTTTCCTTTTCTTTCAGGTTACCTTCATGATTTTAATAATGAGTCTAACAAAAGAAATGTTTGTTTTGGCCAAGATGCAAAATTATGAGTATCTGTTATGTATATTTGTTACACATATCACTCCTTAATTTAAAATTTGTATGTTTGTTACAAACTTGCCGATGCGTTACAGATTTGTTGCAAGTTTAGCATAGGGACATGTACAGACTCAAGTATCTGTCATGCATCATTATATGTGGCAGTATTTTAATTACACAACACCCTGGGTACTGCACCAATGCACCTTACACAGGGAACGTACTTGGAAATAATTGCTGTTTCTGGTGAAACTGAAAGAAATTGCACATAATTCAGTCTCTCAAATAATTTGTACATGCTATTAAATGTTTGTAACCCCAATATGCACATATATATTAAATTTCCGTTTAATTTTTTCTTGTGTTCTCATCACTCTTTGCCTCATCTTTTTGTTTTGCAGAATATTATCATCTCGTGTATTTGTTCAGTTTACAGAAGTAATAGCAGTAAATGGTTCTAATTCCTCTTTATTTTTTGCAGGCATTGTTGTTTACTGTAGCTATCATAGTACAATCAGCCAATCAGACTGATTATGACACTGATGATGAGTATATCGGGCGAAGATCTGGACAGACTGGACTACAGCAGCCATTGATGAATCAGCAGCAAGATGGCAACGATCCTCGGGCGCCCAATCTTGACTACCGCCCAATTCGGAATGACGCTTGGAGTCAGAGACTCCGAGAGAAGGTATACTATCCTTTCTAATACTACTTGTATTGCACTCATGTTGTTTCTTTTTTTTTTTTCTAATACTGATGTCATATATTGTGGCAGTATGGGGTGGATAACTTTGATCCAAACAGGTTTCAAGAGGCCACGATATCTCCTGCTGAACAGCGAAGCCGATGCACAATTCTCTGAGGCTTGGTGGTTGACGTTAAGTCAATCCTGAGTGGTTTTGAGTTTTTCAGCCGTGCAATTACATCAACTCCCCGAGGGCATGTGGCTGATCCGATGTTCTCCAGCTGTGTAGAATGTACAGAGCATCGCAGTCAGTCAATTGGTCTATAACCAGAACTGTACCACTAGACACGGATTCAGGCGCTGCTGCATCCTTCTGGGCTTTGTAATAAATACTGAACCTAGTTCTGTTACCAAAGATCATGCTCTGTTGTGTATAAAACCTTGTGTATGAAATGATTAGCAATCTATGCACCGTATTTGAATCATGACATGTTTGTTGCATGAAACCTCATGTTGTCGGATATCTTTTGTGAACATCTGTAGATGTTTCTTTCTAGTCTTGCAATAATTGAACATAGCTCCGGTGATGGACAACATACTGCACATCTGAAAATTGGATGTGTTCGTCTGGCCCAAAAACTGAAAGGTGTTCCCTTTTCATAGACTACTGAAGCATGCATGTGTGTGGTGCTCGATCGACAGAAACCAGTCTATCTTCTGGATTGGTATCTTCCAACAAACATCAGGATCAAAACTAAAGAAAATGCATGGTTTTCAAAACACAGTAATGTTTGGTGCGTTGTGCAGTCTGTTCCGTAACTGTTTGCCTGCTGTTGCCTGCCGACTCAATTGAACATCAATACCTATGCTTTTAGCCTTTTATCATTATATGGTGGGCTTCTGAACTACTGTTTGCATAATGTTCTCTGATATGTGATAGCTCAATAATTGGATTGGCCATCACAGACTCAGTCCTTATCAGCATTGTTCACTAGGGGCTGGAGACTTTTTAGTCCAAGCTGAAACGCACCACATGGCATCAGTACCTGCTGTTGCTGGAGAGGGTTCAAATCCTGCAATAATAGCTGGATAATTCGAAGAAGTAGTGGCCAGGAGTCGATCAGGCAAGTGTCCCAGCAAGCAACAGTGTTTCTTGATCGCCTATGTGATGTATCATGCACCCTTTGATTGCAGCATAAGGATGCCATGTTGTCGTGTCTCATTGGTGAACAGTGACAGCAATACAGCATTATCGATGCTTTTATGCGCCCGCACCAGTGTTTGCAGTTCAGTCCAAGAATTGGCACAAGACAAACATTAGCCAAACAAGTTCATCACAAAGTGAGGATGACAATGACCTATCGTAATTCACAATGAACATTCAGAAATGCATAAACATCATGGTTTCATGTATATGTCTGAATCAGTTTTACAGACAAGTCGACAAAGTTGAGCGCTAGTTATTCCAAAACTCTCATTTATTCCATGTGCACGCCGGGTCCAGCGAAGGAAGGCAGGCAGAAGCCGGGAGAAGGGAGATCAAGGAAAAAATTGCTTCAGGGAATAACTCTATACATGTGCTCTAAGCATCCTTTAGAAGCTGCCTACAGTGGTGGTATCAGTATTTTCAGGAGCTTCAGGTGCTTGGCTTCTGCTCTGCACCAGGTGAGGCCTGTGAAAGAGCAAAACGGGTTACTTTATACGCAATTCAAGATGCGTTACAATAACATCTGCACTCATGCTAACTTCCTAGAATGTGTGAACTAAGTGATTTGATAATGGATACATACCCCAACTGATGTCACAAAATTGCAGACTGCACATTTCACAGACCTAGCACCATACTGGTACATGAGCAGCATACGGCAGTTCCCGCAATTTACATGCGCAACTTGATTTGCTGGGCAGACAATTCAGACAATGTCTTAAAACTCATGCATATCTTAAAACTTTGAACAATCATAGATGATACAACTTTACAGCACGATGCTTTTCGTGCTTCCGGGCATCTTTACGATATCTTAGTTAATAACTTCATCTATTTGGCAGACTAGAGTAGTTCTAAAAGATATTCATCAAACAGTTTTTAGCTTTCTGAATAATAACCCATGTTGATGAATGTGACTTCTAGATATGCCAAAAGTATGATGTTAGATGTTATCGGCAGACTAGTAGAATTTCCAACCACTGAATATATTCCCTTTTTTTTTTCTTTTCTTTTCTTTTCTTTCTTTTTTTCTGAAAACGCAGGAGCACCCGCTTCATTGTATATCGGAATATGTTCTTTTCAGAAGGAAATTTCGCATACAGGAATCAAAGGCCACAGAATATACTTTGAACTCAGGAAGAGGAGGAATAATAGCTTGGTTGTTGTACCTTCCATAGCCAGGTTAACAGTGTGGCAACAAGAACATTGTACACTTGTTGCGCCACGTATGTACATCAGGAGTGTGTGGCATCCTCCACAAACCAACTGCGCCATCTCAGTTCCTGCACCAAATGCAGGTGGCTGATTTAACTCAGAACATATTGCATCTCAGGGCAAGTAATATCAATGAACTAGCAGCTTTTCAGAAAACTTTATAGCTTATTCACGCAATGCCTCAGCGCAACCAGATCTCTGAACTGAAGAAAATTCAGAATATCTGTGTCTGTAAAGTTTGCAAGATGCAAATGCAGCAAATGCTCTTTCTTGTGCCAGTATCAAATGTCATAGACTTCACTAATGCTGATTATTCAGAAATGCAGCCCAATGCTCAATTCTTTGTAGAAAAAATGAGGGAAGTGACTGATGAGCATACCCGGAGCCAGCACAGCGGTGACGGTACTACACACTGCGCAGCATACCGATGTTGCACCGGCTGGATACATGAGAAGATTCCGGCAACCGGTGCAGACAAGCTGGCTTTGCGCCCCTGAAATTTGCAGGCCAGAACCACATTCAGTGACTGAATTTTCAGTTCTAAAAATTGGATTTTTCTTTTCAGATAGCCATTTTCTGGCACGGCAACCTTAAAATAAGCAGAGAAACTTCCACGGTCCCATTCGTGGATTACTTTAGCATATCTTTTTCTGCAAAGAACTTTGCGAGCAGAAGAAACTGCTCTAATTCTGAACCAGAAACTTTGTGGAGTTTTTTTTTTTTTTTTGCGATAAGAAACTTTATGGACTGTATGACAGACACTTGCTGATAAAATAATAATCTTTCGAACCCAGACACGCCAACGACATGCCAAAATTAACTGTATTGCGGTTCTTATTGAAGAAAGAAGTTTACCATTGGGTGGTGTAAAAGGCACAGGAGGAGTTGGATAGGGAGCAAGGGGAACCGGCATTGCCGTGCCGGCTGCCTTATCCGACGACGCTGCGCGTGGAAACTTCGTGGGTTCCGGTGGCTATCAGGCACCAGAAACCTGCTGCTTTCCCCTGCATGAAACCCTGTAAAAGCGCAGGAGAGGCTCGTGAGAGAGACACTTCAGATATGAACCCTAACGAAAATACGCTTCAGGTGCTCTCAAGTTCCTTATCTAAAAGTATGCAAAAAAAACAGCTCCTTATTAAAAAAAGGTGCTCCGAAGTTAGTATAAAAAAGTGCAAAGAAAATGTGAAGCGAAATGCTCCACCCGGAACAAGCAGCTGATTCTCCAAACGCAACTCAAGAGAAATCTGCCAGGCTCCATTACAAAATCTCATCCAAATCTGATGTCCCAATTCCATCAATTTTTCTGTGGTGACAACCCAATTCCATTGTTGCATACAAGAATTGCTCCATGTGGGTAAAATCAAAAGCCAACGAAACTTGAATCTTTACTGGTTTGAACAGATTTGACATAGCAGTCAGGATTTCCATGCATGGCCACATTCATGAAAACTGTTTGGCATTGCTGGCCTAATAGAAGACTGTAAAAAAGCTTAGGATAAGGTTGGGGGTCACAGAAGTCATAGATAATCCCTTGGCCCAAAAGAACAAAGGAATGCATGCTATCCCACAAAGAAAACAATTAAGAATAATCCAAAAGACAGAAAAAGGCGAAGGGAAGAAAGATTAAAAATCCATATGTTGCAGTTACCAACCAAACATCAACACATCCAAAAGGCAGGGAGAAGGAAAACAATGAACAAGTTGATTCTTTCAAATAAAACAATGAACAAAAGGAGAATCAGCACCTAATATTAATGTTTATATGGCTACCTCATGCGTTAGAGCAGTTCATAAGTTACCATCTCTCTCTCTCTCTCTCTCTCTGACTGAGAGAGGTTGACAAATTTATAGGGGAGAAGAAGAAGAAGAGAAGAGGCATATGACAGGGGCGGCCAAAAAGGTGCGTAAAAGCTTCTCACGGCTTTCAGGGACTTTTCTTTCTGCGCTAATTTTTTTTTCTTTGTGAAATATTTTTCCAATATTTTTTATGGTCAGTATCTGCGATTTAAGATTCTCTTAAAAGATGCTGCTCAACAATACACAGTAACTGAACATTTCTGTGAATCGCTTACTCCTCAATGCATTATGTAATTACGTAAATGTTCAGTCCATACAAGAAAAAGTATTTTTACAACCCAATGAAGTAAAAATGCTCATTGTTAGAGAATGTGGCAAGATCTGAAATAATTTGTATGTTATGGAAGGGTATGATATCCAAACAATATGGATTCTATGTAAACAATCAATGAGATTTAATATAATCATCCAATTGTATAGTAGTTTATATATTCTCATATTAAGGGTGTGTCTGTTTTAGCTCCTAGAGTAGCTTTTAGAGCTGAATCTAAAACAAAGATTTATTTTAAAGAGTGATTCTTGCTGGGAGCAGATAGGAGCAGTTATAGAAAATGAACTAGAAAAATTGTTTTGATGGAAGCTGAAAATTGTAGCTTCTTCCCACTCCCACTCTTGCATGTGGTCCCTAATTTAAGAAGAACCTATTTTAATAAACATTTTAGCAACTTCTGCTCCTCCACTTGAAAGAGCAGTTTTATTTGGAGAGCTGAAGTTGGAGCAGTTTTTTGAAGAGCAGGAATCAAAACAAATAGATCCTAAAAGTGAGAGGCGAAAACATTGTTCTCTCGTATATTAAAGATTTTGGATAATAGTATCTCTCTGTATGTTTAGAACCAATCACAAATTTGCTTTCTGGATATTCTAGTTGTCTTCTATGCAATTGTTCCTCGAAACAGGTACACCTTGATTCATTGAATTACAGCTCAACTAACATGAGAATGACGCCAAATCAATCGCATCCAGTGTTCCAGCCCACAGTTCCAAATATGATCATAAGACAAAGGAAAAAAAATGTAAAAATTAAATGTTAACAGGTTTAAGGGTGGACAGGTCAGTAAAATCAATATAAACCTCAAAACGAATAAGGAGAGAAACAATGGGAAAGGACTGAACATTTCTATATCCGTGTAATACGCACGAAAACCAGGCTGGTGGCCTACATTGCAGTGAGACGAGACGCCAGTACTCCACGTTTTGTGATGCTGAAAATAGCGGCCGAGGATGTGCCACGTGCACACCAGACAAAGTCACGAGGCTCGTACACAAAACTCTGGGGCCACGCACGTTATCGCACAGTAAAAGGGGTGGACTACGGCTATGGCGAGCACACGAACTGATCACTTCAATGATGGATCGGGCACCCACTTCTCCATTAGTATGACAATTTAAATAATTCAACTTTTTTTAAGAAAACAACAACATTTATTATACAGACGTGGACCCACTAAAATATACTAGTAGTACTCTCACTCAACTCTTCCGAGTACAGTACGTCTTTTATAGCTTGATGATGATTTTCATGGTTTATTTTGAATACTAGAATATATATATATATATGACACTATTTTGTTGTTATATACTCCCTCTATCCCCATAATTCCTTAACATTAGACTATGGCACAATGAATAAGAAAATAAAATACTATCATTAATTCTCACTAGTAATTAACCCATGTACCGTAATCTTGCGTGCATGTAGTTACATGTAACCACTAATTTTATTTGAGACCATCAATTTCTTTGGAAATACGAGGAATTAGTCTAGTAATAAGAACCAATAATTAGTCCAATGTTTATACGAGGAAGGTTATAAAATTTTTTATTTTTTATAATACTAAGAAGATTATGGGATGAAAGGAGTATTCTAGTACTTTTGATTTTTTTTAATTTGTCATTCCAACCGGTCGAATACACTTGCCTTGCTGTTAGTTCAGTTTTTTTTTCGAAAACGACAAAAGAAAAACGAATGGAGGAGTACTGCAGTATTATATCATTCACAAACATCACTTACATGTTAATAAATTGATGTGAATCAATAAGTCATTTACAATAAATGCCAATAGGTTCTTATCAAATTGTTATCTAGTTCATACACATTTTAGGGTAAAAAGTTCGTACACAAACACCCTTATAAACAATTGACCTCTCGCTAATGATGTGATGTGTGGTATAGTGGAGGTCGAGCCGAATCGCTTGCTCGGATGAGAATTGAGAACTGCATCGCCTTGTCCATCCATATGCCTCGGTACCTGAGACAAAAGCAAGCACGCAGGACGTGTGGCTGCCAATGGGCACGTCCCTATTGGTAGATCCCCCACAATCTCTTGCACCCCCAACATGTGAATAATTGGAATCCTCTGTTTTTACACAGCACACAGCAGACACTGCAGCACCTCGCCATCGTGAGATCATAATCATATCCATGGAAAGAAAGATCTAGCAGAACAAGAAAAAAATTAGCAGACTAAGACTTCTTTTGTGGACAATATGATGCAATACATTTTCTGTAGTAGATATACTACAAATTTTAGTTGGAATTTAAGTCAAATGTTAAAAGTTTAGGAAAATCGTTGTATGTGATTGGTTACATTGTTTGTCCCTATATGTCACTGATTGATGAAACACAAACATCTCTTATATGTCATCGTTTTTAAACTTTTATCCCTTTTATGTCATTATCTTTCTATTTTTAATTTTTTATATATGTTAACCCTAAAAAAAAGGTTTACTCCTCGAATTGAAAAAAATCATAACAGACTTCGCACCACCTCCCTCCTCTATTCAGAAGCCCCGTATACAGATCAACAATCATCCTTGTAGCGCAACGGGATCCTCTGACGTTCGTCAAGATCACGGACATGTGAGTCTACACGCAGCTACTCAACTGCGATCTGACGAACGTCAGAGGAACATGTTCCTATCTGACCACCTCATCTCTAACAGCTAACCACACTCATTATGACACCCTCACCATCACCGTCCACCCACCCCCGTGCCCTTCAATCTCTATGCTAGGGAGACCATTGAAGCCTTCAAAAAACCCAAATCCTTAACCCTAACCTCCTTGCTCTTCTTGGGCGAGGTTACGTTGATAGCTTGCGTTGTCGTGACTTCGTATGTTATGGGTACGTCGTGACAAGGATTTTTTGGTGTTTTTTTTTAAAAAAAGAGTTTCCATTTGCTATATACTAGTATCACTACCTCTGTTTTTTAATTGTTGATTCTTTTTCGTATAAATTTGTACTTAAAAATCAATAATTAAAAAATGAGGTAGTAATTAGCACGAGACTGCTGTTGACTGTTATCACAGTGCCGTGTCCACAAGGTCGTGTGTGAAAGCACCCTGAGAGGAGGAAGCCTTGTGCCCGGAATGGCATTACCCCCAGCTATAACCACCCGCCTCCAGAGTGGATAATCGGATAAGGCAGGCAGCCAACACTGACCCGTTCCTTTCTCAGCACAGGACTAGGACTAGTACTAGTAATTGTCAAACACTCTAAAAAACACGGCAGGCAGCAGGCCGCTGCAAGACTCTTCGGCACACCAGAAACAGTAGTGAAGGCTGGATCGCTGATCGCTCTTTCATCCATTTTTTCAACACCATTATTATTATTGTTGCTACTAATAGTAACTTGCCGTGCTAATCTCTGTTATTACACCGCACGCAGAGTCATGTCTTGGTCGTCCTCATCGTCTCCCGGCAGATCTCACTCAGAGCGAGGTGGTGGTACTACTACTGGCTCTCGTTAATGGCGGATGCAGACATCTGTTGTGACGCGCGTTCGTTGGGAGGTGTACTACTGCACGGTATGTGTGCTGGCTCCGAGTCATCCACGTCCTTATCAGATGGCCGGTAGTACGATACGAGCCTTTCTCGAGACCTGACGGTGAAAGGGAGCTGCTGCTGCTGCTTGCTCATCTCATCATCTGTATCGAGGTCATGCATGAGTTATGAAGAACTCACAGATACTTACTAGTACTACTACTTTGTTTACTGTTTCACAATTTGTCGAAACTAATTATTCCCGTTGGGCAATCATCATATGTTTATTATTTTGACAATGTAATTAAGCTTCATTGTCCTTATTACAGAGGCAAGTGTTTACACGTATGTGGCATCTAATCAGCGATTTCAGCTAAACATGCACGTACACTCTGACGGCGAAACCGTGCCACGTCAAATATATAATCACTCGTTCTAAATCAGAGGGCGGCGGCGGCGGCGCACACAGACTGCGAGTGTGGTGTACTGGTGGTGTGGAGTGAAAAAAAAGGGAGCAGAATGATGAGCAAAAACGAGAGGATAAACACGGGAGTTTATACATATATCGCTCTAATCTGGGCCACTAGCTAATAATTCCAGATTTGCAAGCAAAAAAATATCGGCGGCGCGAAGCCGGCCGACGAGTTCTTCTGTGGTCAAAACGGCGAATGGATTGCGTCCGGCTAAAATCTCCCGTTACATCTCACCGCCGCAGCATAGAGGATGAGTAATAATGAACACGACAACAAGAACAAGAAAAGGGCGAGTTATGCCGGGTTCTGAGACTAATAAAAATAAAAAGTCCATAAACTTTCAGTATTTTTAGCAGTAGTATCTGATTGTCTTTCAAGAAAAAAAAACAGTGGTATCTGAATGTTTTTGACACTGTTGGGCTGAGAAGGCAGATGGACAGTGCAGGATCTATCCAGCCCTCTCTTGATTATGCTAACCATCAGCCACTGTTTTTGATGCTGCATAGATCAATGAACTCGAGAGAGAAATTACAAGGGACGCTGGCTGAGGCTCCTTGCCTTGCCGATGTGCAATCCGTTGCACCTGCAGTCCTAGAGGGACCAGGCCCTCCCCTAGCTCCCCTGCTGTCATCAGACTCAGCCATATACTAGCATGCCTGACGGGTGGGGCACGCCGCAGTAGCTGCGGCCGGGGCACTCCATCCAACAGTTCCTGCCGGTCGACGAATATTCCGACGGGCCGCGTCGCACTCCGGTCCCCTGCCGCCGACGATCGACGGCCACACGTTTCTGAGGGCGCGTCTTACACTGGCAACTTGTCCGTCACCAGGGCGCGTGACGGCGTGAGCTACCTCATAGTACTAGCTGCTGCCGTATTGCTAATATTGGGCCAAGATTTTTGGGACAGGCTAGCTAATACTTGCCAGATGCCCAGATGCAGGCACGCCACTATGAAACAGTGGCCACCAATTTTGATCCATCGATGATGGATGCTGCTGTGCTGTCCTGTGTAGCTGTGCTGCATGCGCGCGCACGCACGCAGGCAGGCAGCACCAAACCAACTCGATTTCTTCTTCTTCTTCTTCGTCGTCGTCGTCGTCGTCTTCGCCGCGCCATCTCCCAGAGCCAGCTTCGTCCGTCAATTGTGTGACCGTGCTGGCCAATTAATTTGTTCGTTTCTGAGAGCTTTTTTGCTGCCCTGCCCTGCCTTACTAGAACCATGGCGCATATATATTTGGTCTGTCTAGTACTAGACTGTAATAATAATAAGGAGGTGATTAAGAAGACATGGTTTAAGCTCTTTACTTCATCCAATCTCTTCCGAAGGCATTGTTCTGGACGAATCCCATTAATTATATGGACAGAATTAGGAACGAGGGACCGTTTCCTTCGTTGCAAATTGGAGGGCACACACGTACGGCCAATAAATCCAACAACAATACTAGTACCCCCAGCCCGCGATGATGCTCGATCGTGTTCAAACAAAAGATTCCATGATGATTTCATATATCCCCGTGTCGCCTACTTCGTATGAGTACTCCAAGAAGTGTGATGCCCATTGGTGGACCCCACCACTCGAAACTGAAATGCTTGGACGCTTATCTGCTTGTTGTGCAAGTGCAACTACTCTCTCTCTCTCTCTCTCTCTCTCTCTCTCTCTCGTGCAACTACTCTCTCTCTCTCTCTCTCTCTCTCTCGTGCAACTACTCTCTCTCTCTCTCTCTCTCCCTCATGCAGCAAAGAAAGGAAAATGCAGCTATTCATTTGGGCTGGCCTGAACATTTTGGGCTTCAAGTTTCGACCGAAACAGGCCAGCCTATGTGTAATAAGGGCTTAAACTGGACGTGGTCCACTCCGTGTTCTCTGTTCGCATGAGTGAAGTTCCAGAACAAGAACTGGATATATGATGACATCACGAACCAGCAAAACAAGATGCAGCGGGAATCCCTCTCCAAAAAGAAGGATAAAAAGGGGAGAAATAAAAGATAAGCATCGGATTAGTTCTCACGAATATGGAGATCGATCTAATCGCAAGGACTCCTCGTCCTTTCTCCAAGTTCAACAAGTTTTCAGTTTTTTTCGCTGCATGCTTCTCGATCGAACAAGCTGTGTTGCCTTGTTCCCCTTCAATTACTTTTGTTGATTTCTCTCTCTTGTCTATGGACAAGCCTGGCTAGTTAGCCGGATTAATTAGGGTTTGTAAGAACTTAGGTCGTATTCTTTCTCCTTTTTCTATATCTTAATTAATGGCAGAGATTCTACGTAAAATATTGTTCAGAAAAGAAAAAAAAACACACTAGTTTTCAGTCCTTGTTCGGACACACATGTACTGTGTAGTATTACCACTACATGTTCGCAGTAAAATGTGTCGTTGTCTATCTAATTGTAGGCGCTTACTTTCACTAGTTAAGCACAGCATTATTGCTTGTCCACTAATTCGTAGGCACGGCACGCTGTGCGCGCGCGCACATATAGAACGACGAGCTGATCTCGGTTAGTTCCCAAAGCAAAATCTGATGGGACACTTGGAGTGATTTTTTATATCACTCACTAGCTAGCTAGCTAGCTATGCACAGTGTGCTTTGTTTCTTTTTGGACCAAGATAGTTTGCGGCATCTACATGTGAAGTGCATGAAACCATCAACTAATGATCAGCTGTTAGCTGTTAAATGAATGAATGTTGGAGCTTTAAAAACAGATAAATGCGAAGTGTATTGTGCATGAAATATAATGAAAAATCAGAGAAGATTACATTTTGAAATGACTAGTAGTATTCGTATAGCGTGATTACATACGAAGTGTATGTGTGGAATCGATGTATAGCGTGGAAAAGGACGGATTAAAAAATGACATGATAAATTAACTCGATCGAGTGATTGATTCTTCAAGGAGCAGCATATATATAAATGTACGCACGGATGCATCAAAATTAAATTAACATGCAGTTCCCAAGGCCACACAGAAAAGGCTCGCGTAACAAACTCTCGAACAGACACGCACAAAAAGAATTAATGGCGAACGAATGAAGGACAAGTGTGGATCATGAAATGACACCATTGAAATGAAGTGATGAGAGAGAAAGAGTGAGCATAGTTTTTCCTCCTTTTGGCTATGGTAGTCAACCGGTCGTGTAGCCCATTTAGGGAGGGGCAAAGATTCCAAACCGGTCATTTCATGGCTTCAAAAGAATCAGTCAGGCTCAGTACTGCAACCATCATGTATATGTGTGCTTGTAGGGAAGTGAAATGATAATCATGGGGTAGTGGCCGGATAGGTCTTGCACACACGTGAATTGACTTTAGAAAAAATCATACAGATAAAATAGCAAAGTATTCTTATTGCTTTTGTTCTCTAGGGGCCCTCCAGCAAACTATATATTGAAATTAATAATTCTCCCTCAAAGCTTATTTATATGACATAAGTTAAGGAGTTCTCTCTTAATTAAATTGTGAACTAACCCTTGGATAATAATTTGGAATACATACTAACCATGCAATGGGATCAAGGCAAGAGACGCATGAGTCTATTAAATCTACCTAGCTCTTCACATATCTAGCTTGGTCTGGACATCTCATTGACTAAATTCCCTTCTAAGCTAAAATGCTTGCTCACGCATTAATGCAATTACTATAAAAATTTTTAGGGTAGTGTAATCAGAAGAAATAAGGATAAAGTTATCACATACTTGAAGAGGATAATAAGTCCTACACATGTGTAATTGTTTTTGTCTATATATTCTCCTAGATCATTTCCTGCATGTTGTGCACTATATGCGCACGAGATAGCAATATTTATTTCTTAGATGCACAAACAACCTCTAGGACAGTACAGGTGAAGACGTACTAACAAGGTTTTCTACAAAAATTCTTCAATCAGGGCCTTCCCCTCACGGCATAGTGTCTACGATAAGGTTAACATTGCATCTTCAACTAACGTTCTTTAAAAATAATATTTTTCACCAGATGTATACCCTACGACCTATCTTCTGTGAAAGATCAAGGCTAACCCAGATCACCAAAGGTAAAAGTATATCATGAGCTCTCGAGTACTGCTTCATTATATTATAGCTAACCCAGATGTCACATCTACCTATATCTTCAGTTTGCAAGACCAGGACACACTAGTGAAGTGCAGGAAAAGAAGCAATGTCTCTCTACCTTGGCTGTCCATCGTCCCTTTCCCCAATCCAACGAAAAGATGGACAAACTAAACGAAACATCTTTCTTTTTCTTCTTACACACTTCATGAACCAATTCTGATTAACAATACATCAGATAAATATATTAAAAGCAACAAGAAGCCAAACATATATAGCTTGCATATCACGTAATGATAGTTAGCTGATCATGATCAAGCAACGAGCCCATACTTGTACCATCAATGATGACAGCAGCATACAAGGGAGCAATATGATCATACACACTAGCAAAATAAGCAGATTTGCATGTTGTCTATAGTAGTATGAATAGCTATCATATTGTTTCCAAAATAAAACCAACATATTATATATGAGATGTAAGCAACATGAAAGAACAAGTACTGTAATAAGGGGAGATATATAAACAAAGAAATAATCAAATAAAAGACGAGTCTTTGCAAACAAAGAGGGAGTGCAACCAGCAACAAATTGAAACGTGAAACTTTGATTTGCAAGCAAGACAAGAATTCATGTGCCTCTGCACCACTCTGCTCCTAAAATTAAGTAATTAACCCGAGAGACATAAACAACAAGACTACTACTTCGATTTTGAACAATTTATGAGTGCATGTCCTCGCAACATAAGCCAAACAGTGATGAACAATTAAGACAATCAAGTCTCATAAAGGTTAACATAAAAAACATCAGAGATCACAATGGCACAATGCAAAGAACAGAGAGAGAGATAAAGAGATGCTACTTGGTTGTTGTACAAGTCCATGTTCTTCCTCACTCACTTGGTTGTTGTGATCCCATCAAGAGAAGGGCGGCCTCCCGACACCGCCGCTGGGAGCGTTAGCCCACCCGGCGTGCCCGTCCACCGGCATTGGCGGCATCCCCATCGGTAGGTTGAAGAAGGGAAGGCCAGCAGCGGCCGCGGCGGCCGGGTCCCCGCCGAACGGCGCACCGGCATGGTCGCTGCCGGCAGGCGCTTGAGGGACGACCTCGTCGCCTTCCTCAAGCGGCAGCCTCTCGTACGCGACGTTGCTGAACGACGCGGCCACGACGACCACCGGCCCGGCAGCTATAAGCGCGCCGGCGACGCTGCCGCCCACGACCTGTCCCTGCCCTCCGGCGAGGAACGCGGCGAGGCTGGTGGCGCCCGGTGGCGCCGGGGGAGGGAGGAAGGAGCCGGCGAGAGAGAGTATTTCGAACCTGCCGTGGAGGGTGGCCACCGCCGGCGAGGCGGGCCCGGTCTGCGACGACTGCGGCTGCCGCAGCGTGACGTTCGCGACGGTCCCCGCGGCCGAGAGCACGCAGACGCCGCGCTGCCGGCGGCGCGCGTAGGCGGTGAGCGCCTCGAAGACGTCGCAGCCTGCGGCGACCTCGAGGATGTGCGCCCGCAGCGCGTTGGCGCTCTCCCTTGTGATGATCACCGGCGGCTTGGGCTTGTTCTTGGATCCCGGCGGCCGGCCGCGGGGACGGCGCGCGACGACCTCGCCGCCGCCGATGCCAGCGCCTCCGGCCGTGCTCGGAGTACCCCCACCTCCGCTCCCGGGAGAAAGCGAGTCCTGTCCATCGTCTGAACCCCCGCCAGCGCCGCCGTCGTCGTGGCGGAGGTGGAGCTGCTGGTGGTGCTGGTTGAGGTAGGAGTTCGTTCCCAAATCAAGGCCTGCCATCTTTCTAGGGTAGGAGAAGAGCTAATTATAAGTAACTAAGCAAGGAGTATAGTAGCAATAAGAGGAGTAAAAATAATGGCTACATAACAGTACCGATAATATTAATAATTGGAGATGCAAGAGAAGAAGTGGTGGTGGTGATGATGAAGAAAACAGTGCAGCAGGAGAAGGGAAGAGAAGTGATGCCGCTGTGATGTGTGTTTGTGTGTGTTTTCTTTAGGGTTTGTGTGGTGCTTGTTTTCTTGAGGCTGAGTAAAGAATGGTTTTTGGGATGTGGGGAGAGAAGAAAAAGGAGAGCTAGCAGCTGATCGCTCGAGCTTGTTGGTGTTTCTTTTCTGCCTGCTTTGTTAATTTATATATCCTGCTTGGTGATGGGGTGTTTGTTCATGTGGATTTGTTGTCACTAATTTTTGGAGTACTGGTAGTGCATATATTTGGGACGGAGGGGAAAGCTAGGAAAGGCAGGGCCAACAAGGATGTGTCAATGGAGGTGCAGGATGGAGAAGGGCAGAGATAGAAGAACCCAATGGGGCAAGGAGAGAGAGACTAAGAGAAGGAAGTGAACGGTGGCAAAGGAGAGGATGATGAAAAAGACAACAGATTAGTGGTCTTTGGAGTTGATGGGGAGAAGAAATATAATACAGGAGCTAGAGAGAGGTGATGGGCACGCCAGATGGCCTAGCTGGTTAATTAGTGCATGGCAACTGACACCTAGGGTTCAACTGATTGCAGACCCACATGTCGGTTACACATGGGCCCTGCATGTGGCAGTAGCATCGGAGTGCGCTAGCTTTTCTTGAGAGAGAAGGATGATACAACATCGATGATGCTTATGCACGCAAGTGGGCGAATTAGTTTAATCATGCAAGTTGAGCTTATTATATTAGCCCTAGATCAAAGCATTGATCAGCTCAACCATTGGGTTGGTGCATTCAGACAATTTCGACTTAAATGGGGGGCATGTGGGGGGACTACTCGATGCCCTACACACACATCTCTCTCCGCATACGTGCATAGTGAATTATTCCAAAGGGCAACTCATGTCTTGCTAGAGTCCAGCTTGGAATATGGGTTGTCTCGGCCGACTAACTCCATGATTTGGCGCCAATTAGAAGAGGTCGTTAAGGTCGGGGCCGGGGTTAGGGTTTCCGAGCTAGGTCATATGCATGTATGCCATGGTTGTTTTCTTTTGTTTTGGTGGACGATGGCTGGGGTCTGGGTCTCGGGCAGCATTTTGACCCGCGCAGTAGTCCCATACTATGATTCTCTCCATCCAACCGGGAAACAAAAAATCAACTGAATTTTATGGCCCTTCTTTATTTGATTGACCAAACTAAAAGTTTAAAGTAATATATGTATAGGCTGCTTTAGCACAACATTCACCTGTTCAATTTAGGAATCTAGCGTGATGTCTAAACTAAATTTTGTGCTGTAGTATATGAATATATTTGTGCGATATCTGCACTACCCATGGTAGTACAACATAACTATTCATGTCGTAAACTTACTAGTACTCATTGACTCATAATTTATGTATGCTCTCTCTTCTAACATTAACTTTGAACATTCATCTTATTCAAAATATTAGTTTAAGTATATAAATTTATAAGTCATGGTTCAAATATATTTTGTGATAAAGCGAATTGCAATAACATATATAGTATTTTAATTCTTTTTAATAAGGGGAGTGGTTAAAGTTGATGTCAACAGTTACAACAATTCATGCAGAGGGAGTACATAATATAAATATATGTACTTAATTAAAAACTTGATCTCATAGCAAGCATAAGAACCGAGGAAGGCGCAAAGTATTAAATGAGAGCACGTTGCTACACTAATTTTAAATTATACCATGTTTGAATTGAACGTGGACAGCTAGCAGTTGTGCTGATTGTTTAACACATAATGAATCAATGACATTTAACATCAATCATCGACACACGGTCAAACTTCCAGAATGAGATCTCTTGCTTACTAGATAATTAACGATGTAAATCTCTCATATTTAATATTAGTCAAAGCTGATCTACCTAGTTCAAAAGAAACTTTGGTCAACTGAAGAACATTATGCAAATTACCAGATACCTTAGGTGAGTGTATGTTAATTATTGAAAAACCATTGTTTTGCCAATTGATTTATTATTCAAAGGTCCCTCCTTTTTTATGCGAGTAAAAGGTTCCTCCTAAAAACATGTCAACAATAATAATATTCATATGTGTCCATAACAGATGAAGTACATGTTGCTGTGAAGCAGTCTTTATAAATGGCAAGTAAATATTTATATTGGGATGTGTGTTTATGTTTATTTATCATACTTAATTTGTTAATATCAATGTAATATTGTGTTTGCACTTGAGAGATCAACCACTACATGCATGTTGTATTATGCTCCCATCTGATCCATAGCGTGTCTTCTGCTGAAATAAAAAGTTATAGTAATCAAGTTTTATTTTCCGTTTTAGACAATGGAATGTTTTGACCTTTACCTGAAAGACGCTATGGACAAAATAATTGTGCAGCACTTCCATCTGCCATCATCATAATGAATAAAGCTAACACCAAACATGTCCCGATGAATCTTTCTTTTATCAGGTCTTTGTTAATACTGAGAATACTTTAGATAGCCATAATAAGAGCTATTGCTGAAATATCTAATTGTTTTCCTTAATGAAGGCTACTTTAATAAAAGGGAAGAAGGTGTGTAATATGATCACACATACATACATTTGGAAAACAAGGTTGCAGTAACCTTAGTAAGATTGTACTGATTAGTTTACCCTCACAATGAATTCAAAACGTATATTGTTATTAACAAATAAACCCGTTAAAGATGTTTGAAAGACATTATGAGATTTACTGAATATATTTATACCATTATATATATGTACCATTTGATTGCAATGATAAGTTTGTGTGCAACACAAACCATTGATTGATTAATTGACTGTCCAAGTTGACCACCTGCCCTAAAAGCTACTCCTACCTAATTGCAAAAGGAAGGTAAATGGTCTTAGTTTTATATGCAATATGTCTTTGTCACCTTATTGATCAATTTTTGTATCTATGTTTCCAATATTTATCCTGACGGGGCTTTATATTTGGCTTATGAACACAAAAGGCCATCTTCAAGGTCAATGATCCAACTAAGAAGGCAATTTCGTTGTAGTTTAATTTGGTGCACCTGCGTCAGCGGTAGAAAGGAGGAGCATAAGTTGTCGTGTAGCACCCACCTGAAAGTTGAATAAATAGAGATGACAAATTAAAACCGAACAATATAAGTCGTGCGCATGGATATATTATTGGGTCACCATCAGCGGTTAGATCAGCAAAATCAATGGATATAAAAGAATTTTAGACCGGGCACCTTTGTGGGTAAAATTAAACTAATAGGTTTTTGGCTGACCACTGACTTTCGTGTGTTTTTAGTGTGTCAGTGATTTTTAGGTACAGATATATGTGTTGATGGCGTCAGATCTTACTACCTTAGTTGTTAAGTATGCCTTCTCTATTTTTTTTTTCTTGTCACAGCATGCATAGGCAAAATGCCGATATATCGTACTATTGATTTTCACTGTCCGTCCTCCTTAAATTTATGATTATACTTCCTCCATTTCAATATAGAGTTCGTTTTGAACAATGACATAACTGTCCATCACAAATTTAAACGTTATTTGACACGCTAACTTAAAACGTTCGGTACAAATTCAATCGTTACTAGTAGTACTTTTGGTAAAAGTCGAGTGATGAGTACGTCTCCATTCTGAACTTATTGTCGTCATGAATTTAGAAGAGGAGTGTTTGTTTGGTCATTACACGGCCGAGACTGGTCTAGTGGTCTGTTGTGTGTGGCGTGCACGTGCGTGCGTGCGGCTTCTTCTCTGGTCTCTGCTAATACCTCTGCGCGCGTGCGAGCGGGAGAGATCGGGGGCACGCACGCACCGATGTCGCAAGCAACGGTCGGCCACGAGGGTGCCCATTACTGCTGCTTCTCCCTCGGGACTCTCTCTCTCTCTCTCTCTCTCTCTCTGCCTGTGTCAATGACGACGACGATGGAGCTAGCAGTGCTCTCCCCCCGCAGATCCCGGGTGCCACTGCAGATCAGAGACCCAGAGACAGAGCAGGAGGAGAGGCATCCAATCGCTACCGGTCAAGTCCAACAACACACGGCCGGCTAGAGCTTAATTAGGGTTAAGTTAGCCACCTCATCTCCGTCAGCACATAGCATGGCCGTGCGTGCGTACGTGCGAGCCTCTGCCTGCATTCACGGCAGGACAAGTGAGTGCATCTGCTTCGTCTCTCCTCACGCCCATGTCTCCGTGCATGTGCAGTCCACGCAGCAGGCATGGCGGTCAAAGTGCTGGCGCCCAGCTGATGCCGCATAGCTAGCTGGTACTAGTAGGAGGAGTACTCCACCAGGTGCTAGCTAAGCACTACCCACGGCCGCCATGCCGTCGTGCTTCGTGCGCGCGCCCATGTGCCGCGCGTTTGCGCTTTATTTCTTCCGATCCACGGCCTCTCATCAGTCTGTCTCGTCTTCTTCGTCTCCATACGGTTCATGCGCCCCTTTCTACTGCACCCTGCTGGTTGTAACGTGTCTCCATTGCAAGTAACTTTTAATGTACTAGTATTACATATATAGGGAAACTGTTTAGCAACTATTATTCCCTACATTCTTGAAATTGGAATAATAATACGTGCACTGGCACGGTCATTTGTATCAATTACACAGTAATCTATTGACATTTCAACCACAACATATATATTTCCTTGGGGGGGGGGGGGGGGGGGGGGGCGGCGGCGTAATCATTCTTGTCATAACAGAGTTTCAATAGGAAAAAGTTAAAAGATAAACAAGTCAATGTGAAAATTAGCGCTCCCTCGTTTTTCAAATTGGTCGTTAGAACAAGAGTATTTTAGTAAGAGGGGGGGGGGGCGGCGTAATCATTCTTGTCATAACAGAGTTTCAATAGGAAAAAGTTAAAAGATAAATAATTCAATGTGAAATTAGCGCTCCCTCGTTTTTCAAATTGGTCGTTAGAACAAGAGTATTTTAGTAAGAATTAATAACTAGAGTTGTTTTTCCTAACAACAACCATGCAATTTGAGAACGGATGAGGTTCTTTTTTTGTCCTTCTTTTTTTTGCTAGAGAACCGAGGGAGCACCACTTCATATTCTTAAGGAAACTACTAGTACAAAAGATTGCTTCATGAATAAATGAGAAATTTGAAGAAAAATAAAAAGGAATAGAGAACAGGTAAGATAGGAGAGTCCTTGTGCGATGAAAATTAAGCATGACGGTTTCATAAATAAAAGTTAAGCATGCAGGGCACATTCGATGCCAATTAGGATTAGTTAATTACAACTCAAGCACATTTCCCTAGATCCGATCTGTCTTGCTTTGGTAGCCAACTACCGCATTCCAAGTCACCGTGCATGGAGCCCACGTGAGTTGTCCCTGGAAGGTTCGAGAAGATGATAGCACCATGATACTGACCATCCATTTATTAAAAAATTATAAAAATAATGTTTATTTATTATTAAATAAACTTTGAACATAACTTATTTATTTTCTATAATTTTATAAAAAAAATTAAATAAGATGAGCGGTCAAACGTGATCGCCAAAAGTTAACGAATGCTTATATTTATGGATGGAGGGACTAGTACGTACCTTTCTATGTCTAATCTACTCTTGTGTGGAAATATAGCCCCAAAGAGAGAGTACCATTATTCATGCCCCTAAATTCCACTTATATCTCTACCATGCATGATCACATTCACATATATGTACATTGTAAGAAGTAATCGGGACCAAAGCACCATCAGTTAGTGAATGATATTGGCTTGAAATCTAATACAACGTTGAAGAAAAGTTCTGTCGACTAGTCCATTCTTAAATTGTTGTTGTTGATGGATAAACACTCTAATTCATTTCTAAACTTAGAATACTTGTTCTAATGACAAGAATTTTAAAAACAAAAAGTATACTATACGTGTGTGTGTGCTAACAATTGGCATGCCATCACAAAGTGCAGTTGTCAGTACATCATTTTGTAATATGAGCGCCTAGACCATGGAGACATGAGTCCCAAATACGTAAGCAGTAGTAGTATCCAACAACAGCGGCATAACAGCACAGAGAGACACGCTGGCAATTGAGCTGAGCCGCTGGCCAGTTCGAAAACCAGTAGCTTCCTTAAGGTTCACACCTGCCACTTATGACTGACTACACGACGCGGATAGCGTGGTGGTTGCGAGATGGCTCCAACATGGTCAATTCAGTCGACGCCATCCTCGCATACATTATGATATATGCGCTGCACACACAGTTCGCGATCCACGCATACGAGTCAGCATCAGCAACTTGAGCATCGATCAACTGCTTTTTTTCTTTTCAAATTCCCAACAAGTGCTGCTCGCTTTGGCGATCAAGTCGCTATCTAGTACTACAAAGAAGAAAAAAGAAAGATCGAGGGATAGATTAGAGCTAATTACCTTAAGTAGAGGCATGCACTTTTGTTTGGTTAATTCCCCTGCATGTACACGCATCATCCATATATGTACTTCTTCCAGTCATTCTTTACCTTCGTAAAAAAAAAATCAGTTACTTTCTTTTCTCGACAGACTTGGTCTTGTAATTTACTGAAGAGAGACCACGCTGTCCAATATATGATGACTTGACAAGCGGCTTCGTTTAACACTAGGCAGAAGATGCAATTTTAATATCATACATGTAGACATGCAGTATCATATTCTAACAACGTGGTACTTTAATCTACTAGTACTTTTAGTTTAGGCTGATCTCCAATGGATTTGTCCAGGACAAGTTTGTTCTTTTCACCATTTGTTTAGTGCAATGGCACTGATTGCTTGCATGCCCCAAGTTGATTGGATAAAAGATGATTCGGAGAAATCTAGCTACCCAGTATACTCCCTACGTTATAAAATTGTAGTAGTAAGGACAACAATTTTAAAAAGGAGAGAGCAGGGAGTAAACATTAGCATGTGTTCAAGTTCCAATATGTTTGTGCTGTTCTTGTCAAATTCTTTTAATCAGCAACTGGACAATGTTACGTAAGAAAGCCAAGATGCTAATCTGCAACGTGATCACAAGATTCATTTAATCTGGAAATTAACTTATCCTGCACTCACAGATTTATAACCTCTATTTATTGCGTAGCACCTTGCTCAAATAACCGCAGTTTAATAATAGTAGTGTTTAAAAAAGACCGTTTCAATGCCAAAAAAAAAAAAAAGAAAAACGTTCATTATTCAGTCCACCTGCAACAAATTAGATCAACGGCACCGGTTGTCTGTCTGTTGGATACCCAAGCCGTCGGTGCAAATGGCCCAAAGACATGGGCTAAAATGTATAAAGCAATCAAGAGGCAGCTGGCCCAACGACAGACCAAATACAAGAGGCAGCGAAACTTCCACATGTTCAAGTTCACAACAGAGAGAACAAGTGACCAACTGAACTCCAAAGTACTTTAAGCATGCATACAGCAGACAACACAGGTTTGCAGCGACAAACAGTTGTATATTTCATCAAATAACTCAAACCAAATACAGTTGAGAATAGGTTTTGCAATGCCATCTACAACTTCTAATCTGACTGAAGCCTCCATTCTCCATTGACAGGCCAAGGAAGCAACAAGAGACCACAAGAGCGCCTCATTTCCTACTCAGTCTCATAAATCCAATCACCATAGATCCTGCTGATCTTGTCAGGCCCCTTCCATTTCTGAATGGGTCTTGGAACTTGGCCAGACCTCTGGCTACCAATGGTGGAACGCTGTGACTGGATACCTAGATGGTAGACATCTGCGTGAGGAGGCATAACATTGGATGCAACAGCAGCATCTGCTGGTGCTTTTGCAGATAAACCACCCTGCTTCGAGTCAGGAGTAGATACAGTGTTGCCGTCAAGGTCAGCAAGTCCCCCACCATACTTGTGGAGCTCTGTAATAGAGTCAAAAACATATCAACACTAAGTTCGCCAAGTAGGTCTGGTCATTTCAACTAAATGGAAATAATCTTGAATGAACAGGTTTGAGATACAAGTTTATGTGTATCCAATATGATGAGGAAAACTTGTAGTGCGAATATTTAAACGAAGCATCTTGCGTTAACTTGCAGTCTGTGAAGAAAATATAGTCAAATCAGGTGAAGCCCAATGCATGAACCAACTATGCGTGAGACTAACTAATAGTCATTTCATTGCTACAAACATCATTACTTTATCATGAATAATAAGCTCAGGCATAGAAATGAAAAAAAAAAAGGTTTTATGCTAGGACACAGGCATACAGCCTGCAATAGCAAATTATCAGATGGCCACACCCCACAGCTACTTGAGGGCTGAGGCAGCAAGAACCACAGGTAGAAGCGCATCATAGCATGAATTGTGATTGTTCTTGGACGTCCTATAGCACATATTATGCGTTGGCTCACACTGAACAAACCTAAAGACGGAAATTTGTGGTGGACTTTCCATAAAAAAAGATGTAATTTATTTATTTATTTTTGACATGGACTCCACCTATGTTTTAGGACATAGCCAGTCCCAATCCCGGATAAAGGAGGAGGAATTGTGATAGGCTTGGCTAGCCAGCAACCATTTTTAGCCATTCTTATGGAGATGAAAACAATTGTTGTACCATGGACTAATGAAAAAAAGTTATAAGACGGTTGTGATTATTCTGTTACAACTTATAATCATCCTGTTTATTAGAAATTTCACTGGAAAACCTGTCATCTTTACTATCCCAACCAAAATAATGTGTTCATTTGATGAAGGAACAAAAGGGGCCAAACATAGCTATACTTCTGAACAGATCACAAAGCCTCTATGATGACAAAAAAAAAATGAGCAATTACATCTCATTCAATATGGACAACTCTCATACATCCAAAAGATTTCACATAGTCATTGATGGCGTTAAAGAACATCAAACTTAAACAGTAATAACTGATAAAAAAACAACATGATTCAGAATTCGAGCTATGATGTACTTATAGCCAATAGCAAAAGGAACACAAAATCCAACTCCATCAGATGATTGTAGTCCAGATATGTATGTACACAATAGGGAGACATCACAAGGCACGAGAAACTATTCTAATTTCTAAGACAGGATCATGAATCAAATGGTGATGGGATAACATATTAAAGTTCAATTCATAAGAAATCGAGTGAGCTAGCCATATATTATCCACAGATTACTTGGGCCCCTAAATAAATACAAAAAGTGTATAACAGTTTAGGGATCGAAGGGGAATACCAGCTTTGAACTCACCTGCGGCTCCATGAGCGAAGTGGCACTTGCTTCCGAAGGGGCAGTACCCAGTCATCTCCCACTTGTTACAGATCCTAGTCTTCCAGTTGGATGGCTTCGGCACCTGCACTCCATTGGCAGAGGCAGCATTGTAGCCTCCACCGCCACCACCAACGGACGGCGAGAGGCTGATGGCGACGCTCTCCCTCGCCTTTGACTGCTCGTCGTGCAGGAACGTGCAGGCGTCGCCGTAGGGGCACCCTTCCTCGGTGTAGAACTTCTTACAGTGGCGGCCTTTGTAGGCCCTCCCCCCACCCTGCGAGCCGCCGCCGCCGCCGCCGCCGCCGTCCCCGGCCACGACGCTGGCGGAGGTCATGATGGGGATCTGGTGCTCCTCCCGCTGCTCGGTGGCCTCCTCGTGCGCGGCCACGATCTCCTGCCAGTTGGGCGGCGGCTTGCGGAGCTCCTCCATGCCGTGTGCGAAGTTGCAGTTGGTGACGTAGGGGCAGGTCCCGGCGCGGAACTTGCAGCAGAGCTTGGTCTTGAAGAACATCTTGCCGATGGCGCGCGACTTGCTCGTGCTGCCCCCGCCGGCGTCTCCGCCGCCACCGCCGCCCCCTGGCACTCCTCCGCCGCCGCGCAGCTTTTTGCCCGGCGGCGGCTGCTCGCTCCCAGCCCTGGAGGAAGGGTTCCTGTCCCCGTAGCCCCCGCCGCCAGACCCTGCGTCCGCGCTCCACTGGCGGTAGTCGTCCTCCGTGGCCCAGATGCCGGAATCCCCGGGCGTGGGCGGCGCCGCGTTGGCCCAGGCGTCCGGGCCGGCGGCGTCCGGGATGATGTGGATAGCGTTGCTGTAGTCCATCGCTGCCCACAACGGCCCGCGCTCCCTCGGGCCCAAACCCTGCCCTACCCTTCGATCTTGCGCGCGCGCGACAGAGGAAGATAAGAACCTGGACAGGTTGTATAATTCCGATCAGCTACGCCACCGCAGATAGCAAATCCGCAATCCACAACCAACTGGATGTGGAGAAAAGGAGAACGGAAGGATTGAGTTTGGCTGCCCACCACGAAGGGGATCGATCCTCTCCCGGCCTGGTGCGTCCTTCTCCTTCCCACGTCAAAGTGCGCCGCCGCAGGCCTGGTGGGGCTTGATAGTCCGGTCACCCCCGCCGCTCTCACCCACGTACGCCGTCACGCGCCGCTCGCTGAACCACAACAGCGCCGCTGTTGGTGGACTGACTGACTCACCGTCTCATGAGCATTTCTCGGTTCTGTTTTAGGTCAGGCCCTGGCCCGTGGGCTACATTGCAGCCCAGCTACTCATGAATGGGATGCGGCTTCTCTCCTGCGACCACAAGCTGGACCCAGCAAAACGGATGCAAACCGAAATGGCACTCAATATCTACTGGCACCCAACCGATCCCAATTACTGCCTCCGTTTTTTATTGTTGTTACTTCAGACATTAGATATTATTTTTTTTATTTTTATTTGTCTGTCGTCACTAGTAGAAATGCGTAAGTGTTTTTTTTAAGCTGTCGTCACTAGTAGAAAAAGCTCTCCGAAACCTAGAGTCCAAACGACATCTTCATCTTTATCGCTGCCGCCTGCCAAGTGCCTACGGTGAGGCGCGAACAGGGTCAGCGAGGAGGAGCGATGGCGTCGGGCCCGCCGCAACGCGGCCATGATCTGGAGCTGCTGCTTTGCTCGCGGGCATGGCGAGGACGAGCAAGATCTGGAGCTGCTGCTTGCGGCCATACGGCGGTCTGTGGTGGCTTGCCGGATGAAGCGGGGCAGCTCCGGCGTCGATGCCGCTGGCCGGATGACTTCCACGGCCTCTTCCCGTGGAGTATTGCCTTGCCGCCAGGCCTCCCATTCCCCTTTACTTGGTCACCGTGGGACTGAATCAAATCGATGCTTGCAATCTCGGTACTAGTTCCTATAATTTCTTCAGATAAGGCAACAAGGTTTAATTCATGGAGTATATGCCTATATCTGCAATGTGATGGTGGTACATTCAGGAAAAGGATTGAGAACTGAAGCTATTTTGTGTTGTGACTATTTCAGGTTTGCTGAACAGCCAAACAACAAGGAGCTTTGTGGTGTTGACTTCACCTTGCTAGATCTTCGTTGGCCATAATCTAGCAAGCCTGAACCTTTTGGTCCAGATCGTACTGCCCCAACTAGTGAATCCAACAAGCATGTTCTTATTTTCACTTTACTTGCACTCATGATACTGCCGGTAGAAGGAAAAGATTAGAAGCTCATTGGAGATTTTAGAAAGCAGTATGGTCTGAAGATGTTCACCTTGCTTCGACATGAGAACAAGGGAATGCTTCCTTGTCTGCTTTGCTTAAGTTCACTCACGAACATAATGTCAATAAGTTGTGCAGCCAAGCACCATGTATATTAGTTATATAAACAAGTTATAATTAATGAGTACAAATCCAAAATAAATTTGGCCGTTCTGGTAGTTCCATTTACTCCATGTATCATAAGAGGGTCATGTTTTTTGGTTCAAAAATGAATGCAGTTCAGAAAAATTCATTACTGAAAGGCTTGCAACAGAAAAATCATTGAATTAAAAAATGCTCAACGAAGGCACCCGAACAGAAATTTCATTGAATTGAAGGTTCAAAACCATTTATCAAAATCATCTCATTCAACAGCTATGTTGTTATCCACAATGTAAAGTGGACAAAAAAATAATCTCCCAATCCGTTACAAGTTCAGAATGTAAACTGATAATTTTCAGTCAGAATTTTATAGCACTTACAACCTAGACCAGAATTTCATCATTTCAACAATGAAAACAAATTACATGAACTTTTATTTGTTTAGTTTTATAATTGCCTACTATTCCAAAGCAGTATCGCAGTTGAGCTGTAATGGCAAAAGTCCTTGTCTTTCCAACATTTCTTTTTGGATGTGAGGGATGTTGTAATTGTTTCTACCATCCAGCTTCATTATTTCACTCATACAGCCATGCAGGGTTAAGAAAATGCGATTGGCTTTTGATGGTGAATAATCTTCAAATGTTGTATTAACTGCCGCTATGAGTTCTTGGGTATTTTTAGCATCATTCTTGTATGAGATAGATTGTATAGTTGAAGAAACCAAGATCTAAGATGTTTAGGTCCAGAGAATTGGGTGGCTGTGATATGAGTCTAATATCGAATTCACCTAGTTTGGCAGCTTCACAAAACAATGTATCATTGCAAGCTATATGGGATGGTGCATTGTCTTGCTGTATATATATAGGCTTACTGATGTCTTCTCTCAACCACTTATCACGAGTAGCTGGCAGCACCTTATCAATCAAGAATTCCCGGTTCACTTTCCTATTGATTGAGTCAATAGGCTTCATCTCGATTGTCCCTGCAACTCGATTTTTACTAGATCTCTTGACAGCTTTATTAACCACAAATGGATTGCCATTAAAGGTACAGTTTCCTTGGGAATCAAACCTGGGACGTGCAAAGACACACAAGACCATCAGCTTGGGAATAAAATTCCTATTCTTGCAAGTTCTTGCTGGTTGTTCTTCATCTGGAGCCTTATAGTATTTTTGCACCCTTCGGGTAAGATTGAACCACTTTTCATCAATGAAGACATAATCAAAGAGCTCTTTAAAGACAGGATTATGGGGTAAACTCCTTGGATCCAACGTGGATACACACCACTTGAGATGCTCCTTTTTATTCTCGTCTGACAGGAACGGCTTTAAGGAGTTTGAAACGCGCACGATTTTACCTTCTCGCTTCATTGAATGCAGCTTGCTTTTACTGACCCCGAGCTCCTTGGACACATCTTCAAGAGTGGTGTGGCTCAGAATAGGTAGCGCACGAAGCTTTGAAACCTTCTTCTTTCGGCCACATTTAGATCTTTTGTTTGAAAGATTAACAACTTCTCCTCTATCCATGCATTCTTTCCCATCATGCCATATACGTGTGGACATTCAAAGAGAATTTTGCAGCAACTTCTCCAATCTCATGTCCCTCCAGCTCCCCATTCTTTGATCTTGCAAGAAGGGCTTCAAAAGCAGTGTTTCGTATGTGAAGAGGGATTTCTTTTCCGTCTGCTCTTCTTTGTGCATTCACTTAGACTTGTTGAAGTACTCATTTCCTCTTGTATTTCTGCACTTGTTTCTATTTCTACTCTTGCTTCTATTTCTGCACTCTTCTGGTTCTACATTCAAATCAATGTTCAATCTTTCTCCGGAAGGTGACAAATTCAGATTAATTTCCAAGAAAGGGGACCTTCTCTGTAGATCTGGACTCTTTTTACTTCTTTGACAATGTTGTACTGCCCTGTAGGAACACATTCACATAGATTAATAGTAATAAAAGTCATGGAGCTTGACGTCTAGAAAAGAGCAAATACAAAAAAAGGGGGATTTTAGTTGCCAACTTAGGAGAATGTGTATATGATGTTCCTGGCCTTGGAGAAAGCATCATTCTACTCAATGAAGATTGGAACATGATAATGTTTGGACAAGGTGATTTTCTCTTACGACTTGGCGCTCCTTGCACCACCCTGCTACAATATGATGAATTAACAAAACATTTAATTAGGAATGTGACATTCAAACATTTAAGATTGTGTTATTATCCAAACATCTAGGAGTAAAGAAACATTAACAGTCATTATCATATAAAATTAAGAGCCATACACTTATTCAAGGCAGAACTAAGTAAAGAAACTAACAAAACATTAATACTTTCATTATTCTAGAACTTAATATGCCAGTATATTACTAGTACTGTATTTTTTCAGAACACTAAATTCTGAACGGTCTTTGTTTCTGAAACTCTTAATTCTGAACTGTTCGTTTTTTTCAGGCCATGTAAGATGACCATTGATCCTCATTCTTCAATGCAGTAAAAACATTGTTTGTGCAAAACTCTAATGCAAGGAACTTGTAAGCATCAATTGCAATGCAGGGGAAGGAAATAAAACTGTCAAGAAAAGGTGAGATGATTAATGTGCATTGCCATATAAATGGATGTGCATTTTAAAAATGTGAGCTGGAGGCAGATGCCCAAATCAACTCGACATGTTTCTAAAATTGTTTCAAAAGTTCTGACAACCATAACATGAACTTTTCAGCTATGGCAAACAGTCATACACAAAATAAGGTTATTTGAAGAATACACACGTGATCCAAGTCATACAAAAAAAAGGTTATTTGAAGAATACACACGTGGTCCAATAGCAGAATCAGCACATGGTCCAACAACAGTATCAGCACTGAATACACATGAGGAGGTGAGTTTGGCAATATGTCGAACATTTGGTGTGAGAGAGAGATGAGGGTTCACCACCCTGAAGGATGGCGAAGATGATGGTGCCTGTGTGCATGAGGATGTCAAGTTTGTGACGTTGCTGGCGCCTATAGAGTTGACCTCCCTCCCCACTGCCACTACCGCTGCCGCTTTGTTCGCCACTCCATCCAAACCAGCGACGTGAGCTCACCAATGCATTCGCTCCAAATGCTGACTTTCATTTGCTGCGGAACGGTGCACCAGCGTCGGCACCTCCACGGCCATCTCAATTCTTGAGGACTTGGCAGACTTGGCGAGGGCCACGATTCTGACGGCGAGGCAGCGTTGCGATGGGATGGCGAGGCACTGGGGAGGCATCATTGTTGTGGAAAGGCAGAGGAGGGGCCGTGAGTGGAAGGGAGGTAGAGAGCTGGGGAGGTCGGGCGCCAGGGACCCCGGGCGCTGGGGAGATGAGGCCGGACGCCAGGATGTCGGGAGCTGTTGAGCTGACGACGGAGAGGCAGTTTTTTTGTTTCCTTAATTTAATCAAAGTGGTAAGGAATGACACAAATAAAATAGGAGGGAGTATTTTTTATCACTCGTCTTATCAAAAAAATTATGATAACTATTAAATATTTTGTTATGATTTGATTTATAAATAATAGTATTTGAACCACAACAAAAAATGTTACACATTTAAAATATTTTTTAATAAGATGAACGGTCAAAGATGATGCAAATGTTAACTCATTACCCCGAAAAAGAAATGTTAAGAACTCAACATTCACTCAGATCCCCTAGATCGCCTCCATGCTAGCTTGCCGGCCTGATGTCATACTACGGCGAAATCATCTACCAAACGGAGTATGTATGTTGGTCAACTAGGAGTATGGTGTAATCTGGCATGTTGTACGACTGTTACTATTAGGCAATTCCATATAGCCATGTCCTGAGCAGAAGCAAGGCGATGCAAAAATGATAAATGAGAGTAACCACATGCCCCAGGACGGATCCAAAAGAACAGTCCGCAACACATGATCAGTGATAGTTCACTGAACAGGTCTACTCAATTTCTAAAGTTCTGATGCAACATGCTCCAGGAGCCCCAGTTCAGAACATAAAGTTCTTTAGAAGCACTGGTCCCAAAATACACACATGATTTTTATTTTCCTTCTACTCACCATTCAAGGCACAAATCTTCACAAAAAACGAATCCATCCATAAAAATAAAGTTTCAGAGCCTTGCAGAAAATTTGGGGTGCTATTTACTAGCTTTTTTAAAAAAATAAAAGGAGCAGCAGAGTCAACATTGTCATTGTTAGGTGAACATCATTCCTTCAGTCTTCAATACCATCACTTGTACAGATTCAGGCATCAGCACTTCAGAAAATAAATAAGCTATCATCAAGACCAAGGGTATAAATAACCAGGATCTCATGATTAGTAAAATTGATTCGGAACCAGTTTTTCTCCTTCATGAGCCGAAAGGATATCTTGCTGTGAAAGAAAGGGAATGTAACAAAAATGAAGCACAGCCAATACTCCTGCCTCCTCAGCCTGGCACCAACTGCAGCACCTCTCACAAACATAGCTAACCTGATCCTCCGCAACATTAACAACACTGCATCTGAAGACCAAAACAAGAATATCACGGCACCTTTTTAAACACAAAAGGAGACAAGAAGAACGCACAAGTAACAAAGGGTGAGGAGAACCAAACCAAAACAGAAAACTATTGCTTCTCAGCTCCGAACAGGCATAGCAATATGTACACCTGGATTAGTTAGATCATAGTCACACAATCTTTTTATTGTCTCATAAAACAGAACAATATCCATAATCAAACAGATAATAACAGTTTTCAAGTTTTCATAACACAACTACTAGCACTTTCAAAACCGCACCAGAAAGCTGTGCCATCCTTCGCATTGCGGCACTAAAACGGCAGCCATCCATCGGTGTTCTAAGCCTTCTGTCCAAAGGCAACCAGAAAAAGTCAGTAGAATTACCCTAAATACAACAATGGCTTAGACAATTCCCATAGTAACCATGTGACATTAAGTAACCATTTTCTGCCATATAAAGATTTGGATTAAAAATTTAATTGCGCCGCTGGAGAAACTTCAAGTTTGAAAGTAGCAATCCTCCGCTGTAGTGTGCATTTTCATTATATGCTGCAGAGAAAAACAAATCCAGGAAACTGTCAGCAAATAAAATATACAAGGAAAAAAGCATAAACTTAAACAATGTTAAAATCAGTAGCAAACAAACAAACAAGGAGATATATGTCAATTGGGTATGGGGGCCTCCCAGAAAGAGAGTTTAGCTTTAAGTAACAAAAAGAACTGTCAGAATATTAGCATTGACAAAAATCACCAGCTAAATATTCAATGTAAGGATATGATATGATCCATATTCCGTACCTTCTCAACAAAATTTTACTCTCCCATAACAGGCCATTTCATTATCTGTTCTGCACGTCAAATAACAGAGTATTTTCCAGTTTGAGCAGATCCAGGAAGATTCAAAGCCTGGTTAGCACAATCCTCAAGGACACGTTTCAGTTCTGCTTTCGCCTTCTTCACAGATGACTCTGTCGGGCCTTCAATAAACAGATACAGCTTCCGCTCATTCGCACCAACAATTTTTCCTGGAGGAAAATATGTTCCCCTAGTGGTGACAGCAGCACCAGTCCAATCCTGAATAGGACCCAATGTCTCTTTGTGAGTGATCTTCCAGCGAGCATTCTGTGGGAAATCATTGATCTCAAGCTCAGCCTCATAGTGCTCTGGAACTGCATGGGCTTGTATCCTCGCCAAATTTTGCTGTAAGTTCATTGCAGCCTGAAGTGCACGAGCTGTGGCCTCATCATTTTGTTGGTTAGCAGCAGCGAGTATAGGAATCAAGGGGACTGCCGCAGATCCTGGTATTTGCTGGCTAGCAGTAGTAGCAGCCTTGCTTGCAGCTAAAGCAGCAGCCGCATGAGCATTGGCAATAGCTTGTTGAAGGTCACCACCTGCCTTACGCACACCCCCTTCATCATCAGAATCTGAATCTGACTTGTCCTCCTCATATCCGTATTCTCTTGCCTGAGCTTTCTTTGCAGTTTTTCGTGCTTCATCCTCTTCTTCATTGAACTTGAAACCACTACCACCATAACCTGTACCATGGGCCTGCTCTGTACCCTGCTTCACTTTCGCCATAAACCGGTCAGCTAGGGCTTTCAGATCCTGCGGAACAGCCTGTTCAGAGAGCTCCAAAGCCTTAACAAGATCTGGTGCATACCGCTCCTCTTCCTCAGAGATAAAAGTCACAGCAAAACCCTTTCTACCAGCACGCCCTGTACGCCCAACACGATGAACATAGTCCTCGTAATGGTTGGGGACATCATAATTGACAACCAGCTCAAGTTCTTTTACATCTAAACCCCTGGCAGCAACGCTTGTAGCTATCAGCAAGCTACACACATTGCTCTTGAAATCAACAATAGTTGACTCACGATCAGTCTGGTCTTTACCACCATGCAGAGACAGGCATGGATAACCATGCTGGAACAAGTCTTTGAGTAGAGAATCACATTTATCTTGTGAATGGACAAAAACAAGAATTTTCCCCTTAATATACCACTCACCAAGCAACTCTAACAGCCTGAAGAACCTCTCACCGTCTGGTCGCACCTCAACCAATTGTGTAATATCTTTATTCACGACACTTCTCCCACCAACCTGAATCTCAACAGGCTTAGTGAGCACCTTACGTGCCAATATCTCCACCTGCCGTGGAAAGGTGGCAGAGAAAAGTACTGTCTGCCTATCTGGCCGGGTGTTCTGAACAATCCGAGTAATCTGAGGCTCAAAACCCATGTCAAACATCCTATCAGCTTCATCCATCACCAAGAACGTCACTCTTCGAAGGTTAGTAATTTTTCCGCTGCTGGTGCAGAGGATATCAATCATCCTGCCCGGTGTACAGACAACAATTTCTGCACCTCTCTTCAGTTCACTAATCTGCTGCGCGACACCTGAACCCCCATAGACAGCAACACAGTTGATGCCAAGCACCTTAGAGAACTTCTTGATGTCTGAGTGTATCTGCACCACAAGTTCTCTGGTAGGAGCCATAATAAGTCCAATAGGGCCATCCCCAGGAACAACAGGGGGCTGATCTTTGACATGCCTCAGCATTGGAAGGACAAATGCTAGAGTCTTGCCGGACCCAGTCTTTGCAATTCCTATACAGTCACGTCCACTCATTATAATCGGCAACGCTTGTGCCTGTATAGGCATCGGTCTCTCGAAACCAAGCTTCTTGATGGTGTCAAGGAGCTTGCTTGTCAGCCCACTCTGTACCCATGTCTTTATCGGCTTGGGCACATCTTTCCCATGCACCTTAAGCTCCAATTGCTTCCGGTAGGCCACTACTTCCTCGGTTGTCATCCTTGTAATGTCCTTCACCTCAATATAGAAATTCTTCCGGAACGGTTGGTAATCAATCTTCGAATGGTCAACAATTGCCAGCTTCTCGGCCTTTGTCTTCTTGACACGCTTCATAAACTCCTCATCATCCTCATCCTCTTCTCCGTCCCCATCCTCATCAGCATCATTGTAATCAGAGTCTGAGTCATCCCCTTGCATAATCCTCCCCATCGCCCTCTTTGGCCCCTTCTTGTCACCATTACTCACGGTATCCTTTATGTTCTTATTCTTCTTGTCATCTGCAGTGGCAGCAGGTGCAGTGTCCATTGCCACCGCAGCACTCTCCAGCTTCGCAACCTCAGGCAGCACCATGGTGTTCATGAATGCATCGAGCGGATCAACCTCATCTTCGTCCATTCCAGCACCACCATTGGCATCAGTGCCTCCATTCGGTAAATCAACATCCATGTCACCGGCACCACCATTCTCATCTGCTTTATTGCTATCCTCCTTATCCCCCTCCTCATCAGACTCCTCCCCGTCCAGGGTCCACTTCTTCCCTTCCTTGCCATCAGCTTCGGCCGCCACGGCAGCAGAAGCACCACCGGCCCCGCCATCCTGCTCACTCTGCTCCGCGCGGCGCTTCTCCTGCCACTCCTTCACGCGACGACGGCGCCGCTCCATCTCGTCGTCGAGACGCTGCTGCTCTGCCTCCATGTCCTCCTCCTTCTTTTTCTGCCGCCGCCTCTCCGCCTCCTCATCGTCAATTTCCTCTCGGGGCGCCGCCTCCTCCAGCTCCGCGTCCCGGTGGTGGTGGTGCGAGGACCGGCGGCGGCGTTTGCGGTCGCGGTCCTCGTCCTCCTCGTCGACCGCCTCCCGCCGCCTAGACCGCTCCTCGCGGTCCCTCTCCTCGCGCCGCCTCGCCCGCTCCTTCTCCTTCTCCCGCTCCCGCTCCTCCCGCGCTCGCTCCTTCTCCTTCTCCCGCTCCCGCGCCTTCCGCTCCTCCCGCTCCCGCTCCTTCCGCTCCTCGCGATCCCGGTCCTTCTCCCGGTGGTGACGGTCCCGGTCACGATCGCCGTCCTTATCCTCGCGGTAGTGCCGCGACGACGAGCGCTCGCGGTCGCGGTCCTTGTCCCGGTGGTGGCGGGAGGAGGAGCGTTCCCGGTCCTTGTCCTTGTCGCGGTGGTGGTGCTTGGAGGACGATTTGACGGCGCCGAGATCGTCGTCGCTGGAGCCCATGGCGGCGGCTGCCGGCGGCGAGCGGAGGATTGGGGGAGGCGGAAACCCTAGACACCGATGCGGTAAGGGTGTGGTGGTGTCGTATTGAGATTTCTTTCCCCAGGCCTCGTAGTGGAGTGGAACCCCGAACAAAGAACTGTATTTTGATTTGTTTTTTTAGCCTCCGCAAATGATCTCATAATCTGATTTGAGATTTTTTTTCAAATACAATAATATTTTAAAAAAACTTAATTTAATCAATCTGGTTTAACACAAGCGTACACTTACTTCTAACAAGTAAAAGAATAGAATTTTGATGGGTGAAGCAAAGCTTACATGGTCTATTGAGCATGGTCTGAAATTGTTGAAGATGGATATCACCTACAACATCAATAATGGTACATCATCACTAAATTCTACTGTCCTTGAAAGAAAAAAGAAACGTAAAAGAAAAATACGGACAATTGTTCTAGCGTCTAGCTGAAGCCGTTGGAGGCCAAAAAACTTATATGCGGCTAACAAAAACTATTCATCGACCATATACTCAGTAATACTTTAATACCCAACAATAACTAATTAAATTGTTATCTCATTATACCAGCACCGACAATAAAGTGAAATGTTCTTAACATACCGCTCGTTGTGTGCTACCATCCGCAGGACCGCACATTAACATTAAGGCTAAATCATTGGTTATAGCTCACTCGAGAAAAGGAAAATGCAAGTCCTCTTATTTTTCGACCACACACATATACACTTCGGTGAAAGTTCAACCATAGAAAATGTTAATGCGGTTGTACTCGATGAAAGTTTTATAATGCAAATACAATACAATACAATTGTTAACACCTTTATCTATGATTTTTGTAGGACTTTATTTACTATTTTTTTAAATCTAAGAGACTAGTGGTAATTATCATCGGAGTGCGGTGTGGAGGCAGGTTGTACGATGCGGGTATCACAAATGGTTTGCGGATCTTGGTTTGTCGAGGCAGCGATGGTGCCGCGAGCTCCATTCTCAATGGCGATAGCTAGAGTTTCGAGGGTGGTGGCGACGTGACGGTGGAAGACGGCAAGAAGGGTCAGAGGTGAGGACATGGAAGCAGAGCTTAGGTGGCGGGAGCGATAGTAGCGTGCTACTTGTCGCATCACTTTTTATTTGTTGCAAAAAAGAACTTGATATTGGAACCACAATTTCTAGCCTATATGGCATGTACAAAACTGATGTTGGAAAAGACATCGAAAGAATTGGTGTCCCTCTGGGCATCGAGAGAAATAACAGGTCTGAGATCTTTGGAGTATTGCAAAGATGTTTATGACATGATTTATTCATTCAATACTTTTTTATGCGGCATGTCCAATGATATGCTAATGTATCAGCTCATTACTTGCGTACAGAATGCTAGCTCTAGTAAGTTAGTTATTTGGATAGATAATCCACCTAGCTTCTTGTTTGAGCATTTACAATTTGAAAGCATGAGAAGTTTCCCTAAAAAAGAACAGAGTAATATTTTTTTTCAATTTAGGACCATGTTGGGCTGGCCAGCTTTTATTCTTGGTGAGCGAACTGTTGAGCTTTCGCCGGTCTGTCGATGGTCAACGGGACCTTGGTCATTTCGTCCGTGAGCGCTAACCTGGTGCTCCAGCGAAGTGGCCCATGACTAGGAATAAGCGGGCCATATTAGTGGGCCTCTGTCTACAGTTCGCAACGGACCATCACTCTGGGAAAACAGGACCTTATTTTTCGAGAAGAAAAACAGAAGGGAGCCATTATGTAGAGAAAGTCGGCAAAATGATTTATATTGCTGGTGTTTATCTTTTTCTTTTTGTATCCCTAATATTATTTGAGTTTTGTTGTGCCAACGGATATAGAGTGACCTACTGTGCAAAGGGATGAATTACACATCAATGTTTGGAAAAATACACTAATCGTTTCTGATCCAAATATACTCAGGTTTAGAAAAATGAGAACAGAATTAAGGACGTGCCAATGATAGTACCTTCTTTCATTTGACTTTAGGACAGGATTTGTAATTCAAAATTGAACTAAGAGGAACTAGTACTATGTAAATAATCAAAGTTTGAACAAGATTTGTAATTCAAAATGGAACTAAGAGGTACTAGTAAATATTTAATCACATCCATCCAATGTTCCCCTGTCTATGGAATTTGGATTGTATTTTGAATGATCGGGAGTTTGGCTTTTTGTTCGGCATCTTTTAGTTTATGTTATACTTAATTCTTTTTGAGACATTAATTATCTTCTGCATTGGGCACTGCATATATGAATGAATAATCCCAAGTCAACTCTGCATTCAGTATAACGCAGTGGAACTTCTACTTGTTCTTGGGCATGTCCCCTTCTCTTACCTAAGTAGTACTAGTAGCTTGTTGCACAGATTTTTAATGCCCATCCGTGTGTTTCTTGCTGATTGCTTCCTGCATGCACTTAATTAACTTGATGGGGTGGTCAACAATAAGCAGAACACAGTCACATTATTAGCATACTAGTAGTACAGCAGTACTATACTTTATGTCAGTGACAAGTTGATGAGCGACAAAGATCCAGAGGTGGCTCCATTTAATAACGACATCACGTGAGCTCTGATAAATGCTCTCGTGCATGGATCGTCGATGGTCAAAGCGGTGGTAGTAGTACTAGGATTGTGTAATTAACTTATTTGCAGAAAAGCATTCTGCCTTTCTCGTCTCATGTTTCCATTCGTTTTGAATATCATATATTAAGAATCGTAGATTCCTCCTCGAGGCTGCCAAAGCGCACACATGCGCAGACGCACTCACCGGTGAAGAAGGAGACTGAAAGTGAAACCTCCATTTCCATTCCTTGTCAGTACTCTGGTCAGCAAAACCTTCCTTCCTTCGTTCCTTCCTTCTAGGCTGAAATGTCTATATGCCTTTGTTAATTACTAGGTCAGAGATCAGGACACACATGCATGATCTAGTAGAGTACTAGAGCTAATTTTTGAATTTGAATTTTTTAATCTTAACTGTGAGAGAGAGAGAGAGAGGCTGGATGGATGGATGTATCCTGTCCTCGCCTTTCTAGAGAGAGAGGTGTACACAAGAGAAAGAAGAACAAGAAGAGTTGACATTGGTCCGTGCATCACGTACGAATAATGGAACTGAATAAATGGAAGTATTAGAATGGGATGTGATGGATGTGAGGCCCTGCACTCTACAGTACCATTAGAGATGACAACAACACAGCACAACAAGATCATTTTGTATCACAAAAGGTGTGGTAGTATTATATCTGTAATTCGTTCATGGCCTCCACTGAATCTCTGAAAGTAAAGTACAGTTTACTTAATAGTAGCAGTGAAGGGCGTGATCTCGCAGCTGCGGCTGTAACAAACACAATTACGTAGTAAGAGTTCACAGCCGCAGAAGAAAAGCTCCGATCAGATTCAAAGCCAAAACTCCAGTAACCTAATACTGACTGTTAATTTCCACGTACAGTGTTACGAATACTCTAATAATACTAACAGTAACAAGACAGTTGCATACCACATGGCCCATGCAATTGATCCAGCTGGTAATTTTTATTCCAGAGGTAGTAGTAAGAAAACAAAATGTGCACGACGACGACGGACGGATCTCATCGTCATCGAAGCTCAAAACTTTTGTCTGAAAATGCGAGAGTTAGCGTCGAGAAGCGGGCAAAGTCAAAAGGTGACAACTATCAGAATATGCCCTGGTTCTAGACCTGTCAGGACGCATTGGACCGAGTTAACAAGTAGTACTACGGTACCCTAATTCATGCAGCCACTACTAGTAGCTGAGAAGTAATCTAATCTAAGCACTCTCTGAGTGTGGTAATCTGCTGCTAGTAGGAGGGCGCGGTTGTAGTAGTAGTAGTAGTACTACTACACTAGAATAAGCATTTCGAATGATCCGAGTCCTGAAGCGCCTCACGTGCCATGCCGATCTCATCTCATGGATGCTGGCATCCCCAGTACTAGTAGTAGTACGTCTGATCACTTCTCTTTCTTACTGTTACCGAAAAATACCAGGATTACTCACTAACAAATCGACCCTGAAGTTTCGGTGTCAGCGAGCGGTTCAAGAAGGAAGGAGTTCAACAATTTGTCAAAAGAATAAAACAAGAAAGAAAAATAATCCATTCCAAAGTCGCCGCCCATGGCAGAGCAGAGGACGAGACGAGCGGGGCAGGGGCCATGGCAGGGCAATGCCCTGCGCAGCTGCATGGACGACGCAGGCGCGGTTTCCAAGGCGGCTGCCATTAATTCCATGGAAGACCAAGCAGGAGGAGGAGGTCGAGATGCCGTTGCCCTCCTCGTTCTTCCATGCGCGCCATGCAGGATCGATGTGGAGGAGGAGGTGCGTGCTGTCGTCGTTTCTGCCCAACTTGTGTGTTTCCGAGGACGGGATTGGTGACTTGCCCTCGACCTTGTCTTTTACTACTAGTACTACTTCCACTGGGGTAGGGAAAGGTGACGTGATTTTTCGTTTACCATTCACGAAGTAAGCAGGGATAACGGCATATACTTACGCATTTTAAATAAAATAGTACTATAAAGTAGTTTATGAAATTAGACAGATAGTATATTCGTAGATTTTATTATACTGTTTGGATCTTTCAGTATTTTCTTTTAAATTAATATTAATCATTAATATTAAAAAAATACTAGATCCATCTATTTTGTTATCATTTTCTAAATTTAATTATTTTTTAATAAATATCTTTATATTATTAATTGTTAAATTTTATAAAATAAATAATTACTGTTAATTACAAGTAAAGCATCATAACAAACTTCTTTTTATAGTTTTAAATATATTACTACTAGTACTCTTTACACATTGAAAACAAGGGGAAGAAAAAAAAACAAAGAACGATGGCACAAGACACAGCAGCAGGTCGGTCGTGCGTGCATGTTGCAGAGCTTGTTTGTTTTTTGTCGCAGTAAATGGACGACGTGGAAGAAAGAATCAGAGAAAGGGAGGTGTTTTGTTTGACCCTCGGGGTCGGGGCCATTTCCATTTTCCACTGAGGTGACCTCCAGTGACCTCACGGCAGCAACAGCAGAGCCAGTCTCGTCTACCTCTACTTTCTACCTCTATTACTACCTCTCCCTCCCCTCTCCTCTCCTCCCCCTAGAAGCTGCTGCTAGTAGTGCTAGGTGAGAGAGTAGTACGCAGTAGCCTTGTTTGTGACTCGCGAGTCTTGCCAAGCAGCAATTCCAACGAAAGAAACCCAACCGAAAGTTTGCCATCGCATTGAAAGCTCTGCATGTAGTATAGCTTCTCCTACACCATGTCCTATGGTACACTCACAGTCCTACAAATGAGAGCGAGAGAGAGAGATGCATGAACTTGCTGTTCTTTTGTTTTTGTCTGAGTCGTACTTACTGTAATTCAATTGGCATACTAGTACTTACACACACTCCATTCAATGTGCTGTAGTCCAGTGTTCTCGCTGACACAGTCCGGTCGCGCGCTTCTGAATACCATGGCCGCAGAATTTTTGTCCATGAAAATTTCAGTATAAATGCCTCAAAATCCGGTAGTACTAGTACTCCTGCGGACGCTGCTGCTACAAATACTGTGATTGAATTGCACCGCAGTACGTATAAATAATCTCTTGATACAGTCTTTGAATACTTCGATGGACAGGTATTATATTCAAAATGGAGGGAAAAAAAATTATAATCTGTACTTCTATGAACAGGTATTCAAAATGGAAGAAATTTGGCAATACCCTTCGCCTGATGAGGGCATTACTACTGTTGAACTCCTTATGGTGTAGTAGTACTCCTTACTCCAAGTGATGCTTTTGTTCTGTGTTGTCAACAGTGACGCCACAACTTTGTCAGTAGCCAAAGCGTGACAACGATTGACGCCAACTTTTCCCAAAGAATATTACGCTATGGGAGTCATTTTCGATAGTACTACAGTACTACGAAGATGACATTATTCTTTTTTTTTTGCTGTTACGAAAAAGAGGCCTTATATATTCTGTTATTATGACACAACATTTTTTCTCTCTCTGAACAAGAGGGAGAATACACACACGAATCGGCAGCCCTGCAGCTTGCTTTGCTTGGCTACCTGGACTTCACCTGTTCGTTCTTCAGCAGGAGCAGGGACTGTGGCTAAAGGGTTCTTCACCCCATGACGAACGAACGAAATCATGTGCTTGTTGTGCACCAACCATGCGTTCAGACGGTTGGTTCCCAAAGGGAGTGGAAAAGGGTTTCGTTGTCATGGGAAACCCAACATTTGCATGTTACTTACCCATCAGAAGCATAATTCTGAGTTGGATTGATGGCTCAAAGAAAGCATGAAGCAACTAGTGGTTCCTGTAAGAGCAACGGAAACATGTTTCAACGACCTAACACAAACACACACACAAACTCCTTCAAAAGCATTGCTTGTTCTAAATTCTAATACGTGGAGAAGCATTTTTTTTCCTTTTTCAACAAACGAAATTATCCATCCAGTGGATAGGGATAGGGCTACGCACCCTGCGGTGCAGTAAAAGTGAAGAAGGCTGTTGTAACTGTAGACCGGAATCTGTCTTTACCCCCTACCTTAAGCAAAGCAATCTGCAGCCCTTCCATCCAAACTGTCATCTTCTGTCGTAAAAGAAAAAAAAAAGTTGTCATCTTCTCCCAACACTCAAGAAATAGAAATCCTGGACTGTGGATGTGTGCCCAGCAGAGTGCTGCTTGCTGCCCCCATCATTAACTCATCATCAACCCCCTCCCCCTCCCCTGTCTCTCTCTCTCTCTCGCGCGTGTGTTTGTTCTTGTTTTACATTTCTACCCCCGGCCCGTCTCCCCACTCAATCACTAGAAAAGGAGCGTATCCGTCCATGCAGCAGCTCGGCTCAAGCCTTCACAACTTGCACAAAGAAAGCAAGGAGAAAGACAGGCCTCTTTATCATCCACAAGCGTAACAAGGAGCGCAGAGAGCCAGGCCCCAAGCTCCTTCCGTCCTTACCTTGCTTCCCAGCAGAGTGAAAGGGAGAGTGTGAGTGAGTGCCACAGGCATATCATCGATGGAGTTCTTCCCTTCCCAGCCGGATCTCTCGCTCCAGATCGGCCTCCCCACCACCGCAACGCCCCACGATCACCACCACCACCACACCGCCCTCAACGCGAGGTTCTTCACCGCTGCCGCCGGCGGTGGCAATGGAGGCGGAGGCGGCGGAGTCGGCGCGGCCGTGCCGCCGGCGCTGCAGCTGCCCGTGCCCATGCCGCTCCCTCTCCCTCTACAGGTGCCCATGCACCCGGCAGGCGCGGCGGGCCAGGGCGGCGGTCTGTACTACCACCCCGACGCCGACGCCGTGCTGCGGCCCATCCGCGGCGTGCCCGTGTACCAGCACCACCACCACCACCACCCGCACGGCGGCTCGGCGGCGGCGGCGCCGTGCTTCTGCGAGCCGTGCCACGTCGCCGGCGCCTGGCGCCGGGCCGCGGTAGCAGGGTGCGGCGCCGCCGCCGGGGCAAGGTTCCCGCAGGCCAAGCGCGCCCCACGCGCGCCGCGCATGCGGTGGACGTCCACCCTCCACGCGCGCTTCGTCCACGCCGTCGAGCTCCTCGGCGGCCACGACCGTACGTACCACTCACTTTCCATGATACTCGTACATCATGCGCTAGCTCTCTCTAGTCTCGCGCTACGACAGGCTCTTTTTTTTCTCCTTTTCTCTTTCTTCCTCTCCTATCTCTATGGCTTTCGTTCTTTGCCATTTCTTAAACCATTAGTAGTAGTAGTAGTAGGAGGATTAATCTCATGACACTTTTTCCGAATCATTTTTCCTGCAATCTTAATAACATATGGTCATGAACTAACAGGGGCAACGCCAAAATCGGTTCTTGAGCTGATGGATGTGAAGGATCTCACCCTAGCACATGTCAAGTCTCACTTGCAGGTAACTACATACCATCATTAAGTTCTTGCTAAATACTCTTGCACTTGGCAATTTATACACCTCCCTTAGGTGTGTAAGTGTGTGTGTCGAACTATAGTACCTAACGTAACCACACTTGAGACTTGATCTGTCAGTTGCACGAACACATCCATCTGGATCTGCTGTTCGCGTACGGGGCCTGTCTTTTCTGTTTAGCCACAGCAGTGGTAGACTTTTACTGGTGTCCACAGTACACACTGCTCAGTAGTGTAGCGTACATAGAGATAGATCAAGCTCATGAAGTAGTAGTAGATGGAGAGAGAGAGATGGCCAGATGAGTCAAAGTGCGAACAGTATGATTCCCTGTAGCGCCTTCTCCTCCTGCATCTCTCGTGTGAGAATCATGGAAACTTCTGCTTAGCTAGGTCAACAAACAAAGCTTCTCGTGTAGAAATGCAGGTTTCACATCTACTCGGTCATACTACTACCAGCTAAGCCATCTAGTATTAGTCTACTACTGGAATGCACACACATAACACATGATCAACTTTACAATTGACAATGTAGTACAAATATGCTTTCTTTATCCTCCTTGTTGATATGCTGCTACAGTTGGTTCAGCAAGCTATCATATCAAATCTTGCTGCCCATGATGCTCCTGCAAATGCAAATATTATGTTTTTTTGCCAAATTTGCTTCCTGAATTGTGCAAGTAGCTACATGCAGTGCCTCGTTCTGAAATAGATCTTTTTGCCATGTTGCTTGTGCTGCTGCAGATGTACAGGACCGTGAAGAACACCGAAAGGCCGGCAGCTTCGTCAGGTGAATATCTATCTACTAATACTGTAGTACAAGATTTGCATGCTTTGTGTCCTCGCTTTAGAATAGATGCTAACCTGAGCCTGCTTAGCCTTCCGTTTTATGATTCTCCCCTTTTGAATGAAGTTTCTTGTTATATATGGTAACCAGTGATCACTCAGTCATAACTTGTGTGTCGTTGTATATGCTTTTGCTTGGTATATATGCTAAAGTCTTATTGCTTTGCTTGGGAGCAGATCAAGCTGATGGATTCGAGAACGGGTCTGCCGGCGAGATCTGCGATGACAACTCGCTGGATCTGCACGGATACTCCAACGCCGGTGGAGGTGGCGGCAGGCAGGAGATGGCGTCTCGGCATGGAAGGTTAGCTGCTGCTGCTGCTTGTAACGATCATGGGAGCAGCACCGGTGCTCATGGTGCCCTCTGGAATAGCTCCTCCAGGTGCTCACTAGCACTAGCTAGCTAGCCTTTTGATCTTCTCCAATAATGATAAACATACCTTGTTTTGAGTAGTAGTTTGGAAATGGTAAAAGGTATAGGAGGATAAAATAAACATAGATCAAGAGGGAAGAACCTTTTTTACCTGATGTCATCCCCTTACACTGTCATTTCTTGACCTCTCTGGTGGTTCTTTATTGATTTTTCCCTGCTTTAGGGCATGTAAAAGTAGGAAGTCTCTTTTGCCCACATGCACATCCCTTATTGCCACATTAGAATCAGTTCCCAATAAATATATGATTCCAGAAAGTAGCCTGGCTACTTCATGGAGACCAGCGACAAACCTTTTGACATGGGCACCGAGACAACTGTATGCCTCAATTATGATCTCATTATGCGTACCTGTGGCCTTTTTTGTCAGTACTACAGGGTATGGAGTTCATTAATACTACTACTAGGTGTGCATTTAGTCTCGCGACTGAAACAAAGCTATACCCATGAATCCAACCATTATATATATATATATATATATATATATATATATATATATATAGTTCTGAATTACTCGTAACCGTATACACAATGCTCTCACAACAGTTTCTTCCTATACGTAGTACTTTAATATACAGTAATCACACTGTTTCAGTTTACTGCGATGCTCTTTTGTATAAAGACACTGAATTTTGTATCCGTTGTTGTGCTTTTCCGCAGGGAGGACTGGACGACGACAGGCTTCCCAAGCGAGTGCAACACCGGAAGCATGCAATCTCTCAAGGTACACACGCCTGGGAGGGACACACTGATACTGTTTCAGCTAGTAACCAGACTCCTGCTCAGGCAGAGCTACTTTACGTGAGATCTCGTTCATGTGAACCTGATTACATGCATGTCGGATTTGCAGGAACAGATGCAGTCCAAGAGCCTGGAGATCCTCTCGGACATGAACTCCTGCGTGTCGGAGACGACGACGTCCAGCACCAGCGAGCTGAACCTCGAGTTCACCCTGGGCCGGCCGCACAACCGGCCAAACTAAAAACAAAGCTCAATCTGGATGACCATCCTGTGGCGCGACAACATGTAGAGGGCACGCACTTTGCATGTTATCAATGCAAGAAAACGATGGTCCCATCCCGAGCGCAAAAGAGGCATCATATATATGCATCTTTCCTTCACTGATAAAAGGGGGGCAAAAGGAGGAAAGGCAGTAGCTGCTCTAGGTTGAAGGGAAAGGCAGTTGGATGTAATGTGGTGGTGGAGATCTTGTTAGTCGTAGTAGTGTTTAGCTAGCTAGGACAAAACTTAAAGGGCTTTTGCTGCAGCGACGAAACGATGCGTTTGAGATAGGGGCCGCCCGGGACAAAAGCAAAGGGGTGGCCTGTGTTCTTGCTTTCTCCTGCATGGATCACATGCAATTGAGAGCTCAATTTGATCTGTTTGGTAGCTTAGCTTTTAAGTGTTTCTAAGCCTGGCAGCCTCGTAGCAGTGAGCCATAATGATAGATCACCCTGCCCCTGCGTTGCAATGCATGATAACTCGCTCATTATTAACAGTTGTGATATAGATCAGATTGGACAATAGGTTTATTTGGTTGAACGCACAAATGCTCAGCCTGGAGAAACTTTGCATACATGGCGTTAGTTTTTTTTTAGATTAACAATATCAGATCTGTGCTCAAGCTCCGGATCAGTTGATGAGTTGAAATTTGAACTGGATGGAAACGATAATAAAATAAACAAGGTAGTATCATTTATATCTTGTTTTTAGATTTTTTTTTATGTAGTCGATTTTTAGTTATATGATACAAAAATTATGAAAAATATTTTTATTCTTCAAAATGTTTATTTTGAGTTTCATGCGCCTTAAGTTGACTTTGACAATGAGACTCCAATATACTCTACTTGGTTTTCAGGTGGACTAGTTTTTATAACAAGAAACATATTTATGGGTATTTTAGCCTACTAAGTTAAGCATGGGTAATCTAAATCTGGTAGATCGTCCGTTGCGTACCATTTGAATATTTATTATGGGTATTTTAGCCTACTAAGTTAAGCATGGGTAATTTAAACGTGCATCAAAGTGTTTTCATGGTTCAAAGGGCGGCCGCGTCGCCCATGGGAGAAATAGGGCAGTGATTTTCGTTTTCTTTCGTATCCAAACGACGTGCGTGTGCTGCGCAACTACGAGCCGATCCGCTACAGCTAAGAGCCGAAAACGCGTCTAGGAGCCAACGAGCCGAAAGGAGCTGCGCGGCGCGCGCCCGTGCGAGGGAGGAGCTGCGTCACCGCACGGGCGTCCGATCCTCTCGAAGCGTCCACGCGCGGGCTCACAAACCCGCCGTTAAGAGTGGAATAGAGAAATGGTTACCGAAGAGTGATCAGTGATGTCACTCACTAGTACTATCTCCGTCTAAAAAATATAAACATTTATTGACTTTTAAACATTACGTTTGATCATTCGTTCTATTTAAAAAATTTATAAAAATATATGATATGTTTTAACACGAGAAAAACTATAACTATGATATTTTAAATTTTATATTTTAAGAAAAAATTTAAATAAGATAAAAAGTCAAAAACAATATTTAAAAATTAATAAATGCTTATACGTTTGGACGGAGGAAGTACTCAGACACACGCAATGGAGCAGTAAGTTGGACCGCGCGGACGCAAAAGACACTCTCACAAGCAGAAGCGAAAGCGATAGTAGTGTTGCAAACAAATACTCCTACTCTACGCTGAAAAAGACATTGCCGTGTGGCAGATGAGTATAATTGTCAGCGGAAGTCTCCGTTCCCAGACCGCGGCGGCATGCATTCTTGACGTACGATCGACTTCGTACTGTAGTAGTACTATTATGCTTGACAAGCGACAAGCAAGGAAGACCGCGCCGCGCCACACCGTCGTCGACGCTGACCGCCTGCCCGCCCCCGGCGCCTCGCGATCCCCACCGGCCTGGCCCGGCAAGAACTGGGCGAGACTCTGCACTCTGCACTCTGCAACTCGAGCCGTGATCTATAGCCAGAGCTAGGTCCTGCTGCCTACTCGTGCAAGCTGCGCGCGGGCTCTTTTTTTTGTTTCTGGCCATCGATCGACCGGTCGTCTGTTCCGCATGCACGGGGACTGGGTGGCCGGTTAGGCATCGGTCGTGGTGTGTGGCTCTGTTTTTGGTTTTGCAGTGCCCAGGCGCGCGGCGTTCAGAATGTTTTTGCTGTAGCGGATGATCACCGTCTCCTCCTCTTGCACACCATGTGATCGGGATCGGAGGTTCGTCAGAGACTCAGAGCTCTTCCCGGCTTCAAGTGAGACCCATGCATTGCATTGATTGATGCACGCCAGACGATCTTGCGGTGCGTGCATGCGTAAGTTGTTTCCCCTCTTCTGCCCATGTCCGACAAACCAAGGCCATTGCGACATGGTTTAAGACTTTAAGCCTGAAATCTGAGTAGAGCCATCCATCCACCAAACCAGACCGAAAGAGCTGTAGCTGTAGGTAAGGATCGTTTGAACCAGTTTTGACGCCGGTCGTCTCCTTTTGGGTGCCGGCGGCTTGCTGCAAAAACGAAAGAGGTTGGCCGCCCCCTGTGCAGAGAACACATCTGCACATGACAAGAGAGAGAGAGGGTCACAGATGAGAGAGAGAGACGACTGTCCATCAAATTTAATGATGAGAGCAATCAAGAGGTACGTAAAGGCCATGGCAGGAGCCAGGAGGGAGAGGAGTAAGTTCGGCGTTTGCATGGGGAAGGAGCAGAGACCGGTCCACGGCAACAGCCTAGAGCTCAGAACAGAACGCTCCTCACTTGCTCAGAGAAAGCAAGAGAGAGAATGAGGTGTGTTGAAAGCGAGGAGTGACGGGTCACCTTTCAGGCTGGGGCCGGCGCCATGAACAGTGGTCAAGCAAGCAGGCAGCGGCAGCTCCACTCCACGCCTCGTCGGGGGCCTGCCGCCTGCCTCTTGTTTGCTTCGTGGGGCAGAGAGTCCCAACTGCCCCCTGCCTGCTTCAGGGTCGGTCTGCATGGACGCATCAATGTGGAGGAGGAGGCGGACCGGACCTCCCATGCCAGATGGATACACTGTTGTGACGACTAGTAGTAGTACTGTAGTGCTATGCTTGAATCATGAAGTAATCATTTCCGAATTATTGAGAATGTGTGAGCAGAAATTTGTTTTTCACTTGAACGGATCTTTCTCCAACTAATCCTTGCTCCTTCAACCGACTAGTACTAATACAAATTGGAACCAGCACCAGCTTCTTTCCCTGTCGCACATGCAGATTTTTTTCTCTTTGTGGATCATGCAAATTTGAGGGTGTTTGGATCATTAGTCTTAGGCCTAAAGTTTAGCCCTTCAAATTTAGCCCCTAAACTTTAGTTTTATTAGATATCTTTGGATCTTTGGGCTCAATTTTAGTCCTCCAAACTAAAATGACCGGTTTGACCTCATTTAAATTAAAGTCCTATTGATCATCATGTATGTAAAAGCTAAATATTTAAGTTTACGTAATAGTTAAAATACACAACACAATGGTCTGGACTCATAATTAAAAACAAATACACTCTTTACTCCCTCCGTCCCCCTCGTTTTAGCGTTCGAAAAAAGTGTCGCTTTAGCCCAGAAGCCGAGAATGCACCTCATCCTTTCACACGTTTTGTCTTCTGCTTCCTCTCTTGCACACAGCAGTACAGGGAGGGAGTCCACCGACTGTTGGGAAAAACAGCAAGGGAGGTCCGCCTGAGCCCTTTGCAGCCATGGCGATGTGGCCATCGTCCTTCAAATACATGGCTGCAAGAACGGAGCAAAGCAGCATGGGGCCCTTGGAGGTCATCCTCCCCCCGCTTTTCCTTCATTCCCATCTAGTTCTTGCACTCATCCCCTTCATTCTCGAGTACGACGAGCAAATCGCATGGGAGGAGGCGGGCTATCGACGGAGAAAAGCAGCACAACAGCCTTTCATGGTCATCCTCCCCCTCTTCTCATCCATCTCCATCACCACCACTTCGGAGATAGCGTAGAGGAGATCGACGCCGCTAATGACCTTCCACGGTCCCTTCTTTCCGCAGGAGCAACTGCCGTAACGAGGAGCGCGTCAATGATACTGATTCGTGCCCTCCGGCAACCAGCAGCAGCTGCGCTCAGCCTTGACGGCGGCCAAGAGCGAGGAGGTCCGGCCGCGGTGCTCGTGGATACGGCTGGATGACGCGGACCCGCCCAGAGAACCCCGTCTCGGGACGGATCCGTTCAGTCGTTAAGCCAGGATCCTGTTGGGCAACGCTCGGCGAAGCGAGCGTACACACGATACAACACAGGCAGGATAAACAGCAGTAATTTAAGGAGGAAGAAATTAAATACAACATTAATTCCTGGGTTGTAGAATAAGTCTTACAAGAGTTCAGAGCGCACAATAGAGTTTAAAAATCGTAGCAGCGGAAGACTCGATTACAGACTCCGACACTCAAAAGCTAAGCAAAAGCATGCACCCTGCCCGCGGGCGTCATGCTGCTGGCCACTTCAAATGTTACTGCGGCGACTCGCACAGTTCCCACTGGAGGTTCCCTACCTCGGGGTGAGGTTCCTCCCAGTGGAAGCCAGCGTCCTGGTTCTGCGCGTCGATTCCTGAAAACCACATATCGCTAACGCGTGAGCTTCTAAGAAGCTCAACAAGACTGACCCGTCAAAAGGCTGACTACAGCCGACTTCTAGACATGAAGGCTGATAAGGGGGGGGGGGTTCTATTTGCAAAAACGGACCCGCAACCTGAACTATTCTTGGTCAATTTTAGCACAGATTAAGTAGTTAAGATATAACTTTAATTAGCACTAGTCTAATCAAACAATATGAAAAAGACAAGTAAATATCAATCATCAATTGTCAATCTCATTGCATCTCATCTTGTTGCTGAAATGTGGTGCGTTTCACGAGCATGCTCACCAACTGGGAGCGACAGCGGTTCGAAACGATTTTTATACCCTGCAGGGGAAAACCTAATCGTACGACACGTGCGTGTCCCAGACTCGCACGTGGCAACCGTTCACACCAGCTCCTGCAACGTCAATTCCCTCCTACGTCTGCCTTAGCAGCGCCGCATCCCACCAGACAACACGTCCCAGACGGTTTCTGTGGAGTTCCCACGCTGCCCACCCCAGATCTTCTCCTAGTCAGACACCGTAGGGCAGGTTCGACGTTGCAATTACTAGGCTACGTAGGTTTACTGGGGCCCATTACACCCAGCATACGATCAGTACGTTCAACACTCGATCAGACTCGGACCACACGGATCAGACAGGTCTACGGTCACCCTGGACCCGGTCCAGTCGCCGACCTACTTGGTATCCTGTCTGACCCTCAAACTTTTATTCTTCTTTAATTATCTCATCATCGAGTGTCGTAATGAGTCAAGTGGTAGTTTCATCCAAGATCCTACCTTTCGCGAGCAGTGTCCACTCTGCTCGACTTCTACCGGTAATAACCTACTAAGCATAGCAACTATCTGGTCATCTATACTACTACCGATAGGGTTTCCTATGGGAACAAATGCATCTAAGGTTGCAATCAACTCCTAACAACTTAATGCACAATCATGATATGACTCACTGAGTTGTAACAAGAAAATTTAAAACAGAGTTAGTGCACCGGGGCTTGCCTGGCTCTTCGGCTCCTTGGTTGACTTCTTCGGCTGGAGTGGAGGAGTCGGGCTCTGCAGCTACCTCACGTGCTTCGGAATCTACATGATGCAGTATGATTAGGATAAGTTTAATTGAAAAGGCCTGTTGCTTTTATCGATAGTAATTTAGGGTTCCGTTTTGGCGACGCCCAGAATTAGGGTTAACCCCAATTACTCGACGCCTAAAAATTAGGGTTGGGATGAAAGTTTTAATTCAACCTCAAGATTATTTTTAGTTGATATAACTCTTTGAATTAAGCTTTTTGGGCTTTGGGTGGGGCCAAGATGATTTTTCTAGATTTTATAAAAATTCATCGAAGTTCCTGTTTCCCAATCTTGTAAAGTCAAAATAACCTAGTAAATGTTTGATTCAGTCTAAAATATTTTATGTGGTCACTCATGAGCCTCAAATCTACAACTTTTATTTAGGGTTTCATCACCGAATAGGACTTTTGCAATGTATTTTAGAAAATAGTATTTTAACTAGGCAGATTGCCGTTATTCAATAGGGTTACATATTATCACATGTTCCAAAAATCTTCAAAAAACTCCAGGAGGTGTGTGTGGCCATGGTGCATTTTTGGATCAAAGGGCAGACCTAGCATTGCTATAGATTTCAAATTAAAATTTAAAAACAGAAAATAGGGTTTCTAATTAATTCTGCAAATGTTTGGTCATTTGTTAAAAAGTGTTTTAGCAGAAAATTAGTGCATTTCATGAGGGTTCTAACAAATTTTTGTTTGGAATTTTTGGAGGTCTCTGTGATTTGTTTGGCATTTTACAAGACAGGACAATATTGGAGGGAAATAAAAATGAAACAGTGATTAGGGCTAAACAGAGGACTGAGCTCCGACGAGCTCCGGCGAGTGATTCGGTTAAAATGGTTGATCGGCTGCGCTCAATCCTTGACCCTACACCTTCTACAGGCTAAGACGAAGCTCGGCAGCACGGCAATGGTGAGGTTCCATCACCGGAGAGGGGTGCTCACCGTGGAGGTCGACGGTGGCGGCGGTGAGAAACGGTTCCCGACGAGATGAGCTGAAATCCGGTGAGGGGAGAGCGCCGTGAGCTGCACGATGACTTGACAAGTGAGTTGAGCACGAGGAGAAACACTGAAATTGGCCGGAGCACGGCCGGCGGCGAGGGGTGGCGGCTCTGCCCGAAGCTCAATGATGGAATCACCGGAGGAACGGCGGAGTAAGGAAATTGATTGGTCCAGGAGACTCACCGTGATGCAGTGAAGCTGTTTGACTGGGCTAGGGGTCGCGGAAACGGCCGGAAGGCAGGAGTCGACGGTGAGCTCAACTGGCGGCAGAAGGGTGAACTGGCGGCGGTGCAGGCGTTCTGTCGTCGCCGGTGAGCTTCTGCGGCTGAGTACTTGTCAAGGTCAATCACATGGATGAGATGAAGGTGCCGAGTGAAGGAATTGCAGAATGGCCATACCGTGAAGACGAATTTGATTGATTAGGGTTGGGGCGGTGCTCCTGTGGCCGGGGAGGTCGATTTCAGTGTTCCGGGCGGAGGGAGCGATGAGAGTGTAATTCGATCAACTGAGAGCTTCACGGAGGTGAGGGGAGTTGTTTAGGCAAGGTTTGATCAATGGAAAAGGGTCGGAGGTATGGTCTCACCGTGAGCTCACTTGCGGCGGCAATGGCGACGGTGGCACCGAGCGACAGAAAACGGCAAGGGTTGCGTAGGAGTGAAATTGAGCGCGGGGAAAGAGTGAGGGAGGTTCAGTGCACTCTTTTAAGTCATTGCGTGGAGAGTTGGGGAGGGGAGCAGAGGGGAGCGACGGAATTGGCCGGCGGGGGCGGTGGCGTGCCGCAGGCGCTCTGCCGCGCGGGGAGGAGTGACGAGAGAGCGAGAGAGAGGAGAGGGAGTAATGGGGAGGATCTTGGCGGGATTCTTGTCCAACGAATTGAAGCCTTGGCGCCGAATGGAGCGCCGGCCGGCGGGAGCGGGGCTGCTGCGCTGCCGGTGGTTGGGCGCGTCGGGCGGCACGGCACACTGTAGTTCATCAGCCTGTTTTCGGATTCAAACGAAGTGCTACAGGCTCCCTCTGGTCCAAATTGAAAACTCTACTTCCTAAGCTCAGAAAATTATGAAAATTTTTGTGCATACTCAGGGAATTATTTGGAACACTTTTTATTTAGGATTCGAGTTCTGAATCAGCTCCCAAATTTTTTTGAATTTTTGAGTCCACTTAGGTTTGTGTGAATTTTAAAAAGGGTTAAACCTTAACTAAAAATCTTGAATAAATTTCCAAAATTCTATTTTGAAGTGAAGTTAATTGTTATGCAAAAATATAGCTATGGTGTTGTGGGAAATTTGATAGGTCATTCATTAGGGTTAGATTTCTGCCCGAAGAATAAAATTTTTGACACTGCGGGTGGAAATTCTTCGAACTTGATAATCGTGTTCTGTGGACTATTAAAGTTTTTGTAGAATGCCTTTGGGGTATTTTAAACAACATTTCACTTACTTCCAATATTGGTTTTGCCTTTAGGTGTGAAATAATGTCGATTAGGGTTTTACGTTGCCGATTTAAATCCTGGGTGACACCGGGGTGTCACAGCCTCCCCCCCTAAAAGAAATCGCGTCCCGAGATTTAAGCAGAGGTTTAGGGTAGGCATAGGTACCTATGGGGCTGGGAGTAGTTCGGGGTAGTGGGATCGAAGAAACTCTGCCGACTCCCATGTTGCCTCGTCTTCTGTGTGGTTGCTCCACAGAACCTTGTAAAACTTGAGTGTCCGTCTTCTAGTAACTCGCTCTTTTTCATCTAGTATCTTCACTGGACGCTCTGGGTAAGTTAAGTCTGGTTGCAATTCTTGCGCTTCTGGAATCACTTGATCTACGGGTGCCTTCAGACACTTCTTCAGTTGTGAGACATGGAAGACATTGTGTATCCCTGATAATTCTTCTGGCAACTTCACTTGATATGCCACTGGTCCGCATTCGGCTGTGATAGGATATGGACCTATATACCGGGGTGCTAATTTGCCTCTGATCCCGAATCGTCGAACTCCTTTCATGGGTGATACTCGCAGGTAAACGTAGTCTCCTATTTCGAATCTTAATGGTCTGCGCCTCCGATCTGCATAGCTTTTCTGCCTCGACTTGGCGGCCTTTAGATTGGCTTGAATGACTCGTACTTTCTCTTCGGCTTGTTGCACCAGATCTGGTCCCAAAATAATTCTTTCGCCTGCTTCTGACCAGTTGAGTGGCGTTCTGCAACTACGGCCGTACAATGCTTCAAAAGGTGACATCTTGATGCTGGCTTGATAGCTATTGTTGTACGAGAACTCCGCCAAGGACAGATAAGTGTCCCATCCTTTTCCGTGTTCCAAGACGCAAGCTCGAAGCATGTCTTCAAGTATTTGGTTTACTCTTTCGGTCTGGCCATCTGTCTGGGGATGGTAAGCTGAGCTATGAATTAACTTGGTTCCTAATGACTCATGTAGTTGCTTCCAAAATCGACCGATAAACTGGGTACCTCGGTCGGAGATGATCGTTTTAGGCACTCCATGTAGGCAGACTATCCGATCAATGTATAACTGTGCATACTTCTTCATGGTGTATCTGGTCGACACCGGGATGAAGTGGGCCGTCTTTGTCAAACGGTCTACTATGACCCAAATTGAATCTAACTGCCGGGCTGTCAAGGGTAGTCCGACAACGAAATCCATGCTTATATCTTCCCATTTCCATGACGGAATGCTCAAGGGTTGCGACAACCCTGCACCCTTCAGGTGGTCAGTCTTTACTCTTCGGCACGTGTCACATTCTGCTATGTATCGAGCGATCTCTCTCTTCATTCTGGTCCACCAAAATTTCTTCCGCAGATCTTGATACATCTTGTTACTGCCAGGATGAATAGAGTACTTAGATAAGTGAGCCTCATCCATGATCTTTCTTCGGAGCTCGTGATTCTTGGGTACTACTAGTCGATTCTTGAACCATAGAACTCCGTCTTCGTCTTCTCGGAAGCACTGCATCTTCTTATCTCGCAGTCCTAATCTGATCATTTCCATGCCCTTGTCAATCTTTTGGGCCTTGGCTACCTCGTCTCTAAGTGTTGGCACTAAGGCTAGGTTGTAGAGAGCTCCGTGAGGTAGAATTCTTACGGTTGGCTCTAGTCCCTCGGTTGCTACTCCTTGATCTAAGTAGTGGCAATGGGCGTTTCTGCTAAGTGCATCTGCAACCACGTTAGCTTTGCCCGGATGATAATGGATCTCTATTTCATAATCCTTGATTAGCTCTAGCCATCGCCGTTGCCTCATGTTCAGCTCATTCTGAGTGAAGATATACTTGAGACTTTTGTGGTCGGTGTAGAGGTGCACTAGGTTTCCCAATAGATAATGCCTCCACACCTTTAGAGCCAATACCACAGCGGCCAACTCCAAGTCATGGGTGGGATAATTCAGTTCGTGCTTACGGAGTTGCCTTGAAGCATAAGCGATTACCCGCCCTTCTTGCATTAACACGCAACCAAGTCCAACGCCCGACGCATCGCAATATACGTCAAAGGGCTTGCTCAAATCTGGTTGGGCGAGTACCGGTACTGTGGTCAAGTGCTTCTTCAAAGTCTGAAAAGCTTCTTCGCACTTTTCCGTCCATTTGAACTTCTTATCCTTCTTGAGCAGCTCTGTGATGGGTTTAGCAATCTTGGAAAAACTGGGAATAAAGCGACGATAATACCCTGCTAATCCCAAGAAACTTCGCACCTTGTGAACTGTTGTGGGCGCCTTCCACCCCACAACATCTTGCACCTTTCCCGGATCTACAGAAATGCCTTCTGCGGACACCACATGACCCAGAAACTGAACACGTTCAATCCAGAATTCGCACTTGCTGAATTTGGCGTACAGCTGATGATCTCTGAGTCTTTGTAGAACTACGCGAAGGTGCTGAGCATGTTCATCGGCCGTCTTAGAGTACACGAGGATGTCATCAATGAACACTACTACAAACTTATCTAGCTCGGGCATGAACACTGAGTTCATGAGGTACATGAAGTACGCTGGTGCGTTAGTGAGTCCAAACGACATCACCAAGTACTCATACAGTCCATATCTGGTGGAGAAAGCCGTCTTCGGAATGTCCACGGGACGTATTTTGATCTGATGGTAACCAGACCGAAGGTCGACTTTAGAGAAAACCTTTGCTCCAGCCAGCTGATCAAACAGAGTATCTATGCGTGGTAGTGGATATTTGTTCTTGATAGTGACCGCGTTCAAGGGGCGGTAATCCACGCATAGTCTCAAGGATTGGTCCTTCTTCTTTACAAACAATGCTGGACATCCCCAAGGCGAGGAACTGGGCCGTATGAAGCCCTTGTCCAGCAACTCCTTCAACTGTGTCTTTAGCTCTGCCAGCTCTTTAGGTGCCATCTTGTACGGTCTGCGGGAAATCGGAGCTGTGCCTGGCTGTAGCTCAATCTGGAACTCCACATCTCTGTCCGGTGGTAAGCCAGGTAATTCTTCTGGGAACACATCGGGGAATTCCTTAACCACCGGTATTTCTTCCAGACTTTTTCCGACGACATGGCAGACTTGTTTTAGGGCAGATCTAGGATGGTCTAGGTTTATAGATACGGAACCGTGAAGTGGGGAGGTTAAGTGGACTACACGGTTAGCAACATCAAGGATGGCATTGTGGTGCTTCATCCATTTCATGCCGATGATAAGGTCGATACCCTGCCCATCTAAGATTATGAAAGAGGTAGGATAGATGTGGTTTCCTAACTTTAGGGGTGCCTCACCTAAGCCATATTTGGACAATATGTTACCCCCAGGAGATTTTATGAGGAAGGGTGGCTCGAGGGGAATGGTGATCAGGCTTTTACCCTTAACAAAATTTTTACTGATAAAATTGTGGGTGGCACCGGAATCAAATAGAACGAAGGCTGAGTGGGTAGAAAGTGAGAACATACCCGCCAGTACTTGCTCTCCTTCAGAAATATCTTCGGCCGTGGTGTGGTTCACCCGACCAGTCCTGGTGTTCCTTTGTCCCCTTTGCTGACCTTGACCCTGGTTCGCCTGTTGGTTGCCCCTAGCTTGCTGATTGGAGGGGCACTCGCGGGCGAGGTGCCCGGGTAGTCCGCAGGTGAAGCAGGGCGTGCCTGGTCCAGGACGGGCGCCCTGTTGAGGTGGGCGGACACCCTGGTTTCTCTGTGGTGGCGGTGGTGCGCGGTAGCCAGCCTGCTGTTGATTCTGTGGAGGTCGGTATGGCTGTTGCGGAGGACGGAACGATGGAGCTTGCGGCGGGGTCGCCCTGTACTTCCTACCATCTGGTGCAGTGTACACCAGACGGTACTTTGGTGGCGGGGCGTTTGATGGTCCACTACTGGCGCGCTTCTTCTCCCGCTGCTCTTTCTCCAAATACTCTTCGGCGATGAGGGCGTTGCTCACCAGCTCGTTGAATGAGCCGCCTTGGTTCAGGGCCAGGCGACCCTGGAGCGTGAGGTTTAGCCCTTCCATGAAACGGTATTTCCGTTTCGCGTCCGTGTCCACTTGCTCTGGAGCATATAGGGCAAGCTGGTTGAACACACGGGAGTAATCATGCACCGTGCGGTTGCCCTGTGTCAAGGCCATGAACTCTTTGGCCTTTCTTTGCATAAGCCCCGCGGGGATGTGATGAGCGCGGAATGCCTCCCGAAATTGCGCCCAGGGCACCTGAGTGTTTTCCGGGAGGGTGGCTAGGTAGTTAGCCCACCAAGCTCCGGCGTGCCCTTGGAGCATCTGGGCGGCGAACAGTGTCTTCTGAGTCTCCGAGCAGCGGAGTAGTCCAAACTTGGCCTCGGTGGTGCGAAGCCATTGGTCTGCCTCCATTGGTTCCCGAGCATCACGGAACTCTGGAGGATGAGTGGCCAGGAAATCAGCATACGTGCTGTCCTGGTTCTGGTTCCTTGCGCCACGATTCTGGCCATTATTTTGCAAGATGGTCCGCAGCATTTCTTGGGTCTGCTGGCTGCTCTGGAGCATGGCTGCCATAGCCGCGGCTAGGGTTGGCTCCGCTGGCGGGGGTGGCGGGTTGGAGCTCTCCCCTCTTGACGTCCAGCTCTGGTGTTCACCATTCTGAAACAAAATGTCGAATGGTCCCCATTAGCGCAGTTTACTCCATGACCATAGTTGGATGTATGCAAAAGGATGTCAAAACGCACGGCATGGATAACTCATAAAAACAAACTCCATTCCTTTTCCAAAATAATGACAGTACATTAGTTTCTTCAAGTTCCCTAGACTGTCAAACTACCACTCTTACATCCAAAAGATTACAACGCCACTAGGATAACCTTACTAGAACACGCGATAATTGCCATGACAGGCACAACGCACTCCTTAAGCGACTCATTTAGCTAAACTTGGCGTCGTAAGACCATCTCTGATCTACTCCTCATCTGGCTCTGGGTCTGAAGCTTCGGGATCCGACACCTCTGACTCAGGCGCACCATCGTTAGCGGGAGGGGGCTGCTGTGCCTCCAAAAGTCCCGCTATCTGATGCTGCAGATGATGGTTCTCGTGGGAGAGGTCCTCAGCTAGCACAATCGCATTATCCCTGAGTATCTCTAGCTGGTGAATGTGCTGCAACATAATGTTGATGTCATTCTCCCTAGCGTGGACTTGGGCAGTCTTAATCTCAGAAACTGCCTTCAGCTCAGAAATGCGTGTAGCACGCGCGTCGCAGCGAGCACGCAGTGCATTGTTTCTGCTCTCCAAGTTCTGTATCTTCTCCTTGAGTTGGGCCATCTCCACATGAGCCTGACGCAAAGCCTGTCGATCCATCTGGGCGGTGAGAACAGTGTCCTCATGCAAGTTGAGCAGTGCTAGGCTCAATGTGAACAAGGGAGTGACGTGATCCATCTCTCCCCTGAAAGTCCTCTTCTGTGCATTCTTAACATTACGGTGCCAGGTGCTGTTAACCTGGTCCCGTATGGGGAACATCGCTGCTGGCTTGTCTGCCAAGTCTTCTTTATGCTTCTCGCATATCCTCAGTAGGGCCTGATGAGCAGCTGACTCAATGGCTTCGGTCTTGTCCGAACCGAAGGTGGTGGTGGTGTAAATCTCTCCGTTGGCCTGCTGAGGGTGTGTGGGGAGTGTAACCGTGGCTGAGCAGCGTGGCAGATCATACTGCCGTTACTCCCGAATCTGAAACCAAGGGATCTCTGGATAACCCAGTGACTGCAAGGTGTGACCAAGTATCTCCACGAATCCCTTGCGTCCTGATTGCTTGGTGACGTAGGTAGGGGTGGAGTCTTCAACGCCTATCTCCGCGAGTCCATGCTCGATCGTGTTGGCGTCCATCTGCATCACAGAGGTGAACAATATTTTATCAATCAGAAGCCACATGTTGACACAAAGTTCAAAGCATGCTAAATCTTCCGGTACATAAAATATTTTTCACCCCTGCGTAAAAGGTAATCCAAGTTTGGTCACTAAGGATGCTAATTAGCAACAGTCGAGCTGTCCAAGGGGCTCTACCATCTAGTTGACCTGTCAAGGAGACAATCTTCCCATCGAGGAAAGTACTGTAAAAGGCTCAATGGTATGCAAGGAATCTGCTCGGACTCGGTTGAGGTCACACAATCTCTAAGGAGGAAGGTATCCAGGTTGACCCCTTTTAACTTCTGTTGGTGTTATAGCCATTCTTGATGGAATTCTTACTCCTGGATGGTTTTAGTATAAGTTTAAAGGGTTTTATTATTTCTTCATGCAATGCAATCCTATATCGGCCTATACGTCCTCACAAATAAAGAGAAAAATACGCTTAGGCGGTGGCAGAGTCGCACTCAAGTTAGCCGTTACTACTCGTTCTAAACGGTACCGAGGTTAGCGTACCTGCAGAAAATGCATCACAGGCAGTTGCAATATGATATATTTCAAAAATAAAGACATCAACCCATATCATTGCCATATGGGTCGCCCCGAGTAGGTCACGTACGGGGATCACGTGTCCGACCTTCCCTGCGCGGCGACAGACTGCACTTTACCTCAGGCAGCGGAGGTATGGGAGTGTTCCGCAAAACCGAAGTCGTGAGGAACAAACTCATCTCTTGTGTGCCAAAGACACAAGACTCCACTGTTGCGAAGGTCTGCTTTCGCAACAGGTCCGTAACCCACACCTCGTACGGTAGAGGTCCGCTTTTCTCCCTAAACGGCAAGGGGGTGTACTATATTACAACGAACATAGTACCTCCTTCTATACCACCACGGTATAGAACGCTACTGTCGCAAACGCAACAGGGGTTTCTCGACTTTTTACCGCAGTCGAGCGGCGTGCCTTACCTTGCTTACCTTAGCGTCGGTGCGTCGTTACAGAAATGTAAATCTAGAGTGGGTTTAGTTAGCTCCTATACTAGGTTAGCTTGCCACCTGATAACCTATTAACTAATAGGGCGCGTACCTCACTCGCACGTAATTTTCGAAAATATGCCTTAAACGTTATACCGTTTCCCAACATGGCTCTGATACCAAGCTGACGCGGACCCGCCCAGAGAACCCCGTCTCGGGACGGATCCGTTCAGTCGTTAAGCCAGGATCCTGTTGGGCAACGCTCGGCGAAGCGAGCGTACACACGATACAACACAGGCAGGATAAACAGCAGTAATTTAAGGAGGAAGAAATTAAATACAACATTAATTCCTGGGTTGTAGAATAAGTCTTACAAGAGTTCAGAGCGCACAATAGAGTTTAAAAATCGTAGCAGCGGAAGACTCGATTACAGACTCCGACACTCAAAAGCTAAGCAAAAGCATGCACCCTGCCCGCGGGCGTCATGCTGCTGGCCACTTCAAATGTTACTGCGGCGACTCGCACAGTTCCCACTGGAGGTTCCCTACCTCGGGGTGAGGTTCCTCCCAGTGGAAGCCAGCGTCCTGGTTCTGCGCGTCGATTCCTGAAAACCACATATCGCTAACGCGTGAGCTTCTAAGAAGCTCAACAAGACTGACCCGTCAAAAGGCTGACTACAGCCGACTTCTAGACATGAAGGCTGATAAGGGGGGGGGGTTCTATTTGCAAAAACGGACCCGCAACCTGAACTATTCTTGGTCAATTTTAGCACAGATTAAGTAGTTAAGATATAACTTTAATTAGCACTAGTCTAATCAAACAATATGAAAAAGACAAGTAAATATCAATCATCAATTGTCAATCTCATTGCATCTCATCTTGTTGCTGAAATGTGGTGCGTTTCACGAGCATGCTCACCAACTGGGAGCGACAGCGGTTCGAAACGATTTTTATACCCTGCAGGGGAAAACCTAATCGTACGACACGTGCGTGTCCCAGACTCGCACGTGGCAACCGTTCACACCAGCTCCTGCAACGTCAATTCCCTCCTACGTCTGCCTTAGCAGCGCCGCATCCCACCAGACAACACGTCCCAGACGGTTTCTGTGGAGTTCCCACGCTGCCCACCCCAGATCTTCTCCTAGTCAGACACCGTAGGGCAGGTTCGACGTTGCAATTACTAGGCTACGTAGGTTTACTGGGGCCCATTACACCCAGCATACGATCAGTACGTTCAACACTCGATCAGACTCGGACCACACGGATCAGACAGGTCTACGGTCACCCTGGACCCGGTCCAGTCGCCGACCTACTTGGTATCCTGTCTGACCCTCAAACTTTTATTCTTCTTTAATTATCTCATCATCGAGTGTCGTAATGAGTCAAGTGGTAGTTTCATCCAAGATCCTACCTTTCGCGAGCAGTGTCCACTCTGCTCGACTTCTACCGGTAATAACCTACTAAGCATAGCAACTATCTGGTCATCTATACTACTACCGATAGGGTTTCCTATGGGAACAAATGCATCTAAGGTTGCAATCAACTCCTAACAACTTAATGCACAATCATGATATGACTCACTGAGTTGTAACAAGAAAATTTAAAACAGAGTTAGTGCACCGGGGCTTGCCTGGCTCTTCGGCTCCTTGGTTGACTTCTTCGGCTGGAGTGGAGGAGTCGGGCTCTGCAGCTACCTCACGTGCTTCGGAATCTACATGATGCAGTATGATTAGGATAAGTTTAATTGAAAAGGCCTGTTGCTTTTATCGATAGTAATTTAGGGTTCCGTTTTGGCGACGCCCAGAATTAGGGTTAACCCCAATTACTCGACGCCTAAAAATTAGGGTTGGGATGAAAGTTTTAATTCAACCTCAAGATTATTTTTAGTTGATATAACTCTTTGAATTAAGCTTTTTGGGCTTTGGGTGGGGCCAAGATGATTTTTCTAGATTTTATAAAAATTCATCGAAGTTCCTGTTTCCCAATCTTGTAAAGTCAAAATAACCTAGTAAATGTTTGATTCAGTCTAAAATATTTTATGTGGTCACTCATGAGCCTCAAATCTACAACTTTTATTTAGGGTTTCATCACCGAATAGGACTTTTGCAATGTATTTTAGAAAATAGTATTTTAACTAGGCAGATTGCCGTTATTCAATAGGGTTACATATTATCACATGTTCCAAAAATCTTCAAAAAACTCCAGGAGGTGTGTGTGGCCATGGTGCATTTTTGGATCAAAGGGCAGACCTAGCATTGCTATAGATTTCAAATTAAAATTTAAAAACAGAAAATAGGGTTTCTAATTAATTCTGCAAATGTTTGGTCATTTGTTAAAAAGTGTTTTAGCAGAAAATTAGTGCATTTCATGAGGGTTCTAACAAATTTTTGTTTGGAATTTTTGGAGGTCTCTGTGATTTGTTTGGCATTTTACAAGACAGGACAATATTGGAGGGAAATAAAAATGAAACAGTGATTAGGGCTAAACAGAGGACTGAGCTCCGACGAGCTCCGGCGAGTGATTCGGTTAAAATGGTTGATCGGCTGCGCTCAATCCTTGACCCTACACCTTCTACAGGCTAAGACGAAGCTCGGCAGCACGGCAATGGTGAGGTTCCATCACCGGAGAGGGGTGCTCACCGTGGAGGTCGACGGTGGCGGCGGTGAGAAACGGTTCCCGACGAGATGAGCTGAAATCCGGTGAGGGGAGAGCGCCGTGAGCTGCACGATGACTTGACAAGTGAGTTGAGCACGAGGAGAAACACTGAAATTGGCCGGAGCACGGCCGGCGGCGAGGGGTGGCGGCTCTGCCCGAAGCTCAATGATGGAATCACCGGAGGAACGGCGGAGTAAGGAAATTGATTGGTCCAGGAGACTCACCGTGATGCAGTGAAGCTGTTTGACTGGGCTAGGGGTCGCGGAAACGGCCGGAAGGCAGGAGTCGACGGTGAGCTCAACTGGCGGCAGAAGGGTGAACTGGCGGCGGTGCAGGCGTTCTGTCGTCGCCGGTGAGCTTCTGCGGCTGAGTACTTGTCAAGGTCAATCACATGGATGAGATGAAGGTGCCGAGTGAAGGAATTGCAGAATGGCCATACCGTGAAGACGAATTTGATTGATTAGGGTTGGGGCGGTGCTCCTGTGGCCGGGGAGGTCGATTTCAGTGTTCCGGGCGGAGGGAGCGATGAGAGTGTAATTCGATCAACTGAGAGCTGCACGGAGGTGAGGGGAGTTGTTTAGGCAAGGTTTGATCAATGGAAAAGGGTCGGAGGTATGGTCTCACCGTGAGCTCACTTGCGGCGGCAATGGCGACGGTGGCACCGAGCGACAGAAAACGGCAAGGGTTGCGTAGGAGTGAAATTGAGCGCGGGGAAAGAGTGAGGGAGGTTCAGTGCACTCTTTTAAGTCATTGCGTGGAGAGTTGGGGAGGGGAGCAGAGGGGAGCGACGGAATTGGCCGGCGGGGGCGGTGGCGTGCCGCAGGCGCTCTGCCGCGCGGGGAGGAGTGACGAGAGAGCGAGAGAGAGGAGAGGGAGTAATGGGGAGGATCTTGGCGGGATTCTTGTCCAACGAATTGAAGCCTTGGCGCCGAATGGAGCGCCGGCCGGCGGGAGCGGGGCTGCTGCGCTGCCGGTGGTTGGGCGCGTCGGGCGGCACGGCACACTGTAGTTCATCAGCCTGTTTTCGGATTCAAACGAAGTGCTACAGGCTCCCTCTGGTCCAAATTGAAAACTCTACTTCCTAAGCTCAGAAAATTATGAAAATTTTTGTGCATACTCAGGGAATTATTTGGAACACTTTTTATTTAGGATTCGAGTTCTGAATCAGCTCCCAAATTTTTTTGAATTTTTGAGTCCACTTAGGTTTGTGTGAATTTTAAAAAGGGTTAAACCTTAACTAAAAATCTTGAATAAATTTCCAAAATTCTATTTTGAAGTGAAGTTAATTGTTATGCAAAAATATAGCTATGGTGTTGTGGGAAATTTGATAGGTCATTCATTAGGGTTAGATTTCTGCCCGAAGAATAAAATTTTTGACACTGCGGGTGGAAATTCTTCGAACTTGATAATCGTGTTCTGTGGACTATTAAAGTTTTTGTAGAATGCCTTTGGGGTATTTTAAACAACATTTCACTTACTTCCAATATTGGTTTTGCCTTTAGGTGTGAAATAATGTCGATTAGGGTTTTACGTTGCCGATTTAAATCCTGGGTGACACCGGGGTGTCACACTGGAGCTGAGGGCGACGGAAAAGATAAGGTAGCGATGGGCACATTGTCCAGTGGCCAGTTTATCCTATTTTAGGACCTTTTTGGTGGTAAAATTTTTTAACCCATATTTTAATCTTTCGCACGTTTTAATCCCTTATGTTTGGATCGTCATACTAGCAAAAAAAGACCTAAAAATGGAGGCCCAAAATTTTAGCCTGTGATACAAACAGGGCCATTCATGTTTGCATGCGTTCGTTCTGCCTGTTGCTGTGTGCCGGCCGCTTTTTTAGACGAACAGGACTCGCAGCTTTCTGTTGTAGTAGTACATGTACTAGTATGTGCCTTGTCGACACGTTGAAACGGAAACGTCCTGGTTTTTCCGGCTCCCTGCCGCTGTGCGACCAACATGTCGAGCGAGAGCGGTCCAGTCCCGAGGGCTGGGTTCGAACGCCGACAGACAGCACATGACGAGCTTTCGTTTTAGTTGGCCCAGTAGTAAGAACACCGTACTATCATGGGCTGGATGCTGTTTTCCTTCCCGAAGAAACAAGCAGCATAAGGGCTTCTCTAATTTGTTGGCGAAGTAAGGCCAGTACTCCTGCTGTCGGACTGGACTGGTCTCCAACAGAAAACAGAGGCCCGCCATGATAATTTCCGGCCGGGCTTCCCTGCACATTTGACTCTAGAAAATGCGTCCATCTTGAAGCCGACACGGTGCTGTCCAACCGGGCCGAACTTACTAGTACTACGATACAGTCTTCCTTTGTTTCGTACTGTTCGGACCGATGGGTCTCGTCGCTGCTCTGCCCTGTAGTCGCCTCGTCGCTACCGAGTACTGTATACTATGTATTTTACTACGATAAAATATTGGAGGTTTTGTGAGCCAAGAATATCATAGAGAACCCCTGGTTTTCTGAAATTTACACTACTTCTGCTTTAACAGTGCGTATTAATTTCTATGGTTCAAAAGAAAAAATGTGCACCGGATGGAAGCACATTTCAGTTAGTTTTCATTATATAGTTTTCGGACGTAACCAATAATTGGGAGACGCTGCAGGGTGTCTAACCTAAACAGGGCCGTTGTTGTCTCGTCGTTTCTTCCTGTCTGTAGCGAAAAAGAAAAAAAAAACCCTCCCTGGCGAATGAAGAAGACGTGAATAACTCAAGGTGGATGGACCCTTGTTTTGTGAACAAAACTTTGGTCTGTATGCAACTCTTAGGCCAACAACGGTCTTACGGTCATCGTTATCTCCCTCGTCGTTCTCTTTTCTTCATTCCCGCTAAGTATAACGCATGTACCTGTCGATCACGAGACGGCCAGCCGAGAGCTGGCAGACCATGCACGCATGAACAAGAACAGAAGCCAGCCGCACGTCGTCCGACTGTCAGATCAGACTGTATGTCGTCTGCTTCTGGCTGACTTGTCGAACCAGCTGCTCGTTCGCGTCCTTATCTGTGCGTAATCTGGCAGACGAACTATAGTAGTAACGAAGAAGCTTTAATTCTGCACACGGTTTCCCTTTGTTCATTTGTAACTCTAATAACGTGAGTACTAACTATATAAGGCCGAGGCTGAGGAACGCCGTATGTGCTGAATTTACCGCGGCTGCGACGCGTTTTGTCTCGTGCTCGTGTCCATGGCACCACCGGCAGATCATGCAGAATCGAGAAACCATGATCCAGAGTTCCAGACCAGGAACTGACAATGATTGCATCCTTGAAAAAGGATGACAGGGACATACTGTAGTATCCCAGCAGCAGGTTAAAAAGGTGGAAGCACTTACGAGTGTCGGCGGCATCCCTCGCGTCGCCACGCGAGGGCACACACACACTCAGTTTCACCTAACCCCTTCTCCTTTCTCTGCTCTGGCCCCTTCGAGACACGCAGTACGCGTCGCCCCTGATCCACCGCATCCTTTTTACTAGTACTACTTTATCGTCCACATACATGGACATGGATGATGACGGATCGAGATCAGCAAAAATGAGAGAGAGAGAGAGTCGATATCGAGATCGAGAGGCTGGTAAATCAACTCTCACTCTTTCTATAATGATACGGCAGAGCACCTGTCTTTTCACTAAAAAAGAAAAAAGATAATAAACTCTCACGAACCAAGCTCCTCGTAAGTGCTAGTCTTCTTCTCAGATTATTTACTTTCCCAGTGCTAATCATGCAAGGGGAGGAGAAGACAGTTGAGATTATTCTCTTTTTTCTAAAAAAATTTGAAGAAACCTCAGAATTGTCAGACAACAAGGAAGAAGACGACGACAGACACCGGAGAGAAACACGGAGGGCCGTTACTTTTGCGATTTCTCGTGGGCCAGAACCGGGGGACATCCTACTGCCTGCCTGCCTGGCTGGCTCGGTCGCGATCTATCTAGCGGGATCGCAAGAGCCCGGGCCCAGCCAAAGCTGAAACCGTGGCCCAACCTACTAGTGACCACCGACGTTCCCTCCTTCCTTCCGTTTACGCCGCGTCAGCTCGCTCCCTCTTTGTCCTCTCTCTTCTCTGTCTCGGAGTTTTGGGTTCGGGTGCGGCTAGGCCACATGTGCGCCGGCGACTGCTTGCTTGCCTGCCTGCCTGCCTGCCTGTCTGTCACCATGGTTTACTAACGAACCACACCAATAATGAGGCTCGTGAGTGCACGCACCACCGTCGTTGTTATACTTAGAATACGTAGTATTCGAATGCAGGCAGGCAGGCACACCTACTAGTAGTTGTTATACTTAGAATACGTAGTATTCGAATGCAGGCAGGCAGGCAGGCAGACAGCTAGCACGTATTTGTGGAATCTTTCTAAGCAAGGCTCCATGATTTTGTTTACCTGTGATGCTTCCTACTACATACTCCCTCCGTTTCAAAATAAATGTCATTCTAGCTTTTGAGGTCTTAATTTTAACCTTTCGTCTTATTTAAAAAATTTATGTAACTATGAATTATACTATTATTATTTGATAGAGTATAAAGCATATTTTATATGTGAGTTAAAATTTTTATTATTCATATAAATTTTTTGAATAAGATAAACAATACTAGATTATGCACGGAAATCGAAAGTGACAATTATTTCCGGAACGGAGGGAGTACAATACTTATACGTATCCCCAGTCCCCACAAAAGTAGCCTGTGAGAGCATCCATGCATGTGCGCGAGAGAGACAGACAAGGAGAGGAGTAGAGGCCAAGTTTTGGCAGAGCACGAGAACCGCTCGATGAGCAAACTCGACTCCCGTGTACACACACACACACACACAACCACCAAGCCAAGCAGAAAAGAAGACGGTGATGATGATCATCCGCCGTTCGTTCACCAATGCAATACTACTACTATACTGTACATTAGTTAGTTAGTAGATCGTCAGGAAACGGCCACCTCGATCATGCATACGCGTCTCAATGGATGGATGGCTCCAAAAGAAGGAAACTGACATTGTAGGCAGGTCAGTCAATTCACCTACTGACTTTTAACCTTGTTAATTACCGCTAACAACGCTTGTTTGTATTGTACCTACAGCTACATCGTCTTATACTACTACTGTATACTAGCATAAAAGAAAAAGTTCATGTACTTTTTTGCTAGGAAATCGCAACCTGTTGTCGCTCTCGTCAAAGCTTATTAGGCGCCAGCAGCATATGTGGGAGGGAGAGAAAAAGAATTACAGTAACCTGCCGGGGTTGGTGTTCGTAACACGTAAACAGAGGAGCCGTCCCACACACGACAGCAGAGGCTCACATGACTCAAGAGTAGTAGTAGTTCACATCTGGACGGCATCTCAGCTCAGCTCAGCTCAGGTACGAAGTACTGTAATAGGGAACCCCTCTGACGCAGGGAAGGAATTCACTCATTTTCAGCGAAAAGAAGACAGTCCCAGACTTCCTTCACATGGCCCGGCCCCCTTTTGGTGGCGGCATCGTCTACGAAGTATACTTACAGTATCTCATATGGTCAGGATCGCGAGAAACGGATCGTTCATCTCATCTCCAGGTGACAAGAGACAACAACAGCTCATTTCACCATTGACTCGTCATAACGGCACAGTGCTTCATACGGCAAATCAGTAGTAATGTACTGTAGTAGATTAATACACAAAAGATAAGAGGAGAGAACAACACCGAGAAGCGGGTAGTACAAGATTCCCGGCCGGGACACACATGGGGGCACTGGTTCAAGAATGAAATTAAATTTATTGTTTCCATATACTAATAAAAGAATATAATTACCACCACCCCACACATGCCGGGCCACCACCGCTCCACTCTCTCTACTAGACTCTTCCGCACTCCAGCCATGTACAGTACACCCAGTCCAGCAAAGCATGACGAATCAGCACTGCCTCCTCTCCCATGATCCCCTCAAGTGTTCTTCGCGTAATGTATATAAGTAGGTACATAATTAATTACCACAGGTAATTAAAAAAACTAAATCAAATCAACACCATCTTTTCGATTTCTGGACAAAACTAAAAAAAAAAGAAAGAAAAAATAAGAAAAGAAAAAACAAATTTTGGCGGGCTGCTCGATCCAATATGCTGTTGTTTTTGTTGTTGTTGTGTCTTCACCACCACCACCACCACCCGCAGCAGCAGGAGGAGGAGGAGGTTTGTTGGGTAATGTAGTAGTAGAATCGGAGAACCAACGTACTCTTCTTCTCGTAGGTTTGGTCGTCGTGCTGTTATCAGGGCCAGCCGTAGAAGATGTCGTCGTGCTTTGTGCCATGGTGCGCGCCGTGTGCGTGCTTGGTGGCGTTGTGGTGTCCTCCGCCGCCGGTGTGGAAGTGCGGGATGTTGATGTAGAGCACTGCGGTGATGACGAAGGTGAAGGCCCACCAGACGAGCACGACGACGGGCGTCTTGCCGTGCTTCCCGAGGATGCCCTTGGCGAACGGGTAGAGGTGGAACAGCACCCAGAAGTTGAAGAAGACGCCGCCGGCGACCTTGAGCCAGTGCGTCCACTCGCCGTCGAGCACCTTGGCGAAGGCCACGGCGGACCCGACGATGTTGACGAGGATGATGATCACCGGCGTGACCATGAGCCAGGTCCACCGGACCACGTACAGGTCGGCGTAGGGGTCCTTCTTCTCGTCTCCCGCGGGCTGCTTGGACGTCAGCTTGAACGAGATGTCGCGCCGGAAGATCACCTTGAACAGCACCTGCAGCACGGCGGCCAGGTAGGCGGAGCAGCTGGCGGTCATCCAGAACTGCCCGTTCCTGAACCACTCGAAGACCGTCACCCCCGCCCACTTCACCTCCAGCACGGCGAGGATGAGCAGCGTCCCCAGCACGATGGCCAGGTACACGTAGAACATGGTGGTGGGGCGCTGCACGATGAAGTGGCCCGTGACGAAGGAGAGCGCCGGCACCGTGGTGTAGAAGATGAGGAAGAGCGCCGTGAACGGGTACGTGGTGATGTTGATGTAGGCGACGCGCTGCAGCGGGTGGAGGAAGGAGCTGCCGAAGAGCGGGTTGTTCTTGGAGAAGAAGATCTCGAGCGAGCCCGTGGACCAGCGCAGCACCTGGAACAGCCGCTCCGTCAGGTTGATGGGGGCCGTGCCGATGAAGGCGTGCGGGTAGATGGAGCAGTAGCGCGAGCGCCACCCCTTGATGTGCATCCGGTAACCCGTGACCACGTCCTCCGTGACCGTTCCGTACACCCACCCGATGCTGCTCCCCCAGCCGGTCTTCTTCTCGTACGCCGCCGTCGTCACGGCCACCGCCTCCGCGATCGACGCCTCGTCGGAGCGCACCGCGGCCTCGTAGGGCGACGGGTGCGACGCCTTCGGGATCGAGTCCACGAACGCGTCCGACTTGCCGTACGACTTCTTCGGCATCGGAAGGAACCCGTGCTTCCCCTTGGCGACGGTGACCGCCTGCTTGGCGCCCATCTCCAGCGCCGCCCCGTTGGCCGGCTTCTCGTACTTGGACTTGGCGAAGAGCCCGCCCAGAGCCGGGAAACAGGTCCCGCCGACGTTGATCCTGGGCGGGTCGAACCCGTACAGCGTGACGCGACGGAACAGGCACCCGGTCCCGACGTAGATAGGGCCCTGCATGCCGTCGAGCGCGCGCAGCGTGCCGTCGAAGAAGATGCGGTTGTGGTTCGCGTACAGGTCCGTCGGGTCCACGCCCTCGAACCGCTGCGGGAACTGCACGAACGCCACCGTGTCGCTGTCGCGGCCCAGCATGAAGCAGATGCCCGCACGCAGCGCCTGCGAGTTGTTCACGTAGTGGTCGCAGTCCAGGTTCAGGATGAAGGGCGAGTTGGACAGCACGGCGGAGCACCGCGTCAGAGCGTTCATGGCGCCGGCCTTCTTCTGGTGGTTGTGGCCGGGGCGCTTCTCACGGGAGACGTACACCAGCATGGGGAGCCGGGTGTCCACCAGGCTGAAGTCCAGCGGGTTGTCCGCGCTCGCCGGCGGGCCGAGCTGGCGGGTGTGGCTCGGGTGGTTCAGGAGCACCTGCATCCATCCATCATCGGCAGCGATCAGAGAGTGCTCATCCATGCATGGATACTAGTTACCGCTAGAAGTTACAACTAGTATACTCATTATTATTACAGTTAGTATTAGTTACTGGGGGTGAAGTGATAGAAGTAAAAAAATCTTCAGTTGTAGTAACAGTAAACTGTAGTAAATGTGAAGTTACTACTTTGGTTAAATTAAACTGTCAATCAAGTAGTAAATGGTGATTAGATTAACCCGGACAATGATTGATAGATAAAGAAAAAAAGAAAGAGGCGCTTAATACTACAAATGGTACTATAGCATAACATGGGGACACCGGATTGAATATGGAATTTAAAGACGATGTTATGGCTGTGTCGGGGGGAGGGAAAGGACCACCCCAACCACCTCCCGCACGACACCCTTTCAATACGGCTGTCCGACTGTCCCGCTTCGCTGGCCAGGCCACAAGCGGCCGCACCGGCAGCAGTGGTGGCCATCAAGCACATTCAGCCGAGCGCCGGTGGTTGCGCTCTTGACCATCAATCGGATTCAGCCGGACATGCCATCTACAACTACTACTAACAGCTAACCGAATCACGCCACGCCACGCCACGCCAGGCGCTCTTGATTTGATTCCCTCGTGCATGGCGCTGGCATCCAATTCTCTCTCTTTTTTTTTTGGTTTTTTTTTTTCTTTTTCTTCCTTAACTACTCTACTCATTTGCACTGGAGAAATATTCACCATGCTAATAAGATACTAGTAAGATAAGAAACAAGAAAACTTACCAGTACGATTCCTGCGTGGTCACCCTTGCGGTGGTTCTCGGAGGGCTCGACCCAGGTCCCGGGCCACTGCGTGCCATCCGCCATCCAGGTGGCTCTAGGCTCGCCTTCCTTGGCGTTCCCGGCGTTGTACCCGTCGGACCTCTGCCTGATCTCGGCGTCGAGCGCGTTGATCCTGGCCTTGAACTCGTCGTACTCCTTACGAACCCGCCTGCGGTCGTTGACAAAGTCCTCCTGCGCGCGGCCCATGTAGGGGTGCGACTTGAGCTCGAAGTAGCTCTCGGGGCCACGCGGCTCGATGCCGTGTTTGCGGCAGAAGGGCACCCAGACCTCGGCGAACTTGGCGGACTCCGCCATGGCCTCGTACGTCAGCAGCATGCCCGAGTCGTCGGACAGGTAGCACGTGTTCTTCTCGACGGGGTAGTCGGCCGCCAGGATGGACAGGATGGAGTTCGCCGTGCTCAGGATCGGCTCCTTGAACGGGTCCGCCGTGGTCACGAAGATGTCGAGTCCGGGCAGCAGCGAGGTGCCGTCGGCGCGGTCGAAGCGCTGCCGGAGCACCACCAGGTCCGGGACGCGGTTGATCGGGTTCAGCTTGGGAAGCTGGTCCAGCAGCCACGAGAAGCCGAACCAGAACTCGCCCGCGATCGAGGTCACCCACAGCCACATCGCGTCCGGGTTCTTGTGCGAGATACGCCAGATCACGAACAGGGTGAACGCGATCAGACGGACGAAGATCAGAACCCTGCATCAGGAGCATTTCATTCGTTTTGTCAGTTCGTTGCTTTCTTTTTTCTTTTTCTTTTTTTTTACCACGAATATTCTCTATTACTACTGTAGTAGTAATAATATATTTATTCACGTTTCAGTAGCAGTAATGACAAGTAAATATAGTAATAATCATAATCATTGAAAAAGTGTGGCGATTGAGTGGAAGCAAGCAAAAGCACGACGCAATAATTGGGGGGGAGAGGAACATGATGCAGCAGCAGGCAGAGCATCAAGAGCACCGCATCGCATCTGCGCTGCGTGTGTGCGCGCTCCACCCACACGGGAACGGGACACGGCCATGGATGGAGCCAGCGGAAAGCCGCGACGCCCAATCATGTGACACAGCCAAAGGAGGGAGAAGGCGGAGGAGGAGGAGGCGAGTCAATGCGCGTGAGCTGGCAGGGACGCCCGCGCGCCAACGCCACCACCGACATGCGCCTGTCTCCCCCCACCCCCCGTGGACCCCCCCGTGGACCCCCCCGACGCGCGGCGTGAAAGCGCCAGCTGCCAGCCAGCCAACCAGGCCATGCCTGTGCGCGCTCGGGGCCGCACCCGCCAGCGGGCATGTAGGAGTAGATTTGCTGTGAGAATAACGGTTTTTTTTTTCTCCTTTTCGCCCTCCTCCTCTATATCTAGAGGAGTAATATTTTCCTCCACAAAAGAAGAGGAGAGAAAAGGCAGGAATGGCACCACCAAAGTGGCTTTTGTTCGCACTCCAGGTCCAGGCTACACAGCACGTCTTCACCTACAAAGCCTTTTTCCCTCACGGGTCCACCGAAAACAGAATAAATTCCATGCTGTACTAGTACGACAGCGAGACTTACTACTACTATCACTCATCATGCGGACGCGTATTTCATTTCATTCTCAGCAAGGCGATCGATCGGAGTCGAGGCCGTATGTACAAGGATGGATGGAGTACAGAATGGACTCCTCCCTGGATACTCAGCTGTAAATGAATCATCATCCATCACCAGTTTGTTTTGTTTCTTCGATCATCACAATCTATGCGGAGCAGCACTCCTTCTAAAGTCAGTCCAGTCATGCTTTCGGAGTCGTGCTAGTCCTTTTCCGTTTCCTTCCCTCTCTTTCTCTAGACTTAGATATGTTATGCCCAACAAAATCATCTAGAAGAATCTACCAAGTACCAAGCCCTAGCAAGAGTTTTTTTTTTCCAGAGCTAGACCACACTATCCACAAAAAAAACCGCTTTCATCATTAATTCTTTTGTCACCCATAGGCTTCAATCAATGAAAAGAATAGTTTTAGTGGAGCAACAGCCTTAATTCCTGCTGCAATTACCATGTCCCAAACCTCATCTCACACTACTAATAATACAGTTAGTACTATTAAAGTTAATCTTACGGACAAGATGGAGAGAGAGGCTTTTAATGATGTTGCGTGGACTCACATGCAAGCCATGCCTACTGTCTCTTCCCCCAACAGTAGGACTAGCTAAAATTCATTTCATCCCCCCGACCCAACCCAACTCACCTCGGATTCCCACTGCTGGCAAATCGCCAATCAAAGCTCCGCCAGCCGCATCGACGGCTGCCCACTCCGAACTTGGTAAAATAAAAATAAAAATTAAAAAAGTTGTTGTGAGCCGCCAAAAGCTCGCGGGCCCCACCACTTCTTTTTTTTTTCCCTTCCCCAACGGCCAACGTATAGGTAGACGCGCGCAGGTGCCGACAGGCCCATAGCGCGACGCGGGTATCCCGCGGGTCCCCGGGCTCGAGGCCGAGGCCGAGGCGGCCGAGGACCCCTCCTCGCCTTGCCCCGGCCCCCGGCTGGCTGGCGGTGCCTAACCGTAACGTGCACCTGTCTCTGCTGCGCTAGTAGTACTTATAGTAGTACTGCCAGATTTAACGGGCAGAAGAGTTTTTAAAATTACTGCCCTGATTTTGGTTGAGGTTTACAGTAGTCGAAGTAGTAACTTGTTAAAACGGCTACCAGATTAGGAAGGGGGGGACTGAGCGGCATTGGCGGCAGTGTGGTTCACTGGTCCGTTCGTTTGGTTGGTTTCACTGGATTTGCACCGACCATATTATCAATCAACTGTCGTAGCATGAGCAATACAATAGCGAACAATGCAGGATGTACCAGTGTTGGGATGAACCAATCCCAATCTGTTTGTTAGTAGCAGAAGCAGTAATAGTATTGCGCCACAGGAAAAAATAGGAACTGGTTTGTACTAAATATCTACCTGTAGGGGTGGAGCAGGACGCCCTTGATCTTCTCGGTGCGGAAGACGGGTCTGTCCTCGAGCGCGACGCCCGCGTCGGCGCCCTCGCCGGAGAGGTCGTCGCTGAGGTCGACGGCGACCCAGCTCTCGTCGTTGACGGCACCGATCTGGCCCTCGGTGGCCGTGGCGGCCAGCTTGTCCATGTCGGCGGAGGACGCCGCGGACGCCACCGCCGCCGCGCCCGCGCACGCGCACACCGGGAACCCGCCGCACACGCACCCGCCGCCGCGCGCAGACGACGCGGGGACCACCTCGCCGTTGTTCCGCCGGCCGTCACCGACGCCGGGCGCCATAATGCGAGCGCCCGCCTTCTTTCGCTGCTTGCTCTTTCTCTTTTCTCTCTCGAGGCAAGAGAGAAGAGGAGTTGGAACAGGTCACACCTGACGAAGAGCTCTCCTTCTCGTCTCAGATGGTGGTAGACTCGTTGTTAGGCTGATGAAGCGGCAGGAGGAGGAGGGCGCTTTAGCATGTGAATGGTTGTGGAGAGAGGGAGGAGAGAAGGAAGGAAGGAAGCAAGCAAGCAAGCTGGCGGAGGGAGGGAGGGAGGGAGGAGAGGAGTGGTGGTGGTGGTGTGAGAAATGGCGAGTAAAGTACGTGGGGGATATATAGAAATTATGGGCCGGAATTGGCGAAAGTGTCGGTCGGGGTTAGCTTAGCGCGGCTAGCTCACCTCCCTCTGTATTTTGTACGCTTCTGCTCCCTCTCTCTCTCTTTCCGTATTCTCTCTCCTCTTTCTCTTTCTTTCTCACTCACTCACTCACTCAGCCTGTTTGTCCGTCTGTAATGCGTTCGTTTGTACCCTCTCTATACAGTACTACTAGTAGAAACAGAGAGAGAGAGGAGAGGCCAATGCTGTGTTGAGGCAACCTCCCCTAGATTTTTTTTTAATATACTAGTCAGTAGTGCCAATCAAGGGGTGGGAAAAAACAGGCGACTCTGATAGACGATGGACGATGATAGAGAGAGAGACGGGGAGAGAGAGAGAGAGAGAGAGAGGTGGCATCAGCTGCAGAAACGCCATGAGAGGCCCATATGCGGTGTGCACCTACCAACCAGGCTGCTTCCCGCTCATATTCGTCTCTCCGTGTTCTTTTTTTTTTTTGTTCCCCTTTCATTATCGCAAAACAAATTAAAAGGCCATGCCATGTGATACCCCTGCTTAAACAACTACGAGGAGGCGGAGGGCATCCCTCGAAAACACTAATCATCATCGTCGTTGTTTTTTTAATTATTAATTATGAAGAAGAGAGAGAGCAGCAGCATATAATCGTCGTGGTCGTGGGAGAACGCGAGACATGTAATGATATGGCCGGCGCGCGCTGCTGCTGCTGCTGCTGCGACGGTAGTAGTAGCTACCGGTGGTAGAGTGGTTTTATTAATTAACTAATTTGGTTTCTCCTTTTTTTTTCCCTTTTGTTTTTTCTTTCTGGCGCTCTAGCGATACAAGCCTGTGAGTCAATCAGATCAATTAGCTAGCCCTAACTAATCAGGACGCGACGAGGAACGGAGGGGGAAGGAATAGAGAATAAAGCGCGCCGATGCTGATGATTACTGTACTTTGTTTTTCTGTACATATAAATATTTATATTTGCATGTATGTATGTCTGTATATTCGTTGCGCTGTGCTTTTCGACCTACTGTCGCACCTCCTGATTGGAAGATTCTTTCCTTTCGCGCATTCCCCTCTCCCCTCCTCCTTGTTGGCAGCAAGCAGCAGAGCAGCACAGCACACAGCACAGAGCCCGTGCGTGAACTGATGCCCGCGCGCGCGCGCCTGTAATAGTAACATGGGGAGATCGGGCGAGCAACTAGCAGCCGCAGCAGTCCTCTGCTCTGCTCTGCTCTGATGTGGTACTACTACTATACTGTACCCGTGGAACGCTGTACAGCAGCAGCAGCAGGAGGAAAAACCTCCGGATCCTTCCCGGGGCGCATGCACGCGGTACGGCGTGACAGCTGTACGTATTGCCAAGATGAGGCGGACGGAGGAGGGAAATTTTTGATGCGGGCTGGAAGCGTCGCCGTGCACGTCCGGGGATCGATGGGATTTGCGTCGGATCGGCATTGTGGGAGGCAGGGAGGGCTGCCCTGCCCTCCGTGTGACGAAACTCTGTTATTATTCTTGGCTTGAGGCAGGAGGAGTAACTCCGGTCACAGCACAGAGCCCCCGGGGGGGGGGGGGGGGGGGGGGGGGGGGGGGGGGGGGGTGGCCGGCCTGCTGCACACGCACACATTCACACGGACGGAATCGAAAATGTAATGTCGTGTCGAGTCCAAAATGGCGCGTCTCAATTCACTCCCCCACCGAGTTACCACCTCCGGCGGGCCTGGAGGAGCACCAGTACGTGCTCCGTCTATATCAGTCTCGCCCCCCTCAGTGACGACCAAGACGTTGCCACGCGTACACGTATACACCACCATCCACTTACGTGCACACAGCAAAAAGTAACACAGGTATTAGTACGTCCCAGTTAACCGGCGATACGCGCAGCGCGCGCGTGTGTGTGTGTAGCGAGCCGATGAGCCAGCCAGATCGATCGAGGACCGTGCGCGTCGCGCGGTAGCGAGTGATGGCGCTCTCCGAACTAACGAGACGGGGTGTTACGTCGTGGTTTGAGCATATGACGACTAGCTAAGCTAGCGCATCATATACGACTACTAGTAAAATACGCCTGCCTGGCTAGTGGCGTCGTATCGTATGGGCGGCGTCCAGCCAGTTGGGTACGACAGGGACTCGCTCCCTCTCGCTCGTCTCAGTACTACTACTACTACTACTGTGCATCTCTCTATTGCTGATCACTCGCTACGCCTCCCGCTCCGCGTCAGAGAGAGGGGAGGTCCCGCGCGCCACGCTGCGACGAGCCACGTACAGGTACAGTGCGCGTCCGTTCGTGTCGCTAGCTAGCTGATGACGTGGACACTCAGTTACTACTAGTAGTACAGTAAGAGTACTAAGTAGTACTAGCGGTAAACTTTCTCACACGCACCGCTCACGGCGTCGTATTACGTCAAGTAAACCAGATCGTGACCGATCGAGAGGAACCAAATCACTTATGCAGCAATGAGCGGCGCACGGGCAGTGTGTGGTGTGTAGTACTCGCTCGCAGTACGTGCATGCTCCGCCGTGTGCCCGTGTTCGCCGTGTCCTGCTCTCTCTCATGTCACGTCGAGCGAGCGAGCACCCAACTGCAAACGCCGGCATGTTATTAACCTAGCTTGTCTGTTATAAATGGCCCCTCTCATTAAGCCTAATTCGGAGCACGCAACTAACAGTTTCACCGTACGCTCGTACGACGCACGGATACACCATATAGTAGCTACTATATAGACCCCGTTGGACAGATGGTCGTCACGCATGATGATGATGATGATCTGACGCGTCGCGTCGTCGGCTTATTAACTCTCGCTGGTTATTATTAACAGTAACAGGGCGAGTAGTAGTACTACGTAGTAGTAGCTGTGTGCTGACCGGCAGGAAAAAACAGCTGCTAGCACCGACCGGTCGAGACCGACCCGTCTCCGTCGGCTCGAGAGACCCCTGCCCTGGGCGCACCAACTCGCCGGCACGATTAATTCGGCATTATTGATTATTATAAGTTGTAGTAGTACAGTAAACAAAGCCTTGTTTTTGTTTCGTTTTTCCGGCGGCGCGCCCCGCCCGACGAGGGCGACGAGATAGAGAGGGAGGGAGACAGGTGTCTCCACCCTGTCCCGGGCTCTCCCGCCCGACATAAAGCGGGAAACGCCGCGTCGTCCGCGCCACACCCCGCACATGCACAGAGCAGCATACTACGCGGCTTGCATGGCGCGCCGCCAACTTGGCATCACGCAGCAGAAAGAGGTCAAACCCTTTTGTTTTTTTTTTCTTAAAAGTATTTCCTCTCTCTCTTTCTCCTGTTCTTCGTGTTTAGGACACACACATCCAGCGCACGGCTACTTATGACTTATGAGGTGTACTCGCTAGCTAGCTCGATTACTTGCGCAACACACTGCACAGCACACACGGAAGTAATATCTACAGACTACAGGAGTAGCTAGCTGTGTGCCAGGTCGGACTGGCATGTAAATGTGCCACAGCAAGAAATTAAAGAGGACGAATCCAATCATTCGATACGATTACCAGCAAAGGTAAAGCGAGAATGGCAACAACAAATACACCAAATCTTATCATGACTATACTATACTACTATAGGTTTGGCCGGCCGAGGCGCATGGCCAGACCGGCGAAAACGGACCGGGGCCGGGGCAAAGAAAAAACAGAGGAGAGTTGGCTGGAGAACATGTGCGCGCGCTAGCATTCCGCGTTCACGCGATTCTTGGTCGTCGCCGTCGTCCCGACGCGCGCGCGGACGCCGCCCACCGGCATGGCAGGAAGCAGGAAGTGCGAGGCGTCGTCTATCTCTCCCTCCACCCAACACCGGTGTGAATGATGCATTGGAGGGTTGGGTGTGTAGAACTAGAACCCCGCGCCGGCCGCTTTTGCAAAACCATGGTGGAGATTCTGCACCACATGTGGTTGCTGAATTAAACTAAGGACACCGAACACATGCTCTGCTGGAGTGACGGTGTACTGGTGCTACGTACGACTTGATGATGATCGATTTTCGCTGCTGTGGGAGGGCTCTTGCTTTGCTGCTGGTCAAACCGTCCGCAGTTCACGTTGAATGAAACACTGCATACTATTTGTTAGAGTAATACTACAGTACTTACTTTATATACTAATATATTTGGCGACCGTCGACAGGAAATTAATCAATTACGCAGTTCAAGTGTGAGATCCGTCTGTCGACGGTCCCATGTTCTGGGTTTTCCTCTCCGGCCCGACGGTATTGACCGGTGCAATTCCAAAAGGAAAAAAATATTGACCGATCACATTAGAGCTCTCACATTATGCATCATATGGATTGGAATGTCAGTTTTGATGCTTATTAGTACTACTAGCACATGGTTCTGTGGTCTGTGCTGTGGTAGCGGAACGAATGTCCACCGCTAGCTACACTTGCCAAACAAAACAAGTCAACCTCACAACAAACATAATACGCTACTACTTGAATGAAGCATACTAGTCTCTTACTGTAATTACCGATTGCAAGTCGCGTCAGTGTATAGTTCAAAACGCAAGGGGCTAGCTGGTGGGTGAAAAGACCACCATTTTTTATTTTTATTTTTATTTTTTTTTGCGTGCGCTTCATAGAATAGAACCCGTGTATAAAACAGATCATCATCGCAGTGCAAGGTACAGTATTACGTATTTCTTGACGAGCAATCAATTCATCTGCTTGATGGAATAACAAACAGATTCAGAAATGAATGAAAGAAAATGGTGCTCCAGTTACTGACTACTATGAGAGAATGAATCTTCTTGAGTCGATCGTAGAGAGATGACACGACAGCGTCACGATATCGATCTCGCATACTATAGAACCAGTATGTATGTTGCACACGAATCTCCAGGACGGAGATGGCGCCCGTCGTCGTCACCGGGGCCGGGGACTGAAACCGTACGGTTGCGCTGGCTCGAGCCCTCGTTCTCCAGCAACAGAGCAAGCTCTTTGTTCTGTCCTCCTCTTGATGATTGATGATGATCGTCGTCAACAAAACATTCATCGTCAGAAAACAGCTCTTGCTCGCTCGCTCACACGTATCGCCAAAAACACAATTAAACAGGGGCGGGACTACGTGAGACAGGTGTACCGCCATCGATCATCCCGTGCTGGAGGAGTACAACACAGGTCCAGAAACACCTTACTATACCTACACGGGAAGAGAAGCTGTTAGCTGTGCACCGACACGGGCGGGCACACGCGTCGTTGTCTCGTGGATGGAACGCGGGTAGAAGAAGCCCTGCATGCCCTTGCCTCGCTTGGAAACAACAAGAAGAAGAAGAACCCCCCCGGCATTATTATCGCCCGTTGTCGTCGTGGGGGACACAACACACGTATAGTAAGCAGCAGCTGGGCGCTGCACCAGCAAGGCACACGAACGAACAAAACCGGAATTTTCGAGAGGTACTGTATACAGTGACCGCAAAATTATGCAAATGATGAAGACGAACCAAATCAAGGGGTAGTGTATGTATGTACGTACGTATGTAGCGGCAGCAGTGGCGGTGTTAGGTACCTTATCAACCATCAATCAAAATCGCTCTACACGACGATAGATGCCGACTGGATCGACCACGGTTCCCCTTTTTTTTATTTTATTTTTATTTTTTTACCGCTGCGCCGTCTCACTTGTAATCACTCCCATTACATACATACCATCTCCGGTTTAATTCTCAGGAAAGTGTGTAGTATGTGGAATGTTCATTATCACGTACGTCTAGTGTTTTTGTTTACCAGAGAAAAATGGCCGTAGCAGTACTACTAGTGTTTTTGTTTACGGGAAGCAGGAGGAAATTAAAGGAGAGAAGAGGGACGTCTGGGTCTCGGATCCAAGCAAGCAAGCAAGCAAGCAAGCAAGGTGCCGCATGTCGTACACAAAGGTGGGGTGGGGAGTGTGAAGGTCGAAGAACACACGGCTAGGTAGCGGTACACACGCACAGATCATCATTTACTAAACATGACACGTGTGTACGAACCCAAAAATCAACTGATAACCTTCTTCTTGCTTCCAACGTCGTCGTCGTCGTCGTCCGGCCGTGATGATTAACAAACAGCCTAAAAGACGCCAAAAACACAAAAAGGAAAAGGTGGAGTGTTTGCCTCTGCCCTGCCCTTTCTCTCTCACACAAAAAAATAAAAGAAAGTAGAGAGAGCTTGCCCGGCCCGGGGAGACTCATATGCCACCACCGACACTTTGGGTGGACCTCCTCCCCGTTTTTAATTAATATAAATATCCAAAAGAGAGAAAAGGAAGTTTTATTTGAACAAAGATTGTGAGAAGTAGGGGTCAGAAACAAAAAAGAAAAGAAAAAGAAAAAGGCGAGAGACGATCGATGCTTCGAGTCAGTCATTTGCCGCACCGTATCCGTACTCTTCCGAGCCGTATCGAGAGGATGATAAGTTGCTCACATCAATCAGGGCTTAGGCCGTTTAATTTGTGAAACGAGTGGGAATTTTTTAAGGTGATCCCGTTTCTCCCCTTCGAAAGAACGGTAGGCCGTTTGGTTCGCTGATTTATTAGTTACTGGTGATGGTTATATTAGTCGTGTTGTTGTTAGTACCTAGTACTTGCGCGAGAATTGACTCGTGCTGCATTGTGTGGTGATCGATGTGTGTTCCGTAGTTAGCCGATCGGCTAATAATTAGAAGAAAAAAAACCGGCTTACGGTAATCAGTCTAGTCGTCGCACCGAAACACCGTTCGATCGAGCCGCCAACCACAGCTCTACAAGATATTACAGTACTACTACTATGATCGAAATATATAGCTGCGGTGACTGGCGACGTTTTGTGAGGCTTCTTTTCTCATCTGTGTCCTTGCTTAATTAATTTCAACCTTTGTTTAATGTCCTTCTCTGTAACGATCGTGTAAGCCTGTACTATAAGTACGACCATCGTTTTTCTATTTTCGACGCTTCTTAGTATTAAAAAACATCAACAATAGAAAAAAGAAGGTAGTAAATAATAACAACTTGTATGATCAGTTATATTATATGTGGCATGTATGCGTGTCTTTTGTTTACTTTTTGTACAACTTAGTATCGTCGTTGTTGCACGTTCGGGGGAAAAAGAATTTCGTTGTTAAAACCAAAAGAAATTTAGTTCACGTCAACAACAAAACATATAAATTGAGGTCAACTGTCGACAAAAAAAAAACGTGTGACGCATTGCGCAATGTACGGCAGACAGTACCGCTCCAAGGACAACCGTACATTTATTTTCAGTAACATATGAAAACGTTTTGGCCGATTTGGTGGTCGTACACATCTGCATACTACTGAATACGAGTACACTACTGATGATGCGATGAGTATCGCGGCAATTATGGGATGGATGTTCCTCTGATCACTTTGAGTGAAAGTAACCAGAGTCCCCTGGCCCCTAGCTTGCTTGTTTCGACACGTTTCCTTCTTGTAGTAGTAGCCCCATTATCATCACCATTCATTCATTGCTTGCTTTGAGAAACGAAAGTAACAGTGGAAGGCAACAACATTCCCTATCTTTACTCTTTTTTTTTTTCTTTTCTTTTCATGATCAACAAGGCGACAGTGCAGTACTTGAGCTACTAGCTGTAACTTGTGGGTTTGCACGGCTTTAAATACGACTTGTTGGTAATGGCGAGAGAAAAGGGATGATGCTTGTTCCTGAAGAAGCGTTTTTTTGTTGCAGTTGTAGTGGTGGCATGGCATTGGCATTCATGATCGATCATACATACACCGATCCAACAAGCAACCTACCACGTACCGTAGTACCCAACACAAGTGCCTGTGGCTACTATTTAAACACTCACGTTAATGAACGATCGGCGTTTCATTTTTGTGTGTGTTATCTGAGTTTGCACACAAGTAGTAGTACGATTTAGCAGTAGTGTGTTCTTGTAACAGAAAACCGAGTGACCGAGCTCCACGGAGGAAAAGTTTGATACAGATTCAAGTAACCAGGAGTGCTAAGTAATACTAGTACAGGAGACGAATTAGATTTAGCATTAGTAGTATGTGATTCCAGCAGCAGCACGCACGTGCACGTTTTAATCAAGGAAGGTCTGGGTGATTGCGCTTCTGTTCGTTGCACGTACTAGTAGCCTAGTAGGTGCAGGAACACGGACGACGCCCGGGATCGAGAGGTGCGTTGTGGTGGCGCGGCAGAGCGCCACCGAGCAGAGCAGAGGAAAAAGAATGGAGCAGTTTCCGAGCGGTGGTGGGGTTCGGTGGTCGGCGGGAAGGCTGCTCTGTTTGGTTCGTGAGTTGTGACCGCGCGAAGGCGCCGGTGGTGGTGGGGCGGGCAGGCTGGTCCTCGCTCCCGACGCGTCGCACACACGTCTCACAACATCACGCACAACAGCCTCACACAGGTTCTGCGCGGCGCGTTGTGGCTTGCTGCCTGCCTATGATTGGCCAGCCGAGCCAACCAACGGCTGGATTACAGCCAGCAAGCCGGTGGTGGTGACGGTGGGGATGTCGTGTCCTCGGGTGCCCCCCGTCCCGTGTCCGTGTGGGCGCGGCAGGGCAGAGCAGAGCATGAGGAGGAGGAAGGAGCGAGCCCACAGGAAAAGAAGAGGAGATAGATCTGCTGGGTTATTGCGACCGCGCAACCTGAGTGAATCGCGATGCTCTGTTCCTTTCCTTTCCGTCGCCCGCCGGATTTTCATCGCCGGTCCGCCGTTGCTGTTCCTTGCTTATTTCCTTCCATCGCTCTCGCGCGCGACTTAATTACTGTTGCAGATGGATGGATGGGGATGGGTCGATCGACGACGGCACGCGCCAACTTTTCGGCGCCCTGATCGAGTGCCTCTAGGTGCGACGGTAACCCGCCGCCGGAACGTACTAGTTACAGCTGATCTCCCTGGACCTAGTGAGACCCGTGTTCCAGCCTTCCAGGTACAGATAGCCTAGTCCCACCCTGCCCGCAAAGCTACCCTGGACCAGACCAACGGCGCCGGCCGGCCGGCCACCAGTTCACTCTCTCGGCTCTCTCTCCGTCAAACACAGCGGTCTTAGCAGTAGGCTCTTATAGAGCTTAGCGTGCCGCTCACAACGCTGCTCATCATCAGCCAGCCAGCCAGCCAGCCAGCTCCAAAACAGACAGCGCAAGAACGGTCTCAGAATATCTAGGTCCACCTGAAAAGGGAGCCGGTAACTAACCGAGACCAACCGGTCGCCTTCGCCGCCGGCCGGCCGGCCGTTTTCCCAAGAGCTACACACTAACTAATGAATCCTGCCTAGCTCAACCACATGATCTCTCACACTAAGTAGCTTCTTCACATCTCCATCCATCGATTCGAACCTCTCGGTGTGTTGTCTGTCATATGGTGCCTTGTGCGTGTGTGGTCGTTTAATTAGGTCTAGCTCGGAGGGTCCTCATCACGCGACACCGACTCTGAAGAAGCTCTCCATCCATCTCCGCCGACCGTTACTAGCTATCCGTCTGGAGGCGATCGACCACATTCGCTCGACGGTGAGTCGGTGGCCCTTGTGCAATACCACTCCTACACAAACATTGTTTTTTTTTTTAAAAAAAAAAACAACTACCCCTTTCAAATCAATATAGGAGTAGAAAAGTCGAATCGAAAATGGAATGGAATGGATGAACGGCCACGTCATGGTCGAGTTCAGTTGCAATCAGTTACGACGTGGGCACGGCGGCGGAGTGCCACGCCGCGCAGACATGTCGTCGTCGATGGCGTCAGGCGGCGTGCACCTGAAGCTCGCCTATTAATACGGTGCAGGTTAGAGCACAGACAGCCGTGAGCGCGGCAAGCAAAAGCGTGGTTTCCGCTCCGCGTCGGTGTAACGAGGACCCTCTGGGCTCTGGCGACGGCCGAGCGCCTGATGACTGACAACAATAACAGCGCCTTCTTCGTTTCTCTGTGTGCTTAATTGCTTATACCAACACCATGCACGCGCACGCGCGCGCCACCACGTCGTCGGCTCGGCGGCGTTGTGGGCGCGCCGCCAGCGGGTGGGAATGGGAAGAAAAGAAAAAGGCGGTGGCGCGGTCGCGTCCGGAAATGGTTCCGCTCTGTATAGGGTGTGTGTGGGTTGGTGCCAGGATGGACGGGAACGGAAGGGAAGCTTCCAAGCGTGGCATCTTCGTATTATTCTCTCTCACATGCATGTGATCGACGAATTTGCCAGCAGCAGCAGCTGGTTGGTGCGCGCTGCTGATTCAATGCCCCCCTCCCCTTTTTTCTTATATGAAACCTCTCCCTCCTCCTTTACCAACACAAAGACGACACCATTTTCTTTCTAAAAGAAAGAAAGAAAGAAAAAAAGAAGAATAACCACAAACAACTCTCCAAAAAAGAAACCCCACGGCCCGCAACCAAATCGGAGGAGGAGCCCCATGATTGGCTAGCTTCTGGGGCCACATATAGCTAGCCAAAGAATAAGCGGCCACCACCAGCCAGCCATGAACATCGACACGAAAGCAGTGAATTTCAACCCTGTGTTGACCACCACCGTGGCGTGGCCCCGCTTCTTCTTTTAAAATCCTCATGATGTGGCGTGGTGGGATCAAAAGAAGCAGAGAGGAGATCCGGTTCAACAGCGACGCGCCAGCAAACCTATACTACTACCGCACCCGCCCGCTGCATTCACCAGTTCTCTCTGTTGCGCTTCTGTTCTGTGTGCTGCTAACGCATGCTGCTACTGCCTTCGTTTCATTATTGTTGATGTTGTTTAATATAAATTTATACTAGAAAATATTAATAATTAAAAAATGTGATAGTAGAATATAATAATATACTACTCTACTAAAAAGAATTTTAAAAAAAAAAGAAGGAAAAGAAGACTCTACTTCTCCGGCTTCTTTTGTGCTGTCTGCCTACTAGCTTATTATAGACCCGCCCTTCTTGGCCACAAGAAAAAGGAAAAAATAGCATAGCGATATCCGAACGACTGTGTCGGCCGGACGCACTCACAGGACTGATATATATGAGCCCACTCCCCTCCTCACGCGCATTACACAACAACGTGCCACAATTCGTTGTGTTTCTGTGCGTGATGCCGAGCGTCGTCGACGATCGATGGTGGTCACGAAAAGCATATGATAAACGCACGTCCAGAGAGAGAGAGAGAGAGAGAGAGAGAGAGGGACCTTTAAAAAGCGCACGATAATCACGGGGAGTGAGAAAACAGAAAAACGCACAGCATTGTACCAATAAGGACATATCAGATCACAGGATGTGTGTCCGTGCTGCTTAACATAATAACATTCTACTAGTAGTCTAGTATAATCTTGACGGTAATGCTGTAAAGTCACAGCTGATATAGTACATCCAAATGACTCTCTACGATCACTTTCCACCACTACTTCCTGATCTAATCTTCCTCCTGTCCGATCCTCTCTGAGGCTCTGACTCAAATCTCAGCATATACTGTGCGTATATAATTAGCTCCTGCACTCTGCATACTGAAGAAGAAATGGACCTCTTCGGACCAAGAAGAAAAAAAAAGGGCCCCAAAATATATGCATGACTCAAAGGGGGGATCACAGTCTGCAATGCAACCCTTGTCCAGTTCAATGTTCAGAGAAGAAAAAGAAGATCGTCAAATGTTCCCTTGTCGACTGCCCTAGCTAGCAAAGAGCTAGGGAGGACGATGACGAACAATGCTCTCTCTTCACCGGACAAAAGTCCGTCCATGGTTGCCCTTGTAGGGACGAGCTAAGCTACAGGCTAGCAGCATTCCTTAGCAGGGACGATGCGACGACCAACTACTACTAGCATGTACTAGCATCATATCGATCGCTGCATATGACACGAGCGAGCAACGACTAGACATTCCTTCAGTTCACTTCTGTTCTCTTCTGCTCTGTTCTGTCCAGGGTTCAATCATCATGCATGCATGCGTGATATGATTCTTCTTGCATGAGACGCGCAACTACTGATGATGATGGGAGATGATGATGAGCAGGAAGTACTAGTAGTACTACCTCCTTCACGTTCCATCATTATTCATTAACACATAAACAACAACTGATGATGAATGATTAAATTAAACCTGCAGGGCAGTGTTCCCGTTCCCTCAGTCCGTTAACTAAGAATTTTGAAATAATAATGAAATCTAAGCCTGTGTGTGCTAGTAAATGCAGAGACCAGAAATCCATGTTTCTTTCATCTAAAAAGTTATACATATATATATATATATATTATATCAAAATACCACAACCAAAAATAAAATCAATTGTGCTTCCTGTTCTCTCGTTCCTAATTTGCTCAAGAGGAGGACATCGCTATCGCTTCCAAGAGAGAGAGAGAGAGAGGGCGTCGCTATTACAACAATGCTGCCGCTGCCGCTGCCGCTGCCGCTACATGACAGGTACAAGTATCCTGTGCGCAGATGCTGGTACAACTCTGCGTTTGTCCCTACGTGTCGCTCTGTCACACAATTAGTACAGTACAGTACGTGTATCTTCCAGGGTCTGCGGGCCCGGCCTTGTAAGGGGGACGCGCCATCTACCCAACTACTGAACGATACACATCTCGTGTATTTGTATTTTGTATAAATTCCTGCCGATGCTAAACTAAATAAAGAAAAAGGCGCACATGCAAGCAAATGCAACGAACCAGATGTGGCGGGAAAGATGCAGATACTATGTATATACCAGTAGTACAATACTATGGCGACTGTGAGACCAAAAATATAACGCAGAAAAATAAAATGAAATCAGTGTGACGACAGAGAGAGATTCTTCGACCTTCGTAAAGCCGTTGAAATACTATTATCTCCTCTCAACTGGCGCGAAAAATAATAATAATATTTCATGGTTCCAGACAAGCCTACTACTACTAACATTTTTGGGAGGGGGGAAGAAGGTAAGTAAAAAATCTAAGACCACATTGCCTTTATCTTTTCGTATCGTGATCAAAATCTATCCCCCTAGCTTTGCCAGCCAGCAGCATTTCTTTATTAAGTAATTAGCATAGGGGTAGCTTAATTAAAAATTTGTAACCTGTTACGACACGAACTGAACCAGTACCCAACAATTACAATTAAGCGCGCGCAATCACTCGTTCGCACCAACCGGGTAATCGCCGAGTGTATATAGTGTCCGCCTGCATTAGCGGAACAGAACAAGATCTGCCAGGTCGCAAACGAGAGCCATGGGTTTGTTTGATGTGGCGACATGGCCAACAGCAGCATCAAATTAAATACTACTGTACCAACTTGATTCTTCTCTCTTTTTTTTTCTCCCTTTACAAGCATAATAAAAGAGAGAAATTTTACTACTACTTCCTCCGTCTCAAATTACTTGTTCATTCAGGATCTCACATTTGTCCCAAATTACCTGTTCTTCTCGTTTTTCAAATGCATCTTTCCCTCTTTACAATACACCTCTATCTCTATCTCATTTTTCTCGTTTTCTATGCACCTATCTTATTCTTTCTTTCTTAAACTCTATGACAAAGATAAACGAACGAGTAAAAAGAGACAGAGGGAGTAATATTTATTAATTCAGTTTGCCCTGCCCTCACCCCGAACGCACCACCGCCACCGGCCTCAACCAAGGAAGAAGAAAAAGATATCGTCATGTCGATCACCACGAGAAAATTAGTACTAGTAAGTTATATTAGTGGAAAACAACAATTCAGTCAAATCGGACGGTTAGAGGAAGGAAACAAGGCTTATCAGGGATGCCCATCACACCTTGTGTGGCCCATGGGCTCCGGGCCATCGCGATTGGCATGGACCAGTGTACTGGGACACTTGAGCTACTGCTGCTCTGCTACACGACTCTACTGTACTACTGCACTCCTTTGGACACCTACTAGTTGTGTTGTGTGCGCACACACATACTGATCCAAACCATCATCGCTTCATCAGTGTTACAGACTCCATCCCCTCGTTACCAGAATCTTGGTGTGTCTTCTTCTTCTTCTTCTTCTTACTCCTACTAGTACATTATTATAGCACTGCTGAAGCACTGAAGAAGCCCGTACTGCGCTTGGCTGCACAAGTGTGCGACGAAGAAGAGATCACGCGCGGGCGTACCTTCATTAGGTAGCCTAGATTCGCGCAGCGACAGGTATGGTACAGTACAGTACAGGGCAGGAGAGACAAGCAAGGAAGCAAGAAAGGTAGCCTAGCTATAGCTAGGCAAAACAAAGGGTCCCCTTGGATGGAACTTGGAAGCTTGTGCGACTACTCCACCCAGCAAAGCAAGCTCACCATTGTCTACACTACACATATACAGATACGCGTACAAGGTACAACGGTACAACACGAAAAGGCCCGGCCGTTACAACATATACCTTGATGATGAGCACCACCTTCCATCCATCCGATCCTAATCCTGATCGCTCGCCTCCGACCTCGCCCTCGCCCCTGCATAAAGGTTGGTAATCCATCCATGTATGTATGCCCCCTCAGATAAGATAATGAGCGTCCGCATAGACGATAGAGCTATACGGCTCAACTACCGGCGGGCACACCGATTGGGCTGCGCTAAACAAAGTTTTCACAAAAAAAAAGAAAGGGAGAGGGGAAACAAAGTCCCTCTGATCCTGGGATGCCGTTCTGAAAATGCAGGTTTTTTTTTCATCAGTTTCAGAGCTCCCTGCACTGCATTTCTTCACTGGAATAATGCATCCAGTGAAGACGGTTGCGTTGTTTCAGTCACGCATTTTTCCAAAGGAAATTCAATGCGTTCACATGCGTGGGCTTTAATTTCAATTTTTAGTATAGAGGAATTATTTAGCAGCTGGCTTCTGCGTGGCTCGCTGGCTAACTGTATGTGCTGAATCAAGGCGCTCGTTTCTGAATCTGCACGCGTGAACGGAGACGCCCATGATTTCTCAGTTTGGTACTGTACTGTACTCCTACTAGTACTACTAGTGGTCCAGTTCAGCTGGATGCCGGTATACAGATACAGGGAACTGGGGAAGACGGGCTTAACGTGCCCTTGTCTTCTTCAACCGGCCGGGTAACCAGCCTGTTCTTCCACCGCCGGTTTTCCGCTTGCACATCGCACCCCGTACCGATCCAATCCAACGGTGCACATTCAGTCATTGACGAAGGAGCAGCAGCAGCAGCACATACCCCGTTGCCTGTCAGTCCAACAGACGGTGTCTTCAGCACTCATCCGGTCTCAACGTCCCAGGAGTGTCTCAGTTTCTTTCTCTAGATGCAGCTAGCCGCACGGGTGACTGAACTTCAGAGAAGTGGCAGTCATGGAGTAATTGGATGGGAAACAACATGTACCAGACTCACAAACCGGAAAGTAGTACTAGCTAAAAACGTACCAAACCAATTCGGTCCTTAACATTATTTCTAAACTTGACGGCGAGTGGCTTATGTCCATAAATGGATGGATCTGACAGGCAGCTACTCACATCAGAGAAGAGAGAAGACTGCAGGTAGAACTAGGGGACGACCATGGATGGCCAAGCACAAGCACGGGAGTCGCTATCTGTTATAGTACAATGTTCAGCTAACTGAAATCTAAGTTTAGTCCTAATAATAACAGCATTCAAAGGGTTAGATATCTCAGCAGGACGCCAGGACCATTTCCTCTTCTCTTTTGCTATACATACACCCGTACAAATTGGCATTAACGCGCGTCATCTCCACCGCAGCAGCAGCAGCTGCACTTGAAGCAGCTCCTGAAGCAGCTGCAGCTGCAGCTGGAGCAGTAGCAACCGCGGCCGCTGCCACAGCCACAGCCGCACGAGAGGCAGGTAGGAGGAGGACACCTGAACAGGCGGAGCTTGAAGCAGTTCTTCAGCCCGCAGCACCCGCAGCTGAAATTGCAGCTGGGGCAAGTCGGTTTGCGGACTCGGATACGGCAGCAGCAGTTAGTGGTGAAGGTGGTGGTTGTAGCGGTGTTCACCCGGTGGACCCTTTTCGCATGCTGGAGGGACTGTCTGATCTTCTTGAGTCTCATTTTGGTTGTGATCGTCTCCATCTCACGGATGAACCTGGAGAGGTGTCGGATGAAGTCAGGGTACAGCTCCAGGTTGCAGTGGCCTCCCCCTTTGATCCAGAGGGGGTCGTACGGCTCCCTTGCCAGTTTCCACAGCTCCTTGCCATGTGACCAGTTCACGACATCATCATCCGTCCCCTGTAAACATGCATGAGCCAGTGAGTGTAATTCAGACAATATCTTTTCATTCAGACTTGGCTGTAGGCAGCGCAATGATAATATGCACCATTTCCATGCAACATAAAGATGAATTTAGATATACATATATATATATATATTTACAATCAGAGCTTAAAATATGTCACAGGGTCCTGTTTTTAATGATTGTTCATTAATTGTACAAGTCTGAAAATACTTGTGAGTTGTGTACATCACTGATGATTATGTATCGTACAAACAAGATGTTGAAAAATTTGCTAACTTAGATCCACAAGAAGTTGGCGCATAGTACAAAATACAAAAGGCCAAGAACAGCTGCTCAAGCTCGCACAGGAACACGCTGTACGTACCTGATACTACTACTTGCTAAATCAGACCTACATCTATCAATGAAGAATAATAGGTACACGTACTATAACATATGAGAAAGGATGGGAGACAAATCCTGAGAGATTAAATGAATGCTTGGATAAGCATGCAATGTGCTGATCAAATGATGTTGTACGTTTCCTTTGGAAGCATCTCATACAGTAAGGTCTAAAACCTAAAGTTGGAAAGGATATAGATATACCAATAACGATGTCAAGGGCTCTGTATTCCCTCTCTAGAGCCATAGTAACATTCTAAGGGTGCCCATTCAGTAAGGCGAATTGGCCTAGCCAGCCATTGTTAGCAGCAACTCAGCTAAGGTGCTAAGTCCTATGGGTACACAGCAACAATCAAATGTCCTGGATCAGGGTATAGAATGCTGAATATGCCTGGTGTCATGACCAACTCATGCTGACATAGCCTACTTCAGTAGAACTATAAATCAGTAGGCAAATTCCACCAATCTATGACTGACAAGCTGTGATGCAAATTCTAACTTTTGTTTTGAGAAACCCAATAAGAGTATGTTCCAACCTAGATTGAGTTGTAAATAAATTTAGTTAGGTGAGCCAAATTTTGGGCCAGGAAATGCCAAATCCTTCCCAACTCACAACTGGGCTGCACATGGCCATAAATTTAGTGGGGTGAGAACAAAGCCAAGATAAGACGGTCCGTATGATAGGGTGAATAAGGCCAACCAGAACCAGGCCAGGATCAATGCCCAATTATTCTTTGGGCTGGCAGGCGAATCAAGTGTCCTACAGGGGTATAACTGTGGGGGGTTTACCACAAAAGGGAAAAGGACTTAAATTCAGAACATAACCGATGAGATAACATTTCTGGCTTTCATCACTCTGTTGTTTCCATACTTGGTTTCTAACAAAAATATTGATAAGCTAGGAACTATGAACGAGGACTATGAGCTGTTGTACACTCATGTCAGGGAAAAAAAAACTAATTGTATTTTAAAGGATAGAACATGAACAAAGAGATTCCAGATATCAAATTGATTTCTTTAGCATATTTGTATAGTCTAATATTCGTACTAAGTTATAATTTTTACATGCAGTGATAAATTAACATGTAGTGATTAAAGACATGAATACATGATCCGACAACGCTACAAAATAATCACATTAAACACAACACATCAGCTCATCATTTGTAATGATCTGTTCACTTCAAATCAGTTCGATACTTCACACTTTGTAACAAGGACCAGGCTCACAGAGGCTGGAAACTAACTACCATTATAAAGAAAACGTTCAAATATGGCACGTATGAAATCAGTGCATTTAAGTGAATCCAAAACAAGTAGTTCAGCAAAGAAAAAGAAATAATAAGGTCTAGGAATATTATTGAAAAAGGGTGAAAAATAGGTTATAATGGTATAGCGAATATTAAAAATTACTTACATGAATAACAAGAACTGGGCATTTGACCTTTCTTATTTTCTTGACATTCTGCAAAAATAGTTTTCTCTATATGTCAGTAAAAGCAACTTCTAAAGGCACATAAGGTCCAGATTGAGATATGAGTATGAGAGTCAGCATGAGTAATTTACTTTGTAAATGTCGAAGCAGAAAGTAAAGTTCACATGGCAAACCACACGGAGGCCCGAAAGTATTGCGCTGTGCAGAACAACCCCACGTAATCTTGGCAATCGGGAGGCTAAATGCAATGTTGGTCCACTGCCGACAGATTGTCCGTACAAGATAATGTCTTCCTGGCTGATTCCATACTCAGTTTCCAAGCATTGGTAAACAGCTTCAATGTCTGCATATGTATTCTCTTCACTTGGCTGCATTTCAGATAATAAGCATAAGATTGACAGCACGAATACGAGGGACCTGACAGAAATACAAACTGAACGCTAATGATGTATTAGCCGATTCGGTATTACAAAACAGAATTTGAAATTCAAGGTGAGAAAAACTTTCCAGAGCCTGGAATTACTAGATCACAGAATGCATGGAACCTTGACATACAAAACAGAAAAAATAAACAAAACATGGCACCGATTTCTTATTTAGTTTAAAGTTACAGAAGAGGTCACAACTTTTCTGTTATTCAAATTCACAACATAATAACTGATAGCGCCAAGCTATTATAGAAAAAATACACATAACTACGTAATGCCTGCATTGAATTGGTGATGGTCCACTTTCCATTAACACAGAATTGGTATCTCATTTCATATCAGTGAGATAGATGTAGTTAAGTTCCATGTGTTCGGTCCTGGAAGGTGGGCTAGAAATACTCCATACATAACCATTTTTAAAAAGAGTTGTCCTCCATATAGTTGGTGGGCCGAACAGAATACGCTACCAATATGCATGTAGTTCTGTATAGCTAAATTGGCATATATCTTGTAGCTTTAACCATCAATGACTAAAAAAAATGTACCTTTATAATGATGTTGATGTTATTAGATTCATCATGAAAGCGACTTCATAATATCTTACTTTGAATTTAATATATTTAATTTATTATGGTGCTTGAAATTAACAACAACCGTCTTTACAGATACATGCAGTCAAAATACAATTTTTAGAGCCAGTGTCAATGTCCTAATGGACTTCTATCAGGGATCAGAGAGTGTATGATGCATTGGCCATATTGTGCTAAATACACCAGTGAGGTATGGACCGGACCCTCTATTGGTATAGGTATATATACTATGTTCTTGGAATGTGAAACTGAAACCACATTTTTCGAGGTCTTGCATGGCACGCTAGTCTTGAAATAGAATAATACAAAACTACAAACTCTGTTGTTAGGTAGATACAGCACCGAGATCTGTTGTTATCCAAAAACCTTTTCACCACCACTATTATCACAGCTGTAACATTTTGAGGATGCAATCTGAAACAGTTTAGTTTTGGTTGCTAAGTTTCATACCTTGCCAGTAGATGCTCCATAACCCGAATAGTCATATCTGAAAGTATATAAAGGTACAAAGTAGATCATGTCAGCAAGTTCTGCACCATAAGCTTTGTTAAGAGCGTACATATTAAAGAGAGCACCAAACTGTCTTCTGAAAATAAATATTAATGCAGTTCTAATGGAAGAATCAAAACATGCCAACTTGGACAAATTATATGCCAAATTTTTCAACAATAAAAGGGTCAACATGGCAACATTTTTCCAGTACAGGCATTCACAAAAATTCTAAATACATGGCCTTGTCATCTGAATCTACGTCATCGATGTAACAGTGCACACTTGAAAGAGGAATGGAGCACAAATAAATAATTCAACATAGATTTCACATAGTTTTCAGTCATAGAAAATCTCCAGCAAAAGACTAAAAATAGCTCCCTTCCAAAATTTCCCCATACTTCATTAAACACCTGCATTCGTCATCGATACGCTACATGACACAAATACATGCAATGCAACACATCGTCAGTATATTATATTTCACACCACCAAACACTAGTGTATTGTTCTGAACAACCATAGCTTCTGCGGCTCTCAAGTTCAGAAAATAAAAAGGAAAAAACATATCCAATATAACACACTTAGAAGAAACTCTAAGATGCACTTTCCTAAACAGATCAATGAGCATAGCATTTGATAGCATGAGATTCAATGAAACAGAACAGAAGGCGACGAAAAAAACACTGGATCCCAGAGATGAACAGGATGCATAATGAACCACTAACCCCATCAGGTTGATCTTGAGATTGACCTTGAGCTGCACAAAGAGGTCGTAGAGCTGGCCGAGGTCGGCGGCATTGCCGTGGGAGTAGAGCAGGGTGAGGCGGGCGCAGGGGTTCCTGAAGTAGAAGGCGACCACCTTGTTGCCCCTCCTGGTGTCGACGAGAAGCACGTCCATGGCGTTGTCCCGCGGCACGCCAGAGGCGACGAGGCGGCCGGTGGCTGCATCCTTCCGGATGGCGTACGTCGCCGGCTCCGGCGGGAAGAAGGCGAACCTCGCCGCGAGACTGGACACCGAGCACCCCGACAGCATCGGAGGCAGCGCTCACTCATCGACAGGCGGCAATGCGGCTGCTCGCTCGGAAGAGGACGCCCTCTCCTCTCCCCTCCAATCCCCTCCACACCAAAGCGAATCTGCCAAGAACGATCGATGAAAGCTTGCTTGCCTCTTTATCGGTTCAAACGACTCGAAATCCGCCCGCAACGATCAAAATGTTTTGGGATCTTGCGCAAAGGAGTTGGGCAAGAAAGACGGCGACTTTTGGCCTCTTCTCGGCTCAATCAAATCGCCTTCACGGACTAAACGTTTCCGGCAGGAAGGATCAAACTCTGGGGAAACAAACAAGGCGATAACTGAACGGAAGCACAAGAGAAGGTTGTTTGAATCTTGACTGGATCTCTTCTCTCCAAGAGACTCGAGCACCCTCCTCTTCCTCTTCCTTTTGACAAAGAAATCCGCCCTGACGAAAAAAATCAAAGAAATTCGCTCACTCCATTTGATGATTGATCATCAACAGCTCCCGAATTTCACCATGGAGAGGAGATGATGACTAAAAAATATCCAGAAACCGAAGTAGTATTGACATAAATAAGGGAGGGCTTTAGGAGGGTTTAGCGCAGCGGTTACCAGTGTGATGAAGACGAGCAAGACGAAGAAATAGGAACAACGGGAACGGGTGCAGAACAGAGCACAGCACAGCCAGCAGCAGTACAACGCGGCACTAGAGCCCAGCAGCCTCAGCCACGCTGCCCACGCTGCTCACAGCCATTTATTACTCACTGCCACACACATACGCATGAGAGAGAGAGAGAGAGAGAGAGAGAGAGAGAGAGAGAGAGAGAGAGAGAGAGATGGACGCTGGTGTGCGCGCAGCAGGAGCGCGCGCGTGGGGGGAGTGCAGCAGATGAAGTTGGAACAGGGCAGCAGAAAGTGCAGGGGATCCCCACGCCTTTTGCAAAAGATATTCGCATGTTTTTTCCGCCAGCAGTTGCTTTGGGTTTTCTTCGCCCGCGGCAGCCGCACGGATGCGCCGCTACCTGCAATGCGCCGGCGTTCAGCAGCTACAGCGCTGCGTGTGTGCCGCCATGATACAAGGGATGGAGGACCACCCTCCCATTAAGCCCTCGCGGTCCGGATCACACCACTTGGAGATTAGATTATCCAGGAGTGAGGTCCTATTCCTTGTTTTTCTATTAGTTGAGGATGAGCGTATAAAGATAGTTTTTATGTTTTCGTATTCATTCTAAACTGTCATAATAATAAACATTGCGAGACATGTCAACATGATTTTTTAATGACTTGTTTGAGAAATTCATCTACAATGTATTCAACTCAATAAAATAGTGTCTCTTGTTGAAATGTTTTCTCGTCATGTGTTAGTAACACATTGACGTGACAACGATTGAGACGATAAAATGATAGATTTTAGTCTCAAAACCATACAAGCATTGTTTTGTTCGATTTGCTAGTGATATAGGCATGTCGTATTGAAATAACAATGTATACTATATAAGACTGAACACTTTCAAAATAAAGAAATAACGTTGGATTGAATCTTTTTACAGGCATACACAAACAATGCTAAATAGTAAAACTGTCCACCTCCTCCTTCTAGCAAGCTTCATCAATGTGAAGGAGACGAGTTGACAACCACACAACCCTAAGTTCCAGGTGTTGATAGCATCTACTAAGTAGTATTACACTAAAAAGGAATAATAGCTGACGCAAGCTATTCATATGCTTTTCATACATAAGACAAAATAGCTCTGTTTAAACTACACATTAACATCACATCGATCTGGCTAGGCTGGTTTTCGACCAGTAGGGTTTAGTTAGGCAAGAAAAAGTAAGCTAGGGCTTGTCGTGTAGCTAGCGGCAGCTCTTCATCTGTTCGCTAAACCTTTTCTTGATTCCGCTACTACTTGGTTTCTTCGATCTCTTTGTTTCAACGTTTGGCCGAGGGATTCCTGGCTTTGTTCCATGATTCATGCTATGCATCACTGCATTTGCTGGTAAGTAGTAACGTGCTTCTGTTCTTGCTTGCGTTCCAGTCACAGTACTACGTTAGAGTTCAGTGAAATTAGCTGTGGTGGATTAGTACCTAATTCATGTCCCTTCCAGAATAGTACTATTTGATTGATTTCTCTCAAATTTTGTGCAAAAGTGTACTTACTCCACACAAGAATAAGTACATTAGGAGGAGTATTTTTATTTGGGTGGGGGAGAGGGTTACACAGTCACGAGTCATCCTATCATTTGAGGATTCTGTGCCAAACAGAACACACGGACACAGCAAACATGGATGCTCTGTGTGCAGAGTAGGCTTTTCAGAATTCATGCAAGGACCTGGTCCTGGAAGAAGCTGCAAACCTGCGAACAGTGGGTACATGTGTTGGTGGCCAATAATTTTGCAAATTTATTCACCAGCTGCCAGTTTATCTCGTTCTCGTTTTCCTTCAAAAAATGAACAAGTAAAACGTGAAATTTCATTTTCCTTTTTTCATATAAAAAAAAACCGTAGTACACCTTCCGGTGTAAGCAATTGAGCCTTTCACCGTACCAATTAAAATTCAAGAACCCAAACGATCAGTATAAACTGACTTATTAAGAACATATAAAAGAGGTTTATTAATCGGTGTGCCTTGGTGATATTTCCACAGCTGTCTTGCGCATGAAAAAGGTGACCTCTTATGACGATTCTACAGTTAGTACTACAGTATGAACCATCGTTACTCTGGATTACATCCTGTACTACCCTAGCAGGAAATGGATTTGCCGGCATCAAGTTTACCGTTATACTACTAGTAATTACTAATACAGTAAGAAAGAAGGATAAAAAAATAAAAAGGCAGCCAATGACGTCGTTGAACTAGCAGTACAGTAGTACTAGTACCTGATGATGAACAATCTCCTCCTCCTTCACCTCCAACAGTTGTGTACACTGTTTGAATGATTCCAAAAGCTTAATCTGACAAATTTGTGACAGCTTTTGTTTGCAAGTACTTACTGTGCACGTGCTCTCATCAGCTACGTAGTACATGGCTCTTCATCAGTTTGACCTTGGTTGTTTGTAATCCAGTAATTCAACTGTTTTTACTGCAAGCAGCAGTCCGCCGAGTGAGTTACTATTTTCTACTCCTACTCAACTTATCAGCAGTAAAATTACTACTACCGTGTTGATCTGTTGTTTCTCCTAAAATATGTGAAACTGTGGAGCAGAACAATGCAAAAATTCAGTATAGTAAAACTGTAAACTTTCTCAAGACGATCTCACCGACAGCGAAAGCAATCATCCATCACAAGTAGGGGATGGAGAGGGTACTTCCGTCCGATTCAGGCAGGACCACTGCAAATCTTGCACAGGGAAAGCAAACAAATATTCTACACACGCACACAGGGATGACCCCCTCCTTGTCTCCACTACACATGGGCAACAAGGAGTGTTTCCTAAGGCCAAAAACAAAGGCTTTCTTTTCTTTGCCTCTCAAGTTCAGTTGCTTTGTCATTTTGTCCCTACAACATGGCTACATACAAAATCTCAACCTTAATAATATCATCCCCTCAATAAAAAAAAAACACTTGATTGTATTATGGAACATGCTAGCCTGATAACGTCTCCTGAATCTTTTCTTTCACTCTCACGAAGGAAAATGCATTGAATGTGCTTTGTATACTACAGTATATATGCTTCTCTGATTGAATAAACAACTGAATTTCTGAAACATGCAATACTGTAGCGCTAGTTAATTCAGATCATCTACAAGTACTGTGCAGCAGTACTTCAGAAAACTAAAACCTTGTTTCCCTAGATTCAATGGTCCCCTCCCCAGGACCACCTTCTCGTATTACTACTAGATTCAAGCAACCCGTTACGAAAGTACTCCACAGGTGCGCTGCAGGCAGTCCCTCCCAAGTTGCAGCAAGATTTGAATTTGAATACGAAAAAGGTCGGCTTATCACTCCCTGCTGCTGCTGCACCAAAACGCGGGGATTATTCAGAGTCCCCAACAACACCTCATTCATGTGGCCGGTGCTTAAGAAGATTTTTGGGCATGGTAATTACAGAAACCCGGAAGAAATGGGCAACTACGCACCCACCCTTGAGCCACTCAACATGGGATTCTCTGGGGCAAAGCGAGCTCTGATCTTCCAACGCCTTGGTTAATTAATTATTACCAAGTGATAGTGTTGGGGAAAGTGGAGAGGGTGATATTGTAATGATGCTATTACGGGTACCGTTGCGTGTTACATACAGCTAGGCAAACACTTGACACGATGAGTCACTGAAAAGTGGGCCTTCTTGAAAATAGGCTAGTTAAATTCATAGATGTTCGGGGTCGCATGTGCGCACACGTGTGCGGACTGGATGAGCAAATTGACCAGCTGGTTGGAGACACGAGTAAGTCCAAGAGGACCAATTTGACCGGACAAAAAATCGATCGGTAAGGCATAAGATCTGATTTGCGGGAGGTTGAAATGTTTTGGGTTTTGCTGCAGGGGTTTGTCGGGGGGCTCGATCGTCAAGCAAGTTGGTGCATGCAGCTGTAGTATGGATGGAAGGGAGATACTACAGCGTACTACCAGATTGATCGCCTCAAGAACCAAATTCATTGCTATCAGAGAGTTTGACGAATGAGAGGGAGAATAATTTATCTCAGACTCTGAAGGTTGTGATCAGAATTTCTTGGGAGCAGCAATGCTGAATGCTTCTAGGCTAATACTACAATACAGCCTACAGCCGCATCCAGAAAAATGGAGTACGGAAGAAGAGAACTGATGTCATGGAAAACACATCCACTTTTGTTTTCTGACAAAGCCGTTAGCAAACCAGAAAACTATGTAGTAAATAATAATGGAGTAGTGTTAGATAAAAGAAACACGGGAAATCGTATTCAAAAAAACTAACCTAGAATAGAAGTTGTTAGTTTCGTTGCACAAATTTGAACACTCTGCGGGTCTGAGCCAACCTACGGAAATTAGCAGCCCAGCGTATCAAACCAAATTGTGATAATCAGCCCAGCATGTGAAGCCAAAGCCTCTTGGATCGACAGTATTGGGCTAAATGGGCCGGGCTTAGTTCAGTAGTACGTATCTAAAAAAACTTCACTTTGTCATCCATCTCGTTCTTTCTTCCCCGAATTCCCCAGCTCGCAAACCTTCTCCAGCCATGGCGACCGCGACGACGAAGCTGCTCCCCGCGCTCCTTAGGATCCTCGCCCCCGGCGGCGCGCGGGGCCTCTCCAGCGAGAAGTCCGTCAGCGCCGCCGCCGTGGTCGGCAGTCACACGGCCAAGTGGATGCAGGTATCTGCCCCCCGCGTTCCCATTCGTTTCGTCGCTCGAATCTTTGGATCCCGATCTGATTGGGCGTCGCGATGCTAAACGCCGTCCTCTTATAGCTATAGTGTTGTGCTTGCTCTTGCTCGATTCGGTAGAAAAGGTTGAGTCTTCGCGCTGCCTCGGTTTGGTCTGCTGTATTTGCGTACGTGTGTGCCCGCGACAGTTCGTTTTGTCACGCCGCCCCCCCCCCCCCCCCCCCCCCCCCCCCCCCACCCCCAAATCAATTTAAAGTTGATATTGCTGTTGTTGTGGACATCTCTTGTGCGTCTGGCCGTCAACCGGTTGCTACTGTCTCGTCTATTTATGTGTTATGGCATGGCGACGCTTCCAGTTGTTCCTTATTAGATCTGGAGGTCATTAGTACCTCTTAAGTTGTGACGGGTGTGATTCTTCTGCTATTACTATGGAGTTGGATTGTTTCATTATGAAATTATAGTTGTGCTTGTTGATCAACTGGATAGCATCTGGGCTTAGTTTGATGTCCATTTATGCGTGGGTTAGATGTGCAACCATATTGGATTGGACTTCAGTTAACCTTAGTTGAATGATTTTTTCTCAAAAATGCAGGAGAGCTGCGCTTCATTATATTAAGAAACCTTAGTTGAATGATTGCTCGAAAAAATAACCTTAGTTGAATGATCATTTCTACCTACAAGGAAAACTATTACCTTAACAATGCATTATTCATTTGAATGCTGCTGAATTGCTTTGCTCGGCCAATTGCATCTCATTACTGAATTTTTTCGAAAGCACAATTTTGTAGGCTTACTGCTCTTGGCAACTCTGAGTTAAATGTTTATTCTCCATCTTATGCTTGGATAATCAACCAGCAACATTCCTTTTGCTTAATAAAGCTTAAATATCTTGATGATGCAAACCGCTCAGAAATTCTTCCATTATCAAAGAGCTATAGGGAAAAATCAACCTTCTGAATGGAGTAAGGCAGTAAGCACCAGTGTTCCTTGTTCTGAGAATCAGTGACCATGGAAAATGAGTTAGTAGCTTCGTAGTTCCCAAATCCTTGGAGACACTACTTCCCAAATCTAGTGTCTGAGTCAGGTTGTTAGCAACGGTTGTTGCAAACCTTAACAAAGCTTAGTTCTTTGTTTCATGTCCTCTCTGTCAGCTTACATAGTACTAGTAATTAAATCTGTGCTTTACTACAGTTGGTGATTTAATGTTTGTTGCAGGATACGAGCAAGAAGTCACCAATGGAACTGATCAACGAGGTTCCTCCGATAAAGGTTGATGGCCGAATTGCCATCTGTGAAGGAGGTAGGCAGCAAAGCTGAATCTTGCAAACTCTACTCATCCTTACACATCCTCGTTATTGTTATTTTTCTGTTGCTGTCGTATTAATGATTTTGGCTAACTGACATACCCGTCTTACTGTAATGTCACAGCTTCTGATCCTGCCCTTGGCCATCCCATCGAGTATATTTGCCTTGACCTTGCAGAACCTAATGTATGCAAGTACTGTGGTCTTCGTTATGTTCAAGTTCACCACCACTAAGCACAGAAGGTGTAAGCCTTTACGGCTCCATGACTGCAGAAATTTGGAGTGGAGTTGATGCATGCACATTCGTTTCAGTGTTCTTCTAGCGTGCTCATGTATTACTTGATCACAAATGTTATCATTGATGATCGTCCTCCTTCGGATGGCATCTAATAAGCCCTGTTTACTGTGGATTGATTTCAACGGATGACTTCTGTGCCGTTTTCTCAATCTTTGCAAGCTCTGTGTATCAAAATCCGTACTCTGTAGATACTAAAAGCATGACACTGATTTTAAAATAATTTTGCTCCGAACACTTCATAAAGGATTTTGCAGCAAACGTATTTCCAAATTGTCTGTCTGCATCGTGATCGTATTTTGGTCATGGATCCCCATCTTTTTCAGATTAAATGTGTACTTGCAATACCTACAAAGTAAATAATTTTAAAACACTTGATGCTTCAACTATAATGATATCGCCTTGCTACGGAGAGTGAACATGGAAATTAAGCCAGTTGCAACATGTCTGGTCTGTTGATCATTCGTTAGACGGGCATGTCTGAAGCTGCTCTCCCCTTTGATTAGAAAGGAAAGAAAGAAATAACTGCAAGGCGAGGGGCAAACAGAAAATAAGGTGGATGACAACAGGGATCAGAATGCAAAAAGGGCCATTAACTGAAAATAACTTCTGTCCACTGGCCACACGCAGTTCAATTGCGACTTAGATTCCGATTCATCCCAACAGCCACAGAACGCAAGGATAAGAGATCTTGTCGATGTTTCAACACCAATCAGTCTGATGACGAAAACGTCAATGTCAATCCTTTTGCGGTATTACCAACTTAGCAATTCTCTAATTTTTTGTCCTTATTTATTCTTGATTTGATGCCACATTTTCATTAGAAACGTTGCCTTTTCTGATGTCAATTTGATCTGAACTGAAGATATCGGCCATTTAATGTTCTTTTTACCAAGAGCGCCTTGTGTATATCTCAACCATTTGTTCCCAATGTTTCTTCACCGAAACGAATTTTTTACTCTAAATCATGTCTTTGTTAGGTAACTAAAAAAAGGTGGTTAGGGATGTTGTTTCAGATTACGAATTTTGCATTTGGTCTGGTTGTAATGTTCTTGGAAGCATTAATTCAACGCTTACATACTGAATTGGACATCTGGGTTCGATGTTCATCTTAAGTTTAAGTAGGGTTTGAGTAACATCAGTATTAAAAGCGAGAGTAAAGTGCATCGTAGGTCTCTAAACTATTCGCGATGTGTGATCTAGGTCCATAAACTCTCAAACTGATCATCTGGGTCCCTAAATAATTTTGCTTTTTTGAAATGTTCATAATATATTTTTGACTTTCAAATGATTTGAACCTCACTTGACACAGCAAAAATAGTTTAGGGACCCAGATGGTCAGTTTGAGAGTTTATGGACCTCTAATCGAATGGTTAGGGCGTTTAAGTGGCACTTCTCAGGTCCTAGGTGCGATTCTTCACGACGTAAATTTTTTATTGAGGTTGAAAAAAATTTGCACGTAATAGTCCGCGTCAAAACACAGATTAAGGTCGACCTAAACTCACATCAGTCACAGATCCCTAGAACCTTATTATAAGGATAGAGTAAAGAAAGTTTAGAAATTATTTCAACCTGCGTAAATGTCTTTTTTTTAACAAAATGTCCAAAGGACATAGCTATCTTACCCCCGCGGGTCTAGGTTTTTTAAAAGATAAAATTCATGATCAGTATATTATGCATTGAGATAAAAAAGTTTATAACAGTTTTCTCTACTATAGTGTCTTGAGACTACCAATATCGAGTTGCAGTGTTCGTTGATGAAAATTAACTTTTTAAAAGTGTCATACAATAATTTTGATTTTTTGAAATATTCATAATATATTTTTGACTTTCAAATGGGATTTGGACCTCACTTGACACAGCAAAAATAGTTTAGAGACCCAGATAGTCAGTTTGAGAGTTTATGGACCTAAATGACATAGGGTGCATAGACTCTAAAAGCGATATCTGTTGATCATTTGCAATGTCTGACAGAACGCAACAAAGACAACATCTGCACATATACCGGCGAAGAAATCATGGATGCCGGCAAGTCTAGGAGGAAGCAACAAGCATGGTGCTACCATAGACATTCCTCTTGAGGTTTGTTGTTTACTGTTCTTGCATTAGGTGACTGGACATGCTACTCTATAATAATCTTTGAGCTCTTGTTTAGAACTGGACGATAACTAGTTTTAGGTACTATTCTGTTGTTACACGTAGGATCCAAGGAAGCTGGAGAAAGATCTGTTGTCATGGGAGCAGGATTTGAGGAGGCGAGAACAGCTTCTCCTGCCGTATTCTTCATTTTGTGTCTACCTTTGGATCTGGATTTTTTTTAGTGCGATATTTTCGTTTTAGTTCCTTCCAACGAGGAAATTTTAGACATATTCTCAAAAGTATGAGGTTTTCTGCAGGATATTAAGCGAAGGGAGGATACAATGAATAGAGGTAGGTCTATCACATCACATTTCAGGTTATACCATGGTCTATTTTTATTGTTGAAGTTATGAGAAGGCATATGTTTGTGCAGTCGGTGTTACCGTGGAAATGAAAAATTGGCCACCTTTCTGCCCTATCATATATCATGATATAACGAGTGAAATACTAATTCATGCTCAAAAGTTGCAATATACAACATTTGCTAGTTGGCTAGGTATTTACTATGATATCCCATTTTCTTTGATGTACTAATGAGATTATTGGTGATAAAATCAATTCACACAATCGTATTCCTTCATTATTATTTTGCAGGGTTGATTGTCTGTCTAATGTGGAACGTGTTCGCAGTTAATTGAATCTATTCATAGCGACGGTGCTGAACTGCTGCTCATCCAATAAATTATCCCTGCTTTGCATATTTCTGTTCTTAACTTATGTATTTCTGATTTGTAGATATTGTTCTTTTTCTCCTTGCTGTCATCTATGCAATATTCGGATGTCCTCTTTCATATATGTTGTGGTACAGGCCTCTGTACCGTGCGATGAGGTTAATTTGATGCTATAATTCCAAATTCAAGCAATGAACACAATATTCCACAGTAATATTCAGTTTTGAGAACTTTATTATATTTATTTTGTCGTGCAGAACAGATAGCATAATGAATTTTGATCAATTTTTCGCCTTCTACTCGGTAAATTTCATGTGCTTACCAATTGAATTTCCACTAATACTTTTTATGGCAACGCACTCAATGAAACCATAATATCTATATATGTATTATGATTGAACCGTATGTGCCAGATACATGTTGGATTTTGTGCAATTGCTGCAATTGCTCCTCCAATAATAATCAGGAGAAAAATTCTCACCTAAGTCTAATTATTAAAGTGCAGTTTTGCCCATTTTCCACTTTTCAACAATTCTCACTTCAAATTCTTGGCCAAAAATGAGGGGAATTCTTATAGCTATTGAAGTTTTAACTAGAGATATGTTCGTTGGTGTAAATTCTCGTGCATTTTAGTTACTTTAGATTTTTCATTTGAATTTGTAAATTGCTAGTGGATCTTTTAAGCAAAATGGTTTACAAACCGTAATAGTATCTTTTCTTTTTTGATAGCTCAGGTAGTTTATTTGATTGGTTTTGCATTCTTTACCTTGGAATCAATTATGAGCATCTGGGTGCTTGAGGTAACTATCTATTCATTCATTAATTTTCTATCAAGTTCTTTTTGTTTTGTTTTATTCTATTTCTTCGTTTGGTTGTTTGTTGCCATGTCATATTTAACTCATTTGGTTTTGACAAATTGCCATATATTCTGGCTTCGCTTCATGGAATTCATCCTTTACATAACAAAGTGTCCCTTATTGTTGGATGTTCCTTGAATTATAAATCCCTTGAATTGATCTATTAGGTAAAAAAAAACCCTTGAATTTTTACCGCATCATCCTCTCTTTTTCTTGTAGAGAGTGTACCACTACTTTAGAGGGCAAGTGAAGAATGAGATTATTCAAGGCAACAGAATTTTAGTCTTCTTGACCGGGTAATGAATTGTCCTGTCTTGATAAAAAAAAAGTTCAAGGAGAACATGGTGGATTGCCCGTTGCTGCCTAATTCTTGGATTTCCTGTTTGACAGTTGAAGTGTACATGAATACATGATGTTAGGACTATCATAGCTGCAAGATTATGTCTTATATTTTTTTTCTGTACTCAATGTGAAGTTGCAGAGTTGGAGAGAAGATAATGCTATGATCAGACGTTAGTTTTTAGGGCAAAACGATTGCTGTTAGTTGTCCAGTCAGGATAACATCTACTATTGCTTCGAAGTTCTGGATTGATAATATTCTGTCTATTTATATTCTTATTTAGTCCTTTATTGATTTATTTAGACATAATACTATCCTTTAAAAAAACAAACATCTACGCTATGGGTAATGTTTACCCAAAAAACCAACAATTCTTTTTACGTCCAAACTGACTCAGTTGTGGTGTTCACGGCTTGCACAAACATATCAGGTGACGATCTACAGTACGGTTTTCTATAAATTCAAATAAGCAATCAAGTGCCGACAATCTCCTTGTTAAACATAGTTTAATATTGTAATATACTATACGAATATACGTAAACACTATAGTGTACTATTCATGTCATAACTAAAATTAACTAAATTATCTCCTACAATAACATGCTAATATCAACACTACTGCACGAACACTCGGAGCATGGCCTCCAAAACATTTATTTCAAAGTTTGATATTCTAGAAGATTTGAATCTGAATCCTCTCCAGAAAGATTTGATTCCAGCTTGCCCTACCTCTTAAGTCCCTCCTGAATCCGATCTTTAATCGTTGTTTCCTGCCAAATAAACAACCAAACTGAATTGGCAAATTTTCTACAAGCACGAAAGGCTTTAATTACTACTACTACTACATTTTCTTGTGGCTTGCTTACCATCATGTGGCAACCTTCCTCAAACTTTCCAAGGAACCCAACAATCCAACGGTCAACATTTTCCATCCACTCCACAGGGTTACTTTGGGCTATCTTCGCCGCGCTATGAAACTGCGTATGCAACACAGTTGGTCCTAGAATTTTGAAAATCATGTGAAGCTCTGTCTCAAAACGGCCATGAAGAAGGTTCCTTCACTTTCTCCCTTAGCTTGCTAAACCCCATGTTCACTCTGAGTTGCTTCTCCTAAACAGATTACATGAACATAATATAATAATTTAGTAATTACTTTTTGCTTTCCCTTGTCTCTGGAAATAGTTCTTAATGATTACCTTGACATAGCTCACACCAAGGTCTTTTCTGCTGTACCCACGTGTGAGATTCCGCATGATGTACTGGTTATAATCCTTCAATATCCTCATAATGATATCAGATGTCGAGATGCCCTCGGTGCATTTGGTCTCCTTGAACTTCCCGATGGCCTTTACCTGCATAAAACAATGATCAGAATTCTCAGTTACCTGATGCGATAATAATTAAAATGTAACTGAAACAGTGAGGACAATCAGAGATTCTAACAAATTCGTAGACATCACTGGTAGCTCCACTCGTGTCAGCATACCTGAAACAAAAACAAAATGTCAAATGTTAGGTACTATACCTCCAGACAGGATTTGCTATATGTTAGTCCTACACATTAACTAAACTCATCCATAGATGGCCAAAAATTTTCCACAAACATACACTTACGGGAGCGCATCATGAGCGACATAATCGATGTTGTGCTTGTCAAGGAACTCTTGGTTAAGGACCCATGGAGCATCTGGAATGACCTCATCGACCCACCTTACATGTTGAAAAAGAAACAACAAAAGAACAATCACTCCTCGTGTGACTGTCACACTATTGACAATCTGCAATCTCAGAGGTGACAACTTACTTGCAATGGCGAAGGGATTCATAGCGCTCGGCTTCAGTCATGACAGTGGTGCCTTTGTATCGGCAGGTGATATCGTCGCTGCAGCAACCAACGAGCAAGTATGTGTTGGGGAATCTGAAAATCAAATTATCTACATCAGACAATCTTTTTAATGACATAATGCAGGTTGGTGTTGGAACATCAGAACTATTTTTCTTGGAAAATGGAACATTAAACTATACATAAAGATCAGGAGAACTAGCAATTTTCGCCAGCAAACATGCTTATTTCCGGTTGAGACTGTTGCAATTATGCATTCTTGGAGACAAGTGTTTAATGATAAGGAAAGTGAAGAAAAGCCTCATGATTTCTTTGCCTGTTCGAGCGCGTGCGCATGGCCGAAGTGAAAGAGGTCGTAGATGCCATCTGCATACACTCTAACATGCCGCGCGTTAGAGCTCACCGACAGAGACATGGCCTCACCCATCTTATCCGGTAGCGATGGTGGCGGCGGCGGCGGCGGCGAGGGCACAGGATCGTACCACACCGTGTGTGCCACCGCTACCTTCTCTCGGATGGCCATGTCCTACACTGGCTTCATCAGCAACGGCCGAGCCTGATATGATGATCCAATACAAATTCCTCTGTGGCTATTTCGAGGCCGTGGAAAGGTAGCTGTGGTTTTAGTGGTAGTGGGAAAAAAAATAATTACCAACTGAAAGGAATGGCGAAAACTAATGTTTTTTAGAGCGTGGAAAGAGGTGGACCCCACCATTTATAGGAGGCCTTGTCTATTTACAGAACAAACTAACAATGTTTCTTTGGTGAGATGTTGGCTAGTAAGTAGTATCATTCATTTGCAGGGTCCTCTAATGATACTCATTTCAGCAAAATGCACATGAAAAAAACAGCACGTGATATGATTGTGGATCTAGTACCATTCTTTTTTGCACCAAGCCAAAACATTTAGTAAATTTTGCATGATCCCCAAACAAGTTATGCAATGCTGATATCAAGTACTTTAATAAATCAGTTAATCAAATTCATGGGGGAGGGGAGAGGTAGAGCTAAAATATGTTGATGAAGGGAAAAAGACAAGGATTTTATATTATACATGTCATCTTAAGTATTGCTATCCCAGTAAAAGAAGATCAGAAAAAGAGACGCAGAGGAGAAGAAATTAAACATGAAAATCTTGTGAACAAAAGAACATGAACATCTGAATTAATCTGCATGTCTGGAATTATGGGGCAGATGATTTCGTTTGCAATGTTCTCATTGTTGCTGAGATTGGCCTCCAAGAACCTTTCTAATGTTATGTCGTTGCTCTGGCGATAACCTCTTAGGAAAATTAACATCGAACTTGATCCTCAGGTTGCCTCTTCTCCCATTCTCCTTGACAATTGGCATACCCTCCTTCGCAAATACAAGCTCATACCCAGGCATCACCACATCTGTTAGTTTAATTAACATGTCACGTCCGTCAAGTGTCCTCAGATTCACCGTGGTTCCTGATAATGCATCCACCAAATCTATTCTCCTATGGACCAAGAGATCGTTCCCTTCTCTTGTGTACATATCATGGGATTTCTCATCGATGACAAAGATGAGATCAGCTGGCAGCTGGTTTGGTTGCTCATTACCCTTGTTTGGAAATGTGATTTTGGTTCCCTTCTTCCAGCCAGGCTTTATATCGATTGTTAAAATCTCGGATTCAGTCCCTAGAAGCCTGTTCAAAATCATAATGTTAAGAAAAAAGCATGCAGTTAGATTGGTGAATGCACGTCATCCCTGACATCTCTTATATGATGATGAGATTAACTGCAAGTGGGGTAATAGTGGTCTTGTATCTTCTATGGAAAAATATGTTCAATGAATCCACCTCTATGCTTACCCATTAGGCTTCACAACATTTCTAGATATCTTCATCTTGCGTGTTGAACCAGCATACAACTCTTCAAGCGTGCATGGTAGTTTGGTCTCTACAGGTGGTGGCTTCCGAGCTTGACTTGAACTAGTGCCAACTGAATCATTGTGTGGTCTGTACTTGCTCTCGTTCCCACCGAATCCACCAAAAGTACCAGCGCCTTCTGTTTGGAACCTCATTGATTTTGCTCGGCCCATGCCCTCAAAAGGCTTACTGCTGCCAAAGAATTCAGCAAACACGTCTTCTGCATTCCGAGGATTGAAACGGAGGTTTGCAGCCCCATTCATGGATGAGGCACCACCATCTGTAGAGGCCTTCAAACCCTCCTCTCCATACTGATCATATATCGCTCTCTTATGAGGATCACTCAAAACCTAAAAGCAATAAACATTGCAAAGGAAAACATGTGTTAACCACAAGGCCTATTTTCATATGTTAGGCTGTCAACTCCTTTTCACGACTTCTTTTCAATCTTATTAGAACGAGCAGAACTAACCATATAGTCAATTACACACATATACCACAATGTACACTGAATACAGGAATGCAAACATTTTCGATAAGCATGAAACCAAAATACCTATCAAGATCAAACTATAACACAATACACATGTGAACACTTACCTCTACGGATAATTTAGCTACTATTCTTATTTCTGTTTCCAGATTTTACAATTTTCAAGATGCAAGCAAAACAACTGTAAGAGTGCCCCAAGGTCTGATTAACATATGATCTATTTATCACAGACAAAAATGAAAAATATCACGCAGTGCTTGCAGTGAGAGGTATAAAATTAAATTCAGACAAATAACTAACAGACTACAGCACATTAATATCACTCTAAAATTCCTCAACAGGACCTCAAAAAGCAATGTCAGTGCCGTAAAAGTATAGGATCAACAACAAATAGAACGTGGGCATTTCCCTACCTCATAGGCCTCTGAGATCTTCTTGAATTTGGCCTCCGCTTCCTTCTTGGCGTCACCAGGGTTCTTATCGGGGTGCCACTTCATGGCTAACCGCCGGTATGATTTCTTGAGGTCTTCCTCTGTCGCATTTCGATTCACCTTGAGCACATTGTAGTAATCCATCCCCATCTCCAACACTCATGCCAAGAACAACAACAACAATAAAGATGCTCACGAAATTAAATTCTTCCTAGATCCACACCAATCCGCCACCCCGACACCTTCACATCGTTTCCAATCCAAAATCTTGGATGATCACAAACGAGTAGTTCGATGCGGTTGGGACAATACACAAGATCTTAAGAGGCATGCACCAGTGCGACGACAGGCCAATTCCGTATGGCTGCTTCACACCAAGGTGCTACCTTCCAACACACTCCCGCTCACCGACAGAATCTATCAAGAAATTGGCCACAGAGCACGCGGAGGGCCAGAGGCCGCAGCTTTGCATCAAGAGCCAAGAAATGGATTTGATCGCGTGGGGTCACAGCCACGGGTGATAATCCAACTACGGAGAGAGTCGGCAGAAAGAAACGAATGGTAATCTTGTGAGGCGAAGATAGCGGACAGAAATGAGGTAGTGGATGAAGGAAGAAGAAGGAAAGGAAACTGAGGAGACAAGCTATTATTGGCCAAATCATGGTTTGGTTTACAAAAATAGCTACACGCCACATGGGAACATATCTCGGGCGTCCCCAGTGGGATCGACATGTGGGACCCACATGATCCATTTGGCTTTGTATTTTTTCTATATGTTCATGCTTTCTTTAGTCTTCGAATAGAGGCAACAAATTTGTGATGGCGGTACTTCCAAAATCATATATAGATCAGTTTTTTTCGCTTTTGCTTAAGATTATTTGGTTGCCACACAAAGTGAAGCAAAGAAGTATATCGACCGAAAAAATGTATTTCGTCTTACCTAGTAGCCACTATAAAAATTAAAACTACGTCCGGCCTCTTATGCTTGCGGCTTTGTAAAGTAATGCCTTACTGTAGAGCGAAGCGTCTTTTGTTAGTCCACCGAATTGATCTGAATTGAGAGCCTAGAAAACCATTTCTTCTACCTTCACGATCAGCTCCAGGTGCCAATCCACCCATGTTAACTGCGCATTATTCAAGAAATTTTGAAATCCTTTCCTTTTGAATTCTAGCATTTTACAAACTGTTTTGCTATGCATGCGAACATTTTAACAGCTTACCAAATAGAAGTAAACTTGGTGCCAAGAGACGGAGTGTGTGTAGGCAAGGAGGATGGTGGTAGCAAGAGAAGATCCGAAGCCTAGTTGAGGCAGGATCTTTGCATATTGCCGCCCGTACAGAAAGTGAACAAATACATACTCTGTGTCGCTTTTGCATGTTGAGGAATTTTAGGATCACGACGTTCCTCCTCTCAGTAGTATTTCTTTTTATTTCTGCAATAACTCTGTTTGTTATTTAACTCTTGATCGATTGAGGTCGTTGTCATCTTGACAGATGGCACGGTAAGAGTGCCTGAGTGTATGGAAGAATAAGGATTCAGAGGTTGTAAGGATATACAATACTATATTATTAGTATTAATGAATATAACAATTAGATCCTATTATTTTAGGTCTCCTAACCATTGACTTTGCTAGAATGCTACTATTGAGATGGATTTCTTAACATTAACATATTGTCATTTGGTCACTATGTAATATTTTACTAGTATATTTCTATTTTTTTTTCCTATCAACCGCATTAAAAAGATCAAATTGACTCTGAATACATTTCTCTTCCGTATTTACTTATCTGCAGTGTTCTGTTTCCCAATAAATGAAGATGGGAGCCACTTGCACTAGATTGAAGAAGATAAGCATTAAGGTACTCTTTGGATGGAACTCTCGTAAAACCTATCGACATATAGAGCCTTCTCTTTGGTGGGCAGGCAGCGAACAATCAATCCTTAAGTCTTTTTATGATAAAAAGAGATAATAAAGCGAGAACATTTGGTTAAGTGATGTTTAGAGTATGACTCTAGCTCAAAGCGGTAAAAAAGTGGGGGAGGATATCATTTTTTTTCTCCATTTTAAAGCTCTGTCAGTTTAGTCTTTTTTTCAACTTTTTAATTATTAAAGTTGGAAAAAGGGTTAAATTAACAATTTAAGCATTTATTTATCTCTATTTAGAACAACACATTGGAAGTTAGAGTTGCTCTAGTGGAAAAAAGGAAACACCAACATTCCTGGCTTCTTGTTTCGCACGCTGAGCGACGGTAAAGTGAGAGATGCTCTCACAGATCCTCACGCCCCGGACCTCACCACCGACGGCGAAGCCGTGATCACAGGTTGTCGTCCTTATCCAGCTTCGACTGAAGGTAAGCGCTGAGCCCGCCACACAATTGCTGAATCCTCCGCCCTCCTTCTGTAATTTGATATTTAGGCTGGATCTAGCGTGAATGGGTCGATCCCTGCGCATGGGCGGGGACAGGGATGGGGACATTTCATTCCCGTCGGGGATGGGAATGGGGTGTCTGGCGACCGAGGGGCGGGAGATCCCGGCTGCCCTGCTTCGCTCTATTGGTCGTTCCGGACACGTGAAAGAGGTGAAGATCTCTGAAATTTTGATCGGTTTGTCCAGGTGCTTGAGATGGCGAGGGTGGGGGCTGCTGTTGTTCTTGCTGTTGTGGTGTTAGCTTGTGCGCTGGGTGCCAGAGCTGATGGCTCGGATCACAAGTATAAGGAGGGGGATAATGTCCCACTTTACGCGAATAAAGTTGGGCCTTTCCACAATCCAAGGTATAAATACATACTCTTGCGGTGTGCAGAATCTGGATGCTTGATTAAGCCTGTGGTGCACTAGTTTTTGGGTTTCGGCTTCAATATGCAGAAATGAATTAATTTTAATTATTAGGTTTGTTGCTTTATGATATGTCAGCGGTTGAGTTAGAATATGGTAACTGCTAAGTTGGGACTTCGGAACACAATGGGAAGTATGTTTTATGTGTCATTTTTTTTTAGTGTCTAGGAATAAGCAATTGGCACATATCTTCAGTTATAATGTGGCCCCAGGTTAGCAAGGGTAGAGTTGGTGTTATTTGTCAGTCTCTTTGTGGTTTCAATAATCTGAAAATAAGCATATCAATAGCTGAAATGAAAAAGTGCGCTATAAGCTGCATGAGCTCACAGTTTTGGTAGTGCCTCAGTAGAGGAATCTAGCGAGGGGGGGGGGGGGGGGGGGGGGGGGCGGGGCGGGGAGTGGTTGGTTAGGGATATGATGTTTCTGTGCTAGATGCTTGTTATAAATGTTTTGCACAATGTTTGCTCGTGATCATGATACTGAGTTGTGAATTGCAGTGAAACATATCGATATTATGATCTGCCCTTTTGTGCACCAGGTATGTAAATATAATTTTTTTTCTGCTGTTACTTGATTTTCTTGGCCAACCTTTGTTAATGGTTCTTGTTAACTGCTTGCTTGGTGATAGAACATCCGAAGGACAAAAAGGAAGCTCTTGGGGAGGTTCTGAATGGTGATCGGTTGGTTGATGCACCATACGAGTTGAACTTCAGGGAAGACCAGAAGTCCAAAACTCTCTGCAAGAAGACATTGACAAAAGAGCAAGTTGCTAAGCTCCGGGATGCAGTTGCCAAGGATTACTATTTTCAGATGTACTATGATGATTTGCCATTATGGGGGTTCCTTGGTAAATTGGACAAGGACAAGGACCAAGGGGATGCAAAATACCTGCTGTTTAAGCACATCCACTTTGACATCATGTACAACAATGACCGAGTCATAGAAATCAATGTCCAGACGGATCCTAATGTGGCTGTGGATATCACTGAGGACAAGGAAATACCTGTAGAGTTCTCTTATTCAGTGGCATGGAAAAAGACAGACATTCCTTTTGAGAAAAGAATGGAAAAATACTCCAAGACTTCCTCTATGCCCCAACATCTAGAGATTCATTGGTTTTCCATAATTAACTCTTGTGTAACTGTACTTCTCCTCACTGGTTTCCTAGCTACAATCTTGATGAGGGTGCTCAAGAATGACTTCATCAAGTAAGACCTTAATCATTGCTTACTGTTGTTGTCACCTAAGCTTGAGGTCACTAAATATATTATTAATTTCCTTTTTCATCAAAGGTATTCTCATGAAGATGAGGCTCTTGAAGACCAAGAAGAGACTGGATGGAAGTATATACATGGTGATGTTTTCCGTTTCCCGCAGCAAAAATCTCTTTTTGCAGCTATTATTGGATCTGGAACTCAGCTTCTTGCCCTGTAAGAAATATTTTGTTCTCGCTTCTGGTCATATTATGATTCAAGATTTTAAATGATCCTGATAAGTCTTTACTTGATTCTACAGTGCAATTTTCATCTTCCTCCTTGCAATTGTTGGCGTGTTCTATCCGTATAACAGGGGTGCTCTTTTCACTGCCCTTGTTGTCATCTATGCTCTTACATCTGGTATTGCTGGATACACTGCCACTTCTTTCTATCTTCAACTGGAGGGAACAAACTGGGTAAGGCATATTTTTTGTGCATTACTTTCTTAGATTCTTGCTTGTTTTACTCATTCTATTTCATTGTCTCAGGTGAGGAATTTGATATTGACTGGCTGCTTGTTCTGTGGCCCTCTTTTCTTGACATTCAGCTTCCTAAACACCGTTGCGATAGCATATAGTGCTACAGCAGCATTGCCTTTTGGTACTATCATTGTCATTATTCTCATCTGGGCACTTGTGACATCTCCCCTTCTTGTCTTGGGTGGTATAGCTGGGAAAAATAGTAACACAGAATTCCAAGCTCCCTGCCGTACCACCAAGTACCCAAGGGAAATCCCTCAGCTGCCATGGTACAGAAGCACCATTCCTCAGATGGCAATGGCAGGCTTTCTCCCTTTCAGTGCTATTTACATCGAGCTGTACTACATATTTGCCAGCATCTGGGGGCATAAGATATACACCATCTACAGTATCCTCTTCATTGTGTTCATTATCCTCATAATTGTGACAGCATTTGTCACAGTAGCATTGACGTACTTCCAGCTTGCAGTTGAGGATCATGAGTGGTGGTGGAGGTTAGTATCCATTCACTTTGATGCTTTAATTATCCTTTGTTATTGTTCGTTGTGTTATCTTCTCTACTATCTTTGCACAAAGCAATGTAGGGAAAACCATACTTGGTAATGTTTCAACTTATTTCTCGGAGTTATGTGACCTATTTCTTCAAGCAGTTTGATCTTTCTCATGGAAACAAAACCATGTCTGTTTTGCAGGTCTGTCCTGTGTGGAGGCTCCACTGGCATCTTCATCTTCTTCTACTGCATCTACTACTACCACGCCCGCTCAGACATGTCAGGCTTCATGCAAACATCGTTCTTCTTCGGTTATATGACCTGTGTCTGCTACGGCTTTTTCCTGATGCTGGGCACAGTTGGCTTCCGCGCGTCCCTGCTGTTCGTACGGCACATTTACCGGTCGATCAAGTGCGAGTAACCCTTGGTTAGATTCGCACCAATCGTGGCTGACGTTAGGGCAGCTTCAGAATGAAACGGAAGAATCTTTGAGGGTTGTGCCTGAATTTTCTATCCAAGCAGCTGCCTATCCGCTGTGAACCTCCTTTTAATATTCTTTTTGTTCTTTCTCTTTTGTATTTTTAGTTCTTCCTGCAGCTCCCTGCAAGAAGGATGTAGCTTAGGTGTGCCAGAGCTAATATATTTTAATGATGTGTCTGTATCATGTACCGTTGTTTAGTGCAGTATATGAATTAACGCAAGTACCTCAATGCAGGCATCAAATTGCATGACAATCTTGATTTCCCTGAGCTCATCGATGAGCAGTTGGACCTCTCCTTGTAGCAGCCAAATTAAAACAAGACCTGTCCTCTTCATTTGAGTTTAATGAATCTTCCATTGCAAGGCATTAACCGTGAATTTAGCGAGTAACTCCAATTTAGCGACAGCTATAGAGAAATTGCAGTCTACTGTATCTAGTAACTTTATTTTTCGCAAAGGATCTAGTAACTTTACTGTACATGGCTGAGAGGGGAAAAAAAAAATCTATCGCTATGAAACTCTGAACCACTGCACTGGCCACTGGGTTGTATACATGTGCCGGACCTGATCTTCTCCAAGTCCACCAGGAACACGATCACCTCACTCAACAATGGCAAACGGCAGTAAAACGAGTTGTCTCACGAAACCAATGAGCAGGCTCTGCAAGCTTGCAGTCTTGGCATGCTTCCTCCTCGCCGTGGCCACTACTGCGACGCCACCGGCAGACCTTGAGGAAGATGCCGTACGTGGCCACCTACGGTGCACGTCGCGCCGGCCCATGCACCGTGCTCCGGCTCGCGTCGTGCATCCGGCCGCCCTGGCCGTTGCTAGCTTACTACACTACACATCGTTGCTCCGTGACCTGCTCCCGGCGCGCATCAGCCGTCCGATGCCGCGCGTCCTCTGCTCGCGTTCAACGTTCTCTTTCTCGTTCCTCCATCTCTCGCCGTCGTCTGGCTGGCGATGCTAGCATCGCCGCCGCCATCTTCGGTTCCGATTTCCTCGCAGCAAGCAGTCCCGAGTCAGGCTGAATATGCAATGCAATCCAATGCAATGCAAGGGGCGAGGAGAGGAGACGAGAGTGCCGGAGTAATGGAAGAATCTGCCTACCTCGAGCAGGGAGAGCTCCTCCATGGGAGGGGGAAGGAGCCAGACCTCTCGATGGAGCGTGCCTGAGCGCATCGCGGATGCCGCCGCCGTTGGTGCTCCATCCTCCTCCGCTGGTCGCGGCCCCCATCCTCCTCCGTCCGAATCTGTCGTTTCTGCTGGAAGAGACCGTGGATCGCCGGACGGCGGCGGCGGCGCAAAGGCCGCCGGCGTTGCAAAAGCCACCAGTCGCGCTCCTAAAATCTTTCAAAACAGGCCCCTGGTTTGGATCACCACTAAAGTTTGGATCGCGATTAATAAGTACCATCCTAATATTTACGCATAGCATTCTACTTTGGATCGTGATTAAATAATCGCGATCCAGATTTTTTTCACAAAAGCCCCTAAGATTGTACTAAATTCAATTCTTTATGTGTCCCCTCTTCGGCGTTCTTCCGCGCGGCCGGCCCGTCTCCGATTGATTCCCTCTTCTCGCTCTGACACGCCGCTGCCGCCGCGGCGTTAGCGCCGGGCCTCCAGTGTGCACAGGTTAGCGTTTTTTCGTCGCCCTCGCGTCGCGTGACCCAGACTGTTTAGCCGGCCGATGGCGCCATGGCGTCACGGCGATGGGGAAGGGGGAGCAGGGCAGAAGCGACGGACATCATCAGAGTCGAAGAGCCTGTGCTCGCCGTCCTCCCGGAACGGACCGGAGCCGGAGGAAGAGAATGACCTCCTCAATCTATGATACAGGAGGCGGCGACCACCGCAGCGCGGCTTGGCCCCTCGACGCACTCGCGCGGCAGCCATCACCGACGCGACGCCAGCCTTCTCTGTTTCGGCTCGGAGATGCTTCTGCTTGTTTGCAGTTGCAGCTAGTCATCCAACACCACGGCTGAGGTACCATGAATGAATCACGATGGATGATGATTGATAGCACACATATTCATTGGTACCACAGGAAACAACAGGAGACAGGAGAAGTGATGGAGCATACGTACATCACGTATCGAATTTCAATTGTTGACATCAAGTTATGGACCCAATACATTTTTTCTCCTTGTCAAATCCTGAAATTCCTTGACCTGAAATGGTAGTACTAGTTTTGTTTCATTATTTGCGCTTCACTCATTCTAGCTACTCTATATCCTGATTCCCGCGACCACTTTCGACTATCACGGCTACCAGGTACTCAGGCTCATTGTATTTTCTTGTCACAGGAAATTCAGTATCTATAATGTCGATGCTGCCTCTGAAACAGTATAAGGACAAGCTTTGTTGTGTTATAAGAAACTGAAGAAAGCTCCTCTGGACTTGCTACTGTGATTTGAACTTTCATGGCACCCACGACTTGGTAGGGTATTATGTCGTTGTTATAATTGAACCACCAGATTTCATTGCAACAGTTAATCCTCCCCATTGTTCAACAGCACGGAGACGCATAGTAAAGTTTTGCATCAGCTGTGACCTGTGTCAGAAGAGATCTCCGCATGCCAGGCTCCGTAATAAAGGGCGTCGTCGGCCGTGCACCGCGCGCAGCCAGTACTCAGTCGACGAAGCTCTACAACCATCACCACCACGAGCGCAGTAGCGATCCACATCCACTCAACAATGTGTCAAAGCACTGGTCGCCGCTTCTACTACCGCTGTTGCTATTCTGACAGAGTCCTCTTTACTTTGAACTTTTGAGAACAACGCTTCACAATCTCGTGGTAAAAAGAAAAGATCCTTGGTTGTAACAATAATTTGTTCCTCTAGAAAGAGCGTAAACGCCCACAGAAATGCAGGAATAGCAATGAGTAGCTGACAGAGAACTCATCTTAACAGAATACTGCAAAACAGCATATATTTTTTTCATGCTATGTACATCTATCTTGTCAGTAACTTTTTTGGGGTTTTCAGAAAATATCTTGTCAGCTGTTACTAGTGGCCTTCACATTAAGCATCTGTCCAAGGATGGCGGCACAGGGAAAATTAGTAGAAAATGAAGGCGGTACTGTACTGATACTTCTACATAAGGGCCGCAGGGCATGCACATTGCGTTAGTGGAGAAATTCTTTGACAGGATCGTCGTGGTGAATCTTCGTCATACGGTAGGCCTCCATATCTTCTGCAGTAACCTCATCGTTCCACTTCACGTTGTATTTCCTCTTCCTTTCATCTCTCTCCTCTTTCTTCCTAGCGGCCTCCTATAGAAAACGAAAATCACAGTCAGCATCTACAGTGATGAACAATAAACAAACTATAAACAGACAAAGCTAAATGCAATGATCCTGACCTTCTTTAAGGAATCCTCAAGCAGCTTCTTATCAATAACAAGATCATCAGGAACAGATGTTCTCCAGGTGGCTGGTAGCTTTTGCTCATGCTGTACACGTCCATCTGCAATGAACAGGGTTACTTCCATGAAACAAATATTGTACTTCACTACTTCAGCACAGTAGAAACCAAACGACTCATGGTTTTTTAAGAACTGTAAAAATACTAATGTCAGACTGCACTTTCTTTTATTGTACATGCACTATAAGTTGTCAACAACACACAAACTGACCAAAATTATCTCTCAACAAAATACCTTCAGCTGCCTCCTTTCGAGCGATATTGGCCTTCATCAGATCTACTGATGCTTCAGCAGCCTCAATTCCACCCAACCCTGTGCAATAACTATTTTTGATAATCTGCTTGCAGCATTTGTAGCCCCATTGATGATCTTTCCACCAAGAACCCCACGCAGTTATGTGATTATTAATGAAACCATCCTCTTCATACTTGCTCGTAGGCAGCGATAAATCCTGTAGGAAAGTAAAAAAAGGGAAACTCAGCACTCAAGATCTTAAAGTGAGAATGCAGATAATTAGTCCTACATGGTAGCCATACAATAAGAAAATGTACAAGTGAAGAAAACTATATTTATGTTGACTACAAACAAGCATACTTGAAACAGTACCATATATGATTAATCTTCCGTCAGAGCCTTCCTGCTTATGAATTTTGGTCACAACACAAAATGACTGCTACTAAATTTATAGATAGACTTGGGAGCTGGAGTACCATTATTTTCATGTGTCCAAATTGTTTATCCAAACAGTTGGACTCACATATGCTTGCAACTTATTGTTCATCTGTAATACCGCAGGGACCTGCCTGTTTCTATCACAGTTTAATCAAAACCAGAGTGACACAGGCCTACTTATAACTAACCTAAAGCTTACAATCATTTGTAGTGGTTATGCCGCTGCCATTAGGTGTTAGCTATACATAGTCTTAGGAGCAACAACTATAATAAATATAAAGTGGACAAGACAGAAAAGAAAGCAGGAAGTTCTGCAAGCAACAAGCTACAAAAAAGTAGAAGTGCCTAGCTAACAAAGATTTTGCAATATTACTGACCTGTCCTTTGATTATTCGGCCAGTCCTGTCATACTCAATCTCTTTCTCACTTTGTCCTAGTAGCAGCTCACGAGGAATTGGATCCTCAGACGCCGCACTCCCATACTTCTCCATAATTTTATCCTTATGTTCAGACTTCAACATTTCTTTTTTGATCTTGAAACTCTTGTACAACAGTGAGCTTGAGACGGTGCGGCTTGCATATGGATATCCTGACCCTTCTCAAAAGCTTCCCATGCATGGATGTTGAGCTGCTTGAACTCCAATGCTTGTCCACTAAGTCGATTTTGGTTGTCACCCTGCAGCATAATATTACATCAGAACACTGATTTCAGGAGCCCAGCAAACAAAGGATTCAATATGTAACATTTAATTTTGTAATCTAACATTCTAAAACTTGTATGCTGTCTTCACTTACCACATAGAATTTATCATTGGGGTCTGCATCTGGCAAGGGGTCCTCCCTCATGGAACGAGTTTTTGGATCATAATATGCAGAGTTCACATCCAGATTCAGAAGATACTTTGCAGTGTCTTCTCTAATACGCAAGTTTCTGTAAAGAGCAACAACATCAACATTAGTGTTTAAGCCCCACAACAAGCCTTTTTTTCGCGATCAGCCACAAGACAAGCTTGCCCAGTATTAACATACAACATATTTACTCTCTCTAATTACTGCATACCTCACAGTTCCTGTGCTACCACCCCCCGTTGTGCGTACACGCTTCTCTACTTTAGCAAAATCCATTTGGGCACTCTCATCAACTTTGGCCTCATCTATCTTCAGTCCATCTTCCTCATCATCTTCACTTCCAGCATTCTCACTATATTTCTCTTCAAGTTTCTTGAGTTGCTCTTCTTTCAGATACTTTCTCCTAGCCTCTTCTCTTGCTGTATGGTCAGCGACAACACGAGCGTACAGTGACATGTCAAAACCGTTCCAGCGATCACGCTTCCCATCATAATCGAGGTCAAATGATTCGATTTTCTCATCAGGAGCTATGTTGGTATTAGTATATTTTGCTCCCGCGGACCGAGGACACTCCAAGCATGACTTTTTGTCATGCGTAATGGCTCCACAGCTGAAGAATCAAGGAAAATCGTTTGTCAGACTTATATAGGCAGGTTAAACAGTCATGCATACTGATTTCCTGACTAGTACTAAATATTTGGTCTACTACTTTATACACATTTAGCAGCAACAAGAACATAGATCTATAAAACGTTAAGCAAAAACCATCCATAATGAAAGCAGGTTGCTATGAAAGAAAAAGAAAAGAAAAAAAAAAACTTACTTTTGGCATGCTTCTTTCCTGTACTTGCTGGCCTGGAAAACCTTCACGCCCCTATCGTACCACGAGTCGGTGCAATTCTTTTCTGACCTCCAGTTCCGCTGGTGCTTCAAACCCTGAAGCCATCAGAACAGCAAGGAGAATCGTCAGATGATATTCAGGTAGCAAGATCCTCAGCCACAGCATCAAACGACACACAAATTAAACAAGAGGAGTAAGGAATTCACTCACCGGCCTATCGGCATTAAGATACCACGGGGCCGAGGACATGTACTGGGGGATGTGGGGATCGATCTCCTTCCCATCTTCGTCGACCTCGGCCGGAGCAAGCCCCGCCTTACGCGCCTCCGCGAGCTCAAGCCGCTTCCGGTGATCCTCTCGGGACTTGAACGTCACTACGTACCACAACATAAATAGAAAAATCACAAGACGCCAATTCACTACCAAAAAGAAAAAAAAAATCCACAACGTCGCGAATATCGAACAGACACAGAAGCCGCGAGATCCCAAACCATGCACCGAAGAAAATGGGGGACCGCCGCCACAGAACAGACCCTAATTGGCCGTCGAATAAGAGAGAAATCGCCCCTAACACTTTCGATTCCTAAATATAAATCAGAGAGAAGCTCAATGAACCGAGAAATTAATTGAACAACCGTTCCATGAGGAAAACTAGCTACGAACACAGGGTTACCGGATGCTCAACAAACCTGAAGCGGTCGCCATTGCGTTACCCTCTTCCCTCCAGTCGGCCTCCTCTCCCCTCCCTTCCCTTCGCCTCGCCGGCGCGACTCGACGGCGACGCGGCACTCGACGGAAGAGCGGCGGCGAAGTAACGAACGAACGAAACGACGACGAGTACGAAACAAACTGGCTCGACCAGAGCCCCCGAACAGGTTTATATACGTTACCGCCCTCTTCGCCGTGGGCCGCACAGTTCCTGGACCTTAGATGGGCTGGGAAGGCGACCCAGATAGACCTCATGTAGAATTGGCATTCGGCCCTCTCAAAACAAGATATGGATTGAAGCAGTGCCACGAGATCAGATATCTTTTGGATGAACAACTTTAGAGAGGGACAAGAAAACAGAAAAGGCCAGCAGAGGATATATTCCTGGAGTTAAAAGGAAGGACAAAGAACTTCAAAACAAAAAGAAGGAAGGACAGATATCGAGAGAAGCAACTCAGTGAAACGCGACACAGAAATTGCTACATTCATTTTTTTTTATTGTTGATCCTTTTTAGTACAACTTTATATTAAAAAATGTTAACAATTAAAAAAATAAAGGTAGTAAAAAGGAAATAATAAGGAACGAGCAGCATGAGCGACAGAGAGGAAAAAAAGGCTTGTTGGGTTCAGTCGTCGTCGCCGTCGTCGAATAATATACTACACACACGGGCTGCTTCTGCTACACTACTACTTCTACCAAAGACTAGCTAGCTGAGCTGCGCTGCATATGCCTGCATTCCCTAGTGGCTTCAGTTTGCAACACGTTGCGTGTAGTACCGCACCACATGCAATAAGCTTCTATTTCTTCCTCGCTGTCTTGTCTGCATTTTCCAACGCATCGGTACTGGTAGTATATATTCTGCTGTACAGTGCGTGTGCGTGCCTAGGTTCCTTGGATCTTTTCTCATCTTTCTCCCTCTCCATATTAGGAATATGGTTTATCCGGTTCTTTGTTTTCTTGCTGGTCGCGTTAGGTCAATCACATAATAATCATATAGTGAACAAATTTGTGGGCATACTACTTGGGTTGATGCCCTATCAAGAGTGCCACGTGAGCATCGATCATCTAACGCCCTCAATAATGCCTCAACCAAGGCGAACATATGAATGATCCCACCAAGGTTTCAGTGAACCGTAGATGTTCTTTCAATCAACAGTTCTCCATCCATCCCAATCAAAGTTTTCAAGTCGGAAACGTCCTGACCGTCGGTTTCGTGGTGACTAAGATCTACTATTACGGTCAGATTGATTAATCACGATGACCTGTCTGAAAACATTGCTCTAAATACATAAGCATTTTCGAGCTAGTATTTATCAAATTTTCTCGATTCGTCTATTAATTGAGCCTCTCTTTTTGCAAAAAAGAAAAGAAAAAGAAAAAATGTCATGATTCAGTCACCACTAAGCGTAGTACCAGCAAACTTATATATAGGTAGTGGGGAGGGATTCTCGTAGGAGAAAATACTGCAAGATATAGCCACTATTATCCGGTGTACGGGCTTGCTTCTAATAAGTAGTAGGTATTGGTACGCTATAATAGATTGTTAGTATCTTTCACCCAAAAGCGACATTTTTTTTTCTGTCACATCCTATGGCTAAAATTTCAATAGTGCATGCATAAAATATAAATAATTATACGTATTGTGGGGAGGTAGCTAGGGTAGGAGCGAGAGAGTGAGTGGTCGTATTATGCGAAGAAGAGGGTCCAAGCCAACCGTCCGTCCAATTCCATGAGAGGAGGTGCGGTCCAGCCATCCGTCCGTCCGTCCTTTTCACCAAACAACAAATTTTCCAACAGTAATTTTATAGTACTGCATTGATCGGCCTGGCTTGTCCCGTTGTCCGTGAGAGAGAAAGAGAGAGAGAGAACGAAATTTAAGACAGCGATGGAGTTGATGTGAAGCCACCTCCGCGCGTCGTCTCGCCCTGTGGCCATCTCGTTCTCGTCATCTCTCGCCACCCGAGTTATCTCGCAAATGCCGCGTACATCGTCGACGATTTTCCCACGGTATCTCGAGGATTTCTCGGGGAGACTTTTATTATCGCGAGAAAAAGAGTGCAGAGAAGGAGCGTGGGCAGGAGGAGGTAGTAGGAAGCCGAGCTGGTTGGTTGGTTGGTTTGGAACTTGGATCTCATTGCTGCCTCGTCCCGTCTCTTTGCGAATTGATGGACGATGTGATTACTCTACTAATTGCCTTTGTTTTTAGTGATAATAGCCGTCGATATAACTATACTATGATTCTAACAGCCACTTACTGCACTAGAACAAGTGATGTTGACGTCCTCTCCTCGCAATACACATCATCCACGTCTCTCTCCCTCTCTCGCCTAATAACGCAGTGAAATGGATAGGTGTGTTCATGACTGGGGACCCTAGCTGCTAGTACTACTACCCTCACCAGCACACAACAAGATTATTGGTATTCGCAAGACGTAAGATATTATTATTGGTGTGGATCATGTGCAAGTGAACACTCGATCTGTCAGCCGGGCCCTACGTGATTTATTAGCTAGGTGAAAACAGTTTTTAATTTGTTTGTTTAATACTACTACTACTCCTCACTAAGGATATATAGCCACGATTCTCAGGATTAAAGTAGGCAGTTAAGTTATGGAGCGTACTACGAGAGAGCCTGTGTCGGCCGTGCGTACGTGGTCGGTCATCTGCTAGCAGCAGTAGCAGCAGTAATAGTACTTGTACGTGCAGTAAAAATTTGACGAGCTAGTACGAGTGACAACACTTAATTACCATCATTATTACTGCGAGCCAACTGTAACTGAATTTGATTAATCACAGTTACGTATAAATAAGGTTTGCGATGCATCGTGTTACCAATAATACTGACATGCAACAGTGTACTACTGTACTGTTTAGGAGTACAGTACTCCTACTAGTACTAGTTGTATGCTAGTACTCCTAGCTATAGTAGAATAGTGAGTGCATGCTTTGAAGTTGATTCCAATTTTGGTCCAATGGCACATGGACAGCACATGTGCACAAACGAATGAAAAAAAGTGGGCAAAGGCTCCTCAGGCTGCTTGATGAATGATGAGTGAGTTTTGTGTACTAGTACTGCTCCCAGCCAGTGCCCAGTGGTATACGGCTACTACGTACTGTACTGTTCATTGGCAGGGTCGCCACTGACCGCTTCACCTACACGCTTTGGCAGAGGGCGCAGCAGCAGGCCGTGGAAAAGCAAATGCTAGTACTAGTACTACTACAGTACCATGACACTGATCATGGGGACCACCGAAAAAAAAAACAATGGATCTCTTCTCTTTCACCGTCACACGTTTTCAATGTTCATGCTCGATCTCGATTAATTATGTACACCAAATTTAATTGCTACTACACTGTATAGTGTACTACTTCTAGTACTTTGCAAGTTCAAAAAGCATCTGAAAAATGCGGAACCTTGCTGGATTTGTTTTTAACTTTTGAAAGCAGCATGGTTAATTATCGCCTATTGGATACTTACGTATCTACCTATAGGAGTACTATATATAGCCTCTAATAATGTGGTCGGTGATTAGAAAATCAGCATTGTGTGTGTCGTTGTTGCGATATAATGAGCACCAACATAATGCACTGATGACTGTTAAATTAAGAATATTCAGGATCGAGATCTAGATTATATCAAGTTCTAATGATGAAGATGGCCGCCACTGATCTTTACATGAATGAGTGTTTTCTTTATGTTATATGTGAGTGTTCGTGTTTATATATATTACTAAAAAAAGTACTAAGAAGAAAATATTGAAATTTCCGAAAGCTAAGCAATGCGGCTCACGTCACTTTCCCTCTCTGTCATTTTGATGGCCACAGAAGGGTTTGCCCCCAACAGGACAGGACGTGTGGTTCGCCATTAAATAAGCTAGGGGAGGCGGGCTAATGCAAGCAATAAAAGATTTCTGCCGGAAATAGCCCTAGCTACTGCAGTGACTTGTCGTCACGGATCTCTGAATCGCCTGTCCTTTTCGGACAGCGACCAGCGGCTCGCATGTGATTCCAAAAGGGGCGTCATTTGGTCGAAATATAAAAATATATGCTCCACCCATCAGCTGTCAAAATCGGGATCAATAATTCCTGAAATAATACTTACTACTCCGGCACACGACTTTTAGTGTCAAAATTTTAACTGCTCCCCTTCCTTAAAATATCACTTGGTTCAAATGTGTTACTCGCTCAATCCAAAAATATTTATCTTTTTAGTCTTTAATATTTATCTCAGATTACTTATTTTTCTCGCTTCTCAATATAACTTTTATCGTTTCTAATATTTCTTTATTTCTATATCTTTTCTTCTATTTTTGCGTGCAGCATAACTTTTTTGCCTGACCTTAATTTTTGTGCCGGACTCCAAAACAATAACTAAATTAGGACAAAAGGAGTAAGTAAAAAAACAGTTTCAAATATCTTTTAAAAATTCAATACCAAAAAATATGATAATTATAGTATTTTTAAATAAGATAAATGATCAAAATTAATATTAAAATCAATAACATCAGCATTGTAAAACGAATGTACTCCCTCTGTCCCATAATACTCAATGCATATTTTCTCATTTCCAATACGCTTCTATCTTTATTTCTTATTTTCTGTGCATCTAGCTCTATCAATTATTTTTTAATTTTCGTGTCCACATCTAAAACGTCAAGCATATTAGGATGACGGGAGTATTAGTGTTATGATGTGCTAGTATTAAGTAGCAATAATCTATATCTACGGAGAGGCGACATATAGATCGTCTTCCCAAAGATGTCGACAACAACTCAACTAGAATTGTTGTCTTACCAAAAAAAAAAATAATCTCAATCCAGAAAGCAATAGAAAAAAAAATTGGTTGCCAAGGAAAGGGGAGAAAGCGAGTGACGCATGGACACAGTGTTTTCACATCACATGCCTCCACCTGTCCTCGCGAGACACGACAAAGTAAAGGAGAATTGTCAGAATCAATGACCAGGGACGAAGTGTGTTACTAGATCTTACTACGATCGTTCTATTTGTTGCAATTCAATTTTTTATTTTGATGGTCATGCACATGAAAGCGCCACATATAGTAGTATTGGCCTGGTGGCTGTCGTACGTCGATGGTGACCCCTCGCCAATTAGCACCAAGGCATATTTTTCCCCTCATGATGACAGCGAGGTGGCAAAAACATCGGGGGGTCCCAATTACTAAGTCACACATACAGTATGCAAGAGCAATAATGCTAGTACTACGATGTTTTTTTTTCTCCTTCACCTTTTGGAGAAAAGCTACTAGGCAGATTCTCTCTAGATGTTGTCCGCATTTCTCGTTTGGTCGTCGCTTAATTTTATTCCGTCCCATAACAATGACTCGTACGCCCAACTCGTGAAACATTTAATCGCGTGATAATTAACGGGAATTCAGTTTAGTATAGTAGGCGTATCTCCGATGTTTCATTCATGTTTAGCAGGTCAAATTCTAATTTTGTGGAACCCTGTTCGGTGAAGTGAAGTTTGAAGTTTCTATTACTTAGTAGTATAATTATAATTAAGTAGGCCATTGAAACTGAACCACATAGACACGCGAACAAACAAAGTAACTAAATAATGAAAGAAATCTTAAAAATATTGCGGACGTGGGGAGTCCTGGACGTCACGCTAGTACTACTAGCTCTGACACCTTCCTGGCAAGGGGGGAGGAGGGGGTGGTGACCTGGGAACAACGAATGCATCGGCGTCGGTTTCCGTTCCGCGGAGAAGCGACAACCCACGGTATCTCGTGGTATATCGCGAGTGGTTTTAAGTCCAGTACTACAGATAGTACTCCTTGTTCTCGTTTTGCAAGGACGTTAGAGAGAAAGGGAAAGCTCTGAATAAAGAAAGAGAAACGAAAGCGGTTGTCAGGACCGTCTCCACTTAGTATCTGGTCTTAAATCTTTTTTGTTTCCGTTTTGATTTACCAGTATAATCGTTTTATACGTACTACCACGTTCCTTTCTCTCTTTCTCTTGTTGCGTGTGGGACCTCCTGGGCCAACAAAGTACGGAGCGCGGTGTCCTCTTGCGGGAATCCTATGCGTGCAACAACCAGCGGTTTTTCTTTTTTTTTTTTTTTTGCTTTTACTATTAGGCGAAGCAACAAACAGCTTTGGGTGTGCAATACCACAACTTTACAGCCGTTTTATCAAATTTTGGGTGCGCATCTAAAACTCAGAAGAGAAGAACGCCATCTTCATTAGTATCAAATTTTGAGTGACACATATTTTCAGTTTCGCTTACTATTTGATTGATCCGTTTCTTTTATTAAAACAGTACACGAATGTCTTGGTCTCAAGTGTGTACCTATTTCGAGCGTCACGTGTACCAATTTTGTTTTTTAGCCAGAATTATGTTTGGCGTAAGGAAAAGAAAAACGCTGAAATGCACGTGCAAGAGCGAAGTCCATCTCTAACTCTAATAGTTTTTTGGAAAAAAAGAACTGAAGAGAAGTACTAGGCATTAAACATTAATTACTTAGGTATGAGAAAACCGGCAAGGAAGAACGCGGATCTTTCCAAGAGAAAACATTAGTACGGAGTACTAGGTGATGAGCAAACGTGAGATGACGTTTCGAAAGCTGACTGCAACGTCCCTACTGTAGGAGCACACGCAATCAGAGCCGCTGCCCGCTGCCTCTCAATACTCAACAGTGTGATGAACAAACCATGAGCCCAGTATTATAATCCGCCGCGCTCGGCGCGGCGTCAGCGTTCAGCGAGGAGGCTGGCCTGGCCTGGCGAGGCGACCCGCAACAGCTACAGAAAAAGAAAAGAAAAGGGCTCGCGCCCGCACCGCCACCCCACGGACGCGAAAGCGAAACCCGCCCTCCCGAGCCAGGAAAAGCCTTTTTGACCCGTTGGATCGGAGCTGGCACTCCTCATGCATGCCCGTGTTCTCTCTCTCTCTCTCTAATTTCTCTCTCTCCTGCCTGTCTTTCTTCTCAGTTTCTCTCTCTCTACTGCAGACATGAAAGATGCGTACAACCCCAGCCTTTAAAAAGACTCGCCCTTTCAGCAGCCCCCACGTACGCGCTCCCGCTCGCGAGTCGCGACGATGATATCTCCCGACCGACAACATCTCGCGCCTCTCTTCTTCTCGTGTTTAACTCCCTCTTCTCCCTGTCCACCTCACACGGGAGGACGAAGGCCGTCTTAGTCAGGAGAAGGTGCGAGATACTAGTATGACTGCTGCCTCGCGGGATACCGCCGGGTTTTCGGCGTTCGATTCGACTGGGGCACGAGAAGAAGGCGGGGTCCCTCCCCACTCCCCTCCCCAACGCAAAGAAAAGGGGCCTCGCTCGCTTCGTCGGCCGGCCCGCCCGCCCGCCCGCCCACGTGACGCGGACGATTCTGCCCCCCGCGCGCAGAACGGGGCAGGGGGCACGACCGTCATTGTACCCGGCACGTTAGTACTATAGTAGTACTGTCCCCCGGCCTGCATGCCTATGCATGCCTCTCTGATGGATGAGAGAGAGAGAGAGGGGAACCCCGCGAAAGCGACCGACGGAAAGGGATGTGCAGCGCGGCGTCACAAGTGATTTGATTCACTGCTCGTGCAGTGCGCAGGGCCCACCCACCCGTACGACCACCCACCCAGTCCCACCAGTATTTTGCACTGCACGGCGTGCCTCTGGCCTACTGGGTACACCAAACATTAACCTACTCGTATCACTCAACATTTTACTCCCTCCGTTGCATTCGTATTCCCTTGACTGTGTACTAGTACTACTAGTATGTTTTTTATTTTCACGATAAATTTTTTGATTTAAAATAGTTACAACAACATTCTACTAGATCCCTTTTTTTTTGAGTGGTCAGTTTACTGCTCGTACCAAAAATATGCTGGATGAGGAACCAAACTACTAGTAGTGCTATAGCTAGTGCTCACTTCATCAACGAAAACGCAATAATTTCAAGCACAAACATGACATGGTCATGCGTACTATACCCAAATCACGCACGCCACGAGTTTGCACTTTCCATTTGCAAAAACGAGTCATAGTATGTCTCTTTCTTTGTTCGAAGACATTGACCCAGACACACTCACTCTCTCTCTCCTCTCTGTAAAAGAAAAAAAAGAAACAACCGGACCGGGCAACCACAGTAGAAGTAACTGGTGCCGGACAAAAGAGGCAAGGCGCCAACCACATGCAGGCGCAGCAGGCGCCACTCGCGTCACCTCCATCCTTTCGCTGTTCCTTGTTCTCGGAAACAGCGGAACGGAGCAGCGCAGGGGAGAGAAAAGAAAAGAACGTCCGGGTACACTACCAGTAGGTTGTCACATTTTGACGGGAACTGACCGCCATCGCCATGTGATGCGCTCGCGCTTCTGTGTCACCGGCTCGTTCGCTCGGCATACGGCAACACACTGATTGCAAACAGCAACTGTGCCGCTAATTTTCGGAATTATTATTACACGTATAGTTGAATAAATAAGTTAATATTCCGAAAAAAATAAATATGTTAATGATAAATTAACTTCTACTTATTCTACGATAATTAACTTTCACGTAAGTAGCTCTTTTTTCTTTTTTATAATACTTGACATTTTGGAGATGTTATATGCATTAAGAAAAGTTGATAGAACCTTCGGAAAAAAAAAGTTGATAGATATAGATGTACAAAAACAAGGATAAAAGAATTGGAGATAGAAATGTATTGAGAAAAGAGAAAATGTACATTGAAAAACAAAAACGTCAAATATTTTAAAAAATTTTAAGATGACTAAAAGTATCGTATTTTGATACAGAATGACCTTTGTGCTGTGCAGGTAATGTGATAGGATGGATCTGCGTCCTCCTCCAGTAATTCAAGAACATCCTTTGCGGGAGGACTCGATCTTACCCCCTTGCAATAATTGGTGACCAAAAAAAAAATAGTGATTCTTTTCGGAAACATAGATAGGAAGAATAGTTAGTTGACTCTTAAGTGTTGGATCTTGTGTTTCTTGTTGGCTCGGTAGCACAAAAATAGTAGGAAGAAGAATAACTAGCTTGGCAAAAGGAATTCTAGCTAGGCCACCTACTACCTTTTTAATAATTTAAATTGAAAACCTCTTTGCTTACTAGTAGCACTATAGTATTTCCTTTTGAAAAGTGATACTCATTGTATTAAATAAACAAACATACGCTTCCATTTGATTTAAGCAACAATGTCTAATTAAGCATATTAATAAAAAAAGGCTACTGTTGGTTTCAACGCCAGAGTTGACTCCTAGATGCGTGACACTCCCCTGTATTTATTTATTTTTGTTACGACATACACAATTAATTGTATATGCATTTTCTGTAGAATATAATTTTTCTAATTAATTCATGTCGCGACAAAGAAGTAATCTGACATGCTGATACTGTTGAAAGGAATAGGAATAATTGCGTATATTTGATACACCTGGGTTTTTTAGTCGAACGTGTACTGTTAACCGACGTATATAGGGATGTGATGTGAATATATAAAAAATCCTTTTCCGATGTAGGCTGGCTGCCTGGCTGGCAGTAATACACATTTCTCACTTTCGACTACATCTCCATCGCTACATCTTTTTCTCGTTCTTTGCATCTTTTTTTTAAAAAAAATTCTGTATATAGAGCTAGATATTACAAATAAAATGTGACAGAGGGAATCCTAGCATATATCATTGTCTGACCTGAGTACTACCCATCCCCATTGGGGCAAACGACGCGCTAGTGGTGGTGGGTGCACGTGGGGGTACACAGGTCCGTTGTTGAATCATCGATCATCAGGTGGGAAAGAAGTTGCTTAGAACTCGTCCATTCTTTTATTGCCGCCCCCCGTCGTCGTCTCATCAGATCGTTGTGTCCCTTTCGTCCTTCTCTTCTCGTGCAGGGTAGCGTGTCGGCCGCATCTATCTATGCAATTTCGAGAAAGAATAGAGATCAGATGGAGACGCTGGGGAGAGAGAGGCCGTCGTGAGGCCCTTGGCTTGGCTAACGTTACGTTTCTGGGTGTAGTAGTACTATTGCTCTATCCACTGGTACTTCTTGGCCTCTTATTCTACTATGCTATAGTGCCTTCTCCGCCCTTCACCACCAATGCTCTGTGCTTGTGCCGTGTTGTGTTTTCAAACATCTGTTTGAGAATTTTAAAACCTTTTTTTTTTGGACATCAACGTAACAGAAAAAAGGCATCGAGCTTGTAATACGGGAAACCAAACACTGTAATCATTGAGATGTTACGTTGAAGGAGCCTGTATATGGCAAAGCAAGCAAGTCCCTCCCTCCTCCCAGTACCCCCCCCACCCCCAAAAAAAAAAGGTCCCTCCCTCCTGCGTGTCGGACACTGCGCGCGCAGAGCAGTACTACAGTAGCAGTAGTACGATCACGCACATGATGTAAGGGGTACGGTGGTGGTCCAGCAGCAGTGAGCCACCAATTATGGTGGTGTGTACACAGTACAGTACTACTTCCGTACTAGTACGCAACTGTTTACCACCCGTCCATTCACCACACTCAACTCCGCACGCTCTTCTTCCCCTCTGCGTGCACTTTCTCTGACTCGCGTCCTACGCTATGCTGAGCCTGAGCGTGACCGCACACACAACGCATGGCCTTATTGGCCATGGCCACCCTCCCTCTCACTCTCTCTGAACTCGTCACTAGATTATCCGTGGGCGTCGTCTTTTTATTCTTGTTCCGTTTTGAGTTTTGACAGCGCGAGGTGCACTGCAGCGGCGAAGCACTGTCCACAGACAGGCCAGTAGCGGCCTCTCCTCTTGCTCACCGCATTCCATCCGCAGAAGATCCCACCGTGCCACTGCTCGTTCTACTCCACGCGCGCGCGCATGTGATCGCCACTGCCGCGGCGATACGGACGCCCGCGATTTCTCCCCGGCCCGAAGGCCCACCACACCCACAACAGAGATCCCCGTTCGTTCCGAAGCTACCCCTCCACGGTCCCGTCGTTCCCGCAGACCCTCTGCAGTGGCAAGACCCGTAATTACGATTAACCCTCGTGCCCGGTCTCCACGAGGCAGCCCGCGTCGTCTCGTCAAAGCAGAGCGGCACGGCACGTGACCCCACTCCCGGTCAAACCAGCGCCACGTGTCCGCAGCCGGATGGCGGGCGCGACGTGGAGGCCGCCGGGGCGGATCTCGGTGCGAGCGTGTGGTCTCGGGTGGGGATTTTCCTGGCTTTTTTTTTTTTCCTTCTCCTTCTCCTTATCCCGAAAAGGGAGGCGGGTCAGGGGTGCGAAAAATTAATTGCGGAGCCACTTGCGTTTGCCAGTTGTTGGCAATAAGGAAGCTGACATATATAAGCAGACGTGATAAGTTAATCTACGTATCGGATTGAAGGCTCGACAGCTACTCGCGCACTAGGCCAGCAGCAGCGGCAGTGCGAAAGCGACGGCTGTGGGAACCGGGAATTATTGCAGCCGAGAAGCACCCAAGGCGCTACGCGCACCCCGGTCGGTCGGGGTGTCTCTCACTTGCCTTTTTTAATTTCCTTTTTATTTTCTTCCGTCCCGCTCCAGTTCAGCTTTTTTATAACCGCACCTAACCTACCTTTTCTTGTCCATTGCTTTTCCTCTTTTGACGAAGATCCTGTCACCCTACTACCGTGGATTATACATATGGTTGTACATATGCTGTTCTGTTCTGCTTTGGTTTCTATTAGCTGCACTAGCAAAAATATCTTATACTGTAATATTGTATTGCATAGGATAATACTCTAGCAAAGCAACAATTCGGCGCATTACCGTGTGATACAATTATATCACGGTATTATTCGGTTGTAGAAATAGTACTTATGAGGAGACAAGAAAAAGGGCGCTGCATATATTTATGAGTGGCCTTCCAATTTCAGAAACGTGATAAATGTCCTTCTGCCGCTATAAGTCCTTCTAAAAACACTTGGTCATAGCTATTTTAGCTTATTTAGTTATACCCGTTGAACCTTTTTTATGGACTATACTCTTCAAAATGTCTATCATATCCATTAAATAAAGCTTTGCTTTCAAATGGGCATCATATTTATATAGGTACAAGAAGAAAAAAAATTCCAATGATATGGGGAAAAAAATTATCTGCTAATTTCTTAGTGAGCCAATAATTTTCTAATTCATTGCAAAGAGGCTGACAGTACAACTGCATTTCTCGTACCCAGTGCTCAAATTCTAAGGACCTCCCTTCGGGTATCGAACTAAAAGGAAAATTCCAACTCATTTAACAACATGATTGGGCAAGCGTGCATGACTAGGACCCAAAACAAGGCCAATGCATCTATCTGTTAATTATTTAGTGAGCCAATAGTTATCCGATGATCAAGAGAGAGTGCATAAATGTGATATGAAAAAACATGAGTGGCAGCTTTATCCACCAAACTACTAGCAGGCGAGCCAACATATTGGCACGGTACATGAATGGAATAACAAAAGACGTCAACAATATAGTCATCCACCAATTATTATGTGAGCCAACAATGATCCAGTTAATTGAACTCATTACCCTACTGTGCATGACTAAGATTCAAAACTAGGCCAACGCATCCATTCTCTAATTATTTAGTGGACTAATAGTTATCGAGCCAACACATGTCCAAATAGTTGAAAAGCCAGCTATTTTCTGGACAAGCATGAACGTGATAAAATTGCGAGGATACACACGTGTCAATTATTTAGTAAGCCGACAATTAATTGACAATACCCTCTCAGTCAACACATGCAGTAAGTGGATCCAAAACTATGGCCGATAGTCTGGAAGTGCCAACAGTTGTTTCATGACCTAATGCGCGTCCAATTACTTGGCGAGCCAACCGCCAGTGGCGGACCTGCCACCATGGCAACACAGGCCATGGCCTTAGTCTAGATCCAACTACATAGTGGAGAATTTTGAAATTTTCACATAAAATCAAGGTCTCAATTTAATTCTGCCTATTGTGCGGCCCGAGTCTTAGGCCATTCCTAGGTCCGCTACTGCTAACCGCTATGCATGAATACCATCTAAAACTCATGCCAACTTAGCAAGCCACCCATTAGCATAGTGTGCATGAACACGGTCTAAAACCACATGCGACAAAATCATCCGTCAATTATTAACGAGCCATATACAATGGCACGATGGACACAAATACAATCCAAACATGTGGTATAGGAAAACAAAACATTTATTTTAGTACTCCCTCCGTTCTAAATTACTTATCTTTCTAGTCTTCAACGTTTGTCCTAAATTACTTGTCTTTCTTGCTTCCCAATACGTTTTTCTCTTCTCCCAATACATTTCTATCTTTATCTCTCTCCTTCTCATTTTTAGTGCACCTACCATATTTTTTTTATTAATCTCCGTACCGAGAGCTAGAAAGACAAATAATTTGGGACGGAGGAAGTACTAAAAATAAAAAAATTTTATTTAAGGAAATCTAGTACTTTTTTATTATTATAGCCAAGAGGCATGTCATGATAATCTATAAATGGCATATACTGATGACAGTTGTATTAATAGCAGTAAGTGAGTATCTCAATTTATTCTTTAATTTATTTCCTATCTGCAATGAATTTTTTGAGGCAGTCCACAATGAATTGTTTCAAAAAACAAAAGGGTACGTTTTTTGTTCCATCCCCTATCGCAATCAAATCGAGTACATACCCTAAAAGTTGGGTAGGTGCACCGGGTGCGCGTACCACGAGCGTGGCCCGTTCAAAATTCGAAACCGGCGATGCGTGAGAAAGCAATGGAGAGAGAAAGAGGAACAAACACGTCAAAAATAAAAAGAAGTTAATGGGTACGAGGAAGGATGACGTGGCAGCAGGGACTTACAGTAGCCGCCGCGCAAATGACCGTTTCGTCCCTCTTCGGCCTGCGCGTCCTCCGTGGGCCGCGCGGCGACTCCCAGATGCTCTCGTAACCCACAAGGCGAATGACCGGAATACCCCTCGCTGGCTTGCAAACTCGACCGAGCGACCGACCCCCTTCCGTTTCTGCCCTCAGGTGATAAAATTACCGCGCGGCCCCCTGCCGTTTCGCTACACAGTGGCAGTTGGGTGGATACCACTGTTCTAAGAGGGTGTTTACGGCATTATCGGAGTTGTCTGGATGCCTATAAATTGCGACACCGAGCGTGGTGGTTATAAAACGCGGCCCAAAAAAACCCAAAAGCGGCCAGAAAAAATTCTAGTGAGAGAAGTTTTCGGAAAGAGAAAGTCGGAGAGAGAGAGAGAGAGAGAGAGAGGGATAAGAAGGGAAGCGCGGCGGCTGCAGCTTGAGGCGTGGAAGGGGAGCAGGCGGCGGCGACGGCTCGGCCAAACCCTAGCCTGCGGCGGCGCGTTTGAGGAGGGCGTTTCTGGCGGTGTCGGCTGGCGGTCGGATTCGGCCTGCCGGCGCCGGCAGCTGCAGATCGGCTGTCGCGCCGCCGGAATCGGCGGAGATCCCCTGTCGCGAGCTGGCTGGTGCTGTGGGTTTGGACTCTGGGGTCGCATGCTAGGGTTTTGAGGTCGCCGGCGGTGTTTGGTGTGGGTTCTGAGGCTGTTGGCGGGGGGTTTTGTGGGGGATTTGGGAGGGGATCTGCCGGAAAGGCCGGAGGTTTACTTGGGTCTTGAGAGCTGGAGGCTCAGGCTGGGATCGGCGGAGCCATGTCGTCGCTGAGCAGGGAGCTGGTGTTCCTCATCCTGCAGTTCCTTGATGAGGAAAAGTTCAAGGAGACGGTCCACAAGTAAGTTTCCGCCATGATCTTTAATGACTTTTTTTCTTTGGAAAGTCCATGTGGCATTTCTGATGTAACTTCGGTTTGTCGTGCAGATTGGAGCAAGAGTCGGGTTTCTACTTCAACATGAAGCATTTCGAGGACCTTGTAACCGGTGGCGAGTGGGATGAGGTCGAGAGGTACCTCAGCGGCTTTACCAAGGTGGAGGACAACCGCTACTCCATGAAGATCTTCTTTGAGATCCGCAAGCAGAAGTACCTCGAGGCCCTTGATAGGTGACTCATGATTAAATCTGCTTTTGGTCCTCTGTCGTTGTCAGAGGTCGATTCGTGCTGAGCTTGTTGTTTGTTCCGCAGGCATGACAGGGCCAAGGCGGTGGAGATTCTGGTGAAGGACCTCAAGGTGTTCGCCTCCTTCAACGAGGAGCTGTTCAAGGAGATAACACAGCTTCTGACCTTGGAGAATTTCAGGTGTGGTAGTGGTCCATTTTGTTGGCGTAATGTTTACTGCATTGGGTCGGTGTGTATGTGATTGTGCATTGACGTTGATTGAACAGGCAAAATGAGCAGCTTTCTAAGTACGGGGATACAAAGTCTGCCCGAAATATCATGCTCATGGAGCTAAAAAAACTCATTGAGGCGAACCCGTTATTCCGCGACAAGCTGAATTTCCCACCATTTAAAGCTTCTAGACTTCGCACATTGATCAATCAAAGGTGCCCTGTTCATTTAAATTTTGATATGATTCCACCATGCATTTCTTGGGGATTTGGGGAATATGCAGTATGTTATCTGTTAATTAAAATTCTATTATAGTATCCTCTTTTCGTTACTAGTAAGATAAGATAGGATCTGGTATAAAATTGTGCACATTGTATGATAGCTTTATGAGTTCACGTCAAAAACTTTACTTAAAAGTTGTGGCATATGGTAGTATAATAAGACGCCCTGATAATCATCTCTAGCCTACCATTTGCTTGGGATTAAAGGCTTTGTTATTGTTCTGAAAGATTTCCACCATATAACTGTTATATGTAGATGCTTTCTATTTTTGGCCTTTGTTTTTTTTGTGGACTTTTTTTTATTATGCTGTAAGTTGCCTATATATTCCATTAATAGTGAGGATCAATTAAGACAAAGAATATGATTGTCACGTCACTGAACCACTTTAAGAGGGATGTATGTGATAGTAAGAAGGATGGTTGTCTCAGAGGCTAAAACATACGTAACATGCATTCTTAGGCACTTCACTGAAACTGAGGCACTAATGGAGCCTGGCGGGAGTTCATGTTTACCTTTATGTTTGTTAGATGTAGCCAATGCATGGCTCTTTCTGTTGGAAGACTTGGCTTTTATGGTACCGATTTCCTTTTGACATGGTCTTTGCTTTTGAGATTGTTTCGTGTGGTTTGGGCATTTATTCACTTGTATCCTTTCTGGCAAGATCTCATAAAATACGACAAGTATGCTTTGAACAATGGCTCTACCTTTTTATGCCTATAGCAGACACCATACCTTTTTTGTCATAAGTTTCTATCCACATCCAGTATTTGGTATTTTCTGTTTATTGTGACGTACAAGTAAAAAGTTACTCACACAGAGACATTTAGTACTGTAAAAGGTGTTGCTAATTCTGTTGCGTTTGTTTCTTATGTCTTTCAGTCTGAACTGGCAACATCAGCTTTGCAAGAACCCCAGACCAAACCCTGACATCAAGACACTCTTCACTGATCACTCCTGTGCTGCTCCTACCAATGGAGCAAGAGCTCCACCACCTGCCAATGGGCCTCTTGTTGGACCTATGCCTAAGTCAGCTGGATTTCCGCCAATGGGTGCCCATGCTGTACGTATTGCTATAAGTATGCAATTTCACCTATCCTGATCATAGGTTACTCATGGTGCTTCAATGTTGCAGCCATTTCAAACTGTTGTGTCGCCATCTCCAAATGGAATTGCTGGTTGGATGACAAACCCCAACCCTTCTATGCCACACGCTGCTGTTGCACAAGGGCCTCCTGGTCTTGTTGCGGCCCCAAACACAGGTATGTTGAAACAAGTCACCTAACGGCGTTTGTCACATGTGGCAGTCTTTTCTTTACTGACCATTTGTGAACTTATTTTTTGCTTACAGCTGCATTTCTAAAGCATCCTAGGACTCCTACAAGCGCACCTGGCATAGATTACCAGTCTGCAGATTCTGAACATCTTATGAAACGCATGCGGGTGGGGCAACCAGATGAGGTATTTTATGAACTCAAGACTCTTGTTCTTGTTTTTAATGTAAAATTGATCTTCAGTTATGATTTATGAAAAAAAATGTTTGGTAAATTGTGAGCTATTGAAAATGATGGCAGGTATCGTTCTCTGGTGCAAGCCATCCTGCCAATATGTATACTCAAGAGGACCTTCCCAAACAAGTGGTTCGTACGCTTAATCAGGGTTCTAATGTCATGAGCCTGGATTTCCATCCTGTTCAACAAACTATTCTTTTAGGTACTTGTTCAAAACGTGTTTTCTTGGTTGTTCAACAATTACTTTGGTATCTGTCCATCCATTATATTCACGAATGCCTGATCTACACAGTTGGTACAAATGTTGGTGACATCGCCATATGGGAAGTTGGTTCTCGCGAAAGGATAGCTCACAAGACATTCAAAGTTTGGGATATTAGTTCCTGCACCTTGCCTTTGCAGGTGACTACTTCAGTTATTTTTTGTTAATGTAATTTTTTTTGGTGCTGGAAGTAGTCGGTTGTTCCTTGCAGTGGTGTGCTCTCATGCGTATTTCATGTTTTGCTCTATGAACAGGCTGCGCTAATGAAGGATGCCGCAATAGCTGTCAATAGATGTCTGTGGAGCCCTGATGGAACTATTCTAGGTATGACAGTGGTTCATTTCAGTGCAAATTCACATCTGGGCATGCCAACGTTAAAAGAAAAAGACATTTGGCCAGCATTACATACTTCATAGTGTTTTTAATTGCTTTCAATGAGCTGTTGAATCTTCTTAACTCATGTAAGCGTGGTTTGATTCCCAGGTGTTGCCTTTTCAAAGCACATTGTACAGACGTACACATTTGTACCTAATGGTGAATTACGGCATCAAGCAGAGGTGAGTTTATATTGCTCATGGATAGACGAATGAGGTTGAGATTAGTACCAATTGTCTTGAAGGTCTCTTGACGTTTGCAAATGGAACAGATTGACGCTCACATTGGTGGAGTCAATGACATAGCCTTTTCTCACCCCAACAAGTCCCTTTCAATCATTACATGTGGCGATGACAAACTTATTAAGGTGAGGGTACTCTTATGATCAATTCTTTTCCTCAAAACAAACAAGGACATCTTAATCATGCTTGAACATCTCGGTTGGCAGGTGTGGGATGCTCAAACAGGACAAAAGCAGTACACATTTGAAGGTCATGAAGCTCCAGTGTATTCTGTATGCCCCCACTACAAAGAATCTATTCAGGTATCCTTGGGATGGCTTCAAAGATGATAATTCTTGAGTTATTTCTCTTTTTGTTTTGTACTGCCACTGTTTTGCAGATCGTATGTACAATTGTTATTCTGGTTGTTTTGCATCGTGCTGCCATTTCATGATAAAGACAATTTTGCTCCTGTGTATCATGTTAATTAACTGCAATGCTTGCTTGATGTCTATAGTTTATCTTCTCTACTGCCATTGATGGAAAAATCAAGGCATGGCTATATGATTGCCTGGGCTCGAGAGTTGACTACGATGCTCCTGGTCATTGGTGTACCACCATGGCTTACAGTGCTGATGGTACAAGGTGAGATCTTGTTTTTTATAAAGTATGCTAGAAAACTGAGAGCATCTTGATTTAGTCACAGATTTCACCCATTTCAGCTGTTCAATAACAATTTTTCCTTGCAGGCTTTTCTCTTGTGGTACTAGTAAAGAAGGTGATTCCCACTTGGTTGAGTGGAATGAAACTGAGGGGGCTATTAAGAGGACATACAATGGGTTCCGGAAGCGGTCACTTGGTGTTGTTCAGTTTGACACGACCAGAAACCGGTTCTTGGCTGCTGGGGATGAATTTCTTGTTAAATTTTGGGATATGGATAGCACCAACATACTAACAACAACGGATTGTGATGGTGGACTGCCAGTTAGTATCCACTTTTGTTTCTTTGTCTGTTTATGTGAGCTGCCTATACTGAAAGACTTCTTAACATTCTTTGGCTGATAATTTGCAGGCAAGCCCTCGTTTGAGGTTTAATAGAGAAGGTTCATTGCTCGCTGTTACAACAAGTGATAATGGAATAAAAATACTTGCTAACACTGACGGACAGCGCTTGCTTAGGATGCTTGAGAGCAGAGCATTTGAGGGTTCTAGAGGACCTCCTCAACAAATAAATACCAAGGTATGTTACATGTTTTCTTCTCTAAATTTGACCTAAAATTATTGGTTGTAATGACAATGTTTTGGCTTGGAAGTAAGTTCATATTAAGAGGGTCTGTTATTACCATATTCACTTTGTATTTTGATGCAGCCTCCAATTGTTGCCCTGGGTCCTTCGAATGTCTCAAGTCCTATAGCAGTGAATGCCGAACGACCAGATAGGATGTTGCCGGCAGTTTCAACGAGTGCCTTGGTAAGTTCCACCTACCTTTGCTTTCCTCTCCTGCATTCAATATTTATGTATATATATTAATAGTGGTTCGATGAATAGCAGGCACCTATGGATGCTAGCAGAACTCCGGATGTTAAACCTAGAATAACAGATGAATCTGAAAAGATTAAGACCTGGAAATTGGCAGATATTGGTGATTCTGGACATCTTCGAGCACTGCATTTGCAGGACACAGACCCAAACCCAAGCAAAGTATGCTAGTATTTTTTGTATACGTGTTGGTTGCAAATAATCAACTTGCATTTTAAGTTAAAAGTAGGGATAAGCTAATTCATTCATTTGATATTTTGATGTGGTTATATCACAGTTATCTGTCTGGCTTTCTGTTTCATTACTTTGATATGATTTTATATGATGGTGTAGGCAGGTATGAAATTCCTGATGAGATTTGCTTGTTTCTTTCTTTCTTTCACAGGTGGTCCGTTTGTTATATACAAATAATGGGATTGCACTGTTGGCTCTCGGTTCCAATGCTGGTCATAAGCTGTGGAAATGGCAAAAGAATGAAAGAAATCCATATGGCAAGGTTGGACCAGAGAATTGTACTTATTTGATTATTTCACTTCAACTGCTATATTGTTTGATTGTTTTGACTGTTACTTTACTTTCTGTTTAGTCTACTGCATCTATTGCTCCTCAACTGTGGCAACCAGCAAATGGGATTCTGATGACAAATGACACTAACGACAGCAACCCTGAAGAAGCAACTGCGTGCATTGCATTATCAAAAAATGATTCCTATGTTATGTCCGCATCTGGTGGCAAAGTCTCGCTCTTCAATATGATGACATTCAAGGTACATGTCCTTCCGGATGCAGATCAGAGTACATATTAGTTTCATTCTATTTTCTGTTGTAGTAACGAGTCATTATGCTAATAATTTGAGATGAAGAGTTATTCCATTATTATACCAGTTTCTTACTCTGGATTGAATGTGGGATCTCACAGGTGATGACAACTTTTATGTCGCCTCCACCTGCTGCAACTTTCCTCGCATTCCATCCACAAGACAACAACATCATTGCTATTGGAATGGAAGACTCTACCATTCAAATCTACAATGTCCGCATAGATGATGTGCGTTATTCACTCTTTCTTCATTTTAAAATCAAGTAATCTTACCATTATCCGGCGCTCAAAATTTTCGACATTTTAGTTTATTGGCCAAACATAAGTAAATCTGTTAAAGGTAGTTATTACAATGTTATGAAAGTCAGTTATTACAATGTTACGAGTAGTACCTTCAGGGCTTTTAAACTCCTTTGCTGACATAATCCTATGGAATGTTATTATCAAAGCTGTCTATTCAAGCATGTCCATCAACAATCAAACCTTTTAAAATATTTGAGAATAAATATTATTATATTGAATCAAAGCAACCTTGCAAGTCCTAAAAAAACAGTAACCTTGCAGTTACTTTATCAATATTTGATTATTTGAGAATAAATATTATTATATTGAATCAAAGCAACCTTGCAAGTCCTAAAAAAACAGTAACCTTGCAGTTACTTTATCAATATTTGATTATTTGAGAATAAATATTATTATATTGAATCAAAGCAACCTTGCAAGTCCTAAAAAAACAGTAACCTTGCAGTTACTTTATCAATATTTGATTAATTGATTTAATTATGTTGAATCCACTTTAAAATAAGATTAAGACCTAGTAATTTGTTGTTTTATCAATTATTGATTACTTTATACTTTTGAATGAATATGACCCTTTCTTTTCTGTATATTCAATGTGCTTAATGTCGGTCAAATTACATCAGGTTAAAAGTAAGCTCAAGGGCCATCAGAAAAAGATTACTGGGCTGGCCTTTTCTCAAACAATGAATGTGCTAGTATCATCAGGCGCTGATGCTCAGGTACGATTTATATGGATTATACAATGTCAAATGCTAATAGGTATTTTTTGAATTAAATGTAGAAGCAGGCACACCTATCTATTGTTATTTTGTTGATTTCTGATGTAAAATGTTGCAGCTATGTGTTTGGAGCATTGATGGCTGGGAGAAGAAGAAATCAAGATATATCCAACCCCCAGCAAACCGTTCAGGCACTTTGGTTGGTGATACAAGGGTGCAGTTCCACAATGATCAGAAGCATCTTCTGGTGGTTCACGAGAGCCAATTAGCAATCTATGATGGGAATCTTGAGTGCTTATGCTCGGTTAGTCCTTTAAAGTATTCATTTTTAATCTAGTTTCGTTCTGGATGTGCCAATTTTTATATGGTAAAGAAATTCTGATTCATAGTTTTCTGCCATTCTACTAGCTGTCATTTACCAGTGATAATAAATTAGAATTTGGGCATTATGTTGAAGCATATTTGTTATCTTTTATGTTAGCTGCGATGATTGTGAACAATTCTGGATGCTGTGATCATCCCATTGAACTTCTCTTGAAATGTGAATATATGCAGTGGTCCCCAAGAGATGCACTCCCAGCTCCAATCTCAAGTGCAATATACTCATGTGATGGTCTCTTGATTTATGCTTCGTTCTGTGATGGTGCTGTTGGAGTCTTTGAAGCAGAATCTCTTAGGCTGCGTTGCAGGATTGCTCCTTCTGCTTATATTCCACCTTCAATACTATCTTGGTATGTATGGATCTCCTACACCACTTAGGCTTAGTCGTGTTTACTAACCTTGTTTGAGGCAACCAATACCCTACTGTGTATCTCATTTGAATTGTCTTATCCAACAGCGCTGGACGTGTTTACCCCACGGTTATTGCTGCACATCCTATGGACCCCAACCAAATTGCACTCGGCATGAGTGATGGTAAAGTCCATGTGGTGGAGCCACTAGACGCGGACCCAAAGTGGGGTACAGCGCCGCCTCAGGACAACGGAGCGCATCCAGCAATTTCAGCAGCGCCATCAGCAGCTAGTAACCAGGCATCTGATCAGGCGACGAGGTGACTCAGCTGGCAGCACTGGAATTCGTTAGGCCAAAGGTGGTAGGACCGTAGGAGCTAGGGAGAAAGAAGAAACCGATTTATGAGATGAGGTTATTTGTATCAACTCTACAGCATCTCTTTAATTGTGGCAGCAGCACAGGTGGTGATTGATGATGACATCGCTTAGTTTTTGGTTCTTTTCTCCATCCCCAAAATGCTGACCTCACCTGGAACCGCCACATCCGTGGGAGATAGCAATCTTCCTCCCTTTTTGTAAAGCTTTTCTTGCTCAGTTTAGTAGAGTACCTTAGATTCTTCTTTATTTCCGTCCAGTTATTGGGGCAGTTATTTGTAGTGTAAAAATTTGTTGGCATGTTGGATAGTGATATTTTGTGTGGCCTGTGATGATAGATTACATCGTATTGGGATGATTTGCTGGGTGTTGGATCATGTCTCGAAACGGTCTAATTTGTTAAGTCTGACTTTTTCGGTCAAAAGATGGCATTTTTGGTGCTGAAAAGAGTGCCACCTTTTGGAATCTACTTCAGGAGAATGCTGAAAGGATTGCCTGTTTTATTAGTACCTCTTTCTGGTTTTCTGGATGTCATTATTTGGATATGAATTTTTATTAATATATTACTTTGATATGTCATTTTTTATATAGAGAGAGCCTCGACTTTCATTTTCGTCCTGGGCCCCTAAAATCACAGGACCAGCCCTGCTAGTCAAGCCGCATGTTTGGGTGATGCCAAACGAGAAAACTTTCTTGTCTGTCATCTCGGCTTGTTCTCAGCTTGGTGACTTGAGGTTTGGTTTATGGGTCGAGAGTTTCATGGGGTGTGTGGGGGTCTTGAGCTGGATGATCACCTGCGCACAGCTCTGGTTGATTTGTAGACCAAGAGTGGACGGATGGATAGGACCTTTGATTTGTTCAGGGGCTTGAAGACAAGAGATGTTGTGTCTTACAGTAAATGATAGTGCGCTGTGGAATGCATGGCAAGCTAAAGGAAGCTCTTGATTTGTTCAAGATGTCTGATGCAAAGATTGATCCGATTGTGACCTTTGTGGGTTTGTTTTCTGCTTACAATCATTGCAGGACTGATTGAAAGAGCGCGTTCTTGCTTCAATTCCATGTCAAACATATACATGACTAGCGAAGCTTGCGCGCTTCGTTGCGCCTATTAGCTTAAAAAAATTAAAATTTAAAAATTATTAATACGTACAATTGTAAAACATGGGTATAAAATGATTAAAAAGTTTTCTAAAATAGTGGAAGGATTAAAAAGTTTTCTAAAGTAGTGGAAGGATAAACATGATGTCAAATGAAACTTACAAACTTATGTGAACAAATTCAAAGTGAATATCAAATAAGATAGGGTCTATTTCACCAAATCTTATATAGAAAAATCTTGTGCAAAATTAGCATATATGTTGAAAAAAGAAAAAAATAAATTATTAAAATAGATAGACTTCAAAACAAACCTATACGTCTATTTTTTTTCTTAAATATACATTATGTATTGTATCAGGATGCCTATGACGGTGATTTTAAAACTTTATGAATTTAAATTTAAAATTTTTTTAAAAAATATATCTTATGAGATCTCATTTGTTGGATTAATTGTAAGGAACACAATGGTTCAAACGGAGTTACGAATAGGTAGAAAAACCAATCTAAGTGTGCATATTAAAAGAAATTTTTAACAAATATCGCAACGATATATGGCGACAGTTTCTAAAGATGGCCACAAGGTCCAAAATAAGGAGATGCGCGAAACCTAGGCTGGTTCAGCCTTATAATATAATATTAGTCCGGCGGTTGAATAGTACACCATTATGGTAGATTTTCTTGGGCGCAGTGGAAAGATGCATGAAGCGTTCCAGCTGATCACGCAGATGCCAATGCTCCCACATGCCAGTGTTTGGGGTGCGTTGCTTCTTGCTTGCAGGTTGCACAACAATGTTGAGCTTGGGGAGGTTGTTGCCTCCAAGTGCTTTGAACTGGCACCTGAAGAGAGCGGAATTACATTCTCTTGGGTAACATATGTGCACAAGCTGAAAATGGGGCAAGGTCAAGAGGTTAAGGAAGATCATGACAGAAAGGGGTTTGACTAAGATGCCTGGCAGTAGTTGGGTTACATAGCTTTTTTTTTTCATTATACTGAACTAACTGATGTTGTTAATCGGGTCAGCTGATGGCCCAAAATAAACTTCTCAGATTCCTTAACTTTAACCATGTCAGAGTCATGCTTGAATCTTAATTTCATGTACAACGGTTCATCCAAATTGTTGGCAGATGACCAGATGCGAAAAGGGCAGGAGGAGCATGGACAGTTAAGATGTCTGATGAAAGAAACAACTTGGCCTTAAAGAATATCGCCAAAAGAGAGCAAAGAGTGCTGTGCTGAAGCAGATGGTTACGTTAAGAGACCCCTGTTTTGTTGAGAGTAGCACGAGAGGTTTAGATAAAAAATTAGACACGTGTGTATTGTACGGCGATTTTTTTTCTGTTGAAGAGCTTATCTCTTAATAGTATGTTTTTTTATCAGGTTTGGGTAACAATATATATAAAGAGGCAGTCCATTGGAAATGCCAAGAAGAAACAATTTTCAGCTCCAATAAACAGAGTTTCGGCAAAACATCACGACGTTTGATTTTCGTGCAATTGGTAAAAACCGTTGATTGCAGATCCGACGGAAGCGCGTGAAGAGTTCAGTGCTCGCCTAGAGCCGACGCACGAACCGCGGCGATGCAGCTGCTGCGAGCGCTGCTCCGGCGCCGGCGGCCGGTACTCCCCTCGCCCGCCGTAGGCTTCTTCACCAGCTCCGGAAGCGACGCTATCTCGCATCCTCCTCCTCCGCCGCCGCCACATGCTCCTCCTGCTCCAGAAGGGCCCGGCGATGTGCCGGAGGAGAGGAGCTCGCTGGCAAGGCGGGTGGAGCGGGCGGCGTCGGTGTGCGCGGCCATGCGGGGGTGGATGGCCGACGGCCGTGCCGTACACCGTGGCCACGTCTTCCACGCCATCAACCGCCTCCGACGCCACCGCCTTCACCGTACCGCCCTTCAGGTGCACCCTTTTCTCTCTCTCTCTCTCTCTCTCTCTGTGTGTGTGTCTCTCCCTCTTCCTGCCTCTTTAATGTTGCAGTCTTCATAATTTGGATTTTCGGGCCTCGAACGAATTTAGCATAGTGGTTGATTCAAGTTTGTGTCTTTCTTATTCTCCCATGTATGCATACTCATCTAGTGATTTCTGTTCTTGTGCGTGAATGTGGTGAAGAAACCTACAGCATTCCTGCACATCTGTTTCTTATTTGTTTAGAGATGAGAAAACGTTGACGAAGTTTCAATGGTAATTTAGTTCTACCTTTTTTATGTTATGAATACTACTCATTATCGTTCGATATTCTTTTCCTTGTCTAATCTTCAATGCTTTATTATTAGTGCGGACTAAATGTAGATACAAGATTTTACCTACCTTTTATACATTTCAAGAGCGTAGGTAGTGACGCGGCGTTTCTGAAACTGTTTCCTTTCACAGCTCATGGAATGGATCATGAGAGAGAGGCCCTACAAGCTGACGGAGCTTGATTACTCATACCTCCTGGAGTTCACTGCCAAAGTTCATGGCATTTCTGAAGCCGAAAACCTCTTCCTGCGCATACCTCAAGAATACCAGAAAGAGCTTCTCTACAACAACCTTGTCATAGCAGCTTTGGATCTGGGTCTGATTAAGCACTCGTATGCTTACATGAGGAAGATGAGGGAATTATCACTGCCAATTTCTCCCTATGTTTACAACCGCTTGATCATTCTCCATTCATCACCCGGACGCAGGAAAACTATACCTAAGATCCTTTCTCAGATGAGAGGCGATCGTGTCACCCCTCACACATCAACCTACAACATCCTATTGAAAATACAGGCCAATGAGCACAATATTGATGGGGTAGCAAGGGTGTTCAATGATATGAAAAGAGCAAAGATTGAGCCCAACGAGATCAGTTATGGCATTCTGGCAATTGCACATGCTGTAGCAAGGTTATATACTGTTGCACAGACATATGTTGAAGCTATCGAGAACTCCATGACAGGTGCTAATTGGTCTACACTTGAAATTCTTCTTATCTTATATGGTTACCTTGGGAAGGAAAAGGAGCTAAAGAGGACATGGGAGAGCATGCAGGACCTCCCTCATATTCGATCCAAAAGTTATACACTAGCAATTGAAGCATTTGGAAAGGCTGGCTCTGTAGACCACGCTGAGAAGATCTGGAACGAGATAAAATCAACAAAAACAATAAGTCTTACAGAACAGTTCAATGCCATGCTGTCGGTGTACTGTAGGCATGGTCTCGTGGATAAAGCATCAGCTGTATTCAAAGAAATGAGAGCAAATGGCTGTCAGCCAAATGCTATTACTTACCGACACTTAGCATTGGGGTGCTTGAAGTTGGGTCTTGTTAAAGAAGCTTTGAACACAATGGATATGGGAAAGAAAGAAGTTGTCACTAAGAAGGTGAGAAATTCGACACCGTGGTTGGAGACAACACACATGTTGCTCGAAAACTTTGCAGAAATTGGTGACTTGAAAAATGCAAAGAAAGTTTATGAAGAACTGAATGAATCAAAATATTGTAGGAACTCTTTTGTGTATAATACCCTCCTTAAAGCTTATGTGAAAGCAAAAGTTTACAAGCCAGATTTGTTAAAGGCAATGATTTTGAGAGGAGCAATGCCTGATGCTGAGACATATAGTCTTATCAGACTTATCGAGCAGTTCAAGATATGACACCACCTGTTTTCTGTTGCTCTGAAGAAAGTCCAAGGTTTAAATACAAGGAACAATTGTGTCATTCACCGTATTTTAGATCCTAATGCACATTTGGCACTGTCTTTTAGGGTTTGTGTATTGACCCTTTTTTTTTTCAAAATGATCATTTAGAGGTCATATGTGCAAACTGAAAAATACAACACCAAACCTAAAGTTTGGATCGAAAACAGGATCATATCCCTAATTGTCCCTAAAAACAAAATCAGTACTGAACTGAGCCATGCAGAGGTCAGCAAAGAATTGGATAACATGTTTCTGCAAATGATGACAATTGGGATTCAGTGGCTTATTTGGTACAGTAATCCTACACGCACACAATCTGATAGCTTATGTATACCTGTGACTACCTTTTACTGTCCTGAATTCTCCTATGACAACTGAATGTCGCAAATCTGTCCATGTACAAGGTATGCAAAATGATTAAGTAATATAACTGTGTAGAATCATATTGTAATCGTACCTTTTTCTCTGGCACACATTGCAGAACACCAGCATTCCATTTCAAAGTAAAACAGATTGAGTGGTTGTATTACATGGAAGGCTAGTAGGTTCCAGCAAGAAGGAATTGAGCTTAGCTCAGTTGGTAATGGTGCGGATGTACACCCTAACCACCCAGGTTCAAGTCCTCCTGGCTACGAATTTGAGTGCCTACTATTTCTTCTTAATACAACAATGCCACCTAGTTCCTCCTAGGTTGGTCGACTTTTCCTTTTCTTAGATAAAAGGAAGGGAAATGATGTTTTTTTTGGATCATAATACATGGCATTTTAGACATACTGAAGACATACTGCTGCTACTTATCATAATACTCTTAACAGGCTTCACAGACCGTCACCCCAGCAGGGCTGTTCTTGAAGGCTTTAAGCTTCATGTCATACAAATGAAAAGAGTATTTTTCTTTGCACTGGGTTTTGCGACAGCCGTACTGAGGAAACAGGTTTATACTGCACGTCTGGCATCACAATAAGCAAAACTGAACTATTGTGGACTGATGTACTACCTCCGTTTTTTATTATTGATGCTTTTTAGTATAAATTTATATTAGAAAGTGTCAACAATTAAAAAACGGAGGTAGTACTCCATGGCTAATTGTATCTCATCCATCTGGCATAGCCTCCACAAAAGTTGGTCAAGGAGATACTGTACTATTGTGGACTGATGTATGAAAAGATTCCTGCAAAACGAGTTTCCATGGCTATTCTCTTTTGCTAAGAACATAAAGATTTTGAAGAGATGATGATGGGTGCGCTGTCGTTGCGTTACAGCAGGAAACAGAGATTCAGCATAACTTTCATATATTGCTCTAATAACACAAATATTTCCCTAGGACAATACATGGGTAACACAAACATTCAGCATAACTTTCATAGCCCTCTACCTCCCCAGGCTGTGCAGAGCTGAAATACCATAAATCTCAGGTTTAGCCACAAGATCAGGAAAAGGAATCATGGATATATATTAAGAAAATGAGAATATACATAAAGCAATTATTATTCTTTGAATTTCAAGCCAACCAATCCTCGTCCACCTTTCCAGCGGATCTGGAAGACTAAAGTTATAAAGAAACTAAAAATCTTTATATGGCTTATGTTCAGAGATAGTCAGATACACGAAAACTAAACTCCAGAAACTTGCTAAAAAGGAAGAATACAAAATTGAATAAATTATTATAACTGTGTGCTTTGCAATCTGAATCTTCAAGAATACACTTACCACTTGTTCTCCAGTGTCACTTCAGTGTCAAGTGTTAGAATTTTCTGGGAATCCACTGGGATCAAGACTAATTTATTTGACACCATCATAAGGCAGGAAGAGAATGTCTATGAGCACCAAATATTTCCGAACTGAGGGAGTATGTAACAAGTAGTAAAACACAATTTTGTTCAGTGGACAAAAATGATACAACTCTAAAGCAAATGATGATCACCATGTAGTTAAACAATTCGCCATCCAAAGTACATGATCACCATGGTCACCATGTAGTGCCAATCAGACGCAAGTACCTTCTTTCTCTAAAAACAAAAGGCAAAAAGCAGCTTCAAATTCAACTCCTTTAGTTCACAGCCAAGACATTTTAATAGTAAACACCATATCTAAAACTTAGCATGGCAATGAAACAGCGATGACATTTGTTGAACTAAAATAAGGCGAGGACTGGAGCAAGAAAAACCAGAATTGTGAACACAAGCACGCAAATTCTAAAACTTAGCATGGCAATGAAACAGCGATGACATTTGTTGAACTAAAATAAGGCGAGGACTGGAGCAAGAAAAACCAGAATTGTGAACACAAGCACGCAAATTCAGAATGGTAATCCACCGCATGTCATTCAACATAGAATAAATGAATACTCCACTTAGTTATAGCCTTTTTTTTTTCATTCCTCAAAAGGAATCTATGTATCATTTTCTTTTCCCTTGCAAATATCAAGAAACTACTCTTAAGAAAATTATTGGAAGATAAAACACTGTATTCAAGCATACATATCTGCTTGAAATTTACACAGGCAAAAACACATCACAGCAAGTATAAGGAGGAGCCCATCTTTGCTCAATATTTGGTCCTGCAAAAAAGAAAATAAATGTCTCCAAGAGTATGTGGATGACTAAATTCATATACGGCAGAACTGCAGACAAAACAGATATACAGGCCCAATTAAAAACACTTCATATATCACCTCACCAGAAACAGATGCAAAATGTGAACATATCATTCCAACAACCAGCATACAGGAAATAAAAGCGCACATGAGACGTTCCATTTCTCTACCATGAAAATGGTGCATACACAGGTATGTAAGAGAAAGGATTATAAGCGATGGCATATACATTCCTAGCTTACGAACTTTGAATGTTTACGGACCTAATCAAGATAACTACTGGGAAACAACATGATGAATAGGTTTTATTGGAGAGTAACTGCATTTATGGCTGCCTCCTCCTAGTTCTTCTTGGGGTTGGGGCTTCAGAAGGTCTTGACCTCCTACTTGACCCTGGGTCTCCCATTATAACAGCTGCGGTGCTAGAATCTGACATTTGCTCCATAGATGATGACTGCTCTAGAGCTACATGAACCATCGGCATGGTATTATCAGCATGAGAGGGTGGCAATGGGTCCTGATTGCTGTTCTCAGGGGCAACACTGCCCGTACTCTGCATTATTGCAGATATGGAATCCTGCCTTTGTTGTCTCCGAACCCTAGCCCTCGACCGGCTTGCAGAAACCAGAGGCGCCTCCACCGGGTTTTGTTGGCCCCTCACTATACCCTGGTTTTCTATCAACTGCCTCACCACTGTTGCAAGTCCTCTTGCGTCTGCTATTTGCAGCTGCTGCCTCAGTGTCTGAGTTCTATTTGCACCAGGTCTGGGAGGCATATCAAGGGCAGAATCATCCCTTTGATCATCCCCTCTTCCATAAATTGGTGTGACATTCACTTCTAATACCTCGCCCTTGCAGACAGGGCACTCAGAATGGACTGAATGTGCATGAAGCCACTTGTACAAACATGGCCAACAGAAGAGGTGACCGCAGGGTGTAACCACGGGCTCTTTAGCTGTGTCGAGGCAGATGTTGCACTCAAAGCTGGAGTTGCATCCGCAGCACCCATCCTTGTCAGTGGCACCCTTTGCTCCAACTGTATTAGTACCATCCAGCTTTTGCCGCCTTGCCATTTCTCTAGAGTAATGGGAGCGTTGGATGGCCCAGGAAAGCGTATCCGTTTCCGGACTACTGGGTTGTTGACTGCGGTTCGCCGACCCTGTCCTCACAATGTTATGTTGCTGGCTAACCCGGATCAACCTCTGGAAACGAAGCTCAGGAGTTCTTGCTTCAATGTCTTGCATGGACCGACTCAACAAGCTCGCGGTTCTGACCATCTCCATATCACTAGTCACCTGACCAGGGCGCACAAACCTTTCCACCCACGGTGTAAGATCATCCTCATCTTCCAACCCAAAAGGCACCGCTGATGGTAATGATGAGGAATCGGCACCTGACACACCAAGAATTGCAGCTGGCTCAGCAGTATTAGTGGCCTCTTCTCCATCGGTGCCATCTCCATCAAGCCACGGGTAAACAAAAGAATCCAGCATCGACTGCTCGTCTGGTGTAGAAAGAGCATTCGATGGTGAGTACGCCACCATTGGGTTGAGCAATTCCACCGGGTCATCAGTTGTTGGGGCAACCGGTGCTGGCGCTGCCGAAATCGGCAAGGGAACCGGGCAATCGAGCGTGGCATCGAGCGAGCCAAGAGGCCGCGGCAACGGAGGGAGGCCGAAGTACATGTTTAGATCCGTCCGCCTCCTGCTCCGGCTTCCCTCCGCAGCTTCATCCCCCGCCATGGCCGAACAACAGATGAAGCTCCTCGCCGTCCGTCGATCAATCAGATCGGATACATACTTCTACGCCTGAAAAACGAAAAAAAAAAACATTCAAGGAACGGCACCAATCGAATAACAGTAAGAACATGGTTTCTATCCCCCGGCACGTCGGAATCAGCTGGATATGCTACGACGGGGAAGGACACTGGCACGTGCCTATACAAATTTCACGGGGTTTCGCAGCGCCGGACTCGATCCGCCGGGATCTTGCACGGGGAATGTGGTGTTCGTTCTGCTCACGCGCCATGACCGAGCCTTGTGGTGGGGAACCGCCGGAGGGACATGTGACCCCGATTCATCAGAGACTGTACCACGTAGAAGGGCGATTGGAACGGGATGGCGATTTCCGATTTGGAGAGTGTTGGGGCAAAGATTTGGAGAGGCAGGAGGAATGGATTGGAATTGCGAGGCGGGCGGCGGCGAGAGCGAGACGACGCAACGCAGAGAGGAGGAACCGGGATGAGTTTTGTTTCACGTTTTTTTTTTTTCTTTTCTGCAGTCTGATGAATGATGAGCACAAAACCTGCCTGGACACCTCGCTGTAATATGGAATCCTCAGACGGCAGTGCCGGTCGTCGATCTGGAATCCAACGCTCCTTGGCTGTTTGATTGGTTTCTTTGCAACTAGGCCGAGAGTGACCGGGCCCATCTTGATCCGGGGCCCAGCACTTCTATTAAGCTTTTCGCCGCTCTTCCAATTCGAAAGGCGGAAAAAGAGGTTCACCGGAGTCCGCCGGCGATGGATCTCCCCGCCGGGGGAAGGTACTACACCCTCCAGAAGTCGTTCAAGAGCGCCGTGAATGGCCTCCACGGCGTCTGCACCCGCGATGTAAGTTGACCTGTCCCCTTCCTTGGCTCCTGTTTCCTCCTCCACTTCCCATTGCCGCCCTCCCTAGGCGCCGCCGCGGCGGTGGGAGAGATAACGGGCCCCTGCCGATGAATTCGATTCCATTTGTTTCTCTCCGTGCTGAAAATGGAGTCACTCGCGTTCTCGCGGCGTTTTCATCAGGCTGTCAAGGAAGCTTTCCCGTCGTTCACGGATGAGGAGAGGGAGCGTCTGTACCGGATGCTCACCAGTGTGCGTCTCCCAGTCCTTCTCTTCTCCTCGGTTTAAAAAATTTATTTAGTGCAAGTGATTTGAAAATTTCCAGTATTTTTTTGTAACTTCAATTCCAAGTACTACTGTGACTGTGACTCCCATGAATTTTACCCCTTGTTCTGTATGCTGGTTTCAGGTGATGAGATCCTTGCATGACAACATAGTGGTACATTCCTTGTTCAAACTGCTCTCTGTTGCTAATAGTAGTATATATTGTAAGAAGTTACTCATAAACACTGAATACTCGTTTCTAAAATAAATGAGCTTATTAAGGCCAAAAACTGCAACACACAGTTGGGTGATTATCTGTGGTAGTGATTAGATGGATACATCTCTATCTTCAGAGTTCAGAGAGATGAATATTGGGCTCACTAGGCATCTTTCCATTAACTACCCTTCCTGAAGGGGTTGTTTTCCAAATTAATCTCATTTTAGCATTCAGATTTTGATTATGCAATTTTGCTAATTCGACACTTTTCACTATTGTTTAGTTATATACACCTACATGTTATAGTGTCGTATTGCTATTGCATTACTTTCCTAACAGTAAGTAGTAACAAGGACTTTTAAAGGTCCTAAAAAACAAATCTTATGAGCTAATGATTGTGGTATTCAGACCATAACACTCTGAGAAAATTTGCTAATGTCCAGTATCCGCTACAACCTTGCTGTCTTTTGTATTGTGATGTTTGTGCTGCTGACTTATGGTTAAACACTTGCATTTTATTAGCATGCATTGCTGAATTACAAAAAAACTGATATCACTTCCGCTCTGTTGGCATTCACATTCTTTTCTTCGCACTTGCGAGCACAATATGAAACCAATTTCTCATCATCATACTTTTATCCATATATACTCCAGGAGGAGTTCGACGACGTCTGCAAAGAAGAGAAGGTGATTTAAATCAAAACTTCTCAACCAGGCTGAGATTCTCAGTGCACTTAGGCTGCTCAATGGAGAAAATCTACAGTTTATCGACATGTGTAAAATATTAGTATTTGCATCTCTATGTTTCCCAGCACTGTACACGCCAAAGGAGTTTTTTCACCAATTACTATTGTCCATTAGCCATTACCCATTGGCGTTATAATGATTATTTTCCTTGAGATGCTGATAATGATATTTTTCGAGAATGTTTAGTTATCGGGTATTCTTGGATCAAACTAATTTATTTATATCTATAGAATCTCTAGAAAATAAGTAATATCTTAGCACCTCTGGGTTGAAGGTAGTATAGGGTATTGCATTTTCTGATTCTAATAGCAGCACTGCTATTCCTGCAGGTTGCTGTTGCCCTTGGTAAGATAGATGAGTTCGTTGAAGAACATAACCTGGATCAACTATCTTCGTCAGATAAGTAAGTGTGTAAGATCCTTTACTCTTGTGTCCCTCACTTCTCTTTTTTTGAACTGTATAGATACAACACGATATTCTTTCTAAAGTTACCATGCCTTTTCTTGACTTATTATCTGTTCAAAGTGACCCAATATAGTTCACCCTGATGATGGTTCACTCAATTGCAGCACTAGCTCTGACGCTATTAAGGAAAAGATATCAAGGATGAAGAAAGATGAAGTTGAATATCTGGCTGATTCATTGAAGAAGGTATTGCATCAATTTTGCTGGACTTTGCGTGTGGCAAACATGGTTGTCTTATTAAAACCGGACTATTTATGTCCTAATTGTTGATTTAAAAGAAGACTCAGATCTTAATTGTTACTATGGGTTTGATGTTGGATGTTTTTTTTTCCCCCCTACAAAAATATAAGATGAATGCTATGGAAAGGATCATATTGTTGTAGCTTCAAATTTATGAACAGTTTTTTTTTTCCCCATTTCGGTGCGCCTTGACTGACAGCTTGAGTGCTGTCAGGCTATATTATTGCATAGACTACCTACGCCCACGTGTTAGTAAAATTGCTGTTCTGAACTATGGTCAGATTTGGTAACATTCACAAAAAAACTTATCATCATGTCAGATGAAGCTGGCATCTTTTGTTTCAAATATAAATGCTGTTTCTTTTTAACAAGCTATTTTTCTTTTCACAATAACATAGGTTGAAGAAAGTAACAATGCCATGAAAGCTCGCATTGAACAGCTGAAGAAAGAGGAGGATTCCACTGCTGCAAGAGATCTCCTCATCAAGGTTTTATTACAATTCTGTTGTCCTTTTCATCCTATTATGGCTCTCATTTTGATTCGGTTTGTTGAACGCCTTTTACAGATGATGCAATTGGAATCTGCATGCCTGAACAACATTGGCAGTTGAGCCTATCTGATGGTGACAATGCTTTTGAAGGGCAATTTTCTTGTACTGTGGTTTGGTAAATGTTAGATTGGATAATATGATTCAGGGATCAGCCTGACGGTTCCTGAATGTTATGTACCATGGAACGGATAAGTTGCATCTTTATTTCATTTCTGCCCTTATGTGTATGTAACCTCTGTTCAAAGCAAAGCTGTTCTTTATTTCCCTGCAATTGTTATCATATTCTGTCTTCGATGATTTGTGATAACTGTAATCTCATCCTGTGCTGCACAAAAAAAAAAAGGGTAATGTCACAGAGCTAGTGACTGCCATGGGTCCCTACATGTCAGGGCCAGGCTTACTGTTTCCACACGACCCTCCCTTTGGACATGAGGTCAGGAGCACCACTCTTGCCTTAGCCACAGCATCTCCATCCAGATGGCAGCCATCACCTTCCTCCAGCTCCACACCATCTGCCATCCTCCCAGCCGCTCACCATGGCTGCCACGCTCTCCTCCGTGGTTGCCCCTTCCCTCTCCAGGCGCAGCTCCATTGTCAGGGCTCAGCAGCAGGCACCTCCTCCTTCCAGCATCTCATCGTCAACCGTGAGTGCTCCACACTTGTCAGCGCATCCACTCACTGTTGCTGTGCTGATCGTGGCTTGATGCTGTTGTGGAGCAGAGGAGCGCCTTCCATGGGCTGTCGTTGGTGGACAGGAGGTGGGCAACCAGCCGGAGAGGCGGCGGGCGGCGGAGGCTGCTGCAGGTGAACGCGAGGACCGCCGCGAAGAACATCGAGGTGGAGGTCGATAAGCCTCTCGGGCTGGCCTTGGGCCAGAAACCCGGCGGCGGGGTCGTCATCACGGTGAGTGAGGCTCTCCTCTTTCTCGCTTTTGTTTCCTTCGGATTTCCGGGCATGCCTCCCGTTGTTTTCTCTTTCTCTCTGGATGATCCATGAACAGTGCTATAGAATCTTGAAATGATTTGGAACGGAACTGAGGAACTAGTTGCCAAATATGATTGACTGAACTAGAGATTCAGAAAGCTACAGTTACTAAAATAATGGTTATTTTCGTTTGCATTGCATTAGTCTGTGGAGTCAGGAGGGAATGCCGCTAAGGCAGGTTTGAAAGCCGGCGACCAAGTGTTGTACACAAGTAGCTTCTTTGGAGATGAACTGTGGCCTGCAGACAAGCTGGGGTTCACCAAGACAGCCATCCAGGCAAAGCCAGATTCGGTCTACTTCGTGGTGAGCAGGTAGGATATTGTTCATGACAGTCAATTGCATCATCACTGTAATTTGCAATTTATGATTCCGAATTTGTAGCGACTTCGTGTCCAAAAAAAAAGAAAAATCATGGCGACTCTGTCCTGGACTGACATCGGTGTAATTCTTCGTGCAAATCTCACTTTGAGTGATCTCAGGGGAGGCGCTGACGTTGATGTAAAGCGTCTACCGAAAAGGCCAGCGCCGCCTCGATTTGGACGGAAGTTGACTGATGCACAAAAGGCAAGATCAGCCATAGCCATTTCATTTTTAGAGTGCTTCTATTGATTCCACTGATCTGCTTTTATCCCACCTATAAGTTTCAATCTGTATGTTACAACTTGAAAGTCCCATTTTACAGGAGAGAGCAACGCACATCTGTCTTGATTGTGGATACATATACTTCCTGCCCAAGCCTTTCGAAGAACAGGTAAGATAATCCCAAATCTACCTAAACCAATAAATGATTAGTGTTCTAGAGGGTACAATTGATGTATTTGTGTTTTAGTTTTTGTGATGATTCCTCATCCATTTTCTGAATGTTTTCAGCCTGATGACTATGGCTGCCCTCAATGCAATGCGCCAAAGAAGAGATTTGCAAGGTACGATGCACAAACTGGGAAGCCTATCGGGGGCGCTCTGCCTCCTATCGCTGTGATCATCAGTTTGGTAATTGGCATTGCTGGAGTCGGAGCTTTGCTCGTATATGGCCTGCAATAGGATGTTCATCTCTTCAGGACCGTTTTTCCTGTGCATTGAGAAGCTCAGCTAACTGATGCTGTACTACCTTGTTTTCAAAACATTCTGAGTGATATATATCAAAGGGAAAGGAACTATACATGTGAGGCTAATGACTTTGTCTATTTTTTTTTACGTTATAATTTGTCTAATTTCACTGGTCACTGTTATGGCTGGGCGTAATCAGCCCCTGTCCTTCAAATCGTTATTCGATTTTCTACTGAAAGAATATTCAGTACTTCCAATTTCATTTTGTGTTGCATATAAATATTCTGCCATCCAGTTTCAGTCCAATCTCCCAAGATTCACATTCCAGGACCATGTAAAAGCATTCTTTTTTCTGACTAATCTTGTTTTTGGCAGAAAAGAGGTTATGCCATTCAGTTTCAATCCAGTCTCCAAACCACACAACATTTTGTCATATACTACACATCAGTGAGGAACATCGAAAACATTCCTTTTAATGATCTCTGTCACATGATGTACTATATAGTTCACGAAATTTTGTGGACAATATGAATCCTCGCACACGACAAATTCTTTAATGCAAGGAGAGGACTGTACTGAAGGCCACAACTGCTCCCACTAAATTTCGCTCTGCTATTTGTGGTTGAGGTAATCCCTGGTACCGTCAGTGATATCAGCCATCATTTTCAGCTACTTAACTGGCTTCTTAAGTCTAACAAATGGACGCAGTAGAAGAATCTTTTCCCCAGTAAGCCTCGCTTTAATAAAAGATTATGACTCGATCATGAGAGTGACCAGACCTCAAGGTCCCTGTTTCCTTTCGCTAGGTCGGTTCATCTACCAGAGCAGAAAGTAGGTTCTGTCTCAGCTACATTCCAAGGCAGTGCACTTCAGCAGACAAGTAGTTAAAATTAGTTGGAACCAAACGAAAGGCATCCATATCCATATATATGTGGCAGACTTACCAAACCATCACATACCAATTCGCACTAAAGATCCTCTGTTACTTACTGAGGCAAGTACTATTTCTTGGTACAGAGAATGCTGCACTAATCCCAACAGCTGGTTTCCGATCGATGTACCAGTAGAAGGGTGCTTATTACTGCAAGAAGAGGAGGCGATCAGATCATCATGAGCTACTGGGGAAGACCTGGCGGCTCGTCGCCAGCGTGGGCAAGCCGGGGCCCGTCGCCAGTGGTGCCTCTCCTCATCGTGATTGCTTTGGGGTGGGTCATCTGCAACGAGACCCTGACGGGGTGGTACGACGAGCTGCAGGAGTCCGTGACGAGCAACGCCGGGCTCCTGGTCCTCGGCGCCGGTATGCTGGTGCTGGCGCTCGCCGTCGTCGGCAACCGGAGCGAGGTGGTGCTCGTGCCGGTGGCGCTGGTGGTCGTCTTCTTCCTGCTCCAGAACATCATGGTTGCCGCGCTCCTGCTGCTGGTGGCGGCCTACCTCGCCGGAATTTACTACTACCGGCCCGACCGCGGATACAGCTACGGCGGTGGTGGTGGCGACTGGGGCGCCGCCAGCGGTGGCTGCTGCACCGGGCTGGGGTTCTACATGCTCATGGTGCTCTGCCTGGTGCTGTGTGCCATGTTCGCCAAGGACGACGGCAGCAGCTGGTGGGTACCAGGTGTGCTGCTGGTACTATGCTTGCTCTGCCTCAACCTCTTCTCGGGCGGGAAAGTCTGGGGATATGAATACTTCTGAACATTCTGATCAGGAAACACATAGTATTACTTCTTCTTGATAACCAGCATGCCAGATGAGAGAGAATTGGCATATACTAGAAAGAATAAAACCAAAAGACTACTACCTCTGTTTTTTAATTGATGCCACTTTCTAATATAAATTTGTACTTAAAAAGCGTCAACAATAAAAAAACGGAGGTAGTATATAAGAGTGTTGTTCAGGTTTTCCTTTCGAGGCACGTTTGAATTCAACAACTATTAGTTTACTATCAACCTATGGCGTGCCAAACACCTTAGCTGCAACCGATTTCTCCACCACAAAAACATGTTATGTAAGTTTAGTTGTGGCAGGATTATGCATAATCCAAACTGGGAGTAACATATAAAGTAGTCTGCCTGCACAGGTCAACCTGAAAAACGAATTGTCATCCCAGTGACGGCCTTCCGTGCAATTCCACAGGTCCACAGAGATATAACTTCGAGAAACAGCAGACAGATAGATCTCAGTTTACAAGACTAATGTCTTCATAAGTATATGGATAACTTAGGCAAACAGATACAATGGTTCGAATCCCCAGCGGATAGAGTGATCCTCAAACCATATAGCGTCGAGTTCAGTTGACAATAGTTCTTGGTTCAACTACTAAGGATTTTAAGAGGCGCCAGCAGCAGCAGCCTCCTCCAGAAGTTGCTTCACCTTGGTAATGTAGTCATTCATTGCCTCTTCCTTTGATTTGCCTGTAAACAGCACAAATGTTTCAGCCAATACAATTGAAACGTGCTGTATTAATGTTGTACAAAGGAAAACTTGATTGGCCACAACATATCGATCAGAAAGGTTGAGTATACGAACCTTTAACAGCCTTCCATGCATCCCATTTGGCCTTGTCCCTCAAGTTGAACATGCCAGGGCGAGCTATAGAAAGATTATTGTAAACAAACATGTATAAGCACAGGGACATGTGGAAAAAATGTTTTAAACACTGAATAATTAATAACAGATTATGCGCCACAAGAGCTAAAAAACATGAGTTAATGGCAACTGACCAAGTTCAGATGTAAATTGACCAGAAATTCCTAGTAATTCATGTGCAAGGCATCATTTTTATCATTAAAAATGAGACACGATCGTGACCAGTAGCAGTTGACAATTTAAATTTCATTTGTATTGCTTCACTCCATAGAGAACTAAGATACACTTGTAATCCCTTCGGCCTTTAATTGTTGAAGCTAGGACAACTTTCTGAGCTAGGGAGTAAATTGACAATACATCTCTTAATTATATATTTAATTATTCAGACCAGTATGGTGCAGTGTTAGAGTGTCTCTGCTTGTGTCCTGAGGTCTTGGTTCAAACCAGCCTTTCCCAAAAAGCAGGGGAAAGGCTTTCTAGTAATAATCCTTACCCAGAGCCCAAGGCCACAATGTGTACGCTCTTTTTTTTTAGCACAATGGACTAAACGTGGACATTCATGAGAAGCTAGGTGAAGCATAATTTTTGATAAACAGATGTCACAGATTTTTGTATTTTTCATTAAGAATATATATATATATCACACCATTCAACAGATGCCACAGCATGATGTAGAGAAAAACTACACTTTTCGTCCTCATTTACAACATATTTATATCCTACAATCATGGTTACACTTCAACAGCCAAATTTAGGGAAAAGGGTGAAACGAAAAGCCAAACTTCACGAATTTTTATTGTACTTAATTTCATATTTTTCGTATCTAAATCATCACATTAGAGCATTTTCTGGCGCAGAGTTACATAGTATCCATGGCAGGCATAGTATCGAATCACGATATTTAAATGTGCTATCTTGATGTACAAACCAAGAATTCAGTAGACCATGAAAAGAACAGACAAAACTCGCCGCATGGTGATTAAAAACAAAATCCTTACATGTGTTCACATCTCCAACAGTGGCTTGCTTGTAGAGTCCGTAGAGGATCAGTTTGTTCTCGTTGCTAGTGCTCTCAGGCAAGGTCTTTGCCTTCTCAGCGTGCTCCTCAAAATCCTCCTGCAACAGACACATCACTCAAAAGTCATATTCCAGCAAGCTACGCTCACAATATTATGCCAAATTATTCACATGTTCAGTCATCCAAGTACAATTCAGACCTTTCAACCCCCATGTTCCTCTGTTTGGGAACAAAGTCCAACTGATAATCAATTCAATAAAACCCAAATTTTCCAGAGATCCCAAACTACCTAAGCTAACTTGCAATGGGTTATCATGATAACGTGAGTCTGGGCAGTCCAAACTCCAAATGCACTGGACTTCTCTTTTCCTCTTAGCATGAACAGCATACTACATAAAAGCTTCAACAATTTGAAGACGAAACAGACTCAATCTACCCGATCTTGGCTAACCATACACACCTAGAGGGAAACTATGACCATGAAGTACCAGGCACGGATCTAGTAAATCCTTTCTCCCCGAAAATCGAAACGCCGCCCTACTGTGAAAGAATCTGTTCTCTCCAGAACTAACTACAAAGGAAAAAGGATGAATCGGAAGCGAGGCCGCACGAAACGAACAAGAGATCGGCGGAGCAACTCATTGTGCAGATTTAAGGAGCGAATCGTGTACCCGCAGACCCATGGCGTCGAGGTTGTAGGAATTTTCTCTCCGGCGAAAGCTGCTCACTCTTGATTGCAACGATGACTCGCGATCCGATCGGATCCGCTTATATAGCGCAGTGCTGGAATCGTTGTACTGCAGTGCGGATTGAGGAAACACCCCCTGGTTTCGGCGTTAATTGTGCTCGAGCACCTACCTATATATGTGGGGAATTTCGGTGTTAACCCACGGAATTGTTTATTTTTTTTAAAAAACTATATATATAGTATGTGCCAGGGCTGATAAAAAGATTAAAATAACGTGAATGTTAATTTTCAAGTGTCTGAAAATTGACGTGCTTTCACTAAACGTTAATAGCCTTTTGATCTAGATCTACTGACTACAAATTGTTAGTTATTTTTTTCTTTTTTTCTTGGAATATGTATTTATACTATATAAAAAGTTGTGAATGTTATAGTCTATAGGAACAAAAATTGTGAACTTTAAATAAACCTAATACAATCATGATGCTGTCAAACCTGTGCACACGAGAGGTTTACGGAAAAAAAAAATTCACGTTGTCTAGCGAGGGTACTACCGTCCATGGTCCAGGCCAATAAATGTGCTTTTATCAAAGGTCGCCAGATACATAATAACTTCCTAGCGGTGCCATTGACGGCCAAAACCCTACATGCGAGGCGTACTCCTTCAATTCTGTTGAAAGTTGACATTGCAAAGGCCTTTGATACTGTAAACTGGGTATTCCTCCTAGACATGCTTCAGGCCCTACGATTCTCAGGACGATGGCGTAACTGGATCACGGCCCTGCTCTCCTCTACCAGGACAAAGATCATGTTGAACGGATCATCGGGACCATGGATCTGCCATGCTAAGGGCCTCCGACAGGGCGATCCCCTCTCGCCGATGCTGTTTGTCTTAGTCATGGAAGTTCTTAATAAGCTGTTCGCCAAGGGGAACATGAACACCTCCTATCGCCGCTGGGTGGAAACACCTTCAAGCACCGTTGTCACCTTTATGCGAATGATGTAGTCCTTTTCACTCGCCCGACGGCCGATGACCTACAAATCACGCGGGAGATTCTGGATATCTTTGACTCCGCAACAGGGCTTTTCACAAACCTACACAAGTGCTCTTTTTTCTCCTATAAGGTGCGACAAGCAAGACATTCAGGTTATGCTACACACATTCCCATGTGCTAGAAAGGACTTCCCCTGCAAATACCTAGGCATCCGCGTTGTCTATATACAAACCGAGGAGAACGGACCTACAGCCGCTTGTTGATGCGGTTGTTGATCGCCTACCAACTTTGGAAATCGGGTCTTATGAACCGGTCGGGTCGGGTCGTGCTAGCCAAAGTCACTTTAACTTCTATGCAGCTCCATACCGCTATGGCAATATGGCTGCCGTCATGGGTGCTCAAGGCGATCGACAAGCTAAGGCGTGCGTTCATTTGGAATGGTGCAGAATCTGTGTCGGGGGGAATGCATGGTCGCCTGGCGCAAAGCTTGTCGGCCGGTGCACATGGGTGGCCTAGGACTTCATGACCTCAATCTATTTGGCTTCGCTTTGAGGTTGAGGTGGGAATGGCTCCGAGTTACAGATGACGATCGGTCCTGGGCGGCAATGTCATACCATGTGGAGAAAGAAGTGCAACAGATGTTTCGACATCTCAGTGGTAGCAAAATTGGGCGATGGAAACAAAATTAAGTTCTGGAATCACCTGTGGATGGAAGGGAAGAAGATAGCGCAAATTGCTCCAACCTTGTTGCAGTCTGTGCCCACCCGAATCCAAAACTCAAGAACAATTCGGCAAGCCATGACCGATGAGAGCTGGATTACAGACATACGAGGAGCACTGCCACTACAGGCACTAATGGAGTTCATTTCCCTGCGATTGGTACTCCAGCGATTCACCCTATCATAGGGAATGCCAGATTCTTTCACATGGCGGTGGTCAAGCACAGGGCAATACACCACGGCCTCCGCTTACCAAGGAGCTCAAGGGGACAAAAGCACCTGGTCGCTGCAAGATGTTCCTTTGGCTCGCATTATTGGACAGGTGCTGGACATCAGAGCGAAGGTTTCAGCATAATCTTCAGGACGGGGCAGACTGCGCGTTCTGTGCGCAGCATGCCGAGTCCATCCATCCCCTTCTCCTCGGATGTGTTTTTAGTTGTGAAATTTGGTTTCGCCTGCTGCGTTGCAAAAGATTACATGCACTAGCTCCGGTCGCTGACTCCACACTCGCTGATTCGTGGTTGTGGTCGCGTAAAAGAGTGGAGGAAGAAATTAGGCAAGGCTTCAGCACACTAGTGCCTTTAAGCTGCTGGTGTATTTGGAAAGAACGTAACAAGTGCGTCTTTGACAACTCGAGTCAGACACCTATTCAGGTGGTGGCTTCCATCCAAGAGGAGGCTAGATCATGGTCATTCGCGGGTTTTAGCAAGTTGCTTTTCTTCTTGTAAATTATCAGTCTCATATGTCATGATCCACATCTTGCGGATTCCCCTTATATCTGTGTGCGTTTCAGTATTTTCGCGAACGCTGCCTGGTCTAGGCTGAACACTTAGCGTGGTGGCTATACTCCTTTCTTTGTTTCCTTTTACTGAAATGCGTGCTCAGGCACGTTCGCTAAAACAAAAAAGTTCCCATTTGTTTTGATGCGCTTACCACGTAACGCTCGTTTCTCATTATCCACATAATTAGATAGAATGGGTGAGAAACAAAGTGCATTTTGATGTGCGTACCACGAAACGTTTGTTTCTACATCATTAGTGCGCACAAAATTCCCGTTACTCGGGAATAAAAAAAGTTTTTCCCTTATAAACAGTTGTGAGGCTACAGTAATAAAGTATTGCTACCTCTGTTTTTCTATTTTTTATTATTAATACATTTTAGTTATATTAAAACATATCAATAATAAAAAACGAAGGTAATACTAGAGACGATAGATCTGGAGTACATTGTCTTACTTTTTTTTTTTTTTGAAATTGAGTACATTGTCTTACTACTATACGGAAGTTCTTCGGCCATGGCTACATGGGAGCATTGAAGAAGGGTAGCTGCTAGTAACTGCCAACTGTTACTCGTAATTGTAATAAAGTAAAATCCACTTGAGGTTACTAAACTATTCATCTTATGTCATTTAAGTACATAAACTATCAAACTGATCATTTGGGTCCCTAAATTATTTTTGTTGTATCAAGTGAGGTCCAAATCTCATTTAAAAGTCAAAAATTATCTCTTCATTTGAATTATTTTATCTCGTCAACCTGATTACGTACGTAAGAACACAAGCTGCTACAAATATATTAACATTTTAGGAAAATAAAATTTGTTGCATAACATTTTTAAAAAATTAGTTTTCATCAACGAACGTTGCAACTCGAAATTGGTAGTTTTAAGATACTATAGTACGAGAGATAACTGTTATATATATTTTTTTTTATCTCAATACATAATATACTGATCATGAAATTTCTTTTTAAAAGAACTAGACCGCGGGGGTAAGATAGCTGCCTCTTTTGGATATTTGTTAATAAAAAGACATTTACGTAGGTCGAAATAATTAGAAATTCACGTCACGAGGGATCGAACCTAGAATCTAAGAAGTGCCACTTGAACGTTCTAACCATCCAGTTAGAGTCCCTTTAGCTTTTTTTTCTCATATGATTTTTCAAAAGAAAAATAGACTTAACTTGATATAGTAAAATAGATTTAGATCTTACTTGACACAGTTAAAATAGTTTAAGAACACAGATAATCAATTTGAGATTTTATAGATCTAAATGATACATTATAAATAGTTTAGGAACCTATGACGCATTTACTGTAATATGAGTGGACGTGTCGTTGTTGGTGGCGTGCAAACATGTCAAGCATTTGGGCATTCATCACGAGCAGTAGCTTACAAACTTTTTCTCCGGAGACCCTGCAATTTCTTCGGACTCCGGAGTCAGAGTTCATGCTCTTCTCCAGCCATCTGTAATCACTCGATAGTACTACTACAAAGCTATAATCCCGTTATCATGGGCCCGCCGGGAATCGTCTTATCAAGATGCAATTATCTTCATTCATGTTGGTCAATCTGATAATTAAGCTTCTGATTTATCTAGTTCACTTTGGTTTGCCCGAAAAGATAAGACGATGGGATGACGAGCATCTCCGGGCGAACAAAGTTTGAGAACAATGCTATTGGCAGGAGCATATGCTACGAACCATTGCTCTGTTACTGTTCTCCAACTCCTAGTGGTTGCAGAATATGCCCCTGCCAGCTGTGGCCTGGGGAAAGCAGATGCCAGGGACCCCATGCTTCAATTTCTCGGCTGGAATTCAATCTTCTAGTTTGTTCGAATTTAATCGTGTACTAGTACTTACCAGCAACAGGTTCCAGTTGAAGATGTATCATATGTTAGTGCTAGGTAATAAACAGTGTCAGAAGTGCCGTGTCCGAATTTCAGGTAATAAACAAATTGTTGCCACAGGTAATGAATTTCAGAAAACATGCCAAAAGTGCCGTCTTTGTTCTCTCAGTTTTCAAAACCAAAGCAAATTTTGGAGATTAATCCTTGATTAGCATTGTTTGAGGGGAGGAAAAAAAATAACAAAGGATACAATTCGCTAGCGGTTAGCAAACATTTCACTGTGTTTATTCTCTCAATTTTCAGAATCAAAGCAAATTTTGGAGATTAATCCTTGATTAGCATTGTTTGAGGGGAGAAAAAAATAACAAAGGATACAATTCGCTAGCGGTTAGCAAACTTTTCGCCGTTGGTCCCACATCAATCTCATGTTAAGGCAAAAACTATATTCTCATGAGTTGTCACAAGCCCACAACAGCATTGAACTCATTGCAGGTCTACCGAAGCAACATAGTATTTCCAAGCGGTACGCAACACTTTTATTGAAAAAAAGGGAAAGCAACACATAAAAGAACGAATTGATGACTAGACCAGGAAATTTCAACTCCAAGACGTACCGGTTGCATCCATTAAATCCCCTAATAAGCAGCCGGCTTCTATTTCCAGCATGAAAACAAAATTTAGATGGCAAGAATGTCACTAATTAATACAAGGCAGCACATATTTAAAAGGCCCCTCAGATACTCCCTCCGTTCTTTTTTAATTATCGCTGTTGACTTTGATCAAAAAATTTTAATTACGCGTCTCATTAAAAATTCTATTTAAATATGTAAAATTAAAAATTAAAATTAAAATTAATAATAAATTAAATTCTAATAAAATATTTGATATTTTATATATTTTTTAAATAAAATAAATAATAAAATTATTAGTCGAAGTCAACTGAGATAGAAAAAAAACCGGAGAAAGCATCATATTAGCACGCAAGCAAGTAACATATCGTAACAAACAAGAGTACCATGAGGAGACCAGAACAAGCAGCCGGCTTGATAACAAAATTTAGAACAAGTCCTTAATGATAGCATTCACTAGAGACAGACGTTAATTTTCCAGCAAATGAGTCCGTCTGGAGAGAAAGACGTCATGACGGGCCACTGGGCTGTGGGCTGTTTCGATAACAACGAGATGCGACTGGGCGGCGGACATGTTGGGGGACGTGGATCCGGACCTGGTCCAGCCCGTGCAGGCCTCCACGTGGCCCGCGTGCGCCAAGTTTCGGTTGACACGACACGGCAGCGGGCAGACGACGGCGGCGGCGGCGGCACCACCCGTGCCACTACCGGCCATTGCTGTTGCTCGTCTGCGGGCCGGGTCTGAAAGTCTCGCTCTTTACGACGTTTGGGTCCTCTTTATGACGTTCTGGGCCAAAGCCAACCCCGGCGGCCACCACTACACCAACCCACTGCATCGTGTCCTTCTTCTTCCAGGCCCCCGCCGCCCTCTCCTCTCCTCTGCCTCCCAGTTATCGGCGCCAGGTGTCAAAAAAAAAAAAAATTATCGGCGCCCGGGGAACGGGGGTGAGTAGAGCGGCGGCGGCGGCGGCGGCGGAGGGAGGACGATCCCGTCTGCTCAGCATGCGGGCTTCCTAGCGGTAGATGGTAAGCACGTCGCCCGCTCAACTCGCATCCTGCCTGTTCCTTCACGGCTGCTCGGTTGTTATTGTGGATTCCTTTCCATTTTTTTTTCCTTCAATGATGGCTCATAGATTCCTTACCATCTCGCGATAAAGCTTTTTCTGTCGCATGACCGCCGGGTGAACAATTGGAATCGCGATTCAGGCGAGTCGTCGAGACGGCTGCCGCCGGCTAGGTCGCGTCCAGCCGCAGCGCCTCTTCGTTCCGTATTTACCAATCCTGCCGAGCTCCGGCCCCCGTCGCCGCGGCTCCGTGGCTCCGCGTCCGCTCCGTCGCTGGCGCGTCCCGCGGCTGTAGCGAGGGCTCCGCCTAGATCCGGGTTCCCCGCAGCCTCTCCCTCCCTTTCTGCCTCCTCCATTCACGCCACCGTGCCGTGCCGGTTCTGGATTGGCGGTGATAAAGTGGACTTCATCATCACTTCACCGCTGCAGGCGCTCGTACCGTAGTTGTACTCCTCCGCAATCTGCTACTTCCCATGTGCCTTCTGCAGCTAGGACCAACATGTTTTTTTTTTTTCTCTCCTCCGAAGAGATTCCTGCAGCTTGGGGTCGGCTGCTGGAGTGATGGTGTTGGATGGGTTTGCCGACCTCAGTTTTATTGGTTGTACAATTATCTGCTGTATCCGTTGCATGTGTTTGCCATGAAGCCACGCACGAATATATGAGGTCTGCTGACACTTTCCCTAGATCGACAGTCTCTTTTATCACTTAGCCTTATAATGATGGCACAACCTAATCCCAATCCCTTCGTGAGTAGCCGTACTAATAATTAGTACATGACATCAGATAAACGCTGTTCTTTAGGTATTCATTGCAGATCCTGGGTAGCTATGGTACCTAAATATGATCACTACAATCAATCAAAACATTCAAATCCCCTGTCTTTACTATGCATGTTCATTAACCTAGTGGTGTTCTTAATTCTGGGTCAAACCATCCTTTTGGATTTGTACCGTACAAATCTTGTTAGATAGCAAATGTTGCCTGGGCACAAAATATTTATATTTTAAGCTAGTTTCCTCGCCACCGTTGGTTCTGCTATGTAAACGTACTACCCACATTGTCCACAGTATAGTTTGATTTGCGAACAGGTTGTGTTCTATTCGGATGCACCATTAGTTCCATGTAAATGCTCATGCCCAATGGAAATAGGATTCAGAACCTAGTATTTCTGAATATACCGCTTGCATTTAGGGATGGCAACGGGTCGGGTTCGGGTCAAAAACGACACCCGCACTCGCACCTGCGGGTCCAAAATGACACCCGCACCCGCAGGTGGAAAATGGCACCCGCAACCCGCACCCGTCGGGTTTTGAGATTATATATGAAACGACTATTTTTTAAATAGATGTATGAAATAATTAACCTAAAGACGTACTTATACATTGATAAATAGAATATTAACATTTATTAGCTCATGTTTACACTAATAAATAATAATATTTAAAGAATAAATGTATTAATTACATATATTCGGGTCGGGTGCGGGTCACCCATGGGTGGGATGTAACACCTGCACCCGTCGGGTTTCAGATCTGTGGGTTAAATTGCCATCCCTACTTGCTTCTTAATACAAAAATTGTATATGCTTTACGTCTTTACTGAATATGTGAGTGACCTTTCAACTGCAGAAACAGAGGAACACGGCAATAAGGAGAGCAAATTCAGCCTGTCTTCCAATGGGGGATCATGATGGTATCAAGTATAGCAACATCAGTCAGGGTGAAGAGCGTAAGGGAGGGCATGACATCCCCAAGGTTTCCATGGTCCCCCTCATCTTCCTCATATTCTATGAAGTCTCTGGGGGTCCCTTTGGGATTGAGGATAGTGTCAAGGCCGCTGGGCCATTGCTAGCAATCCTGGGTTTTCTCCTGTTTGCGTTCGTATGGAGCATTCCGGAAGCTCTAATCACTGCTGAGATGGGCACTATGTTCCCAGAGAATGGTGGTTATGTTGTCTGGGTCTCTTCGGCTCTTGGTCCCTTTTGGGGTTTTCAGCAAGGCTGGGCAAAGTGGCTAAGTGGTGTCATAGACAATGCTCTATATCCGGTCCTCTTTCTGGACTATGTCAAGTCCAGTGTTCCTATTCTTGGAGGTGGACTCCCAAGGACCTTGGCGGTGCTTATCCTCACAGTTGCACTAACGTATATGAACTACAGGGGCCTAACCATAGTTGGCTGGGTGGCCGTCTTTCTTGGGGTGTTTTCCCTCCTCCCATTCTTTTTTATGGGATTGATAGCTATTCCACAGATTGAACCTTCAAGATGGCTTGCAATGGACTTGGAGAGTGTGAATTGGGGATTGTATCTGAACACATTATTCTGGAACCTCAACTATTGGGATTCAATCAGTACATTGGCTGGAGAAGTTGATAATCCAAAGCGAACCCTCCCTAGAGCGCTTTCTTATGCTCTAGTTTTAGTAGTGGGAGCTTACCTCTACCCTTTGATCACCTGTACAGCAGCAGTTCCGGTTGTTCGAGAATACTGGTCAGATGGGTATTTTTCAGACATTGCAAAGATTCTTGGTGGCTTCTGGTTGCACTCTTGGATTCAGGCAGCTGCTGCATTATCCAACATGGGGAACTTTGTCACTGAAATGAGCAGTGATTCTTACCAGCTTCTAGGAATGGCTGAGCGTGGCATGCTCCCTGAGTTTTTCGCCAAGAGGTCGCGCTATGGGACCCCACTGATCGGCATCTTGTTCTCTGCCTTTGGTGTGGTCCTACTGTCTTGGATGAGTTTCCAAGAGATCATTGCTGCGGAGAACTACCTCTACTGCTTTGGAATGATTCTGGAGTTCATTGCCTTCATCAAGCTAAGGGTGACCCACCCAAATGCCTCCCGGCCTTACAAGATTCCGCTGGGTACAATTGGGGCTGTTCTGATGATCATCCCTCCAACTATCCTGATAGTTATTGTCATGACCCTAGCATCCTACAAGGTGATGGTTGTAAGCATTCTAGCTATGGTTGTTGGGTTTGTACTGCAGCCGTGCCTAGTATATGTCGAGAAGAAGCGGTGGCTTCGGTTTTCCGTAAGCATGGATCTTCCTGACTTGTCTCAATCGCTAGAAACCCAAGATGACGCAGTCCCACTTGTGTTCTGATTCACTTTGGTGTAATTCTCCATTGCAACAGCCTAGGATGGAAGCCTGTATCGCCCTAGAAATTTCAGGGTGACCTGTGACAAGAGTATCAGGTGCAATATACAGTGCATTGCATCATGCTGCTGAATTATATGTTGGCACTGAAATGAAAATGTAACACGTAGTGGTGATCAGGGATGCTTGTTGTGCAGTCAACTAGCTTGGCTCTTCGAGGTGCCGTGGTGGATCCATAATATGACATGTCGATCTTCGCCTGGTGGAGAGCTCACCCTGGAATCGGGGAACACGAACCCTTGATGTGAACTGACAATAAACTCTCTGTAAGTTGATGACTGTTTATGGACATAATTAGATCTTCTACTTTTAAGTTTATTTTCGTTAACTGTATCAAAAAGTGGTGTCTTGTACTTATGTGGTTCCTTGCGTTTTTTTGAACTCTAAAATATGGATTTTACCAGTAAAAATGATTCCATGTACATTATTGTTTGACCTTTGGTCAAGTCTGTATGTATATTAACATGGTGGGGTTGTCTTTAAGTTGTGTGGGGACTTAATGCTGAAGTTTTATTATAAGCTTTATTTATATGATCCTCTCAACTAGCTGTAAGTGCACTTCAACCCAAGCAGTAGTGATCACGGGTAAATAAGCAACTTAAAATTACTACTAGTGATCTGGCTCCTCAATTCTTTCAGTTCTTGCACAATGTTCAGGAATTAGCTTGCATAGTAGTGTGGAAATCAACTCTCAGTTCTAGATGTATTCTAGTAGTAGGTTTTAGAGGCATCGAGAAATGTCAATGCTAATACTGTCCAAGATGAGGGGCAGTCAAGTGATGGTCACTTGGCAAGGAAACACTAAGGAGTTGTGCTCCACCCATGCTTTTAGCTTTGGAGGTGTCGGGAGAAGATCATGCTGATCTTAGGGGCTGTTTGTTTCTACTCCAAAGGGCTCCGCTCCAACTGGCCAGTTCACTGTACAAACACCGTTGTACTTTTGTAGTGCGGAGCGCTCCAACGCTGCATGCTTGAAATAAACTGGGAGCAGCGGAAGCCATGATTTCTAGCTTCGCCTGCTGCGAGAGCAGTAATTTTCTGACAAACTACGGTCCTGATCGGCTGTCTGTGTTGTTGATGTCCTGCATAGACTAAGAAGCAAAAGTGATACTGCGGGAAGCGCCACGCATGACGCACTGCGGCTTCAAAGGCGACGCCTGCCAAGTTCGACGGAAACGTGTGCTCCAACTCTTTTTTCCCTCGTGCTGTCGTAAGTACACATGCTGAAAACCAATCGTCTGCTCGTTGTAGTCAGGTTATGTCCATCAAGAGAAATGAGAAGCCATAGTATTGAAAACAAAATGAACGACTTCTCTCCCTCAAAAAAAAAAGGGTCTTCTTCTCAGTTAATCACTCGCATACAAGTAGTACAGAACGGTGCTGAACTTCCGCTGCAGTGTCTTCAGTAAACAGATCCTCCAAGAACTGTCAGTTCACTCCAGACTTCGAGCACAATAGTTTGCATCTCAAATTCTCAATTCAATGCCAAGCACTAAACCTGCTTTAATTAATTTCGTATTTTGTGGTCGTAGTTTGTGGTCGCCGGCCGGCTTGCCGCAGCAAAGCTAGGTACTGTTGACCATGTGCTCGTCTTGCGAAGCCAACCAAGAATATATCGTTCGGGTCTGCTCAATTTCACGACGGGTTCAAACATAGATCGAGATGAACAGTGCTCCAGCTAGTTTTAGGTGAACTTTAACCCTGCCAGGTAGAGATATCATGGAGTAGTATATATCTGCATATCAAAATAACTACCACGGGTACAGTAGCAATCTGGCCCTTTAATTCTTTCAGTACTTGCACAGTGCACAGGAGCCACCTATTTTTGTTTTTAAACTTTTTATAACTATTACTCCCTCCATTTTTCTTTTGTTATCGTTAAGACAAGATTTATAGTGTAAATTTATACTAATTCCTTTGTCCTGATGACAGGAAAAAGGAAACAGAGGAGTACTCTATTAGTCCAACCACCATTGTATTTACTCATCGTGACTTAATAAGTTCAGTATAGCCATACTTTCACCTACTACGTTTTCCTTGTTTTGTTCTTATCCTCCGCAAGAGTAATATAGTGTCTCCAAAGGATGAGATATATCCGCTTCTCTTGAAGAGTGTGCTACTTGAGGTGTTGTAGTGTGTAAATTTAGCTGCTCACAATTTTCTTTGGTTTTATGTATTTATTTCTACATCTTGCATGCACTAAGACGACATATCTAATAGGTTTTAGGGGCCTCAGGAAAATCCGATGTTGAGTGCCTGAAAGAAGATTTAACCGTTAGATCTGATTAAATGAACGATTGCTGTTAATTACAAGCATCATAATAAACCTCTTTTTTATTGGTACTTCGGTTTCCATTTCGCTGTATGAGTTTTTTTTTTTCTCTCGCTACGTTGAATTCTGAATGGGTTTTGGAGGCATTGGGAGAAGTTCAGTCCACCCTGCTTATCAAAGGATGAGGCTCCAGAATGGCATCGCCTCCTGGCTGAACCAATGCTGAGGCGTCTTGCAACCTACAGTGGGTACAAAGTGCCGTCTTGGACAAGAGCATCGGAGAGACGCCGTGGAAAAGCTATCTTGTGTGCGGGAGCAAACGGCGTTTGTGGGTAATTGTGTTGTATGTTCTCGCTCCCTCACTGTCGTTTGAGGTGTCCTAAACCATTGACGTCGGCAACTCAGCGTACTCTTTTGCTCTAACGAGGCTTTAGTTAACATGCCTTTGCCTTCATATCCGGTAATCCAGTCTGAAGTTTGGAATGCTAACTATATATGGTGCAATTAGTAGAATGTAACAAGGCGCACCGTGAAGGTGGGAGGACATTCGTCGTGGACACCGACCGACTGCCAATACCATCCAAAGGTACCATATTTCTTACGAAGTGGAGTCTTACAGCTGTATTTACAAACATGTTCTAGTTCTTCGTACATTGATTCCTCACCATGAGTTGCTTCTCTACATATTTTCATGGATCAGAGACTGACCTTAGGCAAAACTTGACGACACAAATATATCATGCTCATGCAACGAGCCAAATGTAAGGATGGGAGGAGCTACTTTAAGACTTTTGGCTCCTGATACAAAAATGTATCTTGTCTCTAAAGCTCACAGCACGTGAAGCTACGACCTTGTTCCACAGCGTCGAGCATTGCAAACTCGCCGGTGACGACAGATGGCTTCGATGGGGGGAAACCGAGGGGAAATTTCTACACTAGCACCTGCTGCTCAATAGCTTAACACGCCAATTTGTTTCAATCAATTTTCCAAGACCATTTAATAGGCAGAGATTAAAAGCCACTTATTTGATGAATAAAAATCAACACGAACTGGCCCAGAACAATAGACGCTTATAGGCAACTTATTAACAATATATTTATTTTAACCAGAAAGATTTCACATCAAGTAAATACCAGACGCATATAGGGCAAGCTGAACACGTACGGGGTAAAACCAGCGGAGCAATGATAATACGAAAGCACAATTTTGCATACGGTACATATAAGGTAGCTTGTCTCAGCAAAACTTAGTTTAAACAAAAATAATATAGCACCAGTACATAACATCTGCTGTCCATAACACTTAAGGGGACCAAGTGTTGCATCGCCCTTATCAAAGATAGAACCCTAGCTAGGACCGATTGAACTTTCATTCCACGAACATCAAGGTGCTTACACCTCAGGGATCAAGACCGGAGGGCGCAGCTCATCCTCCTCCTTGGGGGCATGGATGGTGACAAGGTCCGGCAGAGGGGTGGTGGGGCCAACCTTGCCCTTCGGATCCCAGTCAAGCATGATCTTCACCTTGATACCAAGAACACCCTGCATGGCGCACATATCAACAACAATGGTTAGAGAAGATACATAACATGAAAAATGGAGAAGATAAGACCCACATAGCACAAAATCAAACAAAAAGAGCAGAGCCATACCTGTCTGAGAAGGACGTGTCTCACAGCTGAGTCAATATACTCATTCACTGGCTGACCAGATGAGATCATGTAGCCATCCTTGAACTTCATAGACTTGGCTCTTTGGGCCCTAAGCTTTCCACTCACAATGACCTAAAAATTTTTTAAAAAATATCAGTTAAGGCTCAAAGGATATAATGTATTGTTTAGTAGCAGAACAAAGAAATGCTGACCTCACAACCCTTGGCACCACTCTCCATAACAAAGCGGAGAACACCATAGCAAGCCCTGCGATGAATTAGAAATGTTATTCAGAAGTTTGAGAAGCAATACAATGCAGAAAACTACATGGATAACATCAATAGCATCACATAACAGTAATTCCTTGTGTATTAAATTAGCATTCCATCATCAACATTACAAAAATAAAAAACTGGCTACCCATGACAGCTATAAACAGAAAACAGTTTTAACAAGTGCACAAGGAACAAAAAGGGTTTACAAGTAACATCAATCCAGGGAAATGTGAGATAGATTTAGTAGACAAACATCAGAAGGATTGTTCATCTGTGGATCTATCCCTCAACGGTTGTCTGGCCGCCGCTGCTTAGAAGGCAGCATTTCCTCTATGCACCAGTTTTGACGCCCCACAACCATTATAAGAAAGCAGGGTACAAGTTGCACAGGTGCACTAATTAAGAGTTTCATATTTATAGCCCTAGTTAATGCCATGAAAGTAAGAGCCCCAAAAACATGGCAAGGTTTAGAATATCGTGGAGAACAGTAGCCACAGGTCACCAAAATATAATACTGTTCAAGTCAGAATGGTATTTAACATGTAATCTTCTTGGGAGGACAACAGATTGGAGTACAAGGGCAAACATGTACCCATCAAATGGCACAGAAATGTGAGATAGAATTAGTAGACAAACAACAGTAGTCATTCATCTGTGGATCTGTCTCAACGGTTGTCTGGCCGCCACTGCTTCGAGGAGCAGCATTCTCTTTCTGCATCAACATGAAGTCCCACAAACACAGGAAGGAGGCAGAACATAACAAATCACTGATGCATCAATTCCATTTATTAAGTCTGATTTTTCAAGCATTCTACAAATAGGAATCTATAAATCATCCTACTTGGACTATAGAAGAATTTGTCAATGTTGGTGCAATTTTCACAATTAAACACAGCTTACAACGATCTAAGTTGGAAACAGACACTAATCCAGATTTGCATAAGTAATTATACACATATATACAGATAAGGGTGCAAGGCAAACATTTGGAAGCAACCAACAGGGCTAGGTTAATATACCTGCGGACGGCGAGGCCTCCGAGGAGCTTGTAGCGGAGCGACTCAGCCTGCGCGATCGCGCAGAGGCCGCGGTTAACCACCTTCTCGGCGTATAGCTCGACGCCGTTCTCAGGGAAGTTGAACCGCTTCTGCACCACGGAGGTGAGCTCCCTAATCCTGCGGCCCTTCTCGCCGAGCACGTTCTGCGTGCGCGTGGCGCGGATGATGATCTCCGTGCGCATCGGGGTCACGCGGACCTCCACGCCGGAGTAGCCGTCCTCCGCGAGCTCTCGCGTCAGCATCTCGTTCAGCTCCGCGTAGAAGACACCATCGCTAACAAACTGCGAGCAAACACAAGGTTAGATCGCGCCATGGATGGACGGATGCGTCGGAGGGGGGAGCGGCGCGAAGTGGCACCGTACCTTCTTCTTCTTGCTGATCTGGGTCGCCATGTCTAAAGGTGAGGAAGAGGCGCTCGCTGCCGCGGCGGCGAGCGGTTGCGCGAGAGGCTAGGGTTTTGTGGGAGTGAGACGGGAAGGGAGTGGCGGCGCGAGAGGAGGCGACGATGCGGAGCGACAGATTTTATAGGGGCCGCGGTAGGGTTTGCTGCGGAGATGTGCGTGGAATTTGCAGTAGATGGGCCAGGCCGTCAATTGTATGTTCGCTGGGTTGCAGGTCAGACTACTCTGAGTAGTCTATGGGCCTTAGTTATTGCACCTTATGAGCTAACGGCCCACGTAAGATTGAAAGCCAGGTACTTTACGCACATTTTCAGTACCTACGGCGTTATAAGACCAGTGTCAGTGCAATATTTTATAGAAGTATATTTAAAAGTGTCATGTCATTTAAAAAATAAAATTAATATGAAACAATCTGTATAATATAAATTTTTATAAGCTATTATTTTCTAGATAACATGCAAGACATAAAATATGTTGAAAACATCATCGTCAAAAAAATATTAGAAATAGAGTACACATGACTTTACTATTTTATTATTAATACGCTGTCGTATCATCAAGATACGGACATAATATTATATTTATTATCTACGAAACTTTCATTGAGACTGAACTAATTCTTGGTCCACAACTAGCTTTCGGATTCGGAGATGATTGTCCGTGCCACAAGCGTTTTTGGGACACACTTGTTTAATAAAAAATCAACCATTAGAAAAAGTGTCATCAAATATTGCACATTGCAAAGAATTTCTATTCCACGTATTGCATAGAGTACACAAACTCAGAGAGCAGAAAATAATTACACTAGAGAAAAAACGCATGTAGCCGCACAAACATAGATAGATCTTGATCTGACTCGAGAATCCCGGGGAAGGGATCATGGATGCCAGCCAGGCCTTCCACGCCCATCCACCGTCCGCTTACCCAATCCGACGGCTCAACTCGGCGCTGCTCCTGCCCATCCCGTCGAGGCGCTGGCCGGCCCACGCGGGTCGGTGGGTGGGCCTCCCTCTTCTGCTGGCGAGCTAGCCAGCCTGCCCCAACAACGAATCATTTCATCCGAGTGGCGCAAGCTCGCGAGCGAGACCAGCCTCCCTCCACCGCCCTGCAGCAGCCGTCGCCGTCGCCGAGCTCCGCCGCCCGAGGCTGCCGCAGCGGAGGAGGAGGAGGAGGGATGAGTCTCTTCGGACTCGGACGGTGAGCACGCGTGATCTCGATCGAGTTTCTCAGCTACTTCTCGCTCCGCAGCCCCCCACCCCTCTGCTGCTTCGCTTTGCTTAGTCGTTGTTGTTCCGTGGGACAGCGGGTGAGCTCGGGAGGGCGAGATCCAGTGCGGCGGCCGCTGGAATTGGGTTCTCAGGGTTCGGTACCAGATCCTCCTCGAGGATCGGGGGTCAATTTCCGCTTGATCCGTAGCTGATGTTTTGGTGCTGCTTGTTTGTCGCTATCCCAAATCATAATCGTTAGGAGTTTTTCTTTCCTTGTTTGGTTTAGTGTACCGTGCGAGTCCCTAGAGTTCTCAATTTAGCTGGGTTGCTAAGTTTCTGTCTGCTCTCTGCGGGTAGTAGCTTTCGAGCGTCAGATCATGCTGAGATCGGTGGGTTCGTTCGGTTATCTGCTTTGTTCATGTACTACTCAGAGGTTTTACTTGCCATCTGCTTCTGATGCAATTAAGCTGAATAATTTGACTATTGGCAGGAATCAGAAGACATTCCGTCCCAAGAAGAGTGCTCCATCCGGCAGCAAGGTAAGACCATAATCTTTCCTGTTCACCCCTTTGTTACTTAAGTGCCAGCAAGGAAAACATGTACATGTATATTTAGACATTCTCCCTGTTTTGCATACTATGTGTCTGGATCGTGGATTCTGGCATGCTGTTATAGGCTGTCCGGCAGAAATTGATATGACTAGGCATAAACAATCATGTATGATAGCTTGACTAAGCGACTAAGCATTGTTGTTGCAATTGGTAGAAGCATGATTGAATATTCAAGGGCAACATGCCTAGACGACACAGTTATTCTTAATCACTCTGTGGGAAGAATTTTTTACTCATTTGCTATCTAGGTCAATTCACAGCAAATCATGTGCCCAGTTACAGCAATGTAAAGGCACCACATAAAACTTGTTGTGTCACATCTCTGTTTGCTAGAATTTTCAGGCAGTACATGCACACACCATATACCCAGATTGCTTATATGTTATTCAGCCTTTTGTGATTAGCTGTTGAATTGAGCAAGCCCTTGCGCATTCAACCTCCAATCTTAATGTGTAACATAAAAAATCTGCAGAGCTTACATGCTTTACATGATTTACGCCCATGATTATGATAGTGTTCCCAATTTGTCTGCAGGGGGCACAGCTCCGGAAGCACATAGATGCCACTCTCGGCAGTGGAAATCTTAGGGAAGCTGTGAGGCTGCCTCCTGGAGAGGATATTAATGAATGGCTTGCTGTGAATAGTAACTTTCTTCCTTGTTCTCTTTTTCTGCTTTTGAAATTTATGGAATGTATATTTATAATCTGTGGCTTAGTATTGAATTATTTACTAACATCTTTGATGTTAGAACCTAGCTGTTTCATAAAAGTTAACATGTTATTTTTTCGCTTTTCAGCCGTGGATTTCTTCAATCAAGTTAATCTACTATATGGCACGCTTACGGAATTTTGCACACCTGAGAGCTGTCCAACAATGACAGCAGGCCCAAAGTATGTCTACTCATAAATCTCAGTCTCAGACCTGTCGCAAGAACTATGATTTTTCATCTAAAGCAAGTTTCTCAATAGGCAGTTATGTGATTGTGTTTTAACTTGTTAAACTGTTCCATCTTTAGCGTGTTTAGTTTCATCAACCATGCCCTTGATTAATAAATGTCTTGTGTTATTATTTTTATTCTACCTTCCACACTAAATATTACCAATTTGTCACCCCATAAAAATTAATTTGTTTCTATATAGGGGCTATGACATAAACTTGTGTAATATAGAAAAAGTTGCTTTGTTGTCATCCAAATATTAGGGTATGAAAGATTTAGCATATCATTCAAAACCATGGATGGTCTAGGATACCTGGCAGCTCATCCTTTCCCATTTGCATTTCTCTTCAGTATTTGGCTCCTTGCCACATTTATGCTAGAGTTAAGTCTGTCTGAACATTGGTTATCAAGGATATTTGGTGCTATTTGTGCCCTTCCTGGGAGAAGAAACTTTTCAAGAAGACCTCATTTTTTAACTATGTGGTGCTAAGCATTTTAGCCTAACCCAACTTGCTTGGAACTATAAGACTTGGTTTTTGGTTACTTGTTGTGGGGGTGCCTAAGAATTTGGCATTTTAAGTGTCTATATTGTCCATAACTTCAGCTGTTATAAAGATGGTTTTGCATGTCCATAATTTCTTATGACATAACAGCTGTTGTAAAGATGGTTTTCTCCACAAATTGTTGAATATTGTTTAGTCAGATCCTGATAAAGCAAACATGAATTGTTTGCAGGTATGAGTACAGATGGGCTGATGGTGTACAGATAAAGAAACCCATAGAGGTATCAGCACCAAAATATGTGGAATATCTGATGGATTGGATTGAAGGCCAGCTTGATGACGAATCCATATTTCCTCAAAAACTTGGTATGTTACTGGTGTCATGGAACAAGTTTCATAAAAAAAAATATGTACTTGAACACCTTGCATAGCTACTGATGATTTTATTTCCCTTACGGCTCAGGCACACCATTCCCACCAAACTTCAAGGAAGTAGTGAAGACCATTTTCAAGCGCTTGTTTCGTGTATATGCCCACATATATCACTCCCATTTTCAGAAGATTGTCAGCCTTAAAGAGGAGGCTCATCTTAATACCTGCTTCAAGCACTTCATTCTGTTTACAAATGTAAGTGCCATCATCTACCATAACTGTCAATTCGTCCAACATTCTTGTCTGATGAAAAGGAAAGCTTCAGTGAAATTTACATTTACCTTTTCGTGTATAATGCAGGAGTTTGGCCTGATTGACAAGAAGGAGCTGGCTCCACTCCAGGAGCTCATTGAATCCATCATTGTTCCTTACTGAAAAGTAAGGGTTGGTACAAACACTGTCTTCATGTTAATGACTGAGTCTACTTGTGGCAGTTGAAATAGAGTTTATTGTTCCTGTTATTAGACAAAGGACTCTAGACATTGCTAATTCTATATTTGCATTTGTGCCCATGTACTCTATACATCAGTGCAAGTGTATTGGCCATGTAAGTGTGCCTGTACTGTCTTACAGGATCAGCTATATTAGCACAATGGATGTACTATAAAGAAAACAGAAACATCTTGATCCAGTGCAGTGTTTGTTCCATTGTTCTGGTACCATCCCTCACCCATTTTGTCAAGAACACCTGTTTCTTTTCAAAAAAAATGTTGGTTTATTAAGGTGATTTCTTTGTCTCTTGTATATTGATTAAGATGATTTCTGTCTGTTTGTGTTAGCACGGGGAGCTCTTGGGGTTTGGCAATTGCTTATACTTAGTACTACCTACGTTTTTTTTTTATTGTTGACACCGTTTAACTTTTTACGTTATTTTTCACCACTCGTATTATTCAAAAAATTATTTCAAACATGTAAAATTTTTAATTGTGGTTTAAATATCTTTAATTATAAATTAAATTATAATAAAATATATAATATTTATCATAATTTTTTAATATGACGAATGATAAAAATAATGTCTAATGTCTAAATTGTAAGCGATAAAAAAAAATAAAGAAACAGAGGGAGTATAAAATATGCATAAGTAGTAACGTGATCCTCCAGTCAAATACAATGCGATTGATGCTGCAATGTGAGAGCAAGAACACAAAAACGAACCAGTCATTTCTGCTTTGATCATTGTCAGTTGTCACACACCAAACACGAAGACACATGAAGATGGATACATCACCAAAACAATAAATAAAAACCTCCACAGAACATTCATACTAGCTTCTACTGGCATGGAGAACAAGGGAACACAAGAGATGGTCGGCGCTACCACGAGGTGCGGTAGATGGAAGCAGAGCAGATCGGATGCTGCCTCTAAACACAAATCCGGCTACCGGCTTTAGATGCGGCCTTCCCAGAGGCAGGGCTGGTCGTCGGCGCAGATGGCGAGGAGGGCTGGCGGCGGAGCGAGGCCGAGCGCCGAAGCGCGGCGCCAGCGCTGGGCCCGGGTGAGGCCGAGGCAGGGCCCGTACCGCATGTCCATGTCGAACTCCCGCGCCGCCCGCTCCCGCTCCTCCTCCTCGTGCTGCCGCTTCCTAGCGTCGCCATCGGCGCCGTGATCTGCCGCGGGGAGAAAACGAATCCAATCGATGGATGGGTCAGTGTTGATGCATAGGGACTAATCACGACCGTGGAATCGAGAACGGAGGGTTGGACCCGGAATAATAATACCTGGGACTGGATGGGCATGAACGGCGGGCGCTGGCTTCTGGTGGTGTGCCGCCGTCGCCTTCTTGGCGACGCCGCCGGTGGGCTTGGTGGCCGCGCCGGTGTGCGCCTTCTGCTGCCGGAAGAAGGACTTCACGTCGCCGCTCCTCGTCATGGCTCCGGCGAAAAGGTTGGGTTGTGCTGCGAACCGGAAGGGGAGGGGATGAACGGAATGCTGCGGCGGCGGGGGGGGCGGGGGGGAGGGCAATGGATTGTGGAACGGTCGGGTGGGGGCGCAGCGGTTTATATCGTGGGGCCGTTCCCATTCGCGAGGGCAGCGCGGCCGTTGTGGCGTAGTCTACGCTTGCGAACGGGGATTGATTCGAAATTCGAATTTCGGAACAAGAGTTATTAGAGTCGCGACGCATGCTTGAACGCGAACCGACGATGGATTGGTCATTGTGGGCCGAGGTCGTCCCCTGGATCATTCGGCAGCCCACCGCGCAAGAGCCCATTAAGGAAAAGCGCAGCTGTGATCGAAGCCCGTGAGAGAGGACAAGGAGAATTCGTCCCGTGCCGCGCGTCCGCGTGGTGGATACGATCTTTTTCTGTTGCCGCAGTGGTGACCGCGTGCTGCCTGCGGCGCGGGCCCGGGCGATCTCGTGGCGGAGGCGCGACCGCAGGAGGAAGTAGGAACGCGACGAGCCGACGACAGGAGAGGCAAGCCAGAATATCTCCCGCCCACCAATGGCCGGCCTCGCTCCCTCACGCTTTCCCTTCCCACCCTATCCTCTCCTCTTCCCCCTTCCCCTTCCGGCTCCACCGCCTCCGCCCCACCTCCATAGGCACGGTAACATAACATACAGTGGTAAAACACTAGCGGACCAGCAGCGCTCCCTTCTCTCCCTCCACTGCCCACGGCCCACGCGCGCGCGCTCTCGGCGTGTGGCCTCCATAGCTTCTTCCTCGGTTGCACTTGTCCTCTACTGTTTCCTCTGCCTAGTTAGCAGTTTGGTTGCACGCCGGCCATCGCTTCCTGCTAGCTCCCTTATTGCTACCGGCGTATCCTCCGCCGCCTCGGTCGAGCAGGTAACGTCTGCTCGCTCTCGCCTTTCTTTTCTTTCGTTTCGTTCGATGTAAAGCAAGTAGCTTACTGCTTACCATCGACTGTCCCTGGCCGTGTCGCGCGCAGGTGAACCGGAGAGATGACGGCGACGCCGGCGGTGATCGGGCTGAGCGCAGGCAACCGTCTCCTGACGGCCTCCTTCGGCTCAACGGCGGACCTCGCGCCCCCGGACGCGCACCACCCGTCGCTGCAGTTCGCGCAGGCCGCCGCCGCCAAGCTCACCGTCGTCGCGCACCGCGCCTCCTCGTCGTCCTCGTCCCGCTCCGGCCACGCGCGGGCGCACGCCGTCCGCGCGCTCAGGAACCACTCGGCGCCCGCGCTCGCCACGCCGCCTCCGCCTCCCCCGCCGGCAGACCGCGACGCGGAGTCCGCCGCCGCGTTCGAGTCGTCCCTGGAGGCCATCGTGCTGCTGCAGCGCTCCATGCTCGAGAAGCAGTGGCAGCTCCCTTTCGAGGACGACGTGGGCTTTTTCGCAGAGGACTACGACATCGCCGAAGATGAGGAGGAGGAGGAGCAGAAGAGCGTCAGGGCGTCATCCGTGGTAGTGGCGCGGTCAACCGTGTCGGCGCGTCAGCGGCGGTTGAGCGGGCGGCGGCGCTGCCGAAAGGGCGTCGTCAGCGTCAGCCCCGAGCTGCTGCAGAGCCGGAACCGCGTCTACCTCAGGGGCACTGTCAGCAAGGAGCTCCTCACGCACAAGCAGGTCGTCCAGCTCTCCAAGAAGATCAAGGACGGCATATGGCTCCAGCACCAAAGATCAAAGTAATAACTCAAAACTTCCCGTCAAATTACAATGTCGTCATCGGCACATGCAAATTAATTGAGAATGATATCACCGAAAACTTCTGGTTGTCTGCATTGTCGAATAGTATGTCAACTATACTACACACAATGCAGAAATGCTTCAACTTTGTCTCAATTTTGTGTACAGGCTTAAGGAGAAACTGGGGAATGAGCCATCATACAAGCAGTTGGCACAATCGCTTAGGATATCTGCCCCGGAGCTGCGTGCCAGGATGCGTGAGTCGTTTCTTGCACGGGAGATGCTGACGATGAGCAACCTCCGCTTGGTTATATCCATTGCCCAGAAATATGACAACCTTGGCGTCGAATTGTCTGACCTTATTCAGGTAACGGCATAAGGCACATAAGCTTTCTTCACCATCTGACTTTTCTCTACCTGAAATGTTCAAGCATAACATGTTTGTGATCTCCATTGATTTTGCAGGGTGGACTGATAGGACTACTCCGTGGGATCGAAAAGTTTGATGCTTCAAGGGGGTTTAAGATTTCCACTTATGTTTACTGGTGGATTCGTCAGGTGAGGGCAGCTGTTCTCTCACTTCATTAGACCTATGCAATTGCATACCTGGTGTAGGAGCTACTAATATATTTATGCTATAAGACCCAATCAAAGTACAATTCAAATGACATTTTCATTCGTTGGGCTGTACCAGGGCGTTTCGAGAGCATTGGCTGAGAACTCAAAAACATTCAGGCTTCCTACCTACTTGCATGAGAGGCTGATCGCGATTCGTGGTGCAAAGTATGCATTGGAAGATCAAGGAATCGCTCCAACAGTAGAGGTAAACAAGATGCATACATTAAAGTTTGGTATTTCAAACATAGTTCCTGTGATGGTTTACTGACCTATCATTATCTCCTTCAGAACATCGCAGAATCACTCAATATATCCACAAGGAAAGTAAACAACGCCACAGAGGTAACTCTTCTTTTATCTTACCTGGTGGAACAAGGTTGCCACATTTCGGCCATTCTAAAAAAAAAAAATTGTATGGTTGCAAACACAGGCCGTGAACAAGGTTCTCTCACTGGATCAACAGGCATTCCCCTCCTTAAACGGCTTACCTGGCGACACACTGCATAGTGTAAGTTGTTGTAGAAGCACATACATTTCTTTGTTCTGCCTTGTGACGGGCGATGGCATGATCTAAGCTGCCCTTCGTTCTTGTTTTCAGTATATAGAAGATGAAAGCGTCGTAAACGATCCATGGCATGGATTTGAGGAGGGGTATCTCAAGGTATGCATAGTAATGTTCACCTGTAGAGAAGATCTGAAACTAGGGATATCTTCCTTTATTGTTGGATTTGAAGATAGTCCTCCTTGGACACATCAATAGTACGTTTTAACATCATGTTCTGTTGATACCAGGAGGAAGTCAACAAACTTATAAATTCAACTCTCAACGAGCGTGAAAGGGACATTATTCGGTTATATCATGGCATAGGAAAACATTGTCATACATGGGAGGATATCAGCAGACAGTAAGTACTTTTCATCTATCTCTTCATCAGAAGTATTTTGGCTTTGTGGGTCTTTACAGGGAAGAGTTCTCTGTTATGCTAGTAATCAAGTCTGTTTAGTTGCATAAAAAGGGTTCTGAAATCAGTTTTCACAATCTTCCCATACTACTAACACATTTATGACAGTTCGAACATGATTTCTCAGTGTATGATTCTCATACCGGCATGAAATTGTATTATTCAGGTTTGGGTTATCAAGGGAGCGGGTGAGGCAAGTAGGACTTGTCGCGATGGAGAAACTCAAGCATGCCGCGAGGAGGAAACAATTGGATGCATTGCTTGAGGATCATTGAGTTGGAAAAATGTTTTTCTTTCGGGTCGATTGCACACACGCAGTGTTTGTATATACTTGGAAACATAGGATACATCATCCTTCAAAGGCATTACTGCCACTCACTTTCATACAATCATACATGTAAATTTATAACAATAGGCATACATGATCAAGATATCTATGCCTGTGAAACCATCGAAGCGATCCAGTGAAAAGAGGAGGATTTTTGTTCCTGGAAGATCTACAAGTTTTTCTGTCATATATGTATATGTAAATGTAACATTTAACACCATAATTAGTAGACAAACATATCTTTTTATGACCTGGAGCTTAATTATTCTGAATTACACAAAGAAAGAAAAATGCTTACAAGGTCCCGAAATGATCTACCAGATGATGCATTTTTTACTGGTTTATTATTGCCACCATCTATCTACCCCTGTCCTCCATTTCTCTTGCTTGTCTCACGATTCAGTTTCCTCTTTAGCGAATGATTCGGAGCGTCGCAGTCGCCGACCAGGTTTGGCTCCGTTATCCAGACCCCTGATTGCTGAATAAAATTTTATTAGGCTCTAGTGCTTCTCATTCTTTCTTTTTAATAAGCCAGGAGCGCTGTCATTCATTAAGATAGAAAAGAATTAAATTACACCATAGAATTACAAAGTCTAACTAGACACGACTGTCCGACGCGAACCAAGGTCATCACCGGACTCGGGAAAAAAGAAACAGATCATAAAGGACATAACTAAGAGCACCCAACAACGACACTAGCTGGTGCTCTTCACAGAAGCTTGAAGCTAACAACAACTAAGGAGGCCACCTCCATGGCTCCAAAAGCCTAATCACTTTGGACAAGTTTTTGAGAGCTTCAATACTGCTCACACTCGAAATCCTCTTGTAGGTGTTGAGGAATTGTCGTAAGCTCAAATAAGCACTCAACTGTTTTTCTTGCTTAATGAAGACCATTTTCTTGTGAGCATATCTCGAACCACCTTATAGTGCTCCTTTTTTTTCTTTTTCTTTTTTGAGGATAGGGTCTAGTGCTCTTGATTGATCAACAAACCTGAGTGATTTGGGTTCGAACTTCGGAGTTTATTTGATCCGAGCCCAAACTAATCCCCGCTTGCCTCCATTATTTTTTGATTGGAAGATTCTTAATGTTTTTGCCACTCTCGGATCACACACTCACACACTTTAAAAATCATGTAACAATTTGAACACCCTTAAATACCGATCATAGCCATATTTAAGTTTCATGTCACCTTTTGATTTTGTCACGCTTCCACATAGATTTTCTATTTTTTTTTATAAGCAGCGACTAACGCGCTAGTACGGGCGTGGTTGGTTGGCTGCAGCTGCCCCAACCAGGCTACATGCATGCATTCTCTGTGATGAGGGCTCACGGCCCTGGCCGTCGTCGGAGCTGGAGTCGGGACAAAGGCGAGGCGCATTGGACTCATTGGACTCCTCTTTAAATATTTAAAACAGATTAGAGGTTTAGTATAAAATGTTGGATCGCGTGATTATTAATTACGATTCAGTTTAGGGGGTTCGTAAAAAATACTGAATCATGATTATTAATTATGATCTAATTTAGAGTAATATTTTAGATGATAATTATTAATCGCGATATAAATTAGGGGGTTTTGTATAAAATAACAATGGAGTATTAAGGGTGTTCCTGCACAAGCCGAACCGGAAGCGACGCGCAGCGGCGGTGGCCCACCGTGGCGGAGCGGAGTCGCCTGCTCCGGTGACCCTCCCCCGAGGAGGCCGCCGTCCTTGATGTCCACATCACATACATTTCCTGCCCCTATAGCTGTCCAACCACCCCTTTCGTCATCCCTAGAACCCTAACGAGACGGTGGAGGTCGGAAGAGACCAGAGGGATGGAGTGCGGCTCCGGCTGCGGCCCTGAAGCTTTGGGCTCCGTGCAGCGCAGCAGCTACGAAGTAACGGCCTGTGTGCCGACATGTCCAGGACATTCAATCGCAGAGGTAGCTACCGGAGCCTAGCCTCTAACAGGCACGACAGCTGCAGCTCGAGGCCCTACCACCATTGATCAGCAAGGAAACTTCAGGTGAAAAATATACTCCTACATTGAATAAGATATAGATCCGTACAGCATTTTTTTTTTGAACAATCTCTTCTCATAAAGTAGGCCTTTAAAATGCAAATCATGTTCTCTGAATTGGAAAGCACTCTGAAACTGACAAGGTCAGGGCTGTGCTACCATCCATGTGCAATTGCTAATTAGTTCAATCTAAGCATCTGTCAGATTTACAGTGATCTTGCAACTTCCATTTATGATGATACTTTCATACTGATGCAGCTGGTTGAGGGTACTAACCTGAGCCAAGAAGCTGGAAGCAACGTCTGATTACTTGCTTGAAGAAATCAATCACGATGGCCCCAAGGTGGCAATTTATACTACCATTTACCTTTACGTTTTATATTTGAAGTTCTAGGACAAATATTTCACTGCATAAGCACAAATTCTAGGCCCTGATTCCTATAGTTCCTCAAACACATACATTAGAGATTCTTCTTTGTCTTGTCTTGAAATAGAAAAAGATTCTTCTTCCACCGGTTTGATTGTCTTTTTCAGGTTTTAAAATAATGTATTTTGACAGGGATAGAATGGCTTACGTACTGATCTCATATTTAGTTAAGGTATGTCTGAACATTTGCATTGGTCAGTAAAGCTTGCTGCTCCCCGGTTTGCTCGCATGAATTCCCTGTAGAAATTGTACTTCCAGTTAACATTCTTCTTGTTATTGTTGTTTCTGTTTTGAGTCCAAATGGAACTTAACTATCTGAATATAAAAGATTGTATTTCAATTACTGCAGAAGCAGATTTTAGATGATCAATATCACACTTTCTTATTAGCCATAGCAAAATGCCAGTTCTTAAGCTCATGATTTGCTGCCCTCACTAAAATTTGTAATTCAATAGTATTCCTTGGTAATAACACCATTTTTGGCAGTTGAATTCAAAGCAGAAGAGCCTCTGCTTATCTTTGATCTTTAGTGATGGATTATAGCCTTGCAAGTTTTGCTTTTTTTATGTTCAGTTCTGCTTTGCTGCTGCTCGTTGTTGTACAGTTTGACCTTACATAAAACAATAGAAAAAATAGACAGTGACAATAACCATATCCAAATTTCGTCGCTAGTCCCAGGCGTGGCGCCACAGAAGGAAGATGTATGGTATTTCCAAAGTTTTTAAGAAGCTTGACATAATAGAAATCAATAGAAATTTGTGAGCATCTTGGAAACTACAGCAGGTTAATATGTGACCTGCATCTATATTTAATCAAGGCAATTTGCATTTATGTTTGAACTCTTGATTCTGTGCTTATAGCTGCATTGTCGCATTTTCTTTTTGCAAAAATAAGCTTAAGAAATATTTTTTTTCAAAAGTTCAATCAATTTCTTACATTCCAATCATATTTTCGGAGCTAAAATCTTTTTTCCAAATGGATGGTTCGGGACCATTCAAGGTGAGATATCATTAGAGGAAACTAAACCCCTCACTCCTTTTTGTCCTTGCAGTGGATATGGTTCAGTTCCCTGTAGTCCTCGCTTCAAATGGCGCGTCCACTTATACCTTCTCCTTATTAAGCACCCACAAATCCGCTCATATGATGTCGTATATGAAGCTGACAGAAGGTGAAATATTGGGAAAAAACAAGGTGAGCTGCGGTGACCATGTCATCAGTCATTTTTTTTTTTGTCTGTCTAACTCATTTTCAGTGCCTGAACAACACAGGAAACCTGCCCGAGGTATGAGGGGCAGGGAAGTGAAGCTGGTGATTAGTGGTAACTGGTGTCTAGCCTTCAAACTGTTTGTTTCCAGGTGGAGGCACGTGTGTATCCATGATTGATTTTGTTGTTGACAAGATTATGTAAAGGCCAAATCATTCAGACCAGAACAGAAGCATGTATATGCTTCAGTTGCACCTGCCCTTCATGCCATTTGCGTTGCGCCTTGCCGTTGTCCTCCTGACGACATCATGTGTCTTGGGCTTGGGCGACCTTCTGAATTCTGATTTTAGTTTCAGTCTCTGAGAAGATTAAATGGTTATGGGCTTGTTTGGACGGGAAGTCATGTTTTGACAAGTAATTTGGAACGTCAACACGGCACTGAAGCAACTCACTACATGCTCAGAGGCTGGCTCCTTCATGCTCATTGTGCTGACAAATGACGATTATATATAGGTACTCTATCCATTCCAATAACTCTGTTATTTTAGTATTTTATATAGAAAGCCTTTTTCCCTACTTTCGGATGTAGTTACTCTCATTTTCATAAACACGTCTTGGATACGTGTGCATATTCATTTATTATTTTGAGTATGTTTATATACTTAATTTAAATTTTTTTAAAATGATAACCATGCAAAATTTTTTGAAAGAACATATATTATTTAATATACACTAAAATATTAAATTATTTATGTGTATAAATACATACGTCACTATACTATTAAAATTAGGAATTCTATTAAAATTTGTTCATGTTTATTATTTTTAAAAATTTTAAATTGGGTATGTACACAAATTGTCTGTTATTCTTGGTTCCTAGTTAATATAGTTGGGCATCTAGCGGGGTAAAATGGGTCGGCACGAGATACGGCCATACAAGTATTTGTCTGTCTCTCTCTCTCTCTGACCCAAACACGACATGACCCGATCGTGATTGTGCCCGGGTAAAATATACTAGTTGGGCATTCTAGCGGGGCAAAATGGGTCGCGTGCCGTCTCGGGTCTGTTCTACTCGTAATCAAGCAGGCCGTGGTTTCACGGATCGGATGGCACACGGGTGCTGGGTGCACCACCAGCTATGGTACTATACTTCATTTGCTCGAGCTGGCTGGACAACACGTGCGAACGTGATCACAGCTGGAGCGAGCATTTTTTTTTTTAGTACTTGTTCCATGTCGACTACAGTCGTCCAGAAACCACTGGTGCCGTTTGATTGGTGGAACGATCGATGTGCTTCTTCAACGCAACGGTGGCACACGTGTGCGCTCATCAACGGTACGTGGCACGCAGCTCACACCATGTGTGCCTGTGTAAACATGTGCCTCGGCTTTCGCAAATACTACAAGTACTAGTAGTAGTAGTATTGCGGCTGCTTGAATCGTCAGAGTTACGCCATCCATGATTCCAGGGGCGTGTGTCTGGCGAAAAGAAAAAAAGAAAGAAAAAGGGTCAGAAACCATGCGTCTGATCCGAACTTCGTTAGTCATAGGCCCGATGGAAGAAGAAGAAGAAGAAGATACAGTAGTAGTATGTTTTGGGTTAGGTCGTGTAGCAACTGGCAACACAACCCCCTGATTTTGCGGTGGTGTTTAGGCAGGACAAGCCGCATTTTGTCTACGGTGTCTGCATCTTTTCAGACAAGACGCACTCACAAAACAAAATCGACAACAAGCTTACTACCCGTTGATGGTCGCTCGTCAGTCCTCAAAGTCAGCGCAGTTCTTTCTCACCACTATGGAGTATACTGTACTACTCTAACTCTACGGTTTAGTAGTAACAGGATCGGTGGCCCACAGGTGCAGCAATTTTTTCTGGTCCGAGCTACGGAGTAGTACTTGCACTGTACCGTACGTATATGCCGACATACGTATACATACGGGCGCCCGCGCGGGCGCGGCTCGTTCCGTTGACTCAAAAGTGGATTCGGCCGGGAAACCAGACGACGAGACAGAGGATGAGGAAGGAAGACGAAAGAAAGGAAAGAGGTGAGGTGGGTGAGGTCGCCGTCCATGCCTGGCTGTCGGAAAGCGATCGATCGAGCGAGGCCGCAAGTGGCGCGCCGCGGCTGCCTGCTGCGGTGCTCTCCAGCTGGCACCGCCGCCGTCGCCGTTATTATCTACTCGGTACTACCCACTCTCTCACCATCCCCTGCTTGCTGAATGCTGATCATCAGTTGCTTGCTTGCTTGCTCGCTCTGCCAAACCAAACCAGCTGCTTCTTTTTTAGCTAAACTAAACCCAACCCCAACCCAACGACTGAGTAGCAAGCTTGCTGAGTAGTCTCGCTCGCGTGCGGTCGCGCAATCGTAATCGCGTTTGGTTGGTATAAGTAGTCCGCGGTCGTCGTCTTCCCTCTTCCTCTCCTGCTCCTTCGTCCTCTGCTCTGCTATACTATACCCGGCCGTACACCACCGCATCATTTTTCTTTTTCCTCCTACTCCAGCTCGCCGGCCAACGCCGATCTCTGATTCCTCCTCCCCGACCCAGACCCACCAGCGCCAATATGAGTTCCTGCACCCGGGGTCTCGCGGCTGTTACGGATGCGTTCAGCACGGGCGATAATCTGTCGCGGCTCTTCTCCGGTGTTGGACCTGCTGCCTGTTGCTTGATCACCAAACAACTCTAGTCGAGCGAGCAACTCAACTTCTGCTCCTGCCCGGTGCTGCGTAGTCTTCTTCTCCTCCAGAGCAGTTTCGAGGCGAGGAGGGAGAGGGTCAGCCAAGAAGCCAGTTTGAGAGACAGACAAAAAAAAGGAAAAACGAATACAGGTAAATTAAGCTCGATTCTACCTCTTCCTTTGCAACTTTTCTTAATTCAACTACTTCAGATTTTCTGGATCATGTGGTTTTCAAATGAAGAGATCAATGTTCCTTCGTTCGAAAGGCCTTTATCACGCATCAATCAGTTTGAGCCATGTATATATAGTGCTTTTCGACATGTTTATTAAGACTTCGCACATGTATACATGTATATATGTGTACCGCTATCAGTTGCTTGTACCTCTCAATTGCGTGCTTTTGAGCTCTCTGGACTGAGTGGGTGGACGAGCTGGAGATTCTCGGGATCCCGGCTTCCCGTTTTCTCCTGGCCAAGCAAGCAGCGATCACAGAGGAGGAAAGACTGAAAGAGGGACTACGGGGAGGAGCACATGGAGGCCACTGAATCAATGTCTCTTCTGTTGTTCGGCACACACCGCACCACACTTGTTCTTCTTCTCCACCTTCCCCCCCTCTCACCCTCACAGCGGCCGCTTTGTTTCATTCTTTTCATGGCGGTCGCTTTCTATCCTTTCCGCTGCCTTTTCGTTCAAAACACCCACTTCCCTTCCAATTACTAGCAGTAGTGTTGTTTTTTTCTTCAAAAGCTTGGGAGGAAACAAAAGATTAATGGATGAAGACTACTTTGCAAGAAATCAAGAACGGACATGCAAATCAATGTTATTGCTATTATCTTTGCTGTGTTCCACCAATCTGGCGAATTACGCCTCAATTCTGGAACTACAGGATTTCTGGCCAAGCTAATGGATTCTTCCTAATAAATCCTACTAACTGGTAGTAGCAGTGATGGATTGATTGTACAAATAAAGGGTTGAATTGAAGGAGGCTTCAGAAAGACCTGATCTTTGGAATCTATACATTTCGGCATGAAAAAGGAGGAGGATCCAAGAATTTAGAGGAGCTATTGACTGTTCCATCGAATCGGCCTTCGGAGTCAGTAGAACCAGGACTTGGACTTGGACTTGCAGCTGAAATCGAGCGCGGTGCCGTTGGGCCATTCGAACCGGATCTGGCATGCGAGGCGCGTCCACTGCCGGACGGTGACGAGCGGGGCGAGCTTCCACCGCGTGCGCGCCTCCCCGTCCACTTGGAACGGCACCACGCCGGCTTGTATCGCCGCCTCCATTGCGCTGCTCGCGGGCTCGTCGAGCGGCGCGCCGCGCGCGCGCGCCACGTACGCCAGCGGCAGCGCGCCGCTCGCGGGGACGCGGAACGGGTCGGCGCGCAGCTTCGCCAGCACGGCGCCGCCGAACGCCAGCCGCAGCTCGAGGTCGGAGAAGGCCGCCGCCGAGCGCGCGTTGCCGTTGCGCGCCTCCACGAGCACCGAGAGCTGCACGTCGTCGAGCGCGCCCCGCTGGTCGTAGACGAGCGCGTCGAGGCGCGCCGACCGCACGGCGAGGTACGGCGGCCGGGGTTGGAGGAGGAGCACCACGATCAGCACGGCCACCGCGCCCAGGAGCACCGCGACGGCCAGCGCCGTGAACACCACCGCCACGCACCACTGCACCGGGCCCGACCGGTGCGCCCGGTAGCCGTACCGGGCCTGGTGGTACCGCTGGGGATCATGGTGCGCGTGCTCTCGGTCCAGGTGGTGAGGGTACGGATGGTGATCCTGGTGGGGGTGGTGGGGGTGCTGTCGCGAAAACTGTTCGTGGCGCCCGCCGAAACCGGGGCGCTCATCGTGGCTGGACAACATGGGGAGGAGGAGCTGCGACGCCGGTTACCAGCAGCATGCCAGCATCAGGAGGGAGAGAGCGCAAGACAATTTTAGTGCGGCGACGCAGAGTGTCGTGCCGTGCCCGGCTACCTTATGTGCACGCCGGCGAGTGGCGGCTGCGGCGACGTTGCCCGGCGCGGGAGGCGATGGCGCGGGGCCGGGCAAAGGTTTGGTATCTCTGCTCTCGCACGCACGCTCACTTGAAGGAGGTTCGTAAAGCATCCTTCCTTGTGATGATGCCTCTGATGAAGCTTTGCTTATCGGATAAAAAAATGGAAGCACGCTGAGCTTGGGCTACCTCACAAGCTCTGTCATGGCTGCACACTTTCGGGGACATTTTTTTTTTTTAGTGAATCTTTCAGGGACAGTTGATTAGTAGTGCTAGCTTAATCGCCACTGATGCTGTTCTTGGGTAGTGCTCTCTAGTCTTTGAAAGCGCAGCTCCAGATTCAGATACCAACCTTTCGCGTGCCTCGGTGATTAGTACTAAGCTTTGCACCGAGCTGGCATGCTAATGGCGCCGCTGTAAGTTCATCGGGGCCATCATTGCACAAAGCACCTGATGCCTTTTGCTTTGCGTTGCTCTGTTTGTTTAAGCTGGGCTGGCGTTTCGAGTGACTTTTTTTTAGTGCTTGAAATAGTGGTTTTCGAAAGGGAATATGCTGGACCTACATCTGTCTTTCTGGTAACAATCTTCCTTTGTCAAGGTTCTTTTAAGGTAACGCCTGATCATAAACCTTGCTAGGTTAAACCTGGATTAGGCTGATTGTTAAATCTACTTAAAATGAATAGTACTTTGCTTGTCCCGAATGACTCTTCGGAATATGCCTAGTTGCCTATGGCTGTGTACTACATTTTACTACTTAATCATTAATCATAATTCATACGCAAAAGTTTCACATCTTTAACTGTCTGAACTTATGCTCTGGAGCAAACTTGCAATGTTTCATGGCAGCCTGACACTCACCACAGTCATAATTCATTTGTTGATTGAAACACCTAGTGGTGCTAGTGCTGATTTAACTTATACTTAATCATTAATCATAATTCATATGCAATTCTCCTTTCCTGCAATCGTACCCTGATAAAAACTGACAGTATGGACATGTCCAATTTTCAGCGACAACAATGGCGCGCGGGAGCTAGTTCCTAGTGACAAATCAAAAGTAAAGCACCATGGATCCCCAGCCATTCGTGAGACTCTCCGTTGGCCAGCTTGGTCTGAAGCTCCCCGATGGCAATGCTACGAAGGCGGCCAGGCTCTGCCACTGCGAAATCCGGCTCGGAGGGCTCCCGGTCCAGACAGCCTCCGTGCCCCTGCTCCACTCTCCAGAGTTCAGCCTCGACCCGTTCACCAACGCGGCGGTCTTCTCCCTCGACGAATCCGACCTCAAGGCGGCGCTGGCGGCGCCGGCGTGCTTCCGGGCACCGCGGTCGTGTCTCGAGGTCGCGGTGTACCTCGGCCGGCGGCGAGGCGGCATCGCTGCCGGGATGCGGCGGCGGCGGCTGGTCGGAGTGTTCAGGGTGGAGGTCGGGTCGGCGGAGTGGCGCGAGGGGAAGCCGGTGCTGCTTCACCACGGCTGGACCGGCATCGGGAAAGGGGCGGAGCCGAGGCCTGAGCTTCACCTGAGAGTGAAGATGGAGGCTGACCCCCGGTACATGTTCCAGTTCGATGACGAGGTCGCGCTAAACCCGCAGGTTGTCCAACTTCATGGCAGCATCCGGCAACCCATTTTCAGCTGCAAGTTCATCCGCGATAGGCGGTAAGCATCTCGATCATCTTCATCACGATTCATACCCATTCTGAACTTCGAGGAGAAAGAAAAAAAAACATTTTTTGATGGAATGTGTGATGTGTTTATACGTGCAGGCCGTCTCAGACTGATCCGTTGAGCGGGCAGTACTACTGGTCGAGCTCTGGCAGCGAGGAGGCGGACGTGGAAGCGAGGAGGGAGGTCCGGAAGGGATGGAAGGTGGTGATCCACGACCTGTCCGGCTCGGCCGTCGCGGCGGCGTTCATGGCGACGCCCTTCGTGCCGGCGCCGGGCTGCGACAGGGTGGCGCGGTCCAACCCCGGCGCGTGGCTGATCGTGCGGGCGGGCACGACAACGGGCTCGTCGTTGGAGAGCTGGCAGCCGTGGGGCCGGCTGGAGGCGTGGCGAGAGGCGGCGGCGCCGCCGAGCAGCAAGGACACCGTGCGCCTGCGGCTGCACCTGCTCCCGGAGCAGCAGGAGGACTGCGTGCTGGTGTCGGAGGCGCAGCTACGGAGCGACAGGGGCGGCGAGTTCTTCATCGACATGGACAGGCAGGCGGCGCCGGCGGCTGCCGGCGACAGCCAGCACTGCTGCGCGGCGGTCCTGGGCGACGCTGCAGCGTGCGCCGGGTTCGTGATGAGCTGCAGGGTACAGGGAGAGGCGCAGAGCAGCCGGCCGCCGCTCGTGCAACTCGCCGTGCGCCACGTCACGTGCATGGAGGACGCCGCCACGTTCGTCGCCCTGGCCGCCGCCGTCGACCTCAGCGTCAAGGCGTGCCGCCCGTTCCGGAGGAAGCCGGCCGGAAAGAAGCCCACCAACTCGCCGTGTCCAGATCCCCTCGAGCTCGACACGTAGAAGCACGAAGCTTAGTTCTGTAAATTCGCTTGCTCTTTAAGGACTGAACTGAATCGCTTGCGTTAACCACGGTGCTGTTGTCTGAACCTCACAGTAATCACATTCCAATGGTAGCTTTTGTCCAGACCAGACCAACCGGCCGTGAACACAGACGTTTGCACCCCACCCTTCACCTATGATCATGCATTTATGTGAACTTTGGTTATGTACTTGAAGAGAGTAAATTTAGACAAGATTTGGCCGGGCGTGGCTATTTGATGCGGGAATCGAAAGAGAATGATGCAGGAAGGAGAGGGTGAGGACCCATGTAGACGGGGTGAGTGTGCCGGAGCAGGGAGATGGCGAGCCACAGAGGCTAGCCAAAGATGACGAGCTGAGGAAGGGAGATAGGGAGAAATTTTGGCAAGGGTGATGACGAGGCTGTTGGATGCCTTTGTCCAGACCAGGCCAGCCGGACGTGGACTTAGACGTTTGCACCCACGCTTCACCTATGATGGTGCATTTATCTGAACTTTGGTTATATATTTTAAGGGAGTAAATTGAACTTCTTCCTATATAAAGAATAAAGAAATTAACATAAAGTTCATCCAATCATCTCAACACAGACAATTTTGCATCACTCGCCAATGCCCCCAATAACTACATAAAACGGACTCAATCTGATGATTTTGAGCATTCAATTTGAGGTTTTTTTTTTGGGGGGGGGGGAGAATTTTGAACTTGCTATTTGATGATATACCTTGCCCCTGTTCTGCTCTAGAGTTAAATTTGCAAGACATACCCTTTGACATAATGCCCTTCATAGTGCATACCCTTTGATACTTACATCTAGCTTGCATCTATTTAGATCTCATGCTAGCAAGCATTATGTCACGAAGATATCATAAGATGCAATAAAGATAAAGAACATGAATATTTCCTGAAAGATAAAGATTGTTCTCATAAGATGCAAACTGAACATGAACATGATTATTTCCTGAAAGATATAGATATCACTCACAAGTCACAATCATTTATGAGTTTGGTCACTTTTACTAATCACATCTCTATAAAGATTTTTTTTTTCAATATAAAATGTTGCATATTTTGATAGTTGCACTCACAATCAATGCAGTAACATCACTCATACATTTTTTTGGGGGAAAACATCACTCATGCATGATCAAACATAACGAATTATTTCCTATACATAGTCAAAGTTACGATTTTAGCCAACCTAGAAATGCTTTACATTTTGTGATGGATGTAGTAGACTTCTCAGGTGCCACAACATTTCTTGATGTTCAGTTAGTAAAAACAATTATGAATGGTGCAAGGAGCTAAAGATAAATCAGTTGATCAAAAGGCAAGAAAATTTATCGTATAATGAAGAGAGCACTAGACGAATGCTAGCACCACTATGATTCTCCAATTTCCATATGGTGACTGAGTGCCCGAGTCTAACCACAATGCAGACCTAAAACTTTATTCAATATCAAATCCCTTCTCCTGGAGCTCCTGTATAACCTCATTCCTCATGCGAAGCCATAGCTTCTGTGCTTCCTGCTCAAACTTTTTCGATTGCAGCTGCTTCTGCATGTTGTCAGAATCCATGTTGGCATCAGCAAAACCCTTAGGTCCAATTGTCGTGCCAAGAGCACCTCCACTTTTTATGAACTCTTCAACTGCCTCTTCATCACCTGGGTATGGGAATTCCCTGCGCTCATAAAGGTGTGCCATTTCTCTTTCTTCCTGCAAAAATGTTAAGCATAGCGACAATACTTTATAAAAGGCAATCATGATCGACAACTCACACGAAAATATTGTATGAAAGTGGAGATTATCCTATATTTCTACATAATTCTTAGATATAAGCATGTTGTTCCATAATTATTACTCCCTCCATTCAGGAATTGTTGACATTTAGGACAACAACAGGCAACTAATTGTAGATCAATAAAGATGTCTGAAACATCACAAATTTCAGAATGGAGGAGTATCATGGATATAATTTTGGCTGTGCATAAAAAAAAAATCAGGCATAGGATCACTCAAAATGTTGCAACACCTGAAGAAACTCTTGTTCGTGCTTTAGATGTATCTTTGACAACAAAATGGAAGATGGAAAACAGTTACAGGAGAGAGCTGAAGGAAGCTCTATATCCGATATCCAAAGAATCATATTGTCCACAGATGCTTGAGACCCCAGTATAGGTTCAAATGTATCTGTGCGGATTTACCAGGACAGGACTGCTGCTTCAAAGCCTGTTAGGTTTATTACGTGAGTGTACGGAAGGATGCCAGGAAAACACATAATAGAGCAGTGGGGAGTTGCTCTCCAGCCCTGAAGTTCACAACAAAATTCTGTGATTGACCATGGATGTAACTTTTAGAAATCAGCAAAAAAGCTAAAAGCTAAAATTCCAGGGTCCCTCGTATCAGCTAGAATTACAACTTATTTAGGAACAGCAAGGGAAGAAAAGGTGCAATTTTTTTTATCCCTTGCTAGTACAAAACAAATTGAAGACAGTAGGGCCACACAATGAGTCTTGTGTCATCCAAAGCCAGGAGCCAAAAATAGTAATCCATCTTTGCATTATGCAAAAGAAGTACAGGAGGCAACTTCAGTTTGGACACAAAGGAAAGAATTTGGAACTACAACCAGCCTACCTATAGATATTAGGAAGAGGTTGAATGTTGGCCACTTAGCCTAAGTGTTTTGGAACTTTCGGAAGAAGAGATCAAAGGAAATCTTAGCTACTTCACTCCAACCTGTGGTGCCTCATCATTGGGCAGAGTGTAGGGAAAGGTTACAGATTTGAGAATTTTTTTATGGTTATGTTGTCCTTGAGTTTTGTTTTTCCTGTTATAGTGCCTTTTATTGTCAAGTGATTGCCTTGGACCCAACTGTTGATGCTGGCATATGTGTTTATGAAACTCTCTTCTGCTATGAAGAGTGGTGGGCTCGTACCATTTTTTCTTTTTCAGGAAGAAAAAGCAAGGACAACATATGAAAAGATAACATCAACAAGGCAGGATGTGTTCTTCCAACATATAGTAACCAATTCATTTACATAGCATTTTGGTACTATGGTGCAGTATTATATCTATATGTTCATCATCTGGGCACATGCAAGGGTATGATGATCATGGTCTTAAAGAGTCAGGGTCTAGATCCATTATCGGTGAGATAATTTTTGAGGGGGTTGGGAGTTGAAAGTTTCGTCTGAATAAATCTAAAATCAAGCAATCCAAGGTGACAATGCTTTAACCCTAAAGTTGAGCGAAAACCTTCAATTCCAGCCGAGCCAGATAGGGGACTAGTGAGGGTCATTTTTACCTTGGGGCGAGGCTTGAGCGTCCACCAACCAAGTGGGGATGTCTCATTCCAGAGCCAGGCGATGCCGAAGAGTGTGTAGGTGCAAAGCATGGCCTTGCCCATCTGCTTGAAGAAGTAGGTGTCCTCCTTCTCAAACCCCATTCGCCTGCCATTTTCCCACACGGGCACAGTGAAACGTCATGACTCATGAGACTGTAGGTAAACACAAGGCGAGGCAATGGCAAGTAACAAGAGAAGGGGGAAAGCTCACTTGAGGAGCCTCCGGGCCTGTCGGAAGCTGTTTAACATCGTGACAACCTGCATGGAGGGAGGAAGACCAAGGGGAAGGTGAGCATGCAGTGCCGGAGCTAGTATTCAAAGTTACGGGAGGCTACAAATTTTATTCTTTTTTTGTCTGGCGACAAATTTTAAAGTGTTATGGTGTGAAAGAAATTCAAGAGCTTAATAAGATGTCTTTCAAAATATAGTAAAATCAACAATAATAGTTCAAATACAAGCGTACATAATTACACCAATGGAAAAAAGTAAAACATTATTTATTGTTCTTTTTTCCTTTTAATGCCATTAAAGTCTCAACAATATCATTTTTTTTGACATTCAAGAAAGGCAATCAAAGCAAGTATACAATCATCCAAAAGATTACCAATTTGCTATGTCAGTATAACTAGATCAATAAATCCCAGAACACATTGGAATTGATCCAATGGAAGCCGGGTCAAAGTATTAAACAATCGTCGCGTTCGCGGGCCGCACGCGGTACGCTGCCGCCGCTTATAAGCGGTGCGTTTGGGCTTCGATTCTTGCTTATTTCGGCCCGTAAGCCGCTTATAAGCGGAAACAAACAGGCCCAAGTCGCACAGATTAAACAAGCTCCCATTCCTTCTCTTCGCTCATCACCGCCGTTGCTCGCCGCCGACGCCGCAGCCAATCCTCCTTCTCCTGCGCGCTGCTGCCTTGCCACCACCTCCCATCGCCGTCTCCTCCATCACTCCAGGTGAGAGCCGAGGTCTCCTCCCCAATCCTCTAGAAAATCCTCCTCCTTTCTTTTTGTAGCTGCCATTTAGGCTGGATGTAGCTGTAATGCGTCGATCCCTGCACGCACGAGGGGGCGAGGAGATTTGAATATAGCGACAATGGTCGATCCCTGCGTGCAGGAGGGGGCTGGGAGATTTCATGCCAAGTATGATATGAGTATTGGAAAGAGAATTTTCGTCTCTCTCGCATGAGAGGCGTCTTTTGCTGGCGGCATTAGGTAGGGCAGCTGCCCTACCATGCCCTGTCCGCTTCTGTGTGGCGGCGAGCCGGCAGGCGGTGAACGGTGACACAGGCACACGGTCACACGGTGCGGTGGCGGCTGCTCACCTGTTCCCTCATCTCTCAGACTCACTCCCGCTCGACCGGTAACCTTCAACAGCTAGACAGCAAGCAAGATATTGGCCCTGTTTGGATCCGCTTTTCTGGAACTTCGCTTATTTGAAAAGGCATATAATCGATTATATTGCTTTTTAGATAAGCGAGAATCTGAATAAGCAGGACGTTTGGATACGCTTAAAAGCGGTTTATGGGCCAAAATAAGCAGTACGTTTGGATACGCTTATTTGGTTTCGCTTATCAACTCGACTATAATACCTCATTTTATTTACGAATTGAAGACGAATACAACGATCCCAATAATATTCGAGTTTGATAAATAAAAATAATCTTATAATAGTAATGAAGAACATAGTTAACTCAAATATCTTAATTTTATAATCTAATACAATAGTGATTAGAATACAAATAGTTCATGAAACCATATGTCTTTGCAGTTGCTCTTGAAAGCATTTCCTTTTTGCTACATCTATTTTGCAGCCATTACAGATCAGTCATGAACTGGTAAATATTTGTAGGAAAACCAGCTAAAGAACAAAGCAGCATAAAGAACAAAGCAGCACAACTGACCTTAGACTAAAACCAGCAGTTTTTTAATGGTTTAAAATTAGTAAAATTACGAGCTTCATTGTTATTTGGAACTTCTGAGGCCTTATGAATCTATTTGAAAAACTAAAGCAGTGGAAGTTGTTATTATGTTTTTGAAGGAAATACAGCGGGGGAATACATGATGGTCCTCAAATTACATTTCTTACAGACACTGGAAGGGAATCATCATTTTCCTATCACATTCATCAGTACGCTGATATTTACACCAGCAAGCTTGAAAACTTCTTGTTATACCCCCCTGAATCATGGCTTCATCCACCTCATGACATAAAGATCATGCCACATAATGCAAAGGTATTTATATCTCCTATATAAATAGAATTTGCATTTCATGAAAAAAAATAAATGGAATTTGCATCATATGAAGTTAGGGTGATGATTTTGGACGCTCAATTTTGTAGGTTCCAGCAAGTTTGTTCAGTGGCTCATAGTGGATTGCCACTGCATCTGTGGTCAAATTAAGCACCACGACGATGCATCAATCTAAAAGAACAAGCAGCAAGTCCCGCAGGCATTCACCTAGGTGGCTGGGTCAGCGGCAGAAAAGGTAGCCACAGGAACTTTAGCTCAATGAAGAAGCTTTCATCTGAGAAGCTGCTCCTTTTTATTTCTAAGCGGTTATCCTATAAAGCATATATATCCTGAAAACCGAACAATCTGTAATGGTCGTCAATAAGAGTGTTGACCACTGTTATCTTGTTCTCCAATTTATTCCCATTTTTGGAATACATGTACTAGTATTACTAGTAGCAGATTAACGGTTGCAAAATTTGGTCTCAAAAAAAAAAAAAGGTTGCAGAATTCCCATTTTCAGGGGATCACTTCTCTTACAGATACCATCTTAAGCATTTGTTACCATGGCTGCAATACACACAGGAACATGTACTATTATACCTTTGGAAGATCTTGAGGAACTAATTCATGGACTCTTGAGGCTGTAAAAGTTTTTCCTCCTGTTGCCCCGGGGAGGTCGTGGATCCAGATCCGGCGGTCGGCGGGCCTCAGGCTCGGCGCAGCCGACCGCCTCGTCGGGTGTTCTTGGGGGGTGGGGCGGGGGGGTGCCGGGCTCGCGCCGAACTCCTCGTCGGGTGGGGGGGGTGGGGGGGGGGGGCCTCGCGCCGAACTCGTCGTCGGGCGGCGGGGGCCGGGGGCGGGGGGCCGGCTCGCGCCGAACTCGTCGTCGGCGGGCGGGGGGGCGGCCGCGCTGGGGTGTCTGGGGCGGGGGCGGTGTCGGGGTGGGTCGGTTGCTGCTCTGTCGCGCGGATATGCAGCCGGAACGCGAGTCTCGCACGCGAAACGCGCTCGTCGGCCCGCGGAAGGGAAACGCGGCCGAACTACCGCGCGTCGCGTTCGCGGGCCGCACGCGGTACGCTGCCGCCGCTTATAAGCGGTGCGTTTGGGCTTCGATTCTCGCTTATTTCGGTCCGTAAGCCGCTTATAAGTGGAAACAAACAGACCCAGCGAAGTTTCAGAAAAGCGGATCCAAACAGGACCAATACCTTGCTTGCTGTCTAGCTGTTGAAGGTTACCGGTCGAGCGGGAGTGAGTCTGAGAGATGAGGGAACAGGTGAGCAGCCGCCACCGCACCGTGTGACCGTGTGCCTGCGTCACCGTTCACCGCCTGCCGGCTCGCCGGCTCGCCGCCACACAGAAGCGGACAGGGCATGGTAGCGCAGCTGCCCTACCTAATGCCGCCAGCAAAAGACGCCTCTCATGCGAGAGAGACGAAAATTCTCTTTCCAATACTCATATCATACTTGGCATGAAATCTCCCAGCCCCCTCCTGCACGTAGGGATCGACCATTGTCGCTATATTCAAATCTCCTCGCCCCCTCGCGCGTGCAGGGATCGACCCATTACAGCTACATCCAGCCTAAATGGCAGCTACAAAAAGAAAGGAGGAGGATTTTCTAGAGGATTGGGGAGGAGACCTCGGCTATCACCTGGAGTGATGGAGGAGACGGCGATGGGAGATGGTGGCAAGGCAGCAACGCGCAGGAGAAAGAGGATTGGCTGCGGCGTCGGCGGCAAGCAACGGCGGTGATGAGCGAAGAGAAGGAATGGGAGCTTGTTTAATCTGTGTGACTTATACTCCCTTCGCGTTTTTTTTTCGCCGTTGACTTTTGTAAATAATTTTAATTATTTTTCATTTAAAAATATAAAAAATATTAAATATTTTTAAGAATTTAATTTATTATTAAAAATTTTTAATTTTAATTTAATACATCTAAACTAATTTTTAAATAAAATAAGTGATCAAAGTTTTTAATAAAAATCAACGACGACGAAAAAAAGAATGAAAGGAGTAAGTGAGTAGAGAAAATAAGAAAAACAGTTTGGTCAAAATATATTAAAATAAAATGAAAAAAAGGTAATTTAGTCATACTCTATTATTGAATTATTTTCTTGGCTGATTTTAAATACCATATTTAATTATTCACAGTATTAATTACAAGTACTTATAATACTAATATTTTTTATTGGGACGCTTACAAGATCCTTATAGTTTTTATTGCGACCCTTTTCAAACAGATATGTTTATGCACTGATTATATACATATAAATATATATATATAAATTTTAGAATTCCAAATTTTTTAATATACACTAAAGTATTATAATACTTTGTGTGTATAAATACACACAACACTATATATTAAAATTTACAGTTTCATTAAAATTTATTTCTGTTTATCAATTTCAAATATTTTGAGATCGAAATTGAGCATCTACATATACTAATATCATAATAAGTATGTGTATATACTAAGGTGTGTATTTAACAGTAGGAATAACTACACTTAGCAGCAGAGAAGATATATATTACAATAAAACCTATGAGTTCTATTAATATTTATTAAATTTATTATTTTTAAACATCTTAAATTAAGTGTGTACATATACTCAAATGATAAATGAGTATGTGCTCATTCACGGTGTGACTTTTTAGCAAATTTGCTTATAAATTTTGAGAAAATCATTTTACCTAATAATAGACTTTAAAACTGATTTTTATTAGAGTACCCCTCTAGTCTAGTTATTAATATTCTCTCCCATTGGTAAACGGAAATACTGAAATATGTTTTTTCCTACGCTATACTTACACGGTTTTATGTAACGTGACATAGAGACGTAGAGGTCTGAAAATCAAAGGTGAATTAGGTAAATGAGGGAGGGAGGTTGTCATTTCGGAGAATGAGATAAGGAAATGAAGAGGGTTCAGGTTAGAGAAATAGTTATTACATTTCTCATAGATCTAAGTCTATGAAAGGGATAGGTTATCATCAGGAAATGAACTTAAAAGGGGTAAAAAACATATATGATATTGTTATTTTTCCATCCCAATATAAGGTATCCAAACATGTCAAAATATTTAAACTTTATATCCATATTCTCAACCTACTCTATATTTCCCATTTTTATTTTCACATCCCAAAAGCACCTACATTTCCCATCTTTATTTCCACATCACAAACCCAAACAGCAGCAGAGGCGCAGACAGGACCCGTCGACCCCAAAAAAATCCTTCTGTTGCGCTGCCTACTCAAAGCATAGATCGCCGGTCCGCTTCCAGCACTGGTGGTAGCGTCTGAACTGGAGGGCGCTGACCTCGTCGGTGGCGTGGAAGGGAAGCTCTCTTCCTGAACGGACGCCTTGGATCTCGGCGAGTGCGCTGAGTGGTGAAGCTTCACTAGTGGCGATGCTTCGCACCCTTGCCGAACGAGCTCAGGGTTCCGATTTGCGGCGACGGAGCCCGAGCTCGGCCGCCTGAGTCAGGCGCACAGCAGGGCGCCAGCTAAACGCTGCTGAATCTCTGGGAGGATTCCGGTCAGGCGAATTCGGCTCAGCGTGGCAACCGCCATAGCAAAGGAAGGGGATTATTTTGGGGGAGATTGTCGGAGGTCCGCCGGCAGCTGCGGGCAGGAGATGATGGAGCCCCAGGTGACGGAGCTGGAGGATGACAGCATCAACTTCTGGGCCTCCCTTGGCGTGAGCCCCCACGTTGACCAGATGCCGTTGCACGGCGTCCAGGTCGTCGAGCACCAGTCTCAGCCGCTGCTGGCGGCGGCGGCGGCGGCGGCGCAGACGCAGTCCGTCTCCAAGGACCTGTTCCCGGACGAGCCTGAATCCTGCCTCGAGCCCGAGCTGGGGATGGAGTTCGACTCCGGCGAGGCCGCCAAGACCTTCTACATTGCTTACGCCGGCCGCGTTGGGTTCTCCGTCCGCATTGCCCGGTCGCGCAAGTCCAAGTCCAATGAGTCCATTATCATGTTGAGGTTTGTGTGCACAAGGGAAGGGTTCAGCAGGGAGAAGCGTATTGTTGCAGGGAAGAAGACGAGGAAGCGGGCCGCCTCCATCAGGGAGGGCTGCAATGCCATGCTCGAGGTGCTCCGCAGAGGTGATAACAAGTGGGTTGTTACCAAGCTTGTCAAGGAGCACAGCCACGAGGTTGGGTTGCCCAGCAAAGTGCATTACATCGCCATCGAGACTGATGCTGCGATTGACCCTTACATAGGTATGGAGTTTGAATCCCTCGAGTCTGCCAAGACATTCTACTACTCGTATGCCAGCCGTGTGGGATTTGAAGCTCGTGTGCGTCAGTCCCGGAAGTCACAAGATGAGTCGCTTAAGATGCTGAAGCTTGTCTGCTCGAGGCACCGGTACCATTCAGGACGGGAGAGCAATGGGGATGATACCAAGAGATTTCATGCATTGGACCCCTCCAAGAACAACTGCGATGCACTGTTTGAGATAATTCGGAAGGACAAAGATGTTTGGATGGTCTCCAAACTCATCCTGGAACATACTCATGAGCTTAACCCTGCCCCAGATAGCAGAGTTCACTGTGTTCGCTCACAAGGTGAGGTACTTGTCATTTCAAAGAATTTTGCTGACACGCGTAATCTTCTACTCAATGGTCAAGTTCCTCAGCATCCTAGAGAGATGCGGTATAATGATTTAGGGCCAGATGACGCTCAAAGCCTATTTGAATATCTGAAGAAGGAACATGATGAGGACCCCACATTTTTCTATGCTGTGCAGCAGCATAACAAGAATGGGTACGCGGCCAATGTATTCTGGGCTGATGCTAAAGCTAGGATGGCCTACTACCATTTTGGTGATGCTGTTAGGTTTGAGACAGAGTACCGGAAAAACAAGGACAATATTCCTATCGTCATATTCTTAGGTGTCAATCATCATTTGCAGCCTGTTGTTTTTGGCTGTGCACTACTTGTCGACGACTCAGAACCATCCTTTGTATGGTTATTTGAAAAATGGCTTGAAGCAATGTCTATGGTTCCTCCTATATCTCTGCTAACAGAGTTGAACTATGAAATGACAGCTGCAATTGCCAAGGCGCTACCTAATACTAACCATATTTTCTGCGAAAAACATATCTTAGATGCTGTCAAGGAGGAGCTACATGGTATGTTTTCAGAACGAGATTCTTTCATACCTGACCTGACGAAGTGTATTGATGGGTGCAGACTAGAAGGATCATTTGAATCAGCTTGGAACTCAGTCATCATAAAGCATGGGTTCAGCAACAATGAGCTTTTACAATCTCTCTATAGCATTCGCCGACAATGGGCCCCTGCATACACCAAAAAGTCATTTAATCCTAGAAACATGCTGTCACTAACCTGTGGATACATTGATAAGATTATTGAGAAGTACTTCTCAGCCAAGACTCAGTTGCAGGTGGCGGTCTGGGAACTTGGACAAGCTATTACCAATTCGTTGGAAACTGAAGTTCAGGCGGATTATTTGACAATGTTTCAAATGCCATTATTGAGAACTGCTTCACCCTTGGAGAAGCAAGGTAGTTTAGTATTCACTAGCACAATATTTTGCATGTTCCAGGAACAATTTGTGGAGTCCTTCGGATATCACGCAGAGAGACTCGAGGACGAGACTGTACACAAATACCATGTCACAGTATATGAAGGTGATGAAGATGCACATATCGTTTCCTTCATCCCATATCAGAATACTGTGAATTGTAGCTGCTGCCTATTCGAAAACTGTGGTATCTTGTGCAGGCATGCTCTTCGGATTTTCATTATCGAAGGCGTACGCGCTCTTCCAAAGGCTTATATCTTGAAACGCTGGACAAAACATGCAAAAAGCACAATTACCTTGGATAACTACACTGATCTGAGGGTATGCCGTGATGATGCTACAACTGTATGGTTCGATGATCTCTGCTGTGATGCGATGAAATGTGCAAAAGAAGGTTCAAAATCCTCTGATCACTATAAAATTGCTAAAGAGGTACTTAACAAGGCTCTTAATGAGGTAGTACTATCTTCGAAGAACTTTAGAGAGCAGCAAAATCTGCAAAGCTGTACAACATCACTGAAAAAGACAGGCAAGAAGTTTGGTAAGGCCAAAGGTTCCTCTGGTAAATGCTTAAAGAGTCCCACATCCAAAAGTCCCATCATGGAGGATGACGATATTGGTTGACCAGATTACCTTGAGTTATCGGTGGGATTTTACTTGTTCTGACCTTGTATGTAGCATCAGATGGTCTAGTACCCACCTATTAGGTTGTAGCTGGCTTCAGAAATTGGTTCTTAGCAGATGTAGTGATTATATGGCTGCTAGTGAACCCTTGAGAGATTTTTAGAAAAGGTTGTAGAAGCAAATGCCTTTTTGTGGAAACATTTATGAACATTACTGCAAATTGACCATTTCTGTTGATTGATATTAGTAGTGTTATTTTCTTATGAACCATTTCAGACCAATATGATTTTCCCTCATGCTAGTGCACTTCAGTGTCTATACTTTATACTGCTTGCACTGTAAATGTTGGCCTTTATGATCCTCTGCATGGTGGAATACAATAGTGCTCTGGTAGGATTCTATATTTATAGTGGTTGAACCAGCAGTTATTCAGTCTGATATAAGGGAAAATATCAGGTGCATATATTGTATTTAGTGTGCACAAACTCATTCAGAGCTCTTGGATTGCATTTGGACAAAGTCATTCAGAGCTCTTGTACTGCATTTTGCTCTATCCATTTCTTGGCATATATATCCAAATATCCTCTACTAATACCTCTGTTCTTTTTTTTTTCCCGTGAATTCACCTGGGTGCGTTTTTCATTAAGAGGAAAGAAAGCAACCGTGGGGCAGAGAGCCCTCACCAGCAGAGAGCCCTCTACTAATACCTCTGTTTCAAAAAGGTTGTCATTCTGGCTTGAGTCTGGACAGCTGTTTGTTCTGATTCATAGCCAAAATGACAGCTTTCCTGAATGGGGTATGTTTTAAATGGTTCCTCCTCATACTGCGTTCAACATTCGTGTATCTCATGGCTTCACAAATGCGACAGCCTTTTGTTGTACTTCCTGACCTTTGTTCATTGTCTGTTCTCAGTCCCTTCAGGCAGCATAGTTCATTTAAATGGATCTGTGATCCCTACGTCACCTACCCCAACTTGTTTGGGACTAAAAGGCTTGGTTGTTGTTGTTATGTGATCCCTACGTCACTTTGGAATTACTTAAGTGGTCCATGGAGAAAACAATGAGTTAACTCTCAGGAGTATTTTTCTAGTTCCTAAGATCTTTCTTTTTTATTTGACAGGGAAGCAGCAAGGTAGGTCACCTCTGTGGGGTTTTCACATTCTCTAGGACAATCAGAAAAGAGATGCACTGCAATTTCACTTGTTGGTTCTCAATTCCTTTAAGTATTGGAAAAGTTCTGCAACTTTTATGTGTTCAGTTCTGAACTTTATTTTACAGAGAGATGCACAATTATGTGGTGAATTGAATATTGATCTTGTGCAGGTCTTGAAATATTCTTGGTCCCCTTACTTTCAGATAAGTTATCTGCATAATTTCATCCATGTTATTACCAAGAATTACTCTGGCACACTATTTTGCTTGGCCACACACTAGTTCCATGTTTTTCTAGTGATGATTGTAGTTGAGGAATTTATCTTGGCTGAGTTGTTCTCTTTGCCATGTCACTTTTTGTTAATTGAAATTGGATCTTTATTGACAATGTAATATTTCCATTTTGATGCTTCAGTTGTGTTTTGTTGGAAGGGTCATGTTATCCATCGGGTATTGTAGTTGCGTAGCTTGGTGCAATATGATGCAACATGCAGCTGACAACAGCAAAATCTCCTACTGTAGTATTGTTCCTTCCAGATACTGTTCCTACATATTGGAACTTATCCTGTGTATATCTCACCCTTTCTTGGATGTGAGCATATAGTTCTTGAACAAAAGAATGCTTATGTACTTGCCGATGTTCAATCTTTATAAATGGTTTTAATGCCACATGTACTCTATTATTTCTCTAAATTTGGAGTAAAAGTCAAAAGCTAATTTATAGTTTTCTTTTGCAGTTTCAATTCATATTAGATTATTATAGCAGTGTAGCAGCCAAATAATGTTTTTATGATGCTCTCTGATGTCAAACATTACCATTTCTTTTTTGCAATTACAGTTTCAGTACTGCATGTACATCAGCAAAATAAAACATATTTCGCATATATGTTGATCTTTTCCCATTCCTGATAGTTCCAGACATGAACTGAGCACCACATCCAATAGCTTATTGTACTATGCCTTGTTGCTGTTTGGTTCAAGAAACATACACTGAAGGCTGGATTGCTGGAATGATTGCCTCAACAGTTTTCCACATCACTATTGCTCTACAAACATTGTTGTGCTTTCATACTTTGTCAGGTTTCTTTTTGTGTCACTGCTTTTGTGCCCATGGATTTATAAAACTGAACACAAATGTGATACTAATATGGTCTTTCTATCGATAGGTCAAGGAGTTACCTTCCCGCTGTATGCCATATTTCAATTTAAACTGTTTTGCAACAGAGGGAACAAGTTTCAGCTACGGCTGGGATTGACAACAGGAAAATCAATATGTGCTCTTCGCCAGATCCTTCTTTCCTTTATGGAGTTTTCATCAGATCCTGTCAGCGAAGTACTTTGACATGCTTTCAGCTGGCTGTCATCCTTTCTGTATGCTATTTTGTTGACACAAATAGTTTGTTACAGTACATGGGAAAATGAAGAGGGGAGTGGAGTCATCCAAGGGAAGGAAGCCCTGTTAGCCCACTATGGAGACAAGTACAGAACAAAAGGTGCCACCTTGCATGACACATGTCTACACAGTTCACAGCAAATCAGATTCTGTGGATGGAGCTTTGTAGGCTGCTGTTGGACATGTGCCTGGGGGCAAGACGATCAACCGCAGGCACATCACACTGGAACAGTGTACAGTGGATGATCCTAGCGCCGAAAGAGGGATCATCAATGTGCCAGCTACCATGATCGATCGAGATAGAAAGCAGCCTATGCATACAGGCACGATGCGAGATCTTCTCAAGAAGCATGCAGCATGCTGCAACTGTCAACCCTTGGCACGCTGACCACTGTTGCATGTTACCTGGGAACAGAAATGAAAATGGGGAAGAGGAAATGACACATTTTCCACCCAAGAATGGTGGTCGGTGATCACTGATCAGCCATGTGCACCCATGCGCGAAAAGAAGAGGACGGAAGCCCTGGTGGTGGTGGTGGTTGTCTTTCAGTTGCAAATTGCAGAGTTTGGTGACACTCGTGTGGTTGGAGCTGTCGGGGTCAGAACAGGAACCTTTCAGAGTTCGGATCCTTGGTGCATCCAGTCCAGTCCCAGGCGGACGTGTAGCAGCAGCGGTTCCTGCCAGGACCAGATCACGTCTCCATCTCCTTGTTCAACCCCACCAAAGCCATCACCAGCCCACGGTCTAGCCGCAGCTTATCGTCGGCGTGTCGGCGAGGCGTGGAGCTTGTGGCTGAACGGATAGAGCACTAGGCTTGGTAGCCATTGGGCACCGTGGGACAAGGGGCAGCATGCCCGCCATTGTTTAACCTCCCCAGTTCCTGCTTCTCTGCTTTGCGTCGCTGAGTTCATCATCTGCATAATAATGCAGGATACTTGGCTGCTGTAGCTTGCTTATCTCTCTATCAAGAGCTCCAAATGCCAAACCTTCCATCTCGTCTGGTGAGTTAATGTACACTCATTAGTTGGATAATATTTTGTTACGCATCCCCTTTTTCTTTGGGCCTACTCAATGTGGACCAGCTGAGAGCTCTTTTCCTCTTTTTCTGTAAGAAGTGGACCAGTTGATTTAGTGCACTAGTTCTTGCACTGCTTATGCTCAAACTGAAATTGAACCATTGCAACCAAATGCTTGGTTGTGTACCTTATTTGTAATGTTTTGTGTTGTCTGAAAGAAGAAAAAAGATCTCGCACCACCATCGTACTGACATCTACAGAGTTGGCTTGTGACTCGCCTTCTACGTTTGGCTTTAACACGCAACTGTACCCTAAATGATATCTTGGTTCTCGCTTTTGGAGGCTCAGTTGCATGGTTAGATTAATCAGCTCATGGTAGATGGTGATGCTCACTCGAGTAAAGTTGCTGCGGATGAAGATAGGAGTTCGATGCAACTTGCCTTAGTTGGCATTGGGCCTGTCCCTTAAAACAATTCCCAGAACTAACTCCCCAACTTGCAAATAATGATTCCATGCAATACAGTGCGTGACCAAGTGAGAGTGCTTTCTTGCTATTAAGAAGAGATGCAATAAAAATGTATATAGTTGATCTGCCAAATCAGGTCTAGACCTCCATGAATGCGAGAATGAGGTGATGCTGTCCTGGGTCATCATCCATTACTGGCTTTTTATTTTATTTTTTGCGAGTACATCCATTACTGGCTCTGACCGCCGATCGAGAGAACTTTTGAAAAGGGACCAAACTAATTAAAGAGGGCAGTGGCATTGATCCTGGATTACAAGTGCAAGAAGGGGGAAACCAGTTCTTACTCAATTCCAAAGGTGAATTGAGGTGCATCATGGCGTGTCATGCTGATATTCAACTACAAGGTTAAGTGTCTGTCTAGATCGGTGGTACCATTAGGACTCCATCTCAATAAAAATGACGAAAAATGAGACCGGTACTTTGGCCGTCCTATGGTGGTGGATGATGATGAATCGTTTTCTTTAGGGAAAATATACATCAGGGAATCACGATAAGTTGATAACCTCCTATACATGGAGAAATTGATTTTTGTAGGACTTTATACAGACGATGATTGAGCCAGTGGAGGATAGACAGAGAAAATTTAATCTCATTAGTGGATTATACTACTTTAAACAATAAATAAGCAACATGAATTAATCATGAGCATTCATTCATGGGATAATTTCGTCTTTATCTAAGTAATAGAAAAAATGGATTCAAAAAATAAACTGACTAATATTAATTTGAGCCCACTTAAAAGGTTCACAAATTCAAGGTGTGTGACCCATCATCGCTAGTGGCCTATGAATGCATGTTTTGCACCCTATGTATCATACCCGATAAATGTAGTGATTTTGTTTTTTTTTTCAATTTAAAGCGATATTTCATCAGTTCAGGCACTCATCATGGGCATGGGCATCACCCATTGTTTGGTCATGAGCATAATTCCATCTTTCTATGATTCCAGAGCGATTAGTTCTCCATGCAACGGTATGGTCTTTCATGCCTATTACGCTTGAATGGACACATCACGAGTGTTGATGTGTGGTACAAAATTCCCTTCACATCAAAGATGAGCAGTTGGCGCATTCTAGAAGTTTGCTAATTGCAGACCCGTTGACATCAAGAAGTTCACAAATTTTAGACGATGAATATAACTAACTGGTAGCAGCATTAGACTGGTAATAATTATGATGGAAATTTAAATGGTGTGTAGGGTTTTCTTTGATTTTTTTTTGAAATAACTGGAGGGGCATGCCCCTATAGACTTTTATTTAAAATGGTTGAAAGTATATATACAAGGAAAAGGAAGAAAGAAAAAGCTATACACACATGAGTGCACTGTAGGGTTTTCTTTGATTCCAGAGATCAGATCTTCATGCCACCATATTTGGTCTTTCGTATGTCTATTACACACGAGTGAACGCATCACGTGTATCGGTGTGTGGTACGAATTCCCTTCACATCAAAGATGTGATGTTGAAGAATTACGGACCCTTGACATCGTCATCAAAGATGAGAAGTTCACAAATTGCAGATAATTATGAATAACTAATTCTGGTAGCAGTAGGATGGTAATAATTATTATATATCAAGAGAAAGCTATAAGCGATGTGTAGTGTTTTGTGATGGAAGCGACAAACAGAGAGACGAGGGAGAGGGATCGATGTGGTCACGTTGTGGAAAGGTGGTACGTACATATGCTTCAATTATTATAAGTCTAAGGATATAATAGCTCATCGGCACTAATCATATTAATATACGGATTAAATATAAGCAGCAGACAAATTTTTATTGCACTAGCTGGATCGTGCAAATCTGAAAGATCCTTGAGAATCTATTGTGAATTTGAAAAGTGTTTGGTGCTGTGGTTTTGGTTTTTAATTTATTTTCCCTTTATTAGTGTCTGTGTGTTGCAAGGCTTGGTAAGAGGTCGAGGAAAATGAAAGGAGGGCCGGACCGGATTAGGATATAAGGCTGAAATCTTATTCATTTTTGACCTAAAATAAAATAAGGACTGGTTTAAGTTGTGAAAGGGCAGGCTCTGCATTGCTTTATCATTTTTTTAGTTTGAGCTTATCATTTCTTAAGTTTTCTTAAAAGAGATTAACGCAAGATCTCAGCAAAAATATTTATTATATCTACAATATAGATTTTGACATGAGCAATTTCGTAGTGATACAGTTCTGTTGTTTATAAATATATCTTTTGGTGAAAATTTAATGGTCACAATTGCACCTCAATAGATACTAGAAATTTTAGAGGAAGTTATCTATTAGTCTCCATCGAAAAAAATAAACTATTAGTCTTATCGTCTCACTTTCACCATATATTTTATCTAAATCTACTAACTGAATGCACACTTTATGCATACCATTCTCTGTTTAGGTTTGAACTCGATTAATGATCATGCAATTGCTTGGTCAATAAATATGGAATTTATCTAACATTTTTATTAAACTTTAAAATATTGAACTTAAGAAATCATTTATAACTAATTGAGATGATTGAAACACTAGAAGGATAAAAAAGAACTACCACTTTAGTGAATGCATTATCATTAATATTTTTTATGGTATGTGTAACCCATCAGTTAAAAGGTAAGCACCCACATCTATTTTATGGAAGTGTTCTAATTTGGAGAACCATCTTTGTAAATATAAATATCAATAGTATGTTGGAAAATGGTTTGTCTAATGTATATCTAAAATCAGTTTGCTTAGTCATGTGTTGTGATAGGATTGAGTATTGGTAGCTTTTGTTACTCCCTCCGTCCCTTTTATTTGCAGTTCTAGCTGTCGGCATAGAGATTAAGAAAAGGAGAATAAATTAGGAGCATAGAAAATAAGAAGAAGAGAGATAAAGATAGAAATTTATCAGAAATAAGAAATGTGTATTGAGAAGTGAGAATCACAAATAACAGGTGAAAAGTGAAGGATGCTAGAATCACAAATAAATGCGGACAAATGAAGTATTTTATTTTTAGTTGAATGGAAAAATAATATTATTGTATAGTATGCATGTTCTGTTAATTTAATATATAAAAAACAGACACGAGTGAGATAGTTACATATTTCAGAGAACACATGACTAAATACGGAATATTTTGTTCAAAAGACCTTTTTTTTTAAAAAAATACAATGATAGCTAGAGAAAATCGAGTAATATATTTCCTATGACATATTAAAGTACTTTTTTCTTAAAATGCAAGAAATCTGCGTATCTTTATATTTAAGAGAGAAGAGAAAAACCGTACATCTAGTCCTGTACCTCCTAAGAAAATACAAAACATACCTCAAGGAAACTACTACAAAAAATAGTTAACACGAACACGACCCTAGGAAATGTATCAATCTACACCCCCTATGCAACCAGGTTGGAGCTCCTGAAGCTTTTTTGCTCCAGGAAGGCACCACCAGTGAGCTTCATCTCTAACTCTTGCAAGACTTCTAGAAGACAAGGGAAAATTCCATCAAATACACATCTGTTACGGTGCTTCCATAGTGTCCACGCACCAAGGATGATCAAGCTGTTGATCCCCTTTTTTCTATTCTTATTTATCCTGCTTGCAACCTTATGCCACCAATCTGCAAAGCTCTTTTCTCGTCGTCAAGGTGCCACTCCTTGAAGGTTGAATAGAGAGAGGACAGAGAACCAAAACTACCTTGAAAAAACACAAGTAGTTAGGATATGGTGCACATTCTCCTCTTGATCACAGAAAAGGCATCGAGCAGGGTGTGGCAAGTTTCTCTTTTGCCAATCTATTCGCTGTCCAGCACCTATTTCGTATGGCAAGCCACAAAAACATCTTGCATTTGCTTGGCGCCCAAGATTTCCAAAGACGTTTCCATGGTTCAAATTTAATCGAACCAGCTAGGTATGCTGATTTACTAGAGAAAATCCCTGAGGCCTCATGTATCCAAATGTGCTCATCTTCTTCTATATTGAGATTAAAATCCAGCAACATATTCCATAGTATTGGAAGAATGCCTACAGCTGAAAGTCCACCCTAAATATCCTGAGGCCAGACCTGATCCTGTATAGCCTTTGTCACTGTGCGTTTTCGTATAATTTTTTGTGGAACACAAGCAAACACGAGAGGAGCTAAATCTGCAATGGATTGTCCATGAAGCCATTTGTCCGACCAAAATAGCGTATTACTCCCATTGCCAGCATGTGTGATCATTGAGATATTAAAGAGAGCCCGTACGTTTTGGTGGATTGGAAGATTAAGCCCTTTCCAGGGGCGATCCCTTTGTATTTTACTGAACCACAACCATCGCATTTGAAGCGCCCAACCCATAACTTCCAGATTAGGAATTCCAAGAACTGCAAGATCAAGTGGTCGCTGGACCTTTTCCCAAGCTACAAGGCAGCAGCCACCATTCACTTGTTCTCTACCCTTCCAAAGGAAAGCCCTCTGAATTTTGTTTATTGTCTAGATCACCAACTTAGGCACATTAATGGCAATTAGCAAGTAAATAGGAATACTTGAAAGTAGAAAACTAACCATTACACTTCGGCCTGCCATGTTCATCATATATTAGGTTTCCAAGAGGGCAGTCGATCAGCTATCTTTTCAATCCAATCTAATAAATCTGATCGTCTTAGCTTCTTATTAGAAATTGGGAGCCCCAAGTATACATATTAAAGTACTCGTCACTGTTTAAATGCTTATTTACTTAACTGTCAGCTTTTCAATATGACATGTAAACTCCGAAGTTATGAACATGTTGGTATGAGGAATTGATGCAGATCTATGAAACAAAACATAAGTTAATTAATTGATAACTTTTTCTTTGTAGGACCTCATAATTTGTTATTAGCAACTAGGAAGCATCAAGCTAGGTCACAATTGACTTAGCTGTGTAAGTTGTTTCGCTTGCTCGAGTCCATGATTGATCACCACCACTGGATGTGTGATTCCGAGAATCCTTCTCTGCCACTTTATTACCCTAGATAACTTAGTTTATGTATGGATCCCTTGGTTAATTAGGAAAGGTTGCTTTTATTATGTTAGGCATCTAATATATATTCAAATTCTTGGCTTTCCACTTTCTTATAGTATATTCATCTTTCGGTTGCCAACTTAATGTTTTATCTTCTGGTTAGTGCAGAATATTAGTTAAGCATATATGCCGCCAACCAAACTGCTAACCACACGAGTATAGAATGTTTGCCGATGTTACTAGGGTCTATTGTAGTTTTAAAAATAATGGAAATTCTTCTGCCAACTGACATCCCCAATGGTCATAATCTGGTGGGCGCGGTGAGGATGATATCCCTTGTATAAATGATGATAACCCTTTGTGCCAATGTAAAAGTAGCTAAGAGACAAAGGCATGTAGGCATTGTCGATGGTATTGTGCAAGAAGTACCCGTGGTCGATGGGGTAGCCAATGATGACGAGATGTCAATATAAATAGAGTGCAAAAGTCTTAATACAGCCCCCTCCCCCCATCCCGGTGGCATTTGGATAACCTATCTAGAATCTAGAGTACCCCAATTATACTCTTAACAGTTAGTTAATAGAGAACATAGGCCGATAGGAGCATATTTAGTGCTATCAAGAAATTATTATGCATAAATAGGGATAAGGGCCTTTTTCTTTTATTTGATGTATAGTTTATTTCTACGTGGTATGATCGCTGTTTTTAAAATTTTTATGCAGAAAGTTGGATTGTAATTAATGGAGTAAGTGGGAGCTATAATTTGTCCTAGGATACAACATCAGGTCCAGATCTCCTCCATAATCGCGCAGGTAATGGACAGGATGTGACATCTAAAATGCTAAATTTATCTAGTGCCTTTCGCCTTTCGTATGCTCATAATGGCTATATTATAGGTTAGAAAAATTCCTACTCCTACTCCAGGTGTACTAACAGTTACATCACTTCCTATTCTATATGCACATGCACCACCCACTATCAAATGAAACTTTTTTTGGAGTCTCAACTGTCATCACTAGGAAAATAATATACTGCAGCCAATTCAATTGATTTTCCATATATACATGGACTTTAGTAATTTAGGAAAATAGCAAAAAAAATTTACCAAACTACAAGTACTTTGTTGCTGTCTAACATTTGTAATATTTTTACCCTGGTCTCCTACAATTGACGGACCAATGCGATTGTTCGGTCACCTTCAAGTATCAATTCTGTTGGGTAAACTAATCTTACAATTTCTTACGAATGTTGAAATTGCTATCAAATTTGGGTGTATTCATCAAATCTTATTATTGGGAATTCGTCGGAGGCCTCAATATATGGGGCATGTAGCTGAGTGTTGCTTGAAAGCGTCATGGCAGCCCCACATAAATTGTATGGCCAGCTGGTGTGAAAAAGAAGTGAGAGAATAAAGTGCAGAACAACCAAGTTAAGAGGTAACAAAAATAAATTTCTAGGCCTTGTATTGTATAACAGCATGTATATCTAATGGAAGTGGTAGATAAGGAAATAAAACAGAGGCAGCCATGCACTGAGTAGGAGTAGAATTAGGTTAAAATCAATGGCTCAGATTTAATTATCATACAGCACACTCATTTGATCACCGAAACCAACATATCAGTAGTCAAACGGATGCGTTTCCACGAGATCTACGCATCCACGGTGTCCGATCGTCCAACCGATCGATGGTTCAAAAAAGTCAAATTTTAGTCAATCTACTAGTCATTTAGGAAAAACTTAAATTTGTTTATAAAACCTAGGATATTACATTCTCCCCCCCCCCTTCATCAGAATCCGCCCTCGAATTCTTAATGGTACGTAGGATATAGTGAGAATGATTTATTGAATATAAATCACATGATTACTCACCAGATGAAAATAACTTAGGATATTTCTCCCGCATCTCTGACTCCAATTCCCATGTTGCTTCACGTTCTGTCTGGTTTGTCCAAAGTACCTTTACAAACTTGAATGTCTTGCGTCCGAGGGCTCTCACGGAGGTTTCCAGAATTCTTATCGGACGAGACTCGAAAGATACCTCTTGCTTGATGGTAACATGCTCCACGGTTATATGTTGTTCTGGATCCCTCAGATATGTCCTCAACATAGAGACATGAATACATCATGGACACCCCTCATCGAATCTGGCAACTCCAATCGATATGCCAATTTACCAATTCATTCTTTAATAGTGAAGGGGCCTATGTACTTTGGACTAAGCTTTCCTTTCGTACTGAACCGCACAACGCCCTTGGTAGGCGACACCCTTAGGAGTACATCATCTCCTACTTGAAACTCCAAGTCTCGCCTCCTGACATCAGCATAGCTCTTTTGCCTACTTGTGCTGCTAACATATGCTTTTGAATTTCAGTAACACGCCGTGTAGATTGCTGAACCCAATCTGGTCCCAAAACCGCCTTCTCACCCACTGCGTCCCAGCAAATTGGTGACCTACACTTCCTCCTGTAAAGATCTTCATATGGAGCACAACAAATGCTAGAATGATAGCTGTTATTATAAGAAAACTCCACAAGTGGTAAGTGATCTTCCCAACTTCCCTTCCAGGATAACACACATGATCTAAGCATATCCTCCAAGATCTGAATCATACGCTCTGATTGTCCGTCAGTCTGAGGGTGAAAAGTAGTGCTCATCCTCAATGTAGTGCCTAAAGCCTCCTGCAAATTATCCCATAGCTTGGAAACAAACTTAGTATCTCTGTCCGAAACAATGATGCGAGGTACGCCATGTAACCGCACCACCTCGCGCATATAGATAGGTGCTAGATCACCGGCTGAACTAGTGGATCGAATAGGAATAAAGTGGGCAACTTTACTCAACTGGTCGACAACAACCCATATAGTGCCTCTGCCTTTCAGTGAACGTGGTAGTCCAATAACAAAATCCATAGCTATGTCATCCCAGGGCCATAAGGGAACCTCTAGTGACTGCAGTTTTCCAGCTGGACTCTTATGTTTAGTCTTCACACGCTGACAAACCCCACATGTAGCAACATACTTTGCTACATCAACTTTCATCCGCTTCCACCAATAAGTCTTCTTCAAATCTTGATACATCTTATTGTCACCGGGATGCACAGTATAACGAGAGCGATGTGCCTCCTTGAGAATATCTTCTTTGACTTGATATTTCTGTGGTACACATAAACGGCCAAGAAATCTAACGGCCCCAGAAGTATCCAATGTGAATCGCCAACCTTCCCTTCATTTATCCGTTTCCTAATATCCAACAACATTGGATCATGTTGTTGTCCCTCCAACACGCACTCTAATATAGCTGATGATAAGATCATTTGCGTCTCTACCTCTGTCACTCCTGCACAGCAATATGATATATCCATGCTTTCGAGGTCAGCTACTAGAAATTTAATAGTAGGAGGAGAAACTTTCCGACTCAAGGCATCTGCGACCACATTTGCTTTACTTGGAGTGTAGTGAATATTCAAATCATAATCCTTTATCAACTTCAACCATCTTCTTTGTCTCAGATTAAGATCCTTTTGAGTGAAAATATATTTCAAGCTCTTATGGTCCGTGTAAATATCACTCGACTCCCCATATAAATAATGCCTCCAAATCTTCAGTGCAATAACAACTGCAGCAAGCTCTAGATCATGAGTAGGATAATTCTGTTCATGTGTCTTCAACTGTCTTGATGCATAAGCAATTACCTTCCCATCTTGCATGAGGACGCATCCAAGCCCCACCCTAGAAGCATCGGAATATACGGTGAAAAGCCTACCAGGCTCAGGAAGGGTAAGAATAGGGGCACTCACCAACTTTTGCTTCAACACTTGAAAGCAATGCTCACACTCCTGTGTCCACATAAACTTAACGTTTCTTATAGGTAAGCTGTGTCATGGGCTTAGCAATTATGGAAAAATCCTTCACAAATCGTCGGTAGTAGCCAGCCATTCTCAAGAAACTTCTAACTTCCTTGACATTAGTTGGCCTTTCCCAGTCAACTATTGTAGAAACCTTACCCGGATCAACAGAGATGCCATGCTGGTTAACTACATGACCAAGGAACCCTACTTCAATAAGCCAGAACTCACACTTCTTCAATTTGGCATAGAATTTATGACTTCTTAGAGTCTCAAGTACTTTCCTCAAATGTTTCTCATGGTCTACCTCAGTCTTGGAGAAGATGAGTATGTCATCAATGAAGACTGCCACAAATCCCTCCAATCCATGAAGCATGTTGTTCATTGTCTCCATGAAGTATGCAGGTGCATTAGTGAGCCCAAAGGACATAACTCTGAACTCATAGTGACCATACATTGTGGAGAAGGCTGTCTTCTCAATATCTTCCTCTCAAACTGGAATCTGATTGTACCCAGACTGAAGGTCAATCTTTGAAAATACTTTGGCCCCTTTCAACCGATCAAACAACTCATCTATGCGAGGTAATGGGTACTTGTTCTTGATCGTCACCGCATTCAAGCCACGATAGTCCACACAGATGCGCCAACTACCATCTTTCTTCTTCGTAAATAACACTGGAGCTATCCATGGTGACACACTACGTCGAATCAACTTTTTGGCCAATAAATCGTTCAGCTGGCTTCTCAACTCCTCCTGAAAAGGACGAGATAAACGGTATGGAGCCATTGATACAGGACAAGTACCAGGTATAAGGTCAATACGGAACTCCACTTCACGCTTGGGTGGGATTCCTGGTAACTCCCTTGGAAAAACATCAGGATAGTCACGTACAACTGGAATTTCCTCAAGCACAACTGACTTTTCCTGCTTCTCAATGAGGCTCCAAAGAAAACCAGTCTTCGTAGAGCGACGGCCAGGAAAGAGGCTTGCCATCACAAATAAAGAATCAAGAGGTGCACTTGCTTGAAATGTTATTATATGCCCTGATGGTGCCTCCAATGTAACCATCTTCCAGAAACAAGATATCACCGCTCGATACTGGTGTAGCCAATCCATGCCAAGAATGACATCAAAAGCAGGTAAGGGTATCACCATAAGGTTAGCTACAAAATCATCACCCTCTATAGAAACAACACATCCTGGACACACTATTGAACTAGAAATCAAACCTCTAGGAGAACTAACATGAAACGACTGATAAATTTCCTGACTAGAAATATTTGCCCTTTTTGCGAAATCAAGTGAAATAAATGAAAATGTAGCACCCGAATCAAACAGGACATGAGCATCATGTGAATCAACAGTGAGAAATACCTGAGACTACATCTGGACGTCCCACGGTGGAAGCTGTAGGCATGGTGTACACTCCTAGAGGGGCAGAAGAGCTGGAACCGCCAACACCACACTGAGGTGGTGGGCCTGAAGGTGCTGAAGGGGCATGTAGCTGTGGTGGAACACGTGGTGCAGGAAGCTGAGGTGGAGGCCAGTAGTAACCTGGTGGAGCGTATTGCTGAGGAAAATGGGGGTATGGGGCTGAATGACCCGCCATCATCTATATTGTGCCTCTAGGAGCACTAACTGAAGGAGCTGAACCTCTAGAACTAGCCGCTGAGGTAGCTCTTGATGAAAAGGTGTTTGAGGTTTGCCACTTTATAATAGATTCTGGATTTCTCTTGCAAACCAGCCCCATGTGTCCATCTCTTCCACAAACACGACATGTTCCAGAAAAACCACAGTCTGATGCACGATGAGACTTTCCACATTTGAAGCATATTAAACCCTATCCTGGAACCAGGCGCATCAGCGAGGCACTCAAAGTTTGCTGGCCTGAGGAAGATTGAGCCCCTGATTGCTTGGGCCTGAAAGACTCGAAGTGTTGAGAAGATTGGTTCACCTTAGGCTTCTTCAAAAGGGGCGGCTGAGAGGCCTCTCCTCCCTCTTGGTGAACCCTCTTGTGATCACCACCCGAAATACTTACATTTCCACTACGCCTCTGCTGCAGCATGGTGAGCTCAAACTGAGTCTCCATACCTCTAGCTTCCTCAACCGCTGTAATATAAGTAGTGGGTGGATTTCTTCCCATCACCTCCCTATAACGGGCATTAAGGCCTATGAAGAACTTCCTAGCCTTCTCACGCTCATCACTAGCAACACTAGGTACAACGCGAACGATGTTGCTAAAATCCCTCTCATACTCATCAACCAACTTGTCCCCTTGCTGAATGTGGTTGAGTGCATCATTCATCTTATCTCTGAAGGAGTCGGGATAGTACTTAGCTCTGAACTGTGCCAAGAAAACCTCCCATGTGATAGCACCACAAGCAGGAGCCCACGCATCACATACTCCTACCCACCATATATCAGCCTGACCGGTAAGCTAGTGCGGAATGAACAAGATCATCTCTTCTCCTGTCAGTCTACATGCAAGCATAACCTTCTCCATCTTATGCAGCCAATCAGCAGCATCTGTGGATGTTCTTGAACCATCAAATGTATCTAAATGCATAGACATCCACCTAGCAAACGTCATGCCTTGGGCAGGGGCAGCCGAGTAGCATCACCTAGAACGGCACGACCGGCTGAACCTCCAGCAACTACAGAATTTTCCTCATCCCCATCAATCACTTCGTTTTCCTGGTTCACATGTTCCACATCTTCCTCCTGGTTAGCATCACCCCTACCGCGACCACTAGCACGGCCTCTACCACGACCTCTCCTGCGATTAGCGACACGCCCAGTTCTTCTTTTCGGTGGTATAATTCTATTAATTCAAAATCAAAACATCCATAAGAATACAATCAACAATCATAATTGTATAAGAAATACAAAGACGAGAAGATAACAGCGGAAACGAAAATATGAACATGCCCATGCAACCCATCCTAAAGTGCTTGAGTGTGTCAATTTTAAGTTATAAACCAAAATTAAATTTTTACAAGTAACTCAAAAACTATTATCATCAAAGGAAATCTAACCTGGCTCTGAGTACCAACTGTAACACCCCAGGTAAACCTAGGCCTGGATGCTACCAAAATACATAAATAACTCCTAACAATCATAAAATCCTAATGAAATTTTGACAAAGTCTTCCCTGCAACCTCTTTAATTAGTGGACCTTTCAATTCCCAATCGATGAGTATATAATTAAAATAAACAAGATAAGCATCAACTGTACAACATTTTCAAGGAAACGAATAGAAACTGAACCGGCAAAACTATAAGACAGTTCTCAACCCAACAAAGAAGTGAATTTTAAGTCTAACGATAGCAACCATAGTCTAGATCAATCATTAATCAATAACAATGTAATGTGGATGTGCACATTAGAAGTGACAAACCCCAACACATGCATGCTTGATCATCGGGTACCTAAAACCAAATAAACACAAGGGTGAGTAAAAGCACTCAACAAGCACGCTATAGAGCTAGAAAGGACGACATTGAAACACCATGAACAATGAGGAAAGAAATAGAACATCAATGGAGGAACAATGAAGTAGTAGTTTTCGTCTGAAACGGACAAAACTTGAATACATCCTTTGCATTTAACGGTAAAGCCGAGCAAGTGGGGCCAGCACTTACTCACAAGAACATGAATATAAAGCCAGATTACACATCCGGAATGACCGAAACATGAATAAAAAGTAAATGAATAACCTAATATTGATTCTTGAAGAACAAATAATGAACACTTGAACTCGGAAAGATTCGAATATTGAACAGCAAGGGGAAAAAAACTAGGAATATTGCAAACAGCACATATAACATCACATAAGCTCGTCATGCACTTACCTCAACTAAGGATGACGATACTCCAGAGTAGACCTCTCGACACCTGAACCATCTAATCCAAGAGAGCCTAATCAGGAATTTCGTAGAAGACTTTTGATCCTGTGAAATTTAGTTCCTTCTCTCCCTCCTCCCTTCCCTTCTCCTGGCGTAGGGCAAGTAGGCAGCAGCAGCAGTAAGGAGCAGCAGCGGCAGTAGAAGCACCAGTGGCAGCGCTTCTCTCTATTCCTCTCTCCCTCTCTCTTGCCCCCCCCCCCCCCCCCCCCGCCCCCTCTCAGATCAGCAGTGATGGTGGAGACCAATGGCAGGGGAGGCAGCGGTGGTTTCGAGAAGAGAAGAGAAGAGAAGAGGAGGCGGCGGCTTACGTGGAGGAAATAAAACAGAGGCAGCTATGCACTGAGTAGGAGGAGTAGAATTAGGTTAAAATCAATGACTCAGATTTAATTATCATATAGCACACTCATTTGATCACCGAAACCAACATATGAGTAGTCAAACGGATGCATTTTGACGAGATCTACGCATTCACGATGTCCGATCGTCCAAACGATCGATGGTTCAAAAAAGTCAAATTTTAGTCAACCTACTAGTCATTTAGGAAAAAATTAAATTTGTTTTTATAAAACCTAGGATATTACAATCATACCTGAAATTCAACGGTGAAGAAATGGATGCCGTAAAATCAAATATCGATGAAAAAATGACAGCGCACCATTTACTCTACCTTGTACATTTAAATTAGCATCTTTGACGTGTAAGATTCTAGCAAATTGTTGTTACACACCTGTAAAAAGAGCAAATTATAATAAGCTTCTGTTCCCAAATATGGATTGATTGTATGAACTTTATGCATATAGGTTATAGTGGCCAGGGTAGCTAGAAAATCAATGGAGAATAAAGTTATTTAACAAAATCAACCTCATTAAATCATTTCACCATTGATAACTTGTGTCCTTTTTATTGGATTCTTGCTAGAGCTAAATTTAGATAAAATTCTACAGTGGTTTTGATAAAGTTTACAAATATATTAATTAGTTAGAAAAATTGCAGCTATACATTATATGCAAAAAAAAGTTTTTCTTTCTTTGCAAAACAGTGTAGGCAAAAGTCACTCACATGTGTATGCATAGAGGCTTAAGGCATATAACCCTACAAGCACTTAATTACCAGATAGTAGAATGACAAATCTTGAGATTTACAAAATCACCACACACAATTCGAAAAACTACTTTGCCTATCAGATTCAAAGAATAATTAGCTACAAATACAACATGCTTGTTGTGTGACCCAAACCAAGGGTATTCAAGGATTCAATCCAACTTATGCTTATTTTGCTGCAAAATTAAGTGATTTCTATTTAAGAGAACATTTATACCCTTTTAAGATTAAATTTCTCTCTTCAGCTAGCATTCACCATGTTTTTTTATCCCTTTCGCAAAAGTAAAATTTTTACTGTTAATTTAAGAGAACATTTTTTACTGTTATGTCGATGTCATCATAGTTTAATGGATTAGTTTTTGAGTTTGAACCCATATATATATCCCTAATAAGATGAAAAAGTTTGTTATGTGGAACAATCAGGTCACAGCTTACAGGAACACATTGAGGTGAGACTTTTTGACATGTCGATTTCGTAAGTACACATACTTTGTGTTCCTTGAATTGCAATAGTGCTCGCCAAAATATAATCTTCCCGTTATTCCACCACCTCATCGCCCAACGAATACTGCTTACTAGATTGCATTATCGGTCTCGCGCGTGGTTTCAGTTGAACATCATTTTTTTATGGTATAGGAGGGGAAATAATTTTACTGGTTATAGATAGAACATATTAAGGGAAATTATCTTTAGGAAAAGAAATTACATTTTAACTGTCGCCTGCAATTAAGTTTTCTTAGAGAACACACGATCTAATCTGTCTTTAGGAGAACTGGGATGGAATATAAAACCAACACGGCGAAGCTGAAATCGAAAAACAAAAAACTCAATCATAAAGCAAGATTATGAATATACATGTGTGAGGCCCAGGCTGTGCCCTGAGTGCGTGCCACTAAGTTAGCATGCGCCGCAGTTTTTGATGCATGTCTCTGTGAGCGCACGCGTGTTCAGGGCAGTAGCTAAGCACACAATTAACTGGCTAAAGGGGTAATCTGATAGCAGTTTGATGGAGATGGAGTGTTCACAGTGGCAGTTTTTGCACTTTCTGTGATTTTATTAGGATGTTGGTTAGTCCCACAACAATCCTTTAAGTAAGGTGATTTAGTATAATCATCTTCCTTGTTGGAACTTGGGACCATGATTTGCGGCCAAATATTATATATAATTTTTTTGTGTCAGGAAATGTTTTATATAAATTAATTGAAGTGCTGGTTGGGGCCAAATACTGTGCCCAATTGTACCTACAGGCCTGTTCGGTTCACGTCCTCGCCTGGAGGCTGCCACTCAAGCATTCATCATAGCCTCAGACGTCAAAAATCTGATGCCTTAGCCAGGCACGTTTCTCAGGGAAAGAGAGCAAACAAGCCCACTCATCATCAATATATATATATATATATATATATATATATATATATATATATATATATATATATGAGGGGGAGTTCTCAAATCTTAGGTTATTTTTGTGTTACCATTCCTGATGGGTCTATCTCAAATTGTCAAAAAAAAAAAAACTATTGACTTGTTAAATATTGTTGGGAAAGGAAGAGAGGTAGAGAAGGAGAGTAAAGCAAGTCTACATGCGTATGTGCGCACAAGAGTTATCTTTAACCATTCATTTTATAAAAGGATTGCTTTGAGATTTGTGTGTGATGTGAGTCTCTTCTATGTAAGTGCTCTTCTTTAATCATTGATCTTAAAATCAAAGGCTATATGATAAGCCTTGTGTGCATAAGCCCATACGGAAATTTTGCTTTCAAGGGAAGGGATGCAGGCGGCATCTCTGAAGGGACCTGATCAATCATCCACAAGTCTGTCTCTTTGGTTCTCTTCTTTATTTTTTTGCACCGTGAAAGTCAAATTATAGGGTACATGAATGTATGTACATGTATATATATGCAAGTGAGTACTGAACTGATGGCCCACTTTATTCTCTGGGGCTAGCTAAACCATTCTTCAACCTTCTTATGATGTAGTACTACTTGAGAATCAAATTGACTCATCCTCTCCCTGCACAATTCACCAGCAACTACAGCCTTCCCTTTTCCATCTTTTCCTCTTTTTGTGCTATAGGCTTTATGTCTCATTGTTGGCTGCTTGCTCCTGCCCCTTACACAAAGGAGGTATGAGGAATGAGGATGACTGGTTCTGAGAGGGCACATGGATTTGATGAGCTGAACCCTTCATATTCATTCCCTAGCAACTACCTTTCCCTCAGCACACACAGACACCTCAAAACCCTAAAGTACCTCACAATAGTGCTACCTTTTGTTGTTTTATGAATTGTGATGTCCCATATAATATCTTATCACCCCATTAGTAGTTCATATATGTACTATTTTCCATGCACACATATATATATGCCAGTGGTGGACTGCATGTGCCTTTCATGCATACTTCTTGGCATATATGCATCTAGCTAGAGCTCTACGACAACCCATATATACCAAAAGGACACATATATACTAGACAATTAATTATACTCCCTCAGCTGCTAACACAGTAGATACATATATTAGAGATTACATGCACACAAACAAACATTGAGAACCCATCCATCCATCCATCCATCCATCATCTTCCTTGAGATCCTTTCGGTCCAACTCCTTTTAATTATTCCTGCAAGCCCAAGAGAAAGTAGATATTCTTGCAGAATTATTGTCCCCGTGTTTTTATTAAGAATATATACATCCAGAAGGAATTTTGATAAAGCGTAGTCAATATATGCGAGGCGTAACACGTACACATTTTGCACTACTAGCTTATTAGCAAATTATGCATGCTCTTCATGGCTTTTCTAGCTGATTTCGTGAGAAAGGAATTAATTAGAGCCCTTGGTTTATACTAGATGTTACATATGTGCTGTCAGACTAACTTTCCATTAACACCGCGCTCAAGCGCCTTTGCATGGGAATCTCCAAAAAGCAAATCCAAGTTTACATGGTGTGATTAATCACTGTATCAGTTCATCAATAAAAGGTCATGCACTTATAACCAAACATGGAAAATGTTCATGGGGATCAATATCATTCCTGATCTTGCTCCTTCGATCCTTAGATCATCGACTTGACATATATGTTCTCTTGGGCTCCAGCTGGTAGATTTTTTATCATGAAGAATGAGTATACAGGTGCAAGCTTAGCTAGCAGATCGACACTGATGCATCACCATCAGGCCGTGCTCATCATGTATATCCATCATTCCGCACTCTTATTCAGTCACATAATGTGTACAGATGGTCCCCAAGTTGCATGTCTGATGTGTGAAAGGGACTGATGAGCAAATGCGCAGTGGACGAATGGAGCACACACTAGTACTCTGATTTGAACTATGAATTTTTCATGGGCATATACCTGAGACAACAAAAACTGTTTAGTTGATGCTGGAATAACATCACATGGCATGAGGGAGATGGAGCATGGATGCCAAAATCAAGTACCTTCTCATTCAAAATTGCCTCACTAGATTCTGAATGTAGCAGTTGGGCCTGTCCCCTACTGATCACCATGGCTCATATGCTCAACCAATAAACTAGATCGAAGTACACCATCCACATAAGAGAATCTCCTCCATTTAAGGCTAGATTACAAATGCTACATTACAAATATATATATATATATATAGAGCAATTACATATCAATTTCAGTTCATTATTAGTGGACAATAAATATCTTAGGCTCAGCGCGAACATGGTACCCTACTACATCAAACCAAATTTCAGGAGTGCTCATGCTTGATTCATACTCTTTTCAGTAAAGAGAACGACAACCATTTTTCTTAACTGCTCCGACGTACGTTTTCTGATGGCATGTTATTGAGTGACTCGCCCTCTTTTTTATCACTTCGAGTCGAGTGTAGTTCTTGCTCTCACAGAAAAGTAAGCGGCGGCAAACATTAAAAATAGTGACATCTTTATATTTAGTCGCGCTAGACTTCACAGCCCGCATCATGATCATTGCAGCTAAGCAGGCACAGAGGAAATAAAGAAGTGAAGGACACCTGCTGGGGGGAAACTGAAGTACCACTATCCTTTTTTTCATGTCATGCAAAGGTAACATTGGTTTTGTACTACAGGTTTGAGGTGGCTGATTTAGGTCCTCAGATGTAACATTGCCTCATATGAAACAAAACAGTCCATCTACTATATATCTCAAATGGCAGCCTTTACAAATAAGTAGGACAGAGCTATCAAAAGCTAATGTAGGCAATCAGAAGAAAAAAAGATGTAAAAGGATAAAAAGAAAAAGAAAACGAGATATAGAAAAAAAGAAATGAGGAGAGAGAGCGAGAGGGACAAACAGACTTTACAAATTTGATATGATGGCCAGATTCACCAGCATGAATTATTGCACCTATAATGATAAATTAATAACAATAAAAACTGGTGACAAGTTACTAATAAAGATGTCTATATAGTAGCACACAGGTCTTACGTATGCATTATTGCACATATATAGACTTGGAGCAAGACGAGAAGGAATTGTAAAATTTTAATGGTCGCTTGCTCTCTCAGTGTCTGTGGTTGTAATTAATTACCTTCAGCTGCAGCAGGTCTCACTCCCGTTAAATTACTTAGTCACAGCTACGGACTAATACACAATAGTAACTCTCTATTTGATCTGCATGGTACCAGCTTGCTTTCTGCAGCAAGTAAAGGTGCTGGGGCAGACACTTGTGCTGCAAGTAGCCAAAGTTTCGGGCTTTATGTTAATGTGACATCACTGCGCAAAGGCAGATCTTGTTTCAAGATCTCTCTATTTCTCAACTGATTCTCAAACAGCAGTATGCTTTGTAGCTGGAAATCAAACCCATCATCTATTGCCTATAGTAACAAGACTAAGTATTTTCAGTTGAATTGAATTAGAGACAGAGGTGAGTCGGTGAGATTGCATTTCTATTTCAGGTCTAAAACCTCAACATAATGATCTTGTTAGGTTTCTTTTTGGAGATATATCCATAGATATACATAAAATAAAATTATTGCAGTTGGTGGTGCGCTAGATTAGCTAGATTGCATACAGGAAAGAAGAGACGATTGTGTTAGAAGATGCAGTTTATAAAACAAAAAAAAAAGGAAAGGTTGATCTCAGGGCATTCGTAATAATGTATTATATTTTTCTCCTGAGAATTAATTTTGTTGGTCAGATCGCACTCAACGTACGGGCCAGGTATCACAATCATCTTCATTCGAGTTCAGATATATTCACATGATCTTTAGTTGCTTTTGTTGTTGTCCATCATCACAGCTTCTAGAGGCTCGTTTGGAACACGTACACGAATTTCATAAGGTTCATCGGAAATTAATTTAGGAGAATTTGATAGTCTCACAGTCATTTTTCAACCATTTAGCTAATGTTCCGCTGAATAACAAAAACGTTCTATTTTCAATAAAGATTTATCCTTGCTTCAAAATAAAGAACAATATGTTTCAGCAAATTAAATCATCAGGTTTAGAACCTTATGTTTTCTCAGGCAGTGCACAAAGTAGGTAATAAACCAGATAGCACATATATAGTATATATATGTAGTGCGTTGTTGTTCCATATATAATAAAACTATACTTGGAGATAATGTGGAGTCCATGAGGTGGCATCCAATAAAATGGGTATGTCATCTATACCTGTGTATACATTACTTGCATTACAATGATGCTAAAATTTATATGTACATGCTGAAATGTCATATAGCATGTATAACACTAATGTAATAACCTTCAACGTATCTAACAAACGGTTCAGAAGACACATATATGTACTTCGAGTATTTCAAGTTATTCATCAGCAATAGGTACATGCAAAGCATTTGAAGAAATGGAATAGGAGACCCGATGGATACAGAATGGAAACACTAGCTAAGTATACATAGCTAGAGACTAAGGAGCTCAGTCCAAACATTTTGAAAATGAGGGATGCGATCTCCTTATGTCATCCACCACAATCGTCCCACTAATTTTCACTCATTATAATGGGTCACAAACGTAACGCCGCAAAGGCTAACACACACGACAAGTCGCCAACACTTGATGTTTCATCCTCGATTATGCCCAAAAAGGTTTCGGGTTAAGATGTCATGCTACAAGACAAGTGTTAATAACCACCCATATATGTTCCTTCACTAAGGTTGCATGTGAAAATTTTCAGCTATTTCCATGCAAGACCCTTTGAATGATCGTTTTTTCAATTCAAGGTGCCAAATATTTCAGTGTTTTCATTTTTTTGGTGTGTGTCCTTTTATATATGCACAAACATGCTTGACACTACCGGATTCAGGGTCTTTGCCGAGTGTTCTCTGATCAAGTTATCGGCGAAAAGGCCTGGGAGAGGTCTGCATATGAGGTGCACCTTCAACTGCAACTAGAAGAGCTAGCGGTCTCAAATGGTCTATATATTGTTTTGAAAGTTGAGGGTGTTTAAGTTTTCACGAATTTAAGACTGAATCAATTCGATCGCTGCAGTATCCTTATTACAGAGAGATCAATTAATGTGCTAGAGTATTTGATGCAAACAGCATGCAATGAGCACCACACTTAATTTTCCCTTTATTATCAGAGAAACGAAAAGGAAAGGTAAAGGATATCTTAGTTATCTACTGAATGTCCGTCCACCCACTGCACCGAGCAGAAATAAAAGTTGCAAGACACAACTGCCAATCTGCCATCTGTGCAAGATCCTCTTTTCCCAATAATTACCAAGATCCTCTTTTTTTCCCAATAATTACCACACCTGTAACTGGATCGGATATAGCGCTAGTGTTTTACCACAATTATAAGTATTTTTTTTAATTTGAAAATCAGTGGTAATTACGCACTGCGCCTGACAATTACGTACCAGTATTAACACTGAGTAACTATAACGACTGTTTTTTTTTTTTTTGAGCACACACTAGCTACGACTACAGCTTGCTTGGCCGGGTGCAATGTCTTATAATATCCTGGCCCATTAAAAAGGAACAGCCTTCAAGTGTTGCTCCCCTGGCCCACCTGGTAGGTCTTCCTCCTCCCCCCCTTCTCCACCGATAAATACCTTGGCCATGAGAGCCAAGACACCCCACAAGTACACTTGCAACCATAACCAAGCAGCTGATCACATCTCCAAGCACACACCAGACCAAAGCAAAGCCTTCACTGCTTTTCTCTAATACCTTGCTTCATTACTTCAATTCGATCTCTTCTTCACACTTTTTAAGCCCCTTCCTTGCGAAAGGTGAGATACAGGAAAGAAATTAACATCTATCGCCATGCCGCCTCCGCTGGAGCATGATGAGCAGCAGACAGCAGGAGGTGGTGGTGCTCCATCTTCTGCTACCACTTGCACAACCACTACCACTACCAGCACCATCACCAATCCTTCCGGTGCCGTCGTGCATCCCACGACCTCGAGCCCGCCGCCTTCTGCGGCGGCCACCCGCCTCCGCCCCGCCGCCAACTCTTTCCCTCTCGTCCTCAAGGTACATCCGCAAGTTTTATTTCTAACAAATGTATAAAATTGTCTATATGTAATTATGTATGCGCGTGTGCATACACACGTCGGTATGCACGTGCGTGCATCCACATTTCTGGCTGGGTGGCCATGTTTTGATGAGACTTGTCCATGCATATGTGTGTGTATAGTTCGAGGAAGTGGCTTGCAAAGTGAAGGTCGGGCAGCCAGCGCGCGGATGGTGCGAGAAGCTGTCTTCGGTGGCGAGCATGGCGGTCGGAGGCAGCGGGAGCAAGAAGAGGCATCTGGAGGCTTCTTCATCGTCGTCGGCGCGAGCTCGAGAGAAGACGATCATCAGCGGGATGTCAGGGGTGGTGCGGCCGGGCGAGATGTTGGCGATGCTGGGCCCGTCAGGGAGCGGCAAGACGACACTTCTGACAGCGCTAGGCGGTCGTCACTGCGGCGGGACGGTCCTGTCCGGTAAGATCACCTACAATGGGCAGCCGTTCTCCGGCGCCGTGAAGCGGCGCACGGGGTTCGTGACGCAGCACGACGTGCTGTACCCGCACCTGACGGTGATGGAGACGCTCTGGTACACGGCGCTGCTCCGGCTGCCGCGCGCGCTGAGCGCCGGCGAGAAGCGCGCGCAGGCGGAGGCGGTGGCGCGCGAGCTGGGACTCGCCAAGGTGGCGCACAGCCCCGTCGGTGGCGTGCGCAGCCGCGGGCTGTCCGGCGGCGAGCGCAAGCGCGTCAGCATCGGGCTCGAGATGCTCGTCGACCCCAGCCTGCTGCTCCTCGACGAGCCCACCTCCGGGCTCGACTCCACCACCGCCGCCCGGATCGTCGGCACGCTCCGCCGGATGGCGGCCGACGGCGGACGCACCGTCGTCGTCACCATCCACCAGCCGTCGTCCAGGCTCTACCACATGTTCGACAAGGTGCTGCTGCTGTCCGCCGAAGGCCGGCCCATCTACTACGGCCGCGCCGCCGACGCGCTAGCCTACTTCTCGTCCGTCGGCTTCGCGTCGCCGCTCTCCGTCAATCCCGCCGACCTCATGCTCGACCTCGCCAACGGTACGTTCGTCGTCACCTACCCTCTCTGCGCACCTCCATTTTCCGCTGATCATGGCCAAATATTCTTCCTCCTCTCTTTGTCTATATCGCTCGGCCTTTTTACGATGCCTTCCAATTCATAGGGCACATTGGCATGTGCCGCTTCCATTCTTTGCGCTGACGTCATACATACTCCTCCACACTAGCTAGCGCTAGCCCAGTGTTGAGCGAGGCATTCACATCTCAACAATCCCGGTAAATCACCGAAAATATTTTTCATCTCGACAGATCCGTGCATTGCAAATAGCATGACCATGCCATTTCCGGCAAACATTTTCCTACTCGTTAAATTTCAAACTTCTTGGGTCCCTTTATCTCTACTAGTTCTAAGTTTAGAACACCCCATGACATTTTTCACACTATATATCTAATAAAAAACTGATTAATTGAATACATATATCTGTTTCATCTCCTATTAGACCATTATAAAACGGCGCGAAGAAGAGCTTGATGGCTCGACCATGGAATTGATGCGAGAAAAAAGGTAGAAGACGAATCAGATCCGTTATTAGGCAGTATAGTCGTTTAGTAAGCCGTCTTCGACACAAAGTTAAGAACAAATTAAAGTAAAGCTCAGCACACAATAGTACATGATATACCATGGGCTCCAAGATCAAATAAACAAGGCAAAAGAAATGAGTGTGAGCAGCAACAAACGATGGTGTCGAGATCGTGGGCTTGATCCGGTGCGCGCATGCAGCTGCTGGCCTGGCCCATGGGGGTCCCCTGAGGAGAGCGACTCTTTCTTTTCCTCTGAGCTGCTGCCGTGCTGCGTCCAAGCTCCCTCTTAATAAAATATTAGAGTATTATTAATTGGTTGTTTGCATCAAGAGAAGATGATACTAATGCACATGTTATAATACTATTTCAACAAAAATAACATTTTTTTAGAAAAAAGGAAGATCTAGCTATGTATTTTGCTCGAGGGATTCGGTTCCGTAGTTTTCTGCCAGCATCAGCTCCACCACTCGAAGGGGTAGGGAGGAAGTGCGTCAGTCAGGGTGCGAAAATGGCAAGGTGCCACTTGCAATGATGGAGCTGAGGGATTCGGTGGTGGGAGACACGGACAGGGACACACTGCTCGGCGCACTACCGGTTATGGCGATGGATCGATCATTCCCTCCTCCATGCCGACCTTGAATTTTTCTACGGACAAATGGCGGACACTTGTCGACCTCGCGGAGCTCGGATGGCCCGTAGATCACTGTGCTGACTTGACGTGCGCTGTGCATGCAGGTATCGTGCCGCCGACGACGACGAGCAGCGGCGACGGAGGAGGCGAAGACGCGAGGATGGCGATGGCGGTGGTGACCGGCGGCAGCGAGAGCGAGCACAAGGAGGTGCGCGCGAAGCTGGCGGCCGCGTACGAGCGGCACATCGCGCCGGCGGTGAAGCTGGACATCTGCGCGCCGGGGGGCGGCGCGCAGCAGCAGGCGCAGCATCACCACCACCAGGTGGCAGGGTCTCGGCGGCGGTCGACGTCGGAGTGGACGACCGGGTGGTGGACGCAGTTCGCGGTGCTCCTGGAGCGGGGGCTCAAGGAACGCCGGCACGAGTCGTTCAACAAGCTGCGCGTGTTCCAGGTGCTGAGCGTGGCGACGCTGGCGGGCCTGCTCTGGTGGCGCACGCCGGCGTCGCACCTGCAGGACCGGACGGCGCTCATCTTCTTCTTCTCGGTCTTCTGGGGCTTCTTCCCGCTCTACAACGCCGTGTTCACGTTCCCGCTGGAGCGGCCGATGCTGCTCAAGGAGCGCGCGTCCGGGATGTACCGCCTGTCCTCCTACTTCGCGGCGCGCGCCGCCGCCGACCTGCCCATGGAGCTCGGCCTGCCCACGGCGTTCGTGCTCATCCTGTACTGGATGGGCGGGCTGGACCCGCGGCCCGGCGCGTTCGCGCTCTCCCTGCTCGTCGTGCTCTACAGCGTGCTCGTCGCGCAGAGCCTCGGGCTCGCCGTCGGCGCCGTGCTCATGGACGTGAAACAGGGCACCACGCTCGCGTCGGTGGTCACCATGGTCTTCCTCATCGCCGGCGGGTACTACGTGCAGCACATCCCGCCGTTCGTCGCCTGGCTCAGGTGGCTCAACTACAGCTTCTACTGCTACCGCCTCCTCATCGGGATCCAGTTCCCCGGCGGCGGCGGGTTCTACGAGTGCGGTCCCGGCGGTAAGCTGTGCCCGGTGGCCGAGTTCCCGGCGATCAAGGCCGTCGGACTCAACAACCACTGGATCGACGTCTGCGTCATGGCGCTGCTGCTCGTCGGGTACCGCGTCGTCGCATACGTCGCCCTGGACCGCCTCAAGCCCAGGTGAATTCCCAGAAGCTGCTGTCATCATATCACCAGCACAAGCAGCATACGCCGTGCCAGCATGATCCGTCCACGCAGTAGGAGAAAACAAGCCCGGTTGATTAGCTCGCTGGGGGACTGAGAGAGAGGGAGGGATTAATTAACAATACGATGGAGTTGATTAAATTAGATCTTGTGGTTCTTAAATTCTGCCGTTTTCTTGGGTGGATGGTTAATTATTTAGAGTTGACTACTCCGGTGTTCGATAGAGAGAGAGATGATTCATACATGGCGATTAGTATACGTTGATGACTAGAGGCTCGAAACAATTTATTGTACTGATCCCCAGTGGCGAGAAAGTGAGAAGGAAGCACTCGTTTCTCTCTACAATACTACTACAGCTGCAGCTGCATCGCCTTCTTGTATTTTTTAGCAGACTGATAGTACAGTTTATTACTTATGATTATGAGAGACCACTACAATACTAAATTCAGAAATCTTGCTGTGCCATTAAAGATGCTGTATCATATTTTGTTTTCGACGAGCTCCAAAATTCATCTGCGCATCAGCAAATCCAAATACTCATTGGCGATCAAAAGTTACTACTACTGCCCTCTATGTTAGTCCTAAATATATATATATAGAGAGAGAGAGAAAGAGAGGCAAAGACGATCATGGTGAATGGAGTGTACTGAACCCTGATCACCACCTTATTGAAATGTTATTATAGAGACATACGTACAGAGTCCGGGGCAGCAATTGATGAACTCATCGGAACCGGAACCCACACTGTGAAACTGTGACCGGTGCAGGAGTCCGTCGTCGAACAACTGCGACCGCGACATGAGGAGAAGAGAAGGAGAAGGTTGATTGAAGTTGAAGTTGATGGCGGGAAAGGGGAAGGAGAGAGGAAAGAGAGGGCGCTCTTGGGCCGAATGCGGCCGGCCCAAGGAGCCGTGTATATGAACGAATTTCCGCGCCCCGGCCGCCACGCTAGGTTTGGCATTCCCCCGCCGTAACGCTGGAAGCTGGAACTGGTCGCCAGCCAGCCACCACTCTCTGTCCCGTGCTGTGCTGACCAATCTCTCTGCTCTCATCTGCTCCGCGAAAGGCAAGGCGCCAAGGCGATGGCGAGAGCAGCCACGACGCCGACACGGAGGCCGCCTAGCGCCATGGCGGCTGCGAAACCTTCGTCCACCACCGTCTCCGCCGCCACCGCGGCCTCCGCCCGCGGGGTCCCCTCCGTCCGCCTCCTCGCGTTCCCCGCCCCGGCCCCGCCGCGGAAACAGCGGGCGTGCGCGTGCTCGCCCACGACGCACCCGGGCTCCTTCCGCTGCGCGCTGCACAGGGGGCAGGTCCAGGTCGGCCGGACACCGGCTGCGGCGGCACCGGCGTCTGGCCGGCTGAGCGCCGCACGGCGGCGGATGCCGTCGATGGCGAGCCCGCTGGCGCGCGTCGCGGCGGTGGACGGCATTCGCGTCCGCCCGGCCTCGCAGCCGCACCGCCGGGACGCCTTCCGCCCGGGCCCCAGCCGCCTTTCCGCCGTGTCCTACGCGGCGGCCGACGACGACGAGCCAGCGTCGTCAACTCCACCGCAGAGATTTCAGTAATCCGATGACGCCTGAGCTCGCAAGCTTGCAGCCACAGTTTTGTTTCCACTGACTCTACGTGTAATTCCATCATCCCCTCGATTCGTTTGTTCTTCCCCCTCCCCCCACTCTGTCTGTTCTTAGCAAACGCGGGGGAATCTGTTGTGTTGTTCTCGCTGGAGATTTTGAAGATTTTTTCTGCATATGTACTTGCAGCAGAGGTCGCTCGCTCGTCTGTGACGCCACTGTACATTATTATTTCATTATACCGTTATTAAATTTCTTAATCCTTCTTCTTGTTCTTGCTAGACGCCATTGATGTGCTCGTTACTCTGAATACTATCTACCCACAAGGATGGATTTTCCGTTGCAAATGAACATTTTTTCAGTTTGCCAATCTGCGCGCGCATAAACCCCAAACAATATTTCGTCTTGGTTTTCTTGGGCAAGGGGTTGCTCTCTGCTGCTCTGCCTTCCTTTCCACCGTTCCAGAGATCGATGGTCAACGAGCCAGCGAGCTGCGTGTGGTGTAGGGGCGATGTTGCTGTTGCTGCAGCCGCTATTTCGTCAGCATCCAGTGTGAAAATCCTCCAAGATTCGTTGACTCGTTCTGCTCTTGCGTTGAACCAAACTACCGCGTGCACAGGAAGTCGTCGTTCACTACTCGTTCGTGTGGACCAAGAAAAAAGTAACGGAAGAGTTGCCTACTTGCTTGTCGGCGCTGTAAGACGAAATCATCAGATCAGACACTTATTGAATGATGATGAAAATTATACAACATACAAAAGGAGTACTATATGACCAATCAGCTAGTACTGTACTACACAATTCTGTAATTTTTATGCACGCCCGCAAAAAAAACACACACACACAAAAAAAAAAACTACTGTACTATAGTACACAATTTAGCAATTTTTTAGCACACCCGATTCGCTCGCAAATGTGAGGACTCTAAACGGTCACTAGTAAGTAGTAATAATTGATAATGGATTGACTAGTCGGAGCCACCCGGGTTGGGCAGCTGGATCACGGATCCGAACCAGTTCTTGCACGGGTACACGGAACAGAACGTCTGCATGGCCGTCATGAGCAGCAGCACGAGGGCGGCGAGCAGCGTGAGGATCCGCCACGACCGGAACACGTACTTTTTGAGCAGCTTCTGCGCGCGCGCGGCGGCCCTGCGACTGCGGTACGCGTTCACCTCCCTAATGACGGCGTCGAGGCGCGGCACCTTGCTGAGGCGCGTGGCGCGGCACATCCCGTTCCACATGTCGGCGGCCTCCTTGTCGCTCTTGAGCTGGTTGACGACGACGCCGCTCTGGCGCAGGATCTTGACGTCCTTGGGCGAGTCGATGATGCCGTTCATCAGTTCCGTGTACCGCGCGAGCACGAGCGGTCCGCGCACGGCGACGGCCTCGTAGGCGACGAGGTTGCGGAGGACGACCTCCGTGTTGGCGTCGAGCGTGATCACGGGCAGGCTGAGCGTGGCCGTGGCCGCGTCGAAGGCGATCCCGGTGATGCCCTCGGGCGCCGGCGCGAACCGGACGCCCCACCGGGCCAGCTGCGCCACCGACGGGATCATGATCTCCTGCGCCAGCGGCGAGTTGAGCACGGATCCCAGGTTCACGCCCTTCAGCCGCGCCTCCACGTCCGTCGACGCCATCATCTTGCTCACCAGCGGCGCCAGCGCCGCCAGCACCGGCACCCGCCGCATCAGCTTCCCCGGCAGGCTCGACGCCAGGCTCATCGGCTTGGAGATGAAGTTCTCGCGGATGAACCGCACGGGGGCCAGGTTCAGGCTCGACACCTGCACGCACGCCTGCTTCACCTTGTCGTAGTCCGGCACGTGCTGCGTCGGGTCCGACGCCAGCAGCATGTCCACGGTGAACTCCTCGGGCACCATCGGCGGCGGTGCTGACCCGTCTACCTCGTCGAACACGGCGGCGGTGGGGACCAGGAAGTGGTAGAGCAGCTCCAGCATGTGCGCGTGCCGCGCCACGTCCGCGACCACCAGCTCCGCGGCGGTCTTGATCGGAGACACCTCCCTGATGAAGCGGGCAAATACGCCGTGCAGGGCCTCCGCGGCGTCCTGCTCCGCGGCGTGACGCAGCGCCAGCGCCTGCGCGAAGAGGAAGAGAGGGAGCTGGTTCTCCAGCATCATGGCGTCCCGCACCGTCGCGTTGATCCAGTTCGTCGCCGACGACACCATGTCCGTCACCTCGTCGCGGTGGTAGCTCTCCAAAAAGTCCAGCAGGAAGCACGTGTCGATGGCCATCATCCATGCCAGGGTCTGGTCGCTCAGCTCAAGAAACCTGGTACACGACGATTGTGCACGGATTAGATTCACTCACAATACAAGCAGGGAGAGACTGTGCAGTGCTGCAGTGGGCTAGTCTCGAGAATATGAAATGGGCTTTTTCCTTATCTCCATCAAACAATTAGGCTTGACTTCCTGGCCCAAGGGTGAACGAACCGTTAGGCTTGACTTTCAGGCCCATTAAACGTGTTCAGTCCATGATTAGTTTCATGCACAATACGAACCAATTCCAGTATCTAAAGCCTGATGTGACATGTCCTGCTCACGATTGTGAGAGGTCCTATTAGTTTTGAATACCTTTTTTTTCTGGCAGGGATTTTATTTAAAATATAAACATCGATGATTAGTTCAAAATTCCACGATATTGAGTCGCAATCAATCCTTTGATTTTCAGCCTGCGCATACGTAGCCAAGAGCAAATAATTTTGGCAAAGTTTGATTGCGACTCAAACTGTCACGAGTAAATCAAAGATAGCCAACAAAATTTCTGAGAGTTTGAACTTAAATTGGCTGACGACGTTTTTCAGTTCGTTTTCCAGAACATGAAACTATGAAAGTAAGTATACGTCAGGGCAAGGTTAATCGGTCTATCATCTCTACATCAGCTGTGTGGATGGAGATGGACGCGAGATGAGAAAGCCAGTACTGTACCTGTGGTAGGGCGCCCTTATCTGGTCCTGAAGCTCGGCCAGGCGCTGGGCGAGGTGGTCGAACTTCTTGCCGTCGGCGAAGAGCTTCTCGGCGCGCTTGGCGGCGGCGAGCTTGTAGCGCTCCATGTCCCTGAGCTCGGCGCGGTGGCAGTGGTAGGGCCCGAGCGCGAAGTGCTGCGGCAGGTACGCGTCGGGCTTGGTGGCGCGCAGTACCCGCGGGACGTCGAACACCTTGGCCGCCGCGCCCAGCGCCTCCGCCGCCTCGCGCTCCAGGCTCTGCCGCACCCGGCTCAGCCACCGGTCCTCGTCGAACTGCACGCCGGCGTTCGCCGCCGACGACTGCACGAACCGCGCTCGCGCCTGCAGCTCCGACAGAGACATGGCTACCTAACCGACGACAGAGCGGCCCTTGTTGTTCTTGCAACCAGCAGTACACACTGCTAGCCGGTACAATAGTAGTAGAGATCGATCGTCTCTTGCTCTGCTGGAGCTGGAGAGGAGGTTGTTGGTTAGCAGGTCAAACGACGACGCTGGCATGGGATCGATCTGATAACGAGCTGTGTTCTTATATATACTACCAAACCCCGCAAGTGGGTGGTTAACTGGTTACTACGAGTTGGAAATTGAAAACGAGTTTTAATTTGGCAGCGCGCGCGTGAGCGTGAAACATGCACATGTGCATCATATCATATATCCATATATGTACCTATGGATTGTAAGCAAGCGGGTCATCGCCGAGTGAAGAAAAGGTGTTAGCGTAGCATCAGCACAGCAAGGAAAGCTAGCTTCTCGTCGTCAACGCAATGATGAACTTGTCATTATCTGAAAAGCTATACTGAATTAATTGAATTAATGAGGCGACTTATACCTTTTTCTAAATTCATGCATTGTGGGTAGAGAGAGTACTTCCGATAGATAACACAAAACTCCAGAGAGTAGTAGTATATAATAGTAATGCGTAGGATTGGACGTTGAAGGGATGAAAGTACTGCTAACAATTTAATTACGTCTATCATTCAGATGGATGAGAGCATGTCCCCTAAAACAAAATTAAGCTGGCCCATCAGACCATTATTCTGAACAGGAGTTGGTGTCTTGGCGGTTCACCTTTTATGGCCACCTGCAGTTACTACTAATTATGGTAGTCGCAACTGGTTAATTCATAAGTGACTGAAGAAGATTTTACATGCATATGTATGCATATATATGCCTGTCGCGTTTCTCAACTCTATGTTTGCGGTGGGAGAAATGGGGACGAGAATGGTTTATTTCCTCAGATATAATGGTTGATGGTTCTACGTACCATAATTTAAATATATTATTATTCGTGTGTATAACACTTAAATTGAGGAAAGGACTATATGAACAATGCATGGTTCATCAATGGAATGTAAATGTTGTGACCTCGCCGTGGATAGGAATATGGAAAGAAGACCCATATCAGTTGCGATTTTTGTATTACAAGTTTCTTGTCATTCAATTCACAGGCAATCTCTTGGGAACCAATGCCAAAAGAAAATGACATATGGGGTCCATATTGCGCAATTTTCCTATGGTTCATAAGAAATTATTCCTTTTCTCAAAAGCATGTATATACGGTTACTTTATTTTTGTACAATCACTTCCACTCGCTAAATCATAAAATTGAAACATGTTCAATTATTGCAATATATACAGTATTAAATGAGCACACGCACAGTAGCTTAACACACTGCTTCGAAAAATATATATAGCCTACAATGGATACATGAAAGTTTGTTTAGTTGGTGATGGTAGGATAAGAAGTATTCTTTAATTTAATTTTGAGCTAAAAAATGGTCCTAAACCTATCCATATGCATTCATCATTGAACATTGCAAGATTTTGAGCTAGTTGTTAAAGTTGTGGACTTATTAGGCCAACTATCAATTCTTTAATATGATAAACAGAATTTAGAAAGTGGCACTTCATCAATGCCTGTGCCCACACATTATGATTGATTGCCTTGAGTATTCCGTCTCTCAGGTACAGTACGCGTCGTGGACTCATGCCCCCGTTCTCACTATTTTGTTAATAACCATATGTTTCATTATTTTATTTTCTTTTACTTGCACCCACAATATCATTTTTTCAATACATAACCACTACATGCATGTATCTGTATCATGGTGCATTTGAATGCGAAAGAGGAAGGTCGGCAGCATGAGAAGCCCAAAAAAATGAAAAAATCAACTACAAACTGGGTAATTCAAGGGAGTTTTGGCACTATTAGGCGTGCGATACCACGACTCCCCCCTCCACCATCCCTTCATCATGGTAGAGTAATGCAGTGTGTGGCTTAGACATACGACTAAACGTCGTCGATTAAAATAGACCAAAATGATTCAAAGTTAATTTGACATCTTCTAGTTATATGTATAGAGAGAGAGCTGTCACTGTTTTGGGTGAGACGTAAATAATCTAATAAAAATATTCCTTTTGTGAACTGGTAAACGGATTAAACTAGGACCCTTCTGAGTTGGATCTCGATGTCATGCCTGTTCTTGTTTTTTTTTTTTTACTACCCACTTCCACTTGCTGCAATCATTTGGCTTACAGATGATTTTCTAAAGAAGAAAACTACCAATCTCCGGAAGACGACATGGGACAATGAGCCATAATGCCCACATATCCAGGGTAGTTTAGTCAAAATAGCCATAACCGGATAGTTCATTTAATTTGTAGCTACACGAGAGAGCAGCCGGTTTCCATTGCAACGTAACTATATAATCGAACGACAAATGAATCGATGTAAAACTACATACATATATCCATGCATGTCATATTTTTCTTGGTGAAATAAAATTAGATCCATTAATTTTTTTTTCTCTCCTCCACAAACAGTTACGCTAGCTTAGACGGATACAATTGCACAGAGAGAGTGGAGGAACCTGTTGGTTTGGCCAGTATGAGACCTGTTAAGTTTTAATAAAGCTCTCTCTTATCGCCAAAAAAAAAACAATTGTAGGTACAATAAGGTCAGTTTACGCGGAACTAAAATAACGAGTTGATTTATAAAGGATCCGCTGAAGATGGTTCTTCAATAATTTATTCTAGAGGTGCTTTTGATCATCTCTTGGAGAAGATGCTCTGGGACCCAACCCAAGCTACCATTTGTTTTTCAAACGCGTCGAAAGGGTAAGAAGAGCAAGTTGTTGAATGAAACAACAACTAGTACTCCCTATTGCCGAACTTTCCTTGCTATCTAAACAACATTTTACTATACAAAATTCGTACTAACCCTCTCCATTTCTTTCTTTCTATGGACTTTGAGCACGTGGAAGATGTGAGCCAAATCAGGAACCAATGATCGATTAAGGGCGCGCGTATATTTTCAAACCATCTTCCCTGGCGCCGGGTGCTCTGCAGGCTTGAAGCACACAGTACGTACGTACGTACGTACTGTGTTTAGCATCTGGATCTCCAAGAATTCGTAACACTATGGATGGATACTCCTTAATCTGAGAAATAGAGAGTAGTAATAATAATAACTAATTAATTAACTAAGAAGACTAGCTGCATATGCTCTCGCCTACTCCCTCGCCAGTCGGCAGGAAATCAATCATCCGACCATGTGCCCGGGCTTGCATTTCATATCGACTTCATAATTTATCTCTGCCTTCCGGCCCCCAGCTGGAAGAACCAATGCTCTCGTACAACCACATATTTTCAAGTACAGGTTTGTCGGTCATATAATCTACGGTAATTATCAGCTACAAATCCAGCAAAATTCTTGAATTATATATTATTAGAATAGAACAACAATTTTTTAATTTTTAATCAAATTAAACCCCATTGTAACGATAGTAATTTAGAAAAATAGAGTATGTCTTCCCGTGCCGAGTGCCGACACTGTTGTTTATCTGAAGTTTAGATGCAGTAAGGCTCGTCCTGAATTTATCTATCGGTTACATGGGTCGCGTGGGATCAGACGCCGCGATCCTCGATCAATGGTGGCGTGCGTCCTCGTGCAATCGCAAATATTCAACAGATTCCAGATCCCGGAAGCAAAACTTTGTCGGTCACTCAGAACGTACGGTCTCGTGTTAGAGGAGCAGCTAAAGTATACTTACGAGTACTATGCTACTTTTATTTTATATTAGTTTATCTAATTTTAATATATAAAAAAGAAGAAAAAAAAGAGAAAAATTTTAAGACGAACGCATAGTAAGCTGGTGGTGTCGGCCAGGTGGTGGGCTCCGTGAGATCCTCGTGATGGGCCAACTTCGATTTTAGGCTTCTTCTTCTTCTTTCATGTTGGGCTGGCAACCAGCGCCTTGTTAGAAAACGGGCCGTTCGACCCATTGGGTTTCAGCAGCTTGTTTGGGGCTATGTGGCCTCTCAGCTCTCACTCTCACTCTGCTCGCTGAAGAAAAGAGGAGCAATAATATCTCAACAAAAGCGGGAAAAAAGTGAGAACAAAAAGACAAGGAGATAAATAAACGGATAGAAAAGGCGTGAACAGCGCGCCCCCGCAGTTCCCGACCGTTGCGCCGCGCCGCCGGCCCCCGCCCCGCCATGGCAGCCGCCGCCGCCTCTGCCCACTACCTACCCATGGTGCCGCACCGGCTTGCTCCGGCGTCTTTGCTTGGCAGCAGCAGCGGCTGTTCACCACCGGTGCTTCACTCGTCCTCCCGCGCGCCGAAGCCGTCCGTTCGGTTTCAGGCGGCGGCCGTCGAGCCTCCGGTGGCGACGGCCAGAGCAGAGAGGGCGGCCGGGTTCAGCACGCGCGTGGCGTTCAACCCCTCCGGCAACTACGACCTCTCCCTCTCCATGGAGCAAGACGGTGATTTCCTTCCTTCCTCACACTAATTAATTTTCATCGTCAAATTTAGATTTATGCCCTGAATGTCATGTACAGTAATAAAAGATGAATGTGACGGCTCAAAATAATTTGATTGTCTCAGCAATGCCCACTTCTGGTAGTTTCTTCACATTTCTACAGTACTCTTCATCCCTATGTTTGATTTGTTTTGCTGCAGATACCCCACAAGTCCAGCCTCCTCCACCCCCTACAGAAGGGCGCTTTGAAGTTGTTATCAACAAAGATACCATTCGAGCACTTGATCTATCACCTGTTAAAGAAGCACTTGGTGACCTGAGTTCCTTAACGCCAGGTTCAGACACACATATGTACAACAAAAAATCACCTCACATGCCAATCACCGAATTTCAAGCTCTAACCAGAAGTTTATTTACATTATTCAGATGACTCAAGAAATCTTTTGGAAAAAACTGTGGGATTCACCATAAACTACGAGAGAGACGATGAGTATGACACGCGAGAGCTGTCAGAGTTACCCGATATTAGGCTGTGGTTTGTGAGGCTTGATGCCGCTTACCCTTGGTTTCCGGTTATGCTTGACTGGAGAGCTGGCGAGCTTGCCAGATACACTGCAATGCTGGTTCCTCACCAGGTAATCAAACAGAGAGAACAAATATTGTCTCTGAGTTATCTAAATTCTTTGCATGCATAATACAACATGATTCCGCTTGGCTTCAGCACCCCTTGCATCTTAGTTTTTCAAAAGTTTAACATTCTGCGAATATATTTAACTGCTGAAGAACTGCAGATGAGCATGCGACTTGGTGTCGTCTTCAACCCAGAGGCACTGGAGCTGTTTGTGATGAAGAAAGTTTTTGCCGTCGACGCGTGGTTAAAGCAGCAGAACCATCCCAAGCCCAGGTTGAAAACACAAGACATGGCCAGGATGTTAGGATTTGGTATAGGAGACGAGTTGTTTGACTTGATCGAGAAGTACCCTGTTCATCCTTCATAATTTAATTTGAAACATAAAAAAAAGGTCAAGGATACTAGAGGATCAGTTGGAATTTCATCAGTTATCTGACGGGTGGTACATGTATACAGGAATATCAAGGTTTAGAATTGTACAGAGGTTTCCTTGACGAGGATCTGTTTAATTATGTCGTGCTGCGACCGGTGTCTCCACTCAACTCCTGCTACTATGGCAATTCTCCTGTCTAGTCCAGCAGCATGCTATCCATTTTAATGGCCACTACTTATTTTTACTTTCTTTTTTTTGTGAAAGAAAATTACTGATATACAAAACTTTTCATTATTTAAGAATTTTGTATATTTACTCATCTCACCCACACTTCAGCGCATGAAGAGAGAAATATAATGGATGTGAATGTGGAAACTCTTTTTTTTTTTCTGAACCACAAGACAAAGCTCATCTGTGAGCGAGACTGATGGACAATTAAGTGCAAGGTTGTTGTGCTTTACAGTACTACTCACCACCAAGGTTTGCAAAACCGGTCAAACCGGACCGTTTGGACCGGTTTTCGGTGAAATCGGTCCGGTCCTATTTCTTCGGATCATCGGTTTTCGGTTTAAAAATTTTAAAAATTTTGAAAAATTGAAAAAAATTATAAAGAAAAAAACTGTCGATAAACCAGTAAAACCGAATGGCTTACCGGTAAAACCGGATAGTTTATCATTTTACATTTTGAAATAGAATTAGTTCATATTTTTTAAATTTACAAACCAAAAAACCATTGATAAACTGGAAAAACCGAATAGTTTACTAGTGAAACCTGACGGTTATCGATATCAAACCGTTCAAACTCGTTTGAATTCATTTTTTGAAATCCGTTCGGTTTCCGAACGGTTGTCCGGTTTTCATAATTTTCGGTCAAACTGATGACGTCCGGTTTTTCTAGTCAAACGGTTTTATAAACCTTGCTCACCACATCTACCCACGGACCTCTCCCTTATAGTTGAATTGAAGCATATATATAAACCCCTGTTCCATCAGCCCCAACATAGGCAACCAGTCAGAACTCTGAATGCGACACGTATATATAAGAGTGTCCAAAGCTCGAAATGGAGCCATGGCATATATTCGTTCTGTTGGGACTTAGAAGTCGGAGGCATCAAGAGCATTGTATGGACCCGTGTTGTTCTACTGACAGCACCCGCACATCATACCATGTACCAACCAGCATCTTGCCACCTGTGCCATCATGCTCCAGCTCCACGATTGGGCGCTCACGTTGTCATGCTCACCCGGCCTGGGGCTGCCGCCGGATGCGCTGTATGTGCATAGGCATCCGTCGCTGGCGGTCATGCTCACCTGCTAGGCTGCTACGCCAACAAGACATACGAGCTGGACGACGCGTGCAATCTGTTCGACGGTTTGCCCCGAACAGGTTTTCCTACGCTTCAATAATGGAAAGATGGATGGCCACAGAGATCTCGATAGGTATAGACTCGATGCGTGGGCATACTAGAAAGGTCCTATCTTCCGCGATCATCATTCGTAGGGAGCCGATGAGTCAGGATATATGGTCAGTGAAAAATGGTAAAAACATGCACCAATCCATATAGATCCACCTTTGAAACCAAACAACCGACTTTGGATAGAGATAGCGGGCCTCCATTTCGAATAAGGATATATCATGATGTTCTCAGAGGGAACAGAATTAATTAGATGCAGTAGTACAAATTAAACTGCATGGTCAAATAATAATGCTCATTCTTCTGATTGTACTCCACATGAACACATGCTAGCTAGGTGCACGACGTACCGCAGGGACTTGTGCGGTGCTGGTTAGGTGAATGACCGCTGGGCCCATGTGACACCCCCGTCTTAAACTCATCCGACCAATTGGTAATCAAGTCCTTGGTGTTAAAAATATTAGATTATGAATTTCATCCATTCTATGGTATTAGGAAACAGTAGCCGAGCCCCGCTTAATTGTCGAAATCTTAATTAAGTCAAAACCCTAATCGCCGCAGGGGTTAAAACCATGGGTATTCAAACTTCCACAAAACACCACCTATATTTTTACATAACAATTAACTACACATTAAAGTAGAATTTTGGGAATTTTATCAGAATTTTTGGAAATAGTTTAAACACTTTTAAAATTCCAACAATTATAAACCAAGTGGAAAATTCACAGACTTTTAGGAAGTGATTCAGTCAAACTCCCTATAAGCAAAGTTTCTCCAAATAATTCACTTAGCTCACACAAAAATTTTCAGAAATTTTGGAGATAGGGAACCGAGGTTAGCAGTTTGCTTATGGTCTTTGCAACTTTGCACTATAGCCCCTGAAGTAGCCAAAATCACGTGCTACCCCCCCCCCCCCCCCCCCCCCCCCCGCTTCTGTTTTTCTTCCTCCTCTCTCTCTCTCGTACGCCCGTACTCTGTTCCAGCGCCGATCGACAGAATCGACTGGACAACCCCGCGCATGCCGTCCTTCCGGGCAGAAAAAGTGACGGGTCGACGCCTGCCCACGCCGCCTTCTCTCCCCGCGCAAGAAAGTCCGACGTGCGACTTGAATTCTGCCCGCGAGAGCCGCCGACCGCCGTCCGGCCAACGCCCACCGAACCACCCGCGCCGGCAAAATTCGTCGCCTTCGGTCGAAATTACTCGCTCCCGGCCCTCCACACCTCTTCTTTATATACTCCAGCACCTAGTTCGCACCATTTCACCCTCCAATTTCACTCCCTCACTTCTCTGTGCTCCGACGACTCGCCGCCACCCCCGAAGCGCCGCCGCCGCCGCACTTCTGGAATTCTCGATCCACGGTGAGCCGTTCTTCGATTCCTTCTACCAGAGAACTCCTCGTGTTGCCCTCTCTCCATTTTGAACGGTCGTCGATGCTCTGGTGGCGCAGAATCGCCGGAACCGCCGTGCCCTCGTCGGAGCTCCGCCGCCGCCGCCACCTCGCCGTCGGCAATCCGATTCCGACCGTTTCGGTCAACCCTGCCGTGCCCCGCGTCATCCTCGAGCTTCCCTGTTTCTCACGCCGGCCTCGGTTCACCTTCCCCGGCCGTCGAATCACCGGAACACCGCCGCCACCATCGCCGCCGTCGGTCGCTCGTCGCCGGCGCAGCTCCGGTGAGCCCCCGCCCCTCTCCGTCATCCAGACAGCTCCTCTGGTCGCGCTGAGCGTGTTGGGCAACTCCACTTCCCCGGCCGATGACCGCTCCGGCGGGAACCGCCGGCGAGCCCCGTCGGGAGCCGCTCTGGCGCGCCGCCGAGCCCTGTTCCATTGCCCTGACGAGTGGGTCCCGCCGCGATTCAATTTAATCCAATTCCAGAGAATTACATAGAACCTGTAAAATCCGTATAAAATAGAATACTGATCCAAAAATAGCAAACCAAAATTTGTTGGAACCCTCATGAAAAACAATAAATTTCTGTTAAATCACTTTTTATAATACAGTCACATATTTTCAGTAATAATTAAAACAAACTTTTTTGTTTATAAATTTTAATTCAAATTCCAGAGCAATGCTAAGGCTGATATTTTACCAAAAATTGTTCCCTGGCCTCACTCATCTACTGAAAATTTATGGGGATTTTAGGACCAAAAAGTTGTATGTAACCCTATTAAATAACTTCAATCTGCCTACTAAAATACCCATTTTCTAAAATACATTGCAAAAGTCCTTTTCAGTGGTGAGACCCAAAATGAAAGTTGTAGATTTGAATCTTATAAGTGACCACATAAAATATTTTTGACCGAATCAAAGATTTAATAGGTCTTTCTGATTTTATAATATTGCAAAACAGAAACTTCGATGAATTTTTATAAAATCTAAAAAATCATCTAGGCCTCAACCAAAGCTCGAAATGCTTATTTCAGAGAGTACATTCAACTAAAAATAATATCAAGCTATGTTAAAAATTTTCATTTTTAACCCTAATTAATAGCCGAAGTTAATTAAGCAAGTGGACCCCGCCGCAAAGTGTCGATTTGACCTAACTTCCTAACTATGGAAACTTAGTTAGACCTTAATAAAAGCCTTGCAACACATTTCATTAAACATCACTACTGCATTTTCATCATTTAGGACCCGACTCGGAAGCCCAGGTGGAGGACGTGAATCCGGAAGAAGCACTCGTCGGATCTAACTGCTCGTTCGATTGCACTAACTTCTCTGCAGACCAAGGCAAGCCCCGGTGCACACCTATGTTTTACAAGTTTTATTTTTGTCACTATGAGTGTAGGAATTATTTGTGCATTAGGTTTCTAGGAAATTCCCGTGAAACCCTAGTTGCATGACCTAGTAGGATTCCTACAGTTAATTGGTAGAGCCACCGATAGAACGCCGTGCTTAAAGAATTAGGTTTCCGGTAGCATTCGGGTAGTATGGAGACTACTCGAGTTTAATCAAAGAAGAAAAAGGATAAGGAAATATGTTGTTATGAAAGTGATTAAAAGATGAGCATCCTGTCGGGTGCGGTTGCATTGGACAAGTTCGAGGTGTGTACCGAGTGCATACTGGCATATGGGAACCAGGAAACCGATGTAGCTCATCGTGCTTTGTTGGACAGTTGGCCATCCCTTTTTCTGGGTGAACGGACCAGTATGGTGGATGAATTCGTTTTTGATTTTCTTGGGCATGTGCTAGTGGGAAAGGCTTGGGGCCGTACAGGGACGCAGGGCGTCGCCTGGAGGACCATGTCCTTGGAGGGATGGATATTGAGCCAACACTGTCGCGATGTTGTGAAAGGTAGCCACGTGTGACTCCGTTGAGTGCGCACGTGTCGTGTCATTCGGGTTTCTCCTGCAAGATGTAAATCAATTATAATTGCCGCTCCTCGCGGATAAGAGTAGCACTTGCTCCTTTCCACCGCAACGACATGGAAATGGTTGTTTATGGTGAAAATGGTTATTGCACTTGTTTGATGTATTGAACTCGTGATTGTTTAGAATAGTGGCACACTTAGCAAGTTATAATGACGACTATTAATTTGGCTAAAAATTGGTAATAGACATAAGTGCTATTTTCGCAATTACCCGGTCAACTTCCACCAAATACTCCCTGCATTATAGGAGTCGGTCATTAGATGGCCACGTTGACGGGTAAGTCTTGCTGAGTATTAGTTGCTCAGGCTTTGTGGATTAATATTTTTGCAGGTGATTCTTCTAACTTTGGTTGTGGTGGTTGGGAAGGGGATGCACCCTCGGAATGGACCTTCGAGCGGGTTCCCGCTTCACCAACCTATGAAGATTAAGCACCCGTGGGTTGGCGTGCTTAATTGTATCGTCGAGATGTAAATATTAGTTTCCGCTGACTATCGTTGTTTTCGAACTACGTTTCCGCACTTAAACTATTTGAACCACTCTGTAATATTAAGAATTTAAGTACCCTTTAAATCATTTTACGTGTTCCTGTTAATTATTGTACTGTAACAGTCATTGCTTCGGCAAGTGGCTCCCTAAAATGATCCTGGATGAGCAAACCGTACGATTTATCGGACGGGGTTGCGACAGCCCAACATGATCCTCGTCACCGACGACAACCTTGGGTGCCACCACAATGGTCTCCACCGCCTCTTCGTCTACACGGCCCACCAGATGTGCTTGTCAGGTGTTCCGACATCGTGATGTCACCCGATGCGCGGGGCGTGCCAGTCGGCCAGCAGATAGTAGTCGTGTTGTCTTTGCCACTTGGAGGAATCTTGTTCCTGTTCAATGCTGCATGCTGGTGCGTGGGGGAGCCAGGTCCCCTGAATTGATGTGTTCAATTCACAGGGGTGTAGCAGCTTGCACAATAATCTATGAGTGGAGGCACAGTGGGATGCATTAGCACCGTAACACAAACACTATTCGTGAGTGCTATAGCGACTTCGGTACTATTTGACTGCTATTGTACAATCCATATAGATCCACCTTTGAAACCAAACAACCGACTTTGGATAGAGATAGCGGGCCTCCATTTCGATTCAGGATATATCATGATGTTCTCAGAGGGAACAGAATTAATTAGATGCAGTAGTACAAATTAAACTGCATGGTCAAATAATAATGCTCATTCTTCTGATTGTACTCCACATGAACACACGCTAGCTAGGTGCACGACGTAGGAGGCACCAGGAGCATGATATCGACCAATGTTGTGGGGTTTAGGGCACCCAAGCGAGCAATCTGAAATAGTACTATGCACCGACCAGCACCATGTAACTGGTGTCGCCATGCTCCACCCGCGCACGCTCCTCTTGCCTCATGCCCCTCGGTTGTTGTATACATCCGAGCCGGGGACGCAGCCGGACATGCTGTACGTGCACGTGGAGTCTATTGCGGGCTGTCATGCTCTCCTGCTGCACCGCCAGGATGCACGAGCTTGGGCATGCGTGAAAGCTATTCGACAGTTTGTCCAGATAAGGATGTCAAACTGTTGACCAATGCTAGAATGGATGGCCACAAAGGTTTGAAGAAGTGTATTTGCGATGGCTGGGCATGGCCCCTTCAGCAGCCATCGTATTGTATTTGTGATCCATACTGAAATAGAAGTTGCGTTGTCGTCTGCTTTGGTGGATTAATTAGACTGGTACGTGTCTTAGCTGGAACATGCTGATTGGTGTAGGGATGATCACGAGAGAGTTTGTCCGACACCAGTGTCATGTGTCACGTTGAGAGTCTCAGATTTGTTGGTGCGTGAGCACGTGCTGCGCGGAGTCCATTGGAGGCGTCAGAAGTGGAGGGTGCTGCATGGCTCACGCGGTCAGTTCGGAGGTGCACGGGCAAATTGATCCGTTGACGCTCATCGCCGCGTGACAAGCGCCCATTGATCCTGCATCTGACGGCCACCCTGTGCACTCCACGCAAAGGCACCCGCACGGGCGAAACAGCAGTCCAAGTCCGCATTCTCTCCAGGGAGAAGAAACGCACGTTCCTACGCGCGAGTGCTGCAGAAGCAATTGCTAGAGATGTAAATGTGTTGAAACGTAACTTTTTCTTTTTGAGCCACAAGACAGAGAGCTCTTCTGATTAATTGAGAGTTCAGTTCAGTGTGTGCCTAACAATGTGTCACAGTTTCGTCTAAGCACATGGAGTTGACAATTGCTGGCTAGATATAATCTCTCTTGAGTCTCGACTTGACTGGAGTCTGGAGCCACGCCACACAAACGCAGAGAAGAGAGAGAGGAGGACACCGCCGTACACGTTGTCGTGACATACACGACAGTTTTTACAGATGACGGTGTACGGTACATTATTTTCCCGTTATTTTCTTTCCGTGTGTTCTTGACCACGACATTATATATAGCGTAGCTATTAGCCCACTTTACCCTTCTTTAATTTTCTATCCGTGTGTGTTTGACCGCTACTACTTGATGATACTAGGCTGGAGGAAGGATCGTCGTCGTGGTCGTGGTGGCTAGCTAGGCGCATGCGCCCCCGACGATGCTACGCTTTTTGTCCGTCCACAGCGCGTGCCTCATGTTGATCGGCGACTTCGGCACTGATCTACTAATAACCACTCTTCCGCCTATACACGCCTCGTCATCACCATTCGCCAAACTGAAAGAAAAGCAGCGCCGCTCGTCGACGGTAGTCTTGCAAGGACGATCGTCGACAGCTTAATTAGATGATCCAGAAACAGATTATTTTTTAATATCTCTGTTTTTTTAATTGTTAGCTCATTTAACTTTTTACATCATCTTTTATGGCTTGTCTTATTAAAAAAATTATTTTATAAAATTATTAACTATAGTTAAATTCTATAATAATAAATTAAATTATAATAAAATATATGATATTTATCATAATTTTTTAAATGTCTAATGTCTGAAGTGTGAACAATAAACAATAAGAGATAGTATAAGTAATACTCGTTCAAAGTAAAATATTACTTTACACAAAGCTCTCTCCCAGCCCATTCGAAGTCACGGGGCCGTCACCGCATTATTTCAAAACGCAAAAAAAAAAAAAAAAAAGTATCCCCCTAACCGCCGGTGGCTACGCACAACTGTTTTATACGACATGCAGTTTTGTATACCGCCCGGCTGCTACACAACTGTTTAATTACTATGCCTTATGTAGTTTCGCCCACTGCTATAGCTGCTGGGCATATGACGTGGCCATGCTTAAAAAAATTTGCACACCATTATTCAAACCAAACTAACATGTGCGACTTGCTTTTTGAAAATTTGGCGCCCGAGGAGGACTCGTTTACTTTGGCAGGGTGTTGTATGAATTGACACAGCACTAGTACTCTCGATCGAGCATCTATAAATTAGCCAGCCCTTTAGGCTTCTAGCATCGCCATTCTCATCCTGAACGAGGAGGAGGAACCCCCCACTCGGTCAATCGGAGAGAGAGAGAGAGAGAGAGACGCGTCGGTTGGATCAAATGGCGGCAGCCTATGCAGATAATCGTCCTGAAGTGCCCCGCTCGGATGGGATGACGATGAAGAAGAAGCCCTCCACCTTCCATCCGAGTCTGTGGGGTGATTTCTTTCTTACTTACGAGCCGCCAACATTACCAAAGGTATTATGTCGAGTCCACGCCATATTGGTCTCTGCCAAATTAAAATATAGTGCAGCTACTATAGTAACACGACAACAACAAAATTATATTGTATTTATATATACAGATCTGTCGGTTTTGATAACTTTTTCAGAACAGAAAAGACAAACTAGTTATCATTGTTAGGCGAAATAACAGCCGACGTATTCAATTGACGGTGTATGGGTTACATATATAGGGGAGCACACACGAGATAGGGCGTGTGGCAAGCCCAGAATACAATCGTACGTGGGCACTAGGCCCGACGCCATACAGAGGCCATGCAAGGCACTAATCTACTGTTCAACAATCATGCATGTGAAAGTCTCATTTTAAAGACCAAACGAAGTACAACATATGTATCACCATGAGGCAATAAATCTCTTATCATAACACTTTATACACTGCATACCACTAGAGAAGGCACTTTTTAATACTGATTGTTTTTTAACTGTCATATTCTGAAGCATAATATTTTGTTATATATATTATAATGAAATCCAATCGTACTGCAGAAAGCGCAGATGCAAAAAAGGGCTGGAGAGCTAAGGGAAGAAGTGGTGAAGATTATCAAAGGCACAAACGATCTGCCACAGATAGTGGACCTTATTATAACGTTGCAGCGACTTAGTCTGGATTACCACTACGAGGATGAGATCAACGAGCTTTTGCATATTTTTTATAACTCTGATTATGATAGCCATGACCTATATGAAGTATCGTGCCGATTTTATCTTCTACGAAAGAGTGGCTACAACGTGCCATCTGGTGAGATTTTGTTGTCTTGACACTGAGTTTACTAATAATAATCTTCTTTCCAAAAAAAAAGGGTTTTCTAATATTCTATACTTCTGGATATTATATGGCCAATATGTTATTAAAAGCTTTGAAATATCTATTTTCTGTGTGTGTTTCATTTCTCGTACTCAATTATCTTGTGTTGCAAGCTTTTTCCTTCGTTCCTTTCATATTAATAGATACTCAGAAGGAAACAAGCCCTTAAATTTGTATGATGTTCATTGTCAAACAACTATGCAGATGTATTTCTGAAATTTAAAGATAATGAGGGGAATTTTATTGATGCCGATACCAGAAGCATCTTAAGCTTATACAATGCGGCATACCTGAGGACAAATGAAGAAACATTGCTTGACGAGGCAATCTCTTTCACAAGAGAAACCCTGGAAGATAGATTAAAACTTCTAGAATCACCACTGGCAGAGGAAGTTTCCTTTGCTCTTGACACACCACATTTCCGGAAGGTCAGGATATTGGATACTATGAGTTATATCCCCATTTATGAAAAGGAGGCCAAACGAAATAATGCAGTATTGGAGTTTGCCAAAGTGAACTTTAACCTCTTGCAACTTCTTTATTGTGAGGAGTTAAAAGAAGTCACATTGTAAGTTATTAATTTAAACCAAAATTTTGAATTTAATATGCCCTCACATATTTTCAGAGATGATGGCCATTGATTTTGTTCTTCTGTGTATATATTGCAGGTGGTGGAAGGAGCTCACAGCCAAATCAAATGTGAGTTTTGTTAGAGACAGGATAGTGGAAATGCACTTCTGGGCCAATGCAGCAATGCAAGAACCTCAATTTTCTCAGTCCCGAATTATATGTTCAAAGATGTTCGCTTTCATTACTATATTAGATGATTTCATAGACACATATAGCACCACTGAAGAGAGCATGCGACTTGCGGAAGCAATTTTCAGGTCAGATGACATCTGCATCACAAGTTCAAGTACTTTTTAAAAAATAATTCATATCCATATTCATTTCAAATGAATAGTTTAGTGCTACTTATGTGTTAAATAATTCAATTGTTCATGCAAATATGAATATAGAAATACATTATTTTTTTATAGAAGTATCCATATATAGTAGAAGTGTAGAGGAAAAGAAATCTATATTTTTATAAAATATATTCATTACATTCTAGCATGGTTTTGCCTATAACAAGATTATTGCTAAGATGCAGCTGGGATGAATGTGCGGCATCTTTGCTTCCTGAACACACAAGGGAATTCTACTTGTATTTGTTAAAGACATTTCGTTCGTTTGAGGATGAACTAGGGTCAGAGAAGAGCTACCGTGTGTTTTATCTAAAGGATACGGTCAGCAAAGCATTCACTAAACTCTTTTAACGAGTAACTTTTACTACATCAATCTTATAGTTACATCATATGGATGTTTTTACATTTTGACAGATCAAGCAACTAGTACAAGCATATATTGGTGAACTTAAATGGCGCGATGAAAACTATATACCAAAAACATTGAGTGAACATCTTGAACTTTCAAGGAGAAGCATTGGAGCTGTTCCAATAGCATGTGCTGCATTGATCGGAATGGGTAAAATAGTGACAATGGACACACTTGAGTGGTTTTTGAGCTATCCAGAGCTTCTTAGGTATTATGATACATTTGTACGACTTTCAGATGATAACGGGTCGCATGAGGTATATAGTTTTATACATTGAGCATTTTAGCAAAATCTTGTTATAGGCAAACAATTCTCTTTTGTTTCATTATTGTTGACTTTCACAAAATCTGCATTATTATTGCTATTTTTTCTTTTTGTTTCATTATTACTACACCACAAACAATTTTTTTTTGGATAACAATATATATCGTTGTGTGAACATCAAAAGGCATCCATATTAATTTACTTTAAGATTACAATTGCAAATCCTTCGGCACAAACTTAAACTTGTTGAAATTAAATGTAAACCTCTTAGACCAGTAATATTCATCAACAGTACATCACCATCATGGGATAAAATCTAGATATGACTAGATGCAAAGCATTAGTAGACATAGTTTAATGGTCAAACCATGGACCTGATTTTTATCTTTTTTTCATAATGATTTCTGCAGCGTGAGCAAACAGGAGGAGACCACAGTGCCTCCACTATCCAATGCTTCATGAAGGAGCACGGTACAACATTGGACGAGGCACGCCAAAAGATAAAAGAACTCATTGAAGACCAATGGAAGGCTATGTTACGGTATCATCTTGCAGTTGGAAGGACAGAACCAATAATGATTGTGTCATGGACGTTGATTAATTTCGCAAGGACTGGTAATTTTATGTACCACGACGATATTGACAAATTTACTACTTCCCACATAATCCAAGGAACCATAAAATCACTCTATTTAGAGCCAATATCAATATGAATCGATTGAACATGCATGCAACCTAGGTGTTCATTGGTGGTTTAAGAAATCTACGATGAAACCAAGAAGAACACAACACTGTCACTCATAAGTATGTGTGGGAAATATACGGTTTTGTTGCCAGTTGTTTTTGACCGTCACTGAACAGCCCTGCATGCAGAGAGGATCAACAATAATGAACTTCCTACCGTCAGTAAAACTAGTCTTTTTCCTGTGTGTTTTTTCAAACTGTTAGGAAATTGCAAGTTTTCAGTGGTGGTAATTATTCCTGTATTGGGAGAGCTTGAAGTTGGTAATGCAGATTTTCTCACAGCGTGGATGGAGATTTAGTTATAAACTTAGGTCATCATCATTTGAATGTTGTGAAATAAAAGTATTCTGTAACATTATAAAAAGAAGGTGTGATCGTTGTACTATTATAATATTTTGAATAATCAAGCAGTAACATGAAAATGAGACAGAGCTAGTCTTCTAGTGTCCAGAAACTCTAAAAAAACTGATACTTTACTGAGTGTTCACTCCTGAACATAAGGGAAACCGTGGCTTCCTTGAATCGAGGCCGTCATCGAATGTCGTATCCCTGAATGTCCACCCTCGAGAAAGTTGTTCCCTATTATAATCCACCTACTCTCTAGTGTTTTCGTCACTAGAGAGTTTTATAAATTCTGATAGTATTGATAATGTACTGCCTTGTCGTAATACAAACTACTCCCTCCGTCTTTTTTTATAATGATGTATTAAACATCTTTAAAAAAAATTAAGGAAACAATTAAATGACCTCTTTGTCCTGAGTTTCCAACACAATCCGTCTGTACCATAGAACAATCCCTAATTCTCCTCACACGGCTAATCCTCCCCACACGGCCGCACCACACGGGCACGCCGCAGAGCAACCCGCTAATCCTCCCCACACGGCCGCACCGCACGCCGCCAAGCCTTCTCGTGCTGTGCGGCGACCCGCTCGTAGTTCTGGCTCGTCCCACCGTGGAGCGGCCTTCCAACCGCACCTTGCCCCGTCGTGCTGCTCACCTCCCCATCTGCCTCGCCTCCCAAATCTGTTGTCCACAAGAATGGCCGTGGCGGACGAGGCGGCACAGGTGGAGTTGGAGAAGCAGCGGCATCCCGCGGTCAAGGAAGTCCCCTGCTCATCCTCTACGATTGGATGATGAGAGGAGAATCTGCGCAGACACGAGCAGCAGAATCTGCACACACAGGAACCATACCAAGCTCGCTGATTTCTTCTTTTTCGGTTAGCACTCAAATCCTGCAGGAGCCTGGCCATGGCGAGCAGCATCATGGTGATGCAAGTCTGCACGAACCGACTTTACTATCAGTAGAGTTATAGTTTCCACAAAAAGCTGCAAGAATCGGCATTACTTTCAGCAGCTTTCCAGATCAAAGCGGATTTGGGCTTAGTCCGGTTAGGATACTGGCTTTTAGGTGACCCGGGTTCAAATCCCGATTGTGTTTTCACTTGATATTTTCTCCGTGGTCGCAGTATATAGGCCCTGTTTGATACTGCTTCTCCCCAGCTGCCTATGGAATTAATCCGGATAAAGTGCCAAACGAGCCGATTGTAAGGTCGATTCTGCGGCCCGCGCTTGTTTTTGGATCGAACATTCGCCTACACCGCCGAAGCCCGTCGCGCACCAGCTTTTTCCCGTCCCGCCGCCCGCGTAACGAAAATGCCCCTAGAGTTGCCGTAGATTTACCCGCCAATGCCACTAGGCTATCCCCATCCTGCGTCCGCCGCCCACCCCTGTCGATCCTCCCATTCCTCACTGCAGGCGAGCCGCTAGGGTTAGAGCTCCTACCCGTGGCGGCTAGGGTTAGCTCCGTCGCGCTCTGAGGTCTCCTGCCGGCCGTCGCCGTCCTCCCAGGCGCCCCTCTCCTCCCAGCCGCCTCGGAGCTCCCGGCCGCCGCCCTCTGTTCCCGGCCGTCGCCGTCCTACCAGCCGCAGCTGTCCTCCCGGCCGTCGCGCTCCTCACCGGCCGGCATCCTGTCCTCCCGGCCATCGCCCTCTTCCCGGTCGTTCACTCCAGCCGGCCGGCGCCGTCCTCTGGACCGTCGCCCTCCTCCCGGTCCTCGTCCCCACCGACGCTCATCCTTGGCGTGGTACTCCGGTCTCCCGGCGACAGTCCTCCTCGCCCTCGACCCGAACCTTCTCCTCCTCGTGCTCATCCAGTCACCAAGCAAGGTACAGTACCTCCTCCTCGCGCTCAACGGCCTGTTGCATCCAATTCTTGGTCCTGTCTGACTGGATCTATGGTGTATCGATTGATTTATTTTTCTATGTATATGATGAGTGCTATTGTTCATGATTTTGAACTGTTGGCTTGACAAATTAGAAATGCATGCTCTGTGGATTATTATGATGCTTGTTGTACAATTCAATTTATGCTGCAAAGTTCCTGAAAATGGAATTGAATTCTCCAAAATTTGATGGGAACAATTCTGTTATGGAAGTTCAAAGGAGGAACAATTCAGTATTGACATGTACATGATGAGTGCTATTGTTCATGATTTTGAACTGTTGGCTTGACCAATTACAAATGCATGCTCTGTGGATTATTATGATGCTTGTTGTACAATTCAATTTATGCTGCAAAGTTCCTGAAAATGGAATTGAATTCTCCAAAATTTGATGGGAACAATTCTGTTATGGAAGTTCAAAGGAGGAACAATTCAGTATTGACATGTACCAATTTTAATAGGAAGGATCCAGTTTTCCTAGCCAAGTTCACAAATTGATTCTTGTTACATAAATTATTTGCTTGTTTGGATCATATTACTTATTTCTATATTTTCTTACAGAGCATTGATATTGCATTAGCTGGGACTGGTGAAACCATTTTATTTGAATTCCATGACCTATGTGAATTAGTCACTCCAGGAAAATAGGCTAGTATAGTAATTAGAGGAAAGTATAATCTACCTTGATCAGCAATTTTTCTGCTAAAGGTGATGGTAATGTATTTCAGTGGAGTATTGCGAATTTGGAGTAAAACAATTTATACATATTCATGTGTAGTTTATAGATGGCAAAGACAACAACAAAGTGGGACACTTGGGTGCACAAGATGTGGTTAGAGATTTGTGCCGAAGAAGTTAGGGCAAATAATAGGCCACAACAGTGCCTAAATTCTTTAGGTTACGCCAACCTCATTAAGAAGTTCACTGAGCGCACTTCAAGGGCGTACACCCGTGACCAACACAAGAATAGATGGGACACTTTGAAGAGGATGTACACACAATGGAAAACTTTGAACATAAGAGCATCTGGTTTGGGGAGGGATCCTGCGAGTGGATGTATTGCAGCTAGTGATGAGTGGTGGCAAGAGCAAAATTTGGTAAGTACCGTACACATTTTGCCCGTTGGTTTCATGCATGAATGTTCATTTGTGCTGACATGGTTGTGTATTGGTATTTTTGTAGGCTATGCCTGGCTGCATAATGTTCAAAACAGCACCACTTGAGCATGAAAAGAGGAGATGCGGATAATCTTTGAGAGTATAAGTTGCACAAACGAGACCTTATATGTTCCACGAGGTACATCAGCCACTGACAAGACACCTTCCCAAGATGCTGCAGATGGGGGGGGGGGGGCGATGGAGAAGACAGCAACACACCCTCACCCATGCCTGCCAAAAATATTGCGGGGAAAAGATCAGCTGCAAAAAGTGGTTCCGGGCCATCTCCAAATCCGAAGAAGGGAAAGAAGACATATAGAGACGGTCTTATGAAGCGGTTGGTGGATGCATATGAGAAAAAATCTGAGTGCAGCAATTTTTCTGCAACATCTACTGTGGTGGATCATGTTAGGGAGGAGATAGCACACCTTATGGATCTGGTCGTAAAATCAGGAGCTCATGAAGGTAGTGATGAGCACTACTACGCCACTCAACTGCTAATGAAAAAGGAGTATCGTGACATATTTGTCACTCTCAAGACAGATGAAGGAAGAGTTGCGTGGCTCAAGAGGTCATGGGAGGATCCAAAGAGGTCTTAGGGCTGATTGCATAGGGGCTGTGTATCCTTCGCATCATGTTATTGCATCTTTGTTCATGTGACATTAACTATTTATTGTTTTTGAATGTTGTGAGTATGTAATAACTTTCATTGCTACTATACTGTTATGTTGAATTTGTTATGCTGAATTGTGATGTGCTGTTATGCTGAAATGATGGTTGCGTTGATTGTTTTCTAGATGAGTCAAGAGTCAAGTGATGATGATGACGACTTTCTGCTTGCTTATTGTGCATTGGAATTGATGGGAAATGCTGAGTCAAGCACAAAGGCACCTAGGTCTGTACCTGAACTAACTGGAATTCAATGGACTGAGATACAACTTGCCCATCCAAATAAGTGTTATGAGACTTTCAGAATGCAAAGGTCAGTTTTCTACAGTCTGCATAGCACACTGGTCAATAATTATGGCTTGCGATCATCTAGAGAAGTTAGTAGTAAAGAAGCATTGGCTATATTTTTATGGACTATAGGTGCACCACAATCTAACCGAACAGTGAAGAATATATTTTCCCATTCCACCGAAACTGTTAGTAGGAAGTTTCATGAGGTTTTAGATTGTGTTACCAAACTAGCTGCTACTATCATCAAACCAAAAGATCCACAGTTCACAACAGTGCATCCTAAGCTTCAAGAGGAGAGGTTTTGGCCTCATTTTAAGGATTGTATAGGTGCAATTGATGGATCACACATACCCGTAACTGTCCCATTAAGTGAACAACCCAAATACCTTGGACGACATGGGTATGCTTCCCAAAATATAATGGCAGTTTGTGACTTTGATATGCGGTTCACATTTGTTGTCTCCGGTTGGCCTGGATCGGTGCATGACACTCGCATATTAAATGATACTTTGCTAACCTACAAAGATGATTTTCCACACCCTCCCCCAGGAAAGTACTATCTTGTTGACTCCGGATATCCTAATAGAGAGGGTTTTCTAGCACCATACAAGGATCAACGATACCATATATCTGAATTCCAATATGGTCATGCAGTGGGATTGAAGGAGGTGTTCAACCATGCACATTCATCTCTTAGAAATGTTATTGAGCGCTGCTTTGGAGTTTTAAAGATGAAATGACGTATATTGTTAAACATGCCAAGCTTTTCAATAGAAACGCAAGCAAAAATTATAGTTGCTTGCATGGCTCTTCATAATTTCATACGAGACAGTGCCCTAGGTGATGACGACTTCGATAGCTATGAGAATGAGGATCACACTCAAGTATCTACCAACGACACAAGCATTGCTCAAGATGATTTTAATATGGGTGCATTTCGTGATTCTATTGCAGCAGCTTTGTTTGAGTAAATGCTCATTCGTTCCGATGATGGAAATGCACTATTGTTTTAAGTGATGAAAATGTAGTATTGTATTGGATGGTGAAAATGCACTATTCTTTTGGACGATGAAAATATAGTATTCTTTTGGATGTGCATTTATTTTAATTAATTAAAAATCTATCAATAATAATTATTACCATAAAACTTACCAAAACTAAACCAAATATCAATATCTACTTTTTTTTTACATTCAAATAAGATTCAACTGGTTTCAGGGGCGTATCAGACATTTTACACTCATTTCTGACAATCTATACCAAATTAATCAGGTTGCCAAACGCTCAGCTTTTTTCACTGTAAATTTTTTCTACAGCTGCTTCTAAAAAAACAGGCTTCTAAAAAAATCTCAGCAAAAAAAAGCTGTGCCAAACAGGGCCATAGTCGTCCCATTGTCTCAAGTATCAAGGCCATCCATCCATGGAGAGATGATGATCCAAAACTTATGCCTTGATGAAGTGCTGTCTTCGAATACATATCTGCGTTTCTCTACTACAATTATTGTTATTTTGGAAGGGGTGAATGTCAAAGATGAATTTCTGCTTATGGAAAATTCCTTCCACTTTTTTGTTTTTTTTTTCTGAATTCATCGTGTTAACACAGGCTTATTTCAACGCACAGCCCACCAACGCAACGAACCACACGCGGGGCCGTTCGTTCTGGATCAGGTCCTTCCGGCCCAAGGCCCGGTCCACCCCCCGCACCTTCCGCCACACACAGCAAACTGAACCGCGTCACGCGAACCGTATCAACGAACTCTGCTTTTCTTCTTCCTCCTCGCCGTCGCCGTCCTCCCCAATCAACTCGCACCCGGATTGGAGTCGGAATCCGGCCGGACTCGGAATCGGCTTGTTTCTTCGGTAAGGGATCCGAATTATTCGTCGATGGATGTTTTTTTTTTTTTTGGGTTGTTTGCACAAGTCGGTGGTACGCTCTGTTCTTTAAGATCTCCGATCTGTCGATTGCCGCCGGCGAGGAATCAAACCCGGCTCGTTCTTCCTCTAGAGGGATTCATTTAGCTGCGCTGCGGGTTGCTGGTGGTGTAATCGATCCATCCGTAGCTCAGGTTCAGTTAGATTAGTTTCTCCGGCGTGCTTCCTCCAGTGTTCTTGTTCCGTCAGGTTCAGTTCCGTCGATCGAATTCTTTCAATCTGCGAGGCGTCAGGTTAATTTCCAGCGCGCGACGATGCACGGGGCGATAACCAGAGGCTGTTCGTTGGTGCAGGGGACGATGGATTTTGGGAGGAAGCCTATGAGCCTGGTGGAGCTCTGCGTCCGGACGGTCATCGACAACCTCCGGTACGTCGGCAGCGTCGACGGCGTCGAGACGGAGCTTCTGAGGCGCATCCTGCCGCACTGCACGCAGGAGCAGCTCACACGCATTGAGAGCCGTACCCAGGTAGGCAGTGTGACAGGACCTTTCGTTTCTTTCTTTTTTTCTTTGTTTTTTTTTCTTTTTTCCTTTTGTTTGAGTATATATAATCGTGTGGTTTGCTTGGAACAGATGGATCTTAGCTCCATCACTAATCCTCTGTGGAAGCGGTTCTATCTGCGGCAATTTGGTGAGGAAAACACGAACGAGGTTGTCAGGAGAATGAAGGGTCAAAAACATGTATACACTTGGAAGGAACTCTTCAGGGTAAGAACTCTGTTTCAGAACCTGTACACACACGGTCATGGAAATTAGGGGGGTTGGGGGAAGGTTTCAAATTTAACAGTACAGCTAGCCAGAGCTTTGAAGCCGGTTTTGTACTTACAATACAATTAATTGCCTGTTTATCTTTTGGTGATTTGTAGGTAAAAACAGAGAGGCAAAAGGAAAAAGAAGATATGATGCTTGAGAGATTCACGAAGAAGTTTCAGGCAGAGAAAGCTGGTAAGTAAACTCTCCTAAAATCAAAACTTGTACTACATCTTTGCAATGCTCGGCACAACTTAAACTAAAGCTTTGAACAAGCTGGCCTTAAACAAAGCTCGAATGCATCTTACAAACTAAACAAAGCTCAAGCTCTTGTATGGATTACTTGATGGACATGGCCATGGACATAGTTGGTAGACCACATACCCCACACGCAAAACTGCTGATTCATTTATCTCCTGGAATAGGAATTCAAACATATTACCCATGCATTTAGTACTTCTGGTGGACCAATTTGCGGAAGTTATGTACATATACTAGCTTTTACCAGCTTATGCCGCATCTCAAGTATAATGTGACCCCAAATTGCACCCATTGCCACTTGGAAATTGTTTTGCCACTGAATAACTGTTTTCATGTATAACCCAGAGCTAAGATTATTTTCTTCACAATCCAAAGTCCTGCAAAACAGGCCCTAAACACAAGAGATCAGGTTCTAGAGTTCATCCAAACATGGAAGCTGACATCTGAAGCAGCACAACCAAAGACAAATTCTACTAGAAAATTATTTGAATCAGATTGCATGAATAGATTTCAGCTCTTGAGAGAGAATTCATGAAGGTCCAAATGAAAGTGGAAATCTCAGTTGGATCTGTTGCACAGTGAATTGTGCATAGAACTTGACCAACTCAGCCCATTCTGAATTGTAAAGTACACAGCGTGGCAGTCTTTTATTTTTAGTATTTGTTAGCCTTGTTGGCCCCCACACAGAAGGATACTTTATCTCCTAGATGACATGAGGGAAAACATAACTTCAATCCAGTTAGCTCAGATAACTTGCCATTTAGCATGGAGGGACTTGTCCTAAATATGACCTGTCATACACAAGATGCTAGTCTAGTGCATTATTCAAATCATCAGTATAATTCAGTACTAATCTATTTCCCTCCCATTTTATGCAGAGAAACAAAGCAAACAAATTAAATTGTGTACAAAGGTACCACCAAGCAGTAAAAGGAGTTTCTACGGAGGTTATTTCTCGTCTCTATTCCTACTGCAACTTTGTTCATTCCAGTACATTATCTAAGATCCATGTCTTTGCAGGAGGTGGACCTAGCTACCTATCCAATTCCAACTACAAGAGCCCTATACTGAAGAAAGCTAGGATGGAGGTTGATAGGTACTTGTTACACTTGAAATGTGATCTTAAAATGAAAGAGTTGTGTACGGCAATATATCTAATTCTGTTCTTACAGTCGAGCAAGATTGCAAGCTGCTATCCAGAAGAATAGTCTTGCAAGGTTTGTTCCATCACTATCCCTATCCCAGTGCACTATATTGACGGTTTCAGAAATTTTCAATTATGAAAAATCTTATAATTTGACTTGTGTAATGTTATAGGTCATCCCAACCAACAAGGACAAGTTCCCTTAATGGACATTCAATCAGAACGACGACAATTCATAGACCGAATTCAACAATCACCATCACCAAACCTACCGGTGCAAGTACAATCAGGCAAATCCAGAACAGCAGACCTAGCGGTGCAAGTACAGTCAGGCAAATCCAGAACAGCAGATCCAAGTTCTGAAAACTAACATGGCGTGTTCAGCTCCAGAACTCATGAGGGTTCTCAAAAGATGTTCACCCTTTGTAGAAGGTGTGTTTCTTGCCCTGGGGACGTCTTTGGCAATTACCAAAGCACTTGAAGCTCTACCTCAAGGGTGTAACCATGCGCCAAGGAGAAACACAACAGTTGTATCATAGATTCATAGTGGTTTTATCAATTATTTGTAACAATCATTTTCACATTAAGGAGAAGAAGCATGTATTGTTGGTAGGTCTTGTTATGTAGATTATGGCTCAGTTTGTTAATTTTCAGGGAGTGATGAACCTGAACATGATCAATAGTGCCCACATGAACCAAAAGGAAAAATACACAAAGTTACAGATAGAACAAATCAACGCTGCAGGGTGTCTGTTTGCACCTCCAACACTTCGAACTTCTAACAGAAGCTGGATATTCAAGTAACTCAAAACTTGGATGCGTAAATTATAACATAGTATGATGAATCAGGTGGTATCAAGTAAAACTTCTGTTGAAAGGTCAGCTTGCGTAAAACAATTAATATTTAGTTTTACAACAGAGGAATAACAATGAAGAAGAATTAGTTACATGAGCCAAAATCATCAGAATAACTATGAAGAAGAATTAGTTGTACATAAGCAAAAATCATCTGATAAGAAAATACGGCTCAAAACTTGATGCTGAACAATCAACTTGGTCCATGGGCTTACTTGGGGATTTGAACTTCTCATGGGATAGTTTTACCAGAAGATAAATGTTAGATATTAAAGGGTTTTTGAGGAATGGTATCATAAAACCTTCAAGATTGGAAAATTCTTGCAAATAAATACCATCACTGTCACCCAGTTGTTTCAGAGAGCCTGTTTGAGTGAGCGCAAATAAACCTAGCAGATTTGCATAGACTGATATAAACACGTCCTTATGGTTACCTATGCCGCCAATCCAATCTGTTTGCCCCTCTTTCTCAAAATAGCCATTAGTCATTGATGTGAGCTGCTCCAAGAACCTCTCCCTCCATTTCTGCAGGAACAATTCAGTTTTTCCTCCTGTTTCCATCTCATATTTGGACTGCAAAAGCTTCTGAATATTAAAACAGCAGATTTGACATATTAACAGTTTCTCTTCATGGTGATTGTCGATTTCTTTGTCAAAAATCTGGCGGACTAAATCTCCACGGGAGTTCAGAGTGTTCCCAGTGTCCAGGACTATCCTTAACAAGTAATCAATGTATTTCAGCCAGTGGCCAAACAAAGAGGTTAGATACTCAAAGCTCAATTCAATAACTCTATCAACCTGCAGCGGCGTAGAATCATCACAGAAGGTATCAGCTGAACCCTTTGCTATTACTTCCTGAACATTCTTTGCAAGTTTTTGTCTCAGATAGGCATCCTCATCCTCCAGCAACTGAATGCTTATAAACCATAAGTCAAGTATCTTGATTGCATAAATGCTGATAAATTCAAAAGCGCTAGCTTCCATGCAATTCTTCTTTATACGGCCTTCATCACATTCTGAAGGGACGTACATGTTGGATACAAACGATGCTACAAAGCTTGCTTCTTCAAGCAGACCTGAAGCAATGATTGCCTCAGCAGCAGCTCTTCGAGCATTAACAGTTTGTGATGGTTCACTCTGATTCTTAACAAGATTGACAAAGAAGTTTGCTCTAAGCATGGTATCAGACAATCTATTCCCTTCATTGTTTCCAAAAAAGGATGCAGAGAGGTCACTGGTCTGCCCATCCGCTAAAACAACATTCCTAATTGATTTAGAAAATCGTTTCACGCATATACCCATGCAGCATAAAATTATTTCCTTTGTTTTTGCATGTGATATGGTGCTGTTCAAATGAACTATTCTGTCCCAGAAGGACAAAAATGTTATGGAGTCTTCTTCCTTGTTGAACGGACATTCTGAGTTCCATGAAAAGATTATCTTTAGATTATAATAAAGACACTTAGGGTGTTCTTCCACAAATAAGTGTTCCATTAAAACAGGCTGCAGATTTGCGCGTGCCCATCGTTGCAAAATGTTTCTGCCAGTACTATGTATCATTGATTTTGTGAGCTGAACGATCCTCTTAAGCACTGTAATCCTAACATCATATGTAGGATCTGTGAGACATGATATAATCTCCTTATGTACTTCAGGGAGGGTGGTATCCTCCCTAGACATCTCTGATATAAATGAAGTTTGTTCACCGAGTATTTGTAGCTGAACATTTTCCTCAGGAATTTCATCATTTTTCTTGGAAAAACCAACAGAGCTGAAAAATGATGTGGTTGCTTGTTGCCGAAGCTCAGTCCGGGTTGGATCATGGAATGCATATTGGGTTGTTGTAGCATTGTTCAAGCACTGAGAACTCAACTCTAACAGCAGTGCCTGGATGACTTCAGTATGTTTACTTGTACCTACCCTTGCAACATCAAGCATGAGATCAAGAACGCGCAAGTAAGATGTGCTCACGACAGGGCATGAGCATAATTTGATGCTGCCAAGCCAGGAACATCTTGAGAGAACCTTAATTAATTGGCCAAGAATCTGATCTTTCTTGATATTATCCGTCAAACATCTGAAGTTGTTGTCCAGAAGAGAAGATAGTTGAAGCAAAAGGCCATGGATGGAATTAAATGAAAACGGCCTACGATGCGGATATACATTTCCATTTCCCATGTTAGCGGACATGAGAAGACCAGAGCACCGAACACTGTGAGCTACAACTTCATCATTTCCATGAGGCAAACTATGCAGTATATCACTAACAACATGTTGCAGTCTCTCATTAGATACCAAACCAATCAATGCTCTTGATGCAAGGATACGAACCCGGTAATTGCTCTGAGTAGCACATCTTTGGATGAAAGGTAAAAGCAAAAAAGGATCTAAGGAATCATCAGTTCCAGAGCTTATAGGAGAAGGCTTAAGTCTTGATAGAAGAATGAGAATAGGACACAAACTAGGGTGTATGGCTTTTGCAATGTGTGACTCCAAATTACTGGACTGTCCATCAACTAGCAGTTCTGTTGCAACTCTCAGCTCACTAATAAGGAAAGGATGAAGTGCTGGGTACCTATATGACAAATAAAGAATTTTTTTTAATTAAATAGTTCGCTCATCTAGTTGCATAGTCCTAGTTACTCTGATCACTTTGAATACAGATGAATCACAACAAATAGACAAAATTATAAGACAGCCAAATTAGTAACCAACTTTAAAACAGCAATATGCACAAATTTTTTCTGATTGTTTCTCATATATTATGTAAAAAAAGATTGAAATGCTGAAATGCTGACTAGGAAATGGTAATCTTTTGATACTAACTTGCAACATAAGAAATCATTTTTCACAAAAAATAAAAAAGTGCAACACAATATAATAATGAATGACAACAGATTACCATATTATGAATCGTATAAATGTGATGAACTTGCCTGTGGAAAAATTCAAGGCCAGTTAATGAGCGTCGTGCTGACTCACGCTTCTGCACATTAAGAAACCCAACCATGCGACGGACCAGCGCAGTATATGCAAGGCAAGCTGCATTGCGTACTTCCCAATAGGGAGACGAAAATGCATGTATTGCAACTATTGTTGCCTCAGCACTGAAACCAGAAGTATCAGTGGCCAAATTTGCATCATTAAAGGCAGCTCTAAGTACATTGAACACATGCACTGTGGGAACAACACCCTCGTCTCGGATTTTGGATAAATTGCCATTAGAATGTATGCTAGCAGATGTTCCTGACTGTGGCTCACATAGCTCTCTGAGATCATCTTTCCGTACTTCAGATTTCTGGTTGTAATCTTTCTGAAAATTTGCCAAAGATGTTTTAGCAAATCCTATCAACCATTCTAAAGCCCTTGGAAGCAGCTTCTTTGGCGTTCCTTCTGGCTCTGCCAGGAACAGAGCGATAAATGCCGCAGGAATCCCCGCACTCCTTCTTAGCAAATCATCCACAGTTTGCCCTTTAGCAACTGTCCTATCCATCAGTAGCTCCATCCATGATTCTGTCATTTTGCAGAGTCTGTAAATGACAACAAACTAAACTCTTCAATAAGGACACAGGCAATCAAAAGTTATATGGCACATAATAAACAACTGCATATTCTAGTTTAGCTAAATGTTTTAATTCAACTGATACAATCAAGAATCAGGTTTGGTAAAAATCACATGGTACAGATATTTTTGTGACCACGATTCATTCACTACAAGGCTTTTTTCATGACTCAAACATCTAATGTTCAGGCAAGAAGGTAATTCTTTTATTTGACAGTTCCGAATTTTAGCTACCTATAAGCAGTAAGTTTATTGCCAGCACACTGTTCAAGGATGAAAACAACAACAAAAAAAAGGAGTCCCTGATGTTCCACAACCTCAGATATTTTTGGTTCTTAACATGTTGGTTAATTATTCATAGATGCATTTTGTTTGAAAACATTAAATGTGGCACCAGGTTATGTGTGTATGAAGTCCCATTCTTTTGGGTAGTGACGTACGATTGTTGGCCTCTGAGCACTGAACATACCTCGAATCATTTGAGCAAAGAAGACGATTGCAAAGGGCAGTAAGCCCAGCCCTTGTCTTATCTATTGCGCCATTGTGCTTCATTTTAAGAAGAACTTGCAAAAAATGTTCACCCATTGTCTCTAACTGCTTTACATCAAGAATTTCTGCAGACTTGTTTGTCTCCTCGTTATTGTCAGTCAAGCCATTCCTGGATGAATTTGAATGAGAACAGCCAGGCAAAGGAATTTTCCGAACGATAGTTCCAAAAAGTAGACTAACCTGAAAAGTGACAGACCAGGGTTAAATCCTAGGAAAGATATTTAAACGCAGCCTGTAAAGAAAATTGCTTTGCGACAATGATGCAAAACCAAGACAAAACATGTAACATCTCAGGAGCAGGATTTGCTTCATAAAACAATGAAGCAACAAGAATTATGCCTTAAAGATGGAGGAAAGCCTTCATATAAACAACTTTTGAGTGGCCAGAATAAATTTATAAAAACTTACCTAGTCAAACAGCTTTTCAGTGGTCAGAACAAATTTTATACTAGAAACCTATCAACAAGGAAGTTATTGCTCATAAAATACTCACACCAGTGGATTTTTCATAGATGTTTTTAGAGTTCATGGACTTTTCATAGATGTTTTAACTTATCCAAAAAAAGGGCAACAAAAATAAAAAATCCTGAAAAGTATACCGGCTTTTTTTCAGGAGAACAAAAAGACGGAATAAGTGATATGGAACCAATTCATTACCTCTTTCATAGCAAGCCAACAACCAACCATAACAACATGCTCGGCTGGTTTGGCATTATTACCAGGTTTTATAGTCATTTCAATTTCTGAAGTATTAGGTTGGTCCTCATATATGTCCGAGAGGAAGGGACCATCATCAATAACATCGTCCATATCATAAGGCATGTACCATGCATCAGAAGAAACCACCCACAGTGCCAGCGAAGTAATACGCACTATGAGTTGAAGAAGCTTTTCTACCAGGTACCTCATTTCAGAAATACATGATTGTACCACTTCAGAGTTCCAATCCAGCTCATCAAATGTGTAACGAATGGTAAGAAGAACTCCATGAACAAAACTTTTCTTACATGCTTCAGAAAGATCCCTCTCACCCTTCTCGACAACAGTACAGAGCCACTGCATGAGTGAAGAAATATACTGTGCAACAGGATTTTGAATGGTAGTAACTTCAGTAAGCCCATTCAGAGATTCTGTGTAACATTCAAGACAATCACTTTCTTTAGAAAACACAAGGACACAACCAAGCTCTAAAACATATTTCCTAAATATAAGGCGGAAGGTTAATGCACCAGCATCACTTTCCCGGACTCTTGGGCTTAGCACAAGTTTTTTTGCCCATCGTATAACATCATTTATAGATGGACTCAATGAAATTCCAGGAAGTGGTGTTGGAAATTGCAGCAGAATGCGAAAAGAGTTTTCCCTTAATCTGTCCCAACTATCAACTATAGATCCTACAAATGAAATTGTTGAATCTGGCAACGTTATGCTGTTATTATAAGGATAAAGATCATTCTTCCCTTCAGAGAGGCGAAGAGGCCATACATCCAGCAGTGTAAGAATAAGCTCCATTGCAATAGTTTTCCTTTCATATGGACCAGAAGGATAACAAGAATTAAACAGAAAGGAGCTCAGCCACTTCATGAACTGGAAGAGATCTTCAGCCCTCTGGATAATAATGGCATTAGCAGCATCAACAGAATCAGGTCCTTTGACACTAGAGGATAAAGATGGAATCCATGAACCCTGCTTTACCTGTCTGTCAAGTGCTGTTCGTACCCTGGCAAAAAATTTTCTAAATAAACTGGTCCATCTCATTTGGAATGCACTCGAGCTGCAACGCATATTCAATGGGACTGCCTCTTTAAGTAAGCTCAGTTCCAAGGAGGATGGAAGACTTGATGTCTTCGGATTCAGAAAGAGTGATTCCGCAGCATCAATACGAATACTTTCATCACTGTGTGTTAGTGCCAAAGCAAACCAATTAACAGGGACTGTAACATTAATCCCTCGAACAGATATAACTGCAGCACCTTTATTATTATCCTGCTGAGACTGTGACAATCTATCAGAATCTAAATCAATGTCCCCTTCAACAAGAGCAAGATTTCGAGAGACCTTCAGCAAGGAGACGAGTGCTGCTATACGCTGGTCATTTTTCAGTATGACATCTACTTTGGTTTCCTTTGCAGTTGGGCCAATTGAGATGAATCCAAGCATTGCAAATATGCTGTCTGCATCAACTTCAATTAGAGCAGGTAGAGCATAAGTATTTAAGTTAGAACGTAGTTTTGAATTTCCAGATACAAGTCCCTGCATCAAAGGAGGCAAGCATAAAACTCTAAAGGCATTGTACCCTTGCTCGACACCATCGTCACTCCAACATTCATCTCTTAAGGTCTCCAGCAAACACTTTAAAAATGTTGTAGCAGCACAACAAACATCATCATCTATGTAGGCATAAGCTGTTTCTGAAATAAGGCTTGGTTTCAATCTCAGAATGGATTTAGCACCCAATCGCTTTGTCAAAGAAGCTAAAGGGATATATCTTCCTTTACACCGAGGACCCAAGCGAAGTAAATCGTTTGCAATATTGCATAAAATTTTTTTGCTGTTTTGTTCTTTATTTTCTAATGGAATACATAATTGAATATCTAATAGAAGATCAAAGATCAAATGGACCTGTTTCACTGTTTGACTCAAAGGATCTTCCAGATTGCTCCATATGATTCTCAATATACGATTGATAACATCTTCTGAGAAAGGCTTATGGTCTCCAGAGAAATCAGTGATATCAGATACAACAGAAGTTTTTATCTGCTGCAAACATATTTGTGTCACTGTAAGAGCATGAAAATTAAAATGGCTATCAATTGGGTTCTCACAGTGCTCGCAAAGCTCAGGTAAAATCCCATCATATAATACAGTCCATAAGGATCCATCAGGTTGAAGTTGACGTATGTTGAGTACTGCCCGTGGTATAGATGTCAAAATCCCTCTTAACAAACAAAGTCTACTCAAAACTGAAAGATCTCTGATTTCTTCACACAGATCAAAATAAGAAAGTACATTAGGAAGAGACAGATCTTTTGTATCTTCATGAGCAGCACAGATACTAAATAGACCTTGAGAAATAAATTGACATATCTCCTCAGGACTCATGAAGACCTGCAGTGCAGCACAGAAGGTCACTCCAGAAGCGACCAGACAATCCCTTGAAAAGGCAGATGACTTGAGAACAGAGAGTATTGTCCTAATGGCACTATTGAAGACACTGGATGCCTTATCAAGGCCAGTAAACTTAGATGGGTAGCGCTGCAGCAAATAATACATGCAAGACATGGCCTCTTGACACTGCTCCATTACGACCGGAGATGGACGGGAACCACCATCTATGTCTCTAGTCACTCCATCAAGCCCATCGATCACATCTAGTGCCATGATCTCAGCACATCTCTCCACTGCCTCATCCAAAAATCCCAATTTCGGGTACCCAATCAGAGACAATGCCGCCCGAGATACCATAAACCTCTTCGTTGCTTTGCTACTTGAGCCACCATACTCCTCGCAGAGTGAAGCAAAGCATCCGCTGATCACTGGGAAGAATTTCTTGCACTTTGCAAGCACGGATATGAGTGTCCGGTGGAGAGGGAGGGAGTTCTCAAAGAAGAGAATCCCCATGTAAAACTTTGTGGCCGCAAGCAACGCATCATCAGGAATCCCAGGAGTAGAAAGAAACTGCACATATGCTGAGGCAAGGTCCTTGACCTCAACAACTTGCGAATAGGTGGAGGTCAGGGAGATCAATTTGTTCAATTGGACGAAGAAGTTTGATGAGGCAATCTCACTCGGCACAAGTGCTAGCTCCTCAAGGTAGTGCCTGGGGAAAACAACTGAGGAGTAGGTGTACCGGTGCCGGTGCTGCTGTGACCGCCACTTTGCCGACATTCTTCTTCCCTGAATTTAGCTCCTCCCCTTCGATTCTGAACTGTAATAACAATGAATAAATAAATAAACTCCATCGTCATCACATCTTAACCGAGTGATTAAGACCAAATTAATTGCAAGACTTTCAATTTGGCAAATAGAAACAGCTAAAGTAGCAACGCATTCCCCTACTAGAATCAATAAGTAATCACAGGTCGCAACGACAAGGAGAATCGGCAAGTGAAACTAACCTGTAGACGAGCTGGTTCCTCCAGGCTGTTATGAGGTTGCCCAGCGCTACGCAGGGAGGCGACGAGCGAGCGAGCGCACCGGGAGACGAGACCGTGGGAGGTGAGCTCCACCGCCGGCTGCTGCAGCGAAAGGAAACGAGGGTTTAGGGTTCGGTTGAGAAAACTCTCCTCCTGGTTCTCCCCGCGAGCCAGTTTGTTTCGCTGCTTTGATCTGACCAAAATGCCCCCAACCGGGCGTGCGTGTCGCTCTCTCATGCGCTTTAAGATTCGCACCCGCCTCGCGTCTCTCTTGGACTCGCTCTCTCGTCGCCGGCGGGCGCCTCTCCGAGATGCCGTCCGCTGCCGCTGCGGCGGCACGCTATCCCCTTCTCTGGAGGGCTCCGGCGGCACCCTTCGCGGCGCTTGGTGGCGCCGTCCGTCCTTCCGGCATGCGGCAGCGTCTCAGCGCGGCTGCCGGGAGTGGCAGGCATCAACCGCCGGCGTACGGCGGACTGCTGCTCGACGCCGGCGGAACGCTGTTGCAGGTGGCGCAGCCTGTTGCCGAGACTTATGCCTCCATCGGTCGCCGATACGGTTCGGATTAAATGAAACCTTCTCGCCATTGCAGTGGCTCTTTCGGGCATTTCATCGAACACGTGGCTGTTAATCTTGTGGTGCTCCCAGTTCCTGACGTTCGTCCTTCTGCAGGTGTGAGGAAGCCTGAGAAGAGCATCATGGAGGGGTTCAAGCGGGCTTTTGCTGCACCATGGCCGAAGACGCTCAGGTACCAGGTAACAGACGGAAGTCACGGGACGCTGAACAATTTCAAATTTTTGCCTGTTTGATATTGCGAAGAAGTTGCTTCGAACTTTTGGCATCCGTTTCATTATCAACAAAGTGAATTTCAAAAACTTTAAGCCTCTTCTTAGCAATGTCGAAGTGACAAAATTTCCAAGAATTTTTTCGTGTGCAAGGTTTGTATTTGAGTTGTGTTAGACATCAGGTGATGATATGTTGAGTTTCCTCTGTAATTGCAGGGTGATGGACGGCCTTTCTGGAGAATCGTGGTAGCAGAAGCGACTGGTTGCACTGATGATGATTATTTCGAAGAAGTATATCAGGTAACATTTTTCCTATTCTTGGTCTTGTATGAATGTTAGTGGTCAAAGGAAACACTACAGGTTATTCATGTGCTGAATGTTCACGTCTTACCTGTACTATGTGGATAATGAATATAATCTTTTTAGCATTATGCTCATGGAGATGCTTGGCGTTTGCCTGTTGGAGCAGACACAACTCTGCGTGAACTGAAAGATGCTGGAGGTGACAAGCCCTTGTATCTTCTCTCTTTTCAGTGTTCGCTCGTCATTTTCTCCAGTGGCAATTTAATTTCTCACTTCCAATTGAGCGGTTGAGCCATTATTTTGTTATGTTTTATTCTTAAAGTGGCTCATAGTATAACATGTCTCGATTTCAGTTAAGCTAGCTGTTGTATCCAACTTTGATACGCGACTACGGAAATTGCTCAAGGACCTCAACGTCTCAGAGATGTAAGTACTGATGAGTACTTTTATCTTGCTTCTATATGACTGTTAAAAGATCCTGAGCTATGTAGGTTTGATGCCATAGTAGTATCTTCAGAGGTGGGATATGAGAAACCTGCTCCAGAGATCTTCAAAATAGCATTAGGTATAACATAGAATTTAGTTTGCGGAACACCCTGTTTTTCTTTGAGCATATGCACAGTTCTTGATATACAGCAGTATTGAAGGTCCCGCTCCCTCCCAAACTAGAACCCCAACACGTGTAAGTTTTTTCATATAAAACTAAGAGCTCGTTTTCTCTTTCGCAGATCAAATTGGTGTGGAAGCAAGCAAGGCAGTACATGTAGGAGATGATGAAACAGCTGACAAGGCGGGTGCTAATGCTGTTGGACTTGAGTGCTGGTATGCAGTCTTTTCCCTTTGGGTACCTTTCCGTTTGAATATATTGTATTCCCACAATCTGTGGTTTAAGTTACTGATGATTGCTTATATCATTCTCTGTCACAATTATCTGTTAGGCTGTGGGGTGAGGACGTGAAGACATTTTCCGATATACGGGACCGGTTTCTAACTACACACCCGCGGTGACCTTGGATTTGACATATGTTTATAGAGCCATCCTAGCATTCTGCCTCGTCATGGCTGTTGCAGTCTGCTTTCACAAAATAAGCTCTCATATTTTACTTTAAAATGATACTATGAATCAGGGAGCTTTGTGTCCCAAGTATATTATGTATACTACGCTTATTTTTTTCATATTCAAAGCATAATTATTCATGAATACTACGCACAGAGTACTGAGGTCCACCAGGCTGGTGCCTGCAACTGAACCAAAACTGATGGAAACACAAACACACACTTGCGTTTGCGGAGGATCAGAGTTCAGAAGATGATATCCTCGTCCCTGTCGCCGTTGTCCAGCATGTCGATGGCTGTGCCCATGGAGACACCTCGCTTGAGCATGACCTCACCGGCGACCTTCTCCTGGGCGTATAGTTTGGCAGACTCCATCTGATTCTCGAGCTCGCGCTGCTTGTACCCCTGGATCTTCTTGAGCCTGAAGAACTCCTCCCTCTCCTGCTCGTCGAGCTCGCCCTTGATGTAGCTGATGGTGTTCTCGAGCCGCGGCACCACCACGTTCTCCAGCGCGTTCACGCGGCGGTTGGTCACCTTGATGGCGCTGTCCAGCGTCAGGAACGACGTCTGCAGCGACGCCAGCTCCACCAGCGCCTCCAGGGCGCGCGTGTACGCCGTGCGGGCCGCCGCCACCTGCTGCCCGCCGGCGGCGAGCCCCGCCAGCGACGCGCCGCCGCCGGCCCCGCCGGCGCTGGTGGCCAGGAAGTGCTCGAACCGCGGGAGCTTGACGCCGGCGATGTTGTCCTGCTGCGCCCGCACGCGGAGCCGGGCGGGGCCGTGCACGGACTGCTGCACGACGTGGCGGAGCGGCGCGCCGGCGACGTAGAAGGCCTCGGCGAGCGAGAGCGACGCCGCGCGCATGGTGTCGCCCATGGCCTCCTTGGCCGACACGATGCGCTTCAGGATGGCGCGGAACTGCACGGTCAGCGCGTCAGACTTCTTCTTCAGCAGCGCGTGGCCGCGGCTCGCGCCGGTCAGCCGGGCCTTCACCATGCCCAGCGTCGTCACCGTCGGCACGACGTTCAGGCGCTGCCCGGTTCCCGCCATGACGCCTCCGCCGCAGCACAGCACCTAGGCTCGCCGGAGACGGTCACCTTTTGTGAGCGGCTTTCTCCATCGTGCCCATTATATGGCTGTCGACCATTGGACGCCTACGCGACAATTGTATGATTGGGTTGATTCTGGCGCGGCCGCGTGGTCTCGTCTCGCGATGCTTCAGGTGATGCTGAAAATGACTGCTTTAATTCACGGGACACTACACAGGAGTGCAACATCTGTTAGGTCACCGAGACTTTAAAATATTGGTCGCGTTGCCACATCAGTTCGTCACTATTCTCGTAAGTAAAACAAGACTTATTGGCTAAATTCAGCCCAAAATGGTTCTGGATTTTTGTCAACAGACTTCTAGAGGTCATAAATCGCTGGCCAGGGACAGCAGCAGGTACATAACAGCATCGCAGTCAGTATAGAAACTATATAACCAGGCACCATTGCAAGATAGAACCACCATCAATCCAGAAAAAGGGCCGGCCAGGATAGGATCCAGACCAGTTTTCTGAAGCAACAACTGGAACAGCCAACAAGATTTATCTACCATTAACTTGTAAACGATATATATAAGTTACTAGTTGCTACCTCGACAGGGGGCAAAAAAAAAAACTAGAGTTGAGTGGGGTGCAGACCCATTACCCTCTTGCATAAGTACATGGATTAAGGTCTGTTTATATGGATAGCATAAAATAAATTCAAATGCCACGAAGTCTAGGCGAGGTAGCGGTACAGCTTCCTGTCCGTCTTGTCCCTCTCCAGGAACTCACGCTCTATGAGGGACTCAATCCTCTTCTTTATCACGACAGGATTCGGCAGGAAACGGGGCTGCAACTGCTTCGTCACCTCCGTCATTATGCTGTTGTGATCCAGGACTCTTCTTGACTTCATGATCCTCACAATGGCAGCCTCAATCTGTGGCTTCCTGTCTTCCTCAACTCTCTGACGTGTCTCCAGCTTTTCAGGATCTGTCTCCTTCTGTGCCACCACAGTGCCAATCTTCACCTTGAACAGCTTGCTAGTGAACTTATCATTGACAGAGAAGCTGTCATCCTCAGCAATGTCCCTACTCATGGGTTCCTTCCGCAGAACTTGCTTACCCTTCACGAGAGCAAGAGACTGAAGGCATCGCTTCAGATCAGCAGCTGGTATTGCAGTAGCCTGCTCAATCTCACGGTATGTCAAGGCATCTGCTGAGTTAAACAACATGAGAACACACATCTGGTAGGTAGATACGTTCAGTTCATGCTTGCTGCCATTTCCAAATGTTGCTTTTATATCAGCATGCCCCATGTTTGTTTGCCACGTCAGTCTCCTGCCATTGTGGGTACCAAGGTAGAAAGCCCGAAACTTCTCAGAGACAGCAAGTATTTCAGGGGGGAGATTGCAGGTACTGCATGCTTGTGTTGGCCATGACCCAGTGGTGAGTATCTGAACCGATATCGTCGGAGCATCTGCTGCATCAGATGAGGTAGCCGCGTAAAAATTCTGAGTGGTATCCTGAGATGTCCTCAAATCATTGAACATGCTCTCTAATTTCGAAGTAAACTGGTATCCACATTCTGTTTTGAGCTTCACAAGCATACTTCTTTCAGAATCATCTGAAGCAGCTTTCCCAGAAAGAAGACGCTTTGCCAAGTGTTGTTTGTAATACTTCTCAAATAAATCCTTTTCTTGCAAGTATCTAAATAGCATCATAACTTTGTCCAGGACTGTCTCAAGGTCCTCCTCATTCGCCTCTTTCACCCCTTTCCGCAGTTTGTCATCAACAAACAATGATATGAACTCAGGGGATCTGTTGTTTAGGTTGATGAAGTTCTCAAAGGAGGAATTCAGAGCATTTAAGAAGCTCTTGTCATTGTTAAATGAGACTTTAATGATGTTGTCATACTTATCCTTCTCATTAAGAAGCCGCTGGACAAAATCAACTGGGTCCTTTAGTCTCTCTGGATCAGTTACCAAACTTTTTCCAGTTTCCTTGACATGAGAAGCCATCACTGATCTAATTGTTGAGTGCCCCTCAGGAACATGACTAAACAACTTGTACATCCTGGTCAGGTCTTCATACCTATCTTCAACAAGCATATTCACAAGCCCTGAGTTCTCCATTAGAGTCAACCGCTGCATGTGGTTTGCTAACATCTCTTTCACCACGACAGCAGTTATTTTCTCATTGGTTTTCATTTCCAAATACTGTGAAACACGCTCTGATTCTTCATTGAGCCTCCTCTCAGCCTGTTTGAGATAATCACCACAAGCACAACATTCAATAAACTGCTGCGACTCACCACTATAGAAACTAGAAGACACTTCAAGAAATGGCCTTTCAAAATCCTCTTGATAAACAGAAAATCCCAGATCCATCAACATTTTTGTGGTGCTCCTCATCAACGACCTATTTATCACCTCACCCATCCTTTCTCTATGTATGAGTTCAAGAAGTGTGTCAAGCAACCTCCCTTGAATCATGGAAGACCGAACTATTGTATCTCTCCAAAGCTCCAGTCCAATATCAAACACAGGTGTCTTTTTATTTGTGTTAATATAAGTCCTGTCCATGTACATGAGGATATCTCTGATCATTTTCATTGCCTTGTTATGTTCATCCCATTTTCTCTCCAACTCTTCCAAGAACAGACCACCTTGAGCAGCCTCTATAGATATTCGCATTACTTCAAGATGTTCGTTCAGGTTTTCTGTGAGCTTCTCATAGAGCTTCGGACCATGCTTGTGCAATACCATGTTATAAGCAGTCCTGCCAATAATAAACAAAATGTTATACTAATCATCAGAAGACTCAGTGGTTTTCCGTGACAACTTAATGACTTCCTTTAAACAAATGGAAGAGATCAAACTGCATGCATAAGTTGTCAGCCCTTATATATTTCATAAAACATTACATAGTATGCTTTATGATGCTACACGTTGAATCAATTACATACCAACAAGCATGAAAAATGATTGCAATTGCAAACTTTAAAAGGTCAGCCCTATTCCCATATGCTGCAGCACCTAATTTTAATCTAGCAGTAACATATCCATACAAAAGTTCCCATAGATCAAAAATAAATAAATTGCTTCTTTTCTCAGGAAAAATAAATATATACACCGCCGAAGTTGGATTAGTGTTTGCTTAATTTTGAGCTTCAGGCTTCATGTTTTACACATACACAACCAATACATGAAAAGAGTACCAAAAACTCAGAGGGGACAACACTACAATCATAGATATTATCGTTAGTTTTATCATAATTTTGCAGAAGTTTTATTCACACCATCCATGATGCATTTGCTATTTTCTTATGTTTTTAAACATTTGAAGGCTACAACATGCAAACAAGGACATTAAGTTTGCTCTAAAATCCTAAGATGGATCAGACATGGTAAACCACTGATTATGAGTTTGATTTACCAAAAAAAGAAAAAAGCAATTCCTGACGAGAACAGGTTGGAGAACAAAGATGTCATCTCCACGGTTTTCACATAGTCATGAGGTTCTCTATCATCTTATTATTTGCAGAATTAAGTTATAAGTTATGCAGTTCTTTTAAGGTTGAAGTTTAGCATGCAATTTAGAGGTAAGATGGTTTCTCATAATATGTAGAGAAGATACCTCATTTCGTTGTTAACAACGGGTGCATCATGTTCAAATTAGGGGTGCATATATGGATTAAAAAAAAAAAGCCAATTGCAAGTGAGATTGAGAAATTAGTAGGTGCATCCGCACCCCTAGTGTACATGTAGCTTTGGCCCCTTCCTGCTTATGCCATCTTCTTCTGATACTAAAAATAAGTTCTCAACTTACAAGATCCGAGAAATAGAGGGATAAAGGGTATTTGTTCTAATGTCAAGATCATAAGGTGAAAGACATGCCAACTGAAAAAGGCTTTGTTGGTGTACAAAAATCTGTGTCTGCTTGGTATGTTTCGTAGGGGGGCTTACGTATAAATTAATTTCATCTTGGTACTCATGTATACAAAATATAGTCATACAGCCTAGTGACATAACTACTGGCAAGACCCCAACGCACATTCCTAGCTGCCCCGCATAGGAAGTCAGAAATAATAAGGGAAATAAAGTAAAAATTTAATATAAGTTTATTGCAATCCAGCATGTCATGGCAGGCCTGGATGGCAGGACTGAAAGTACGAGAAGGATGTTGAACATAATAAAAACAATGAACAATATGTCAACACTGATATTTAATACCATTCCTAATTAGAACAATTCCTCTACTCTTTGGACAATAACAAATATGAACTGGTCCCACGAACCAAGAAACAAACTAAAGTTGTATGCAAGCCTGGTAGAGAAAGAGCAGTCCTCTCTGAGAGACCACAATGAATGCAGGAGCTGGGCAGACAATTAACTTATGCCAGTAAAGATGGGTTATACTTAGCAGCACCTACCTCACATTTACATTCAGAACACTGAGTCCCCTCTCCCTCCATCACATTGCAGTTATACACCTACTCAACCGGCTTCCATACTCTAGAGTCAGCTTATTAACAAAAGCCTAGAAGAGCTTGCTTAAGTCAAGCATGATGCAGAGGAACATAGAGTCCCCTCCAGATCAAATGGACTCCTAAGTCCAACTATGGGACACTTTGATGCCGTGACATCAAAGATAATGCAACTCATAAGTAATAATAGCAAATTTAGTAACAAAACTGAGGAACATGTTCTATACCGAGAAGCTAATATTAATGTAACGCTTCCTTGATTGGTTGATTGGCCCTAAATATATAGACCAGAAATTTAACAACAGGTGCATCTGCTTTATACCTACCAAAACATAACAGTAAATACAATATAGCTATGAGCAAGCATGAATCTTTATAAGATCCCAATTTCACTGCAAGAGATTATGCATATGGGATAAGGCCTAGAACACTAGTGAAACAATTAAGCGAGATTTATTCCACTCAGAAACATTCTTAAACTGCCCTGCAACATGAATTCAGACAAGTCCATCATTGATCACCGGTAAAGTCACAAAATTAGGGATGGACAATCAACTGCCGCTATCTAAGTTATCAACTTCCCGTCTGCGATCATAATACAAACAAACCTAATCGGGGGTACGAAATTCAACGGAACAGGGGCAAGGTATTCGGGGTAAGCCCCGCGCAATGTTAACCTGTAAAGCTCCTCGAAGGAGAGACCGCTGGCGTTGTGATTGTAGATCTCCCGGATGGCGTCGTGCAGCTTCCGCCATGACTTGTCGAAGAACTTGGGGTCGGTCTCCACGCGGTGCCGGAACGGCTCGATCCTCGTGCCGCGTTTCTTCGGGGCGCCGCTCATCTTCCACCGCCGCCGTCCCTCCGGCGAGGCCCAGGTTCCGGCGAGGTGGCAGGGGTCGGGACGCCACGAGGCGTAAGGTGCCTAGGGTTTCTTCGCGTGCGAGGGGAGGAAGAGATCGGAATGTTCTCGTTGGGATTTTGCAATCGGTTCGGTACCCCCAATTTAAGCCCCGTAGACCACCAGAGAGCTCCGATGTTGAGCCTGATCTATTTTTGGAGATTATTTGCATTCCAGCTCGTTTTCAATTTTGTTTGTAACTCAAATAATTATTATATTTGATTAAAAAATAATTGTTATTCTGATTATTTATAGGTCTCTCTTCACGTGTTTTCCTCCTTCTAACACTCAGAATTTTCTAACCATGAGATAGAGCTCTCGGTTAATCTTCCACATCTAACTTAACATAAGTAGTGTCATTATGTCGTCCAATTTCACAGATTAAGATTTCATCGGAGATAGCGGCCCGCCATCGCTACCTCCACCCCCAATACACCTTCTACGGTTAGCAATAGAGGAGTCTAATGAAACCAGAAACCTAGCACCCTAATTTATTCAAGACCTCATCAGAGTTAAATTAAATTAGAGCTAAAATCTGAATTTATAACACAATTGAGAATTTATAATTATACTTATATATATAATTTTTCTCATTTGTTCATGAACAAATTATTTATTTGGTTTTAGAAAAAATCATCTTTCTTTTTTGACCTTCTCCAAATGAAACTTACTTGTTTGGTCTAAAAGAAATTTAGAGTTATTTCTTAGCCTTTCGTCAATAAAATCTATTAGATGCATCTTCAAATTTTTTTGACATGTTAACTAAATTTAATCAGACGAACACCTCTTCGACATGAAGGACTTCCCACATCGAGGTAGGGTGCCGCGCCACGCGATGCAGGCACGAGGTAGGCAGCACGAGCTAGTGGCGTGTCCGCGCGCATGGCAGACCGAGGCTAGGGTGACACACATGACAAGGTCGAGGCCCCCCCCCCCCCCCCCCCCGTCTTGCCTGGCTATGGTATTACATCCCGCCGTGCTGTAAACCAGGTCTAAGTCTAAATGTGATATAGAAGGTCTCGTCGGTCACAGATTGACTTGATGGCTGAGTGCTTCATTAAAATTTTATCTATTAATTCATTAGGTTTATATTTAAGATCTCTTAATGATTCGATTAAAATTTGAAACTTTATGTTGCTTATTATCTATATTATAAAGATCGAGTTACCTACGACTTTTACGTCACCTTGGGATCAGAACACCCAGCACTTACAGCTCTCTATTTTTTTTTTTTTACCTTTGTGTCACCCTAGGATCAGAATACCAGCAATCACACCTCTTCAATTTTTTGATTAATTTAATCCTGTGCACTAATTCATCTCGGATCCACTATACAGAACAAATGTAAGATTTTATACCAAAATATAATCTATGCTCTTCCCTCCACAAAAATACTTTTCTCACCCAACCCACCCGTACGTACCCATACCCGTAATGTTCAGCCCTTCGCCGCGCCCTACTCCGTCATCCTCTCCCCAAATCTCGCCCCACTGCCGACAAAAAAAAATAAAAAATAAAAAATCCCGCCCCACTCCTCCCATCCCAATGGTCCCACTCCAGCCCCACCCTACCTGCCCGCGCCGCCGTCCGGCAGCCCCCGCGCGCCCTCCTTCCTCGTCTCGATCCATGTCCTGGCGTGCGACTTCGGCCTCCACCAGCATATGGGAAGGCCATGCCTGCCACGTGCTCCACGGCCGCCTCTGAAGTTGCATCTAGAGATCCTGGCAGGCTCAAGGGGGCGACGACGGCAGCAGCTGGGTTACGATGACGGCGATCCCAAGCCTTTGGGTGCGGCAGAGGCAAGATCCATGGCGTCCTCCTGTGTAGCAACGGAGAGATCCACAGCCGCATTTACGAGATCCCCGGCAGCCGCGACGTCATCCCTCTTTAACGACGGTTTCTCCTCAGGTTATCATTTGACCCCAAATTTTGCTAGGGTTTATAGTTCCTTTTTTTTTTAATACACGCATATCTTTTTTCAATATCCCAAGCACGGTCTCAATTGTTTTGTTTTTTTATTTCTACTGAAGGAGGCGTGGAATGGGCGTATGGGCTGATCATATCAAGAATGTTGATTACATGGATACAAGATTAAGAACAAAAACTACACTGCTGGAAACAGGTGCTTTGCCAAGGGCCAAAGGCACTCGGCAAAGACTCAAAAACTCTCGGCAAAAATGTTAACGTGCGTAACCGACGACAAACTCCGCACGGCTTATCGGCTGACGGCAAAGCATGCTTTACCGAGGGTAAAAACTCGGGCTCTCGGCATATATATTGCCGAGAGCCAAACCGGCGCACGGCAAAGCTTTGGGCCCCGCAGACCACCCTGCGCTACGCCCCGCCGACTAACGGCACCTTTGCCGTGAGCCAAACGGAACAGCCCACGGCAAATATCTCCCGTTTGCCGTGATCTCTCCTGGCGGCCGACGGCAAAGTCGGTAATGTTGCCGTGAGCCCCTTCTTCGACCCACGGCAAAGAGTGGTCTTTTTGCCGTGGGCTTCCTGGAGCTCTCGGCAAAGGGATGTGCCCAGGTGCAGTTTAGGGTCACTTTGCCGAGAGCCCCAGAAAGCCCACGGCAAAGTGACCATAATTTTCTGTTTTTTTTTATTTATTTAATTCCAGACATTTACATCATCAAAAATATATCCAGAAAGTACAAAATATCACATAGATTACCCAATATCAACAATTCTCACAATATATCATCAATTCTCACAATATATCACCAATTCTCACAATATATCATCATTTCTCACAATATACCACCATATAACACCAAATATAACCATATAGCACCAAAACTCATGACAAATCACCACAAATCACATATTGACCATACGAACACCATAACTCATCATAATTCAGCAACACAAGTTCATAAACAAGTGTAAGTACAAGTTCAAGTGGTTTCTATATAAATAAAAGTTCAAGTTCAAGTCCAAGTCCTACAACAACAAAAAGAAAGTGACAAAATGCACACAGCACTCACGGAGGCGGAAACTGTGATCCCTGTGAGTCGTGGATCTCTTCATTTGATGCTGCTCCGGAACGTCCAGTCTGCATAGAGAAGAAAAAATATTTGTGAGACATACACAACAGAGGAGACCAAAAAGAAGAAGAAAATGAAGTAAAAGCACTCATACCCCAGGAGGTGTATGAGGAGGTGGAGGTGGAGGTGGCTGGAACATCGGGATCTGCAGCGGCGGTGCACCACCCATCTGGCTCAGCATCTGCATGTAGCGCATCATGTGCTCCATCTGGTGCTGCTGGGCCGCCATCGTCGCCGCCATCTCCTCCCTCTGCCTCCTCTCTTGTTCGAGCTGGGCCTACAACATGTCACTCAAATATTACAATGCAAAGATACGAATTTAAGAGTCATGTAGCGATAAATGAAACACAACTAACCTTGAGTGCATCCACCTGATGCTGCGTCGTGGTCGGCCGTGGACGTACGGCTGGGGTCGAGCTCGTACTCCTCGCTCGAAGCTGCGAGAGAGTAGGAGTGCTTGACGTGTCAAGCGTGCCGTGGCCCATCATGTAGCGTCCGTGCTTCTTGCCACCTCCGGCCAGCATGACAACCTCTCCATCAAGGTCCTGAGTGCTAGGGTCGTACTCAGGACCATGGATCTTCTTTGCCACGTCGGTGTACTGACTTATGCGGCTGTGGACGCTCGCGTTGCTGTAGGCCTCAGGTGGGTCCTCCGGGTTGTAGTCGATGTCGGCGGTGGCCTTACCCTTGTGGGACAGAACCCAAGCCTTGAACTGTCCACATGGTTGGCCACCGTGCGACGCCGACTGCGCAAAAACAGCAAGATGGTTAGAAAGTATGCATAATTGAGCACTACAATACAGAAATTAAGTCACGTACCCATCTTTCCCCGTACTCCTCAAGGCTAAGGTTGCCTTGATGGTGTGGTGCACCTGTCATCAGCAAACGTCGGTCTCGAGCGGCGTTGTGCGCCTCCAACCACTCGGGGGAACACCATTTGTCCACCATCACTTCCCAGCACCGGACATGCGCGGCGCACCAGCTCGGAACTACCTACACGTCATTAAGAATATATACTTATAAGAAGATCAAATTTAATGCGCATACTATTAGGGTACATACATCATTATTAACGTTTTGCATGTACCTGCAGGTATTGCTGCCGAGTGAGCGTCATCTGTCGAGCTTGCTTTTTCGTGACCTTCTCACCAAGGTACGAACCGTGGAAGGTCACGATCGCCTGGATCCGCGCCTCGTGGTGCATGTCCGTGACCAGCTTCGGGCAGGCGGCGTTGGCCACAACAGCTGCCCTATCCTCGTAACCCTCCTGGCATCTGAAGAAATCCTATACACATTGACAACATGTATGCAGTCATTAATCCAAAAAAGACTAGTAAAGCGATGTATTGTCCCTTGTAGGGAGAGGAACACTTACCCACAGCTCGCCGGTGACCCGCGCCGCCTTGTTAGCGAACACCCTGCCATCACGATCTGCTCGATCAGGGACGACCTTATAGTGCTCCCAAGTGTAGGCCGGTTCCGTCACTCCGGCATGCGTCACCAAGCCAGGAAAGTGGGCCTTCAACAGAAGGCCCAATATGTCGTTCACCTTGCGCGCGTGACAACCTGGCGCCACTTTCCTCCAATACCTGCCCAAGTGAATCAGAAAGATTATTAGTTTCGAGTCCGATTCTTAAAATAGAAAATGAAGTGGAAACATTTAAAGTTAGTTACCTATCTCCAGAGGGTCGAATCATCGGTCGTCTCTCAGGAGGGATCGGACGATCCGGTAGTCTGGAAGGACCTCGCAGCCACACCGGCGGAACAGAGTTACTGCAACTCCCTGTCGCCTGCTCTCCCTCCTCCTCCTCGTCCTCCTCCTCCCCCTCCTCGTGCTCCTCGTGCTCCTCCTCCCCCCCCTCCCCCTGCTCGCCCTCCTCTGAGGACTGCTGCTCCTCCGCCTCCTGCTCCTCCTCGTACTCTGGATCAGGCGACGGCTCTCGAAAAGAAGGACGGCTCTTCCTGCTCATCCCTCGGCTCGTGCTCCCCTCCGACTGATCAGCTCGCTGTCCCCTTATCTTTTGGTACAACGAGCGCACGTTCCTCATGCCGCCCACCATCTTTGAACAATTACCTGCAATACAATTGAACAAAATAATAAGCATGAGGTAAACAAAATAATAAGCATGATGTATATAATCTGAGAAAAACAAAGTAAACAAAACATAATATATTTGCATTATGTAGCATTACATGTTTCAGAAGTAGTCATCATAATCGGGTTTGGCAGGATCATAAGTGTCATCATCACTATCAGCCATGTCCATATATTCCTCGATATGATTCGAAGGAGCACTGCCGTCATCATCATCAATCCCTAACTGTAATCGCTCAAGTAATTGCAAGTCCATCATATTTTCTACTTCATCTCCAGCGTCCTCATCAATGTCTACTTGCATTGCGATCGCTTCGTTTAAGTTTATCTCAAAACTCCCTTGTAGCCCCTCTTCTTGAAAGAACTCTACGTCATTTGTGTTTGGGTTGTTGTAGTCTTCATCGTTTGGAAGAGGTAGCCTACCTTTCAGTAATACCTTGTACACAACATCCCAACCCTTTAGCCGGGCGTCCGTTTGACACGGGTATGACAGATAGTAAACTTGGGTGGCCTGTTGAGCCACGATATAGACATCGTCTCCTGGGTAGACGGATGACTGTCGAATTTCGACTAGACCGACATTAGGAGTGTGTCTGGTTTGTGCGGGATCAAACCACCGGCATTTGAATATGATAGGCTTCAGAGGTTTGCAACCATAAAAAGTGAGTTCGTATATCTCTTCAACTCTTCCATAATAATCGACGCCATCTTCGCCGGGTGTGCACACCCCGGAATTAGTGGTTCTACGATTCGGGCGACTGTGCTCATGTCTTGTTGTATGAAAGCGATATCCATTCACGTCATAGACATTAAATGACATGACTCTATATGCACAGCCATCGGCAACCTGTCTCAACTCGGGACTCATAGACGCATCAGTTTGACCCTGCAAAGCTCAAGGACGAAAGATCGTTACATCAGAGACGCACGACCAATTTGCTTTGTCAAACAACGTACAACATTCATTGCATAATACCTTTTGTTTGAACCAAGAAATGAAATCAGGCTTTCCATCCCCCGCACCCTGTCTAAGAAGGGTTTCAGCTTGTTGCGGGGTAGCTTTCCTTGAAGAACACCAGAATCGGCGATGAAATTCTCTGTCAGAACGACAATCAAAAGGGATTACATGAGAAATTATGATGTTTTAGTTAACAAGTTTTTAAGGACTTACTGCATGTACGGCTCCACTTCGGAGAGGTTGGTCAGCACATAGTACATGATAGAGCGCCACTCCTCATTATTCAAGTTTTTGGGGCTCGCATTACTTGCACTTCCTAGTTGTCCTTGAAAAAGGCTGAGGCTGGTACCATTTTCGCCAGAATTGTAACGAGGGGGTGGATTATGCACGCTAGGAAGTTTGTCACCATAGTAAGTTGTCGTGGTGTTTGATACCTCCTCGAGAACATATGCCTCTGCAATGGAAGCTTCAATTTTGCATTTATTTCTACATTTACTTCGAAGAACCTTTTGACATCTCTCGATTGGATAGCACCAACGGGCCTGCACAGGCCCCCCCATTCGTGCCTCATATGGAAGGTGCAAAAGCAAATGCTGCATTGGATTGAAGAAGCCCGGGGGAAAGATCTTCTCCAACTTACAGAGCAACACAGGTGCCAATCTTTCCATGTCAGCGACCACGGTTCGAGATAGCTCTTTAGCACAAAGCTGACGGAAGAAGTAGCTCAACTCTGCCAACACTTCCCATACATGATTGGGGACGTAGCCTCGAACCATCACCGGAAGCAGTCGCTCAATCCATATGTGGAAGTCATGACTCTTCATCCCATTGATTCGCATAGTAGATAAGTTCACTCCCCTTCTCAGATTCGCTGCATACCCATCAGGGAACATCAACAATTGAAACCATTCTAGCACTTGCCTCCTTTGAGGCCTGTCCAAGACGAATTCAGCCTTAGGCTTTCTCCAATTCTTGCCGCCTGCAGGAGGCTGCATAACTTGCTTTGGTCTATCACACAACGTTGCCAGATCCACTCTAGCCTTCACGTTGTCTTTTGTCTTCTCAGGAATGTCCATAATTGTTCCCCAAAGTGCCTCGGCGATATTCTTCTCGGTATGCATTACATCGATGTTATGTGGAAGAAGAAGGTCATCATAATAGGGGAGCCGCTCTAATCCGGACTTATGAGTCCACATATGTAGCTGACTATATCTCACAAAACCACCTTCTTCTGCATCGACCTGGAGAGAATCTATTTGAGCTCGAACCGCGGCACTTGTCATAGTCTGCGGGGGCGGGTCTGTAACTACCACGCCTTTCGTAAAGTTCTTGATGTCTCGTCTAAATGCGTGATCAAGAGGAAGGAATTGTCGATGTTTGTCGAACGCAGAATACTTGCGACCCTTCTGCAAGTAAATGAACTGCAGAGCTGCCTTGCATACTGGACAAGGGTACTTTCCGTGAACACACCATCCGCAGAATATCCCATATGCCGGCAAGTCATGCAAAGAGTAGTGGTACCAAACATGCATTTTGAAGTTTGTCTTTGTAGCTCGATCATACGTCCATACCCCTTCCTCCCAAGTGCGGACCAATTCATCAATCAAAGGCTTCATGAACACACCCATATTACTTCCAGGGTGTTCAGGAATGATCAAGGACAAGAATATGTTCTGTCGTTGAAAGAGGACGCCGGGAGGGAGGTTGAGGGGGACAACGAAAACGGGCCAACAAGTGTATGCAGCAGCACCCATTCCATAAGGATTGAAACCATCTGTTGCCAGGGCAACACGTACATTGCGAGCCTCTAAAGCTTTCTCACGATGAATATCATCGAAATGGTTCCATGCTTCACCATCCGCTGGATGGACCATCTTGTCAGGATTGTATCGTTTGCCATTTTTGTGCCATGTCATCTGTTTCGCGGATTCCTCGGTCATAAAGAGCCGTTGGATCCTCGATATAAACGGAAGGTGCCGCATGATCTTCACGGGGATCGCAAGCTGCCTCTTCTGACCTTCATCTGTGTCTACCTCCAGGTACCTAGAGGCACCACAGTTTGGACAATAATTTGCTTTCGCGTGCTCTTCCGTAAATAAGAGGCACTTATTGGGACAGTAGTGTATCTGGTCATATGGCATCTTAAGTGCTCGTAGGAGTTTCTGTGACTCGTACAGGCTCTTTGGCATAATGTGATTTTCCGGAAGGAAGCTTCCAACGACCGTCATTAGAACATCATAGCATTCTCGACTCAGACTAAACTGAGACTTCACGGCCATTATGCGTCCAATGGCATCTAGCTGAGAAACCTTTGTGTGGACGTGGAGAGGTTTCTGTCCCGCGGACAACATGTCGTAGAACGCCTTTGCGGATGCCTCTGGCTCCTCTTCCATACGTGCTTCATCAAAGTCATTTAACATGTCTGCTATGCCGCCATCGTCATCAACTTCCTCGAGGCGTTGTCTGACGACCTCGTCTCTCGTACGGTCGGCTTCACCATGGTATATCCATCGATAATAGTTCGTGGTGTATCCATTCCTGCCCAGATGTTTACCCATCTCCTCCTTGGTTTTCAGACGCGTGTTTCCACATTTGCTACAGGGGCACCAAGTCGTGCGCGCTCCTTTCGCCTTAGCAAATGCCAATTCCAAGAAAGCTTCGGTCTTCTCGATCCATTCATCCGTGAACGAACCGGGGCTTGGACGACCCGTGTACGTCCACTCACGGTCATCCATCCTCTTAACATATATATCAACAAGTGATGTAACCATTCAACTGAATATACACGATGTTCCTACTACCTAATAGGTAAGGATAGGTCCTAATCCCACCCAAAGACGCGTAGATGAGGTCAGTTTTCCATGGCTACCCCTATCCGAGATAGAATTTCGACAGCACCACCCCGCTGTTCTCCAAATACACGTCCACAAAGAGAGAGTGTGTATCCGGAGAACAATGGGAAGATGGTGCGGAAACTCTGTCTCGGATCGGGGTATACCATGAAAACTGACCTCATCTACGAGTCCTCGGGCTGTCCATAACGTGGACAATTCGAAACAGATACAGTTATAGATATGCAAACATGTGCATATCTTCAACCCTATCTCTTTCGAACGGGAGACGCCTAACTCGGTTTCGTGATCTACGAACATTAAAAGACACGAGGTTCTTTTATGACTCACCTAGCTCAGGCGAAGTGAAGCGTTGACGATGGTGCACACGGCCGCTCCTGACAAAAACAGGACAAAAATAATGTCAATTATAATTTTTAATATAACCAGGTGAATAGGTTTTAAAAAACCTGTTTACGTGAACCACTAATTATGGTAAAATGAGCAACATGCGAATCCACCTGAAACTAAGATGAAAAATGCAATTCCTTGAAAAACCAAAAAGGCATTGTTACTAAGATGAAGTCATAGCAATCCCATAGGCTAGCAGAGTTTTTTTTGTCCCCAGGAAAAGCTCAAGAAACACGCTGGGGCGGGGGGGGCCTCCACTGGCCCGGCGGGGCGCGCCGCGGGGGCGGGGGGGGGGGGGGGTTCCTCCGCCTGCCGGGAGGGGCGCCGGGGGGGGGGGAGGGGCGGCCTCCACTGGCTCGGCGGGGCGCGCCGCGGGGGCGGGGGGGGGGGGGGGGCCCTCCGCCGGCCGGGAGGGGCGCCCCCGGGGGGGGGGGGGGCGGGGGCTCCACTGGCCTGGCGGGGCGCCCGGGGGGGGGTGGGGGGCCTCCGTCGGCCGGGAGGGGGGGGCCGGGGGGGGGGGGGCCTCCGGACGGCCCCCCCGAGGGCGCGGGGGCGGGGGGGGGGGGCGCCGCGCCGGCCTGGAGGGGCGCGCCGCCGGGCCGGGGGGAGGGGGGTGGCCGCGCCGCCCCGGGGGGTGGGGGGGGTGGTGGCTCCGCCGGCCGGGAGGGGCGCCCCGGGGGGGGGGGTGGGTTTGCTGCGCCGGCCGGGAGGGGCGCCCCCCCGGGGGGGGGGGGGGGGCGGGAGGGGAGGCCAGCCGAGCTTAGTACCTCGCGCGCGCTCGGACGGAAGCTAGAACTGCACAGCGCGCGGGGGACGGTATATTATAGCCACTTTGCCGTGTGCAAGAAAAACGCTCGGCAAAATAGATGTAGCTCTCGGCAAAGGACATTTGCCGTGAGCCCAGAACACTCTCGGCAAACGTCGATCTAGCGCTCGGCAAACAAATTCCGATTTAAAATAAAAACGTTACGACATTTGCCGAGAGTCTGACGGAGGCTCACGGCAAAAAGGAGATATTTGCCGTGAGCCTTACCTAAAAGCTCACGGCAAATAAATTTTCCAGTAAATATGATAAATGCTGTATAAATTTTAAAATTACCAAAAATATCATAAAAATTTTCAAAAATTCACATGATACACTATTTTATGTCTATTGCCCATTAAAAATATTTGAAGTCAAACTCCACATGCGGTGTCGCTTTGACTCCCAATTCTCATGCATTACTCTCAACTCTCCTCTACTTCTTCGGAGATTTTTCGTTTTCTAAGCGTCGTACATAGCCATTTCCTCCAAACTGCTTTAATTTTTTACCATAACCTCAGTGTTTGCTATCATGATGTCTCGACAAATTTCATGATTTTTTAACTTCATTTCCTTTTATTAGAATTTTAACACTTTTGAACAACGTGTTATCGGACATGTTTCGTGCATAATATGTTCAAATTTTTCTTTCATAGCCTGGATTAAAACATTATTGGATTAACAAATCATGATTATAATTTTTTCATTCATTTTCATTATTGTCACAAAGACTTGTAGTTCAAATTTGACTCTTGTCCAAAAAATCAGTTAAATGAAATTAATGCACTAAATATAGCAAACAGCATGTAAAATAAAAATAATTTTAACATGACATACAAAATAACATATCACTACACAAGAAAAAATCTTGAGTGGAGAAAAGGAAAAAGTACAAACCTATTTGTCGACGGTCAGCACGAAACACACGGTAAAAACCATTTTTTACCGTGAGTCTTCCACAGACCCTCGGCAAATGTGACCTTTTGCCGAGAGCCCGACAGAGGACTCTCGGCAAAGGGGTAACGTCGTTACCCAACCGACGGCGGCCGGTGCACGGGGCCAGGGACGGGCACTTTACCGAGAGCCGCCCGTGGACGCTCGGCATACAGGTATCTTTGCCGTGCGTTTTTTATTTTGCTCTCGGCAAATTGTTAGTATACCGAGTGTGTTTTTGTGCCGTGAGTTTTCTTTGGTGCTCACGGTAAAGGTGTCCCTATGCCGAGTGGCCGTGGTTTTGCCCTCGGCATAGTTGCGGCGCTCGGCATATGACGCGTTTCCGGTAGTGCTAGAAAGATAGCGCGGCATTTTGCCGCACATTATGACCCTTGTTATAAGGATTCTATAATATAATGTCACCTAGTTTATGAATGTTTTTTGGCAAGAAATTTATTATATATGTGATGTTTTAGCACATAAAAGGTAGCAATCATATACATTTTTTTGTTGCAATGAAAGGACGAATAAAAAACAAATAAATCGCAAGTCTCGTGAGCAAGGTGATATCAGTATGATGATTATTCATATATGCATATGTATATACAGGAAAAGTTAGACAAACACCATCATTGTTTTGTATATACATACTACTTACGCACAGATTCTATTAGAACTTCCATTTGAAAGTTGAAATGAGGAGTTCCTATGAATCTGTGCCATCAAAATAAGGTTTGCTCCACTATGAACATCATAAGTATCATCCGTAGTATAAAATATGAAATATGTTAAGTTTGATTTAATAAGTTATATTATATGCAACTTGCAAAAGTCAGGTCCCAAAATGTGCACTACAAAAGATGAGGCTATTCTGCTGATACCTGCCAAGAGAATAGAATAAAGGATGGAAGAAAGTAATTAGTTGTCATTATCAGTGCATAACACGTGGTTTGATGTATTATATTTTGTTTCCTTACTTTTATAACCTTCCCTTTTTGTTATGCATCAGAGTCTCGTTGCTCTGATCATCCTGATCATCATTAGTACGATCCAGTTATTGAAATAGAGGGAAATTAATAATTAGCAATAATCTTTAAGTTTAGATGATAAAGTTTATAAGGTAAATGACCTATGTGTGTGATAGTAGATTTATATCTCTTCTTTTGGTTCTAGTTATGTTCTCCTCAATGGTATTCCTATAATCGAATCCATAATTTTATTTTAGGTATTGTAAAAAATAGGCAGCAAATGTCTGGAAAAAAATAATACCTAGTTTGCTCAATCTCCATTGGATCATTTTGATTGTGAAGCTGCATTGTGGATGTCAAAGTAATCTACAAAATTATATAGTTAGTATATTGGCGGAATAATCATAAATTTGAATAAACATTATATTTAATATTACCTTATCTTGCGTATTCTTTGATCTGATAGGAAGTAATGGAGCCTTTAGGAACATATGAGATAGATGATCTTGAAGTGTTGAGAGAATCAGCAGCATGAGTGTTTGGAATATTTGTCTGTTTTCCATATTGTTGAGCAACATCGACAACTTCAAAGGAGGGATCATCCTTTTTACTTTTGATAGTATGTTTTGCTGAAATCCTTACAATAAATGTGTACTTTTAGCCAACCAGATTGGATATTTCTGATGGAGTATCCCACATGTTATACTTTCTTTCAACTAATTCAATAGGTTTCCAATGAGCTGTTGTGCTATTTTGTCAATAAGAACAAATTCAAGCTCATATGTTCCATCACTTCCCATGAGACAAAACTTGTATCTATGATAATAATTAAATTTAATGAGAGATTTGTTAACTATAAATAAAGATGTGAAATAAATTTAAAATGATAAATATATACCTGTAAGACATTTCAATGCAAGAACAGTTGTTACTATTACATTTGTAAGTGGAACCAATCAAGTTGGATCTTGCACGACAAGCTTTACATGCTAGATATGACCAAGCTTGATTTGGAGCTAGCCTTGTAACAGTTATTGTGCATTGGAATTTTTTTACTCTAAAAATAATTATCATTTGTAGTCAGTTCAAAGATAGAAAACGAAATTGAAAGAAAGATATTTGGAAAAATGTTCTCATGGATGTTATGTACTAACCGCTTGTTCAAAAGGGCAAATATCTTTTAGTTGCAAGACAGTTTTCTGTAGGATCTCACTGGGAATGGATTTGTCATCATCCATCTGTAGTTTTTCCACAGGTTCAACTTCAGCTGGAAGTCTACATATTTTGAAAGTAGAAAGAAGAGTTGAGGTCATATGCCATAAGATTTAGTTATGCAAGTCTGTTTGGCTCTGAAAGTATAAAGTAAAATTAAGAATTCTTTTTGCTGAGAATTTAGAGAGATGGAATATTATTGTAATAATATTATGGGCAACAACTATTAATAATTAACAAATAGGTAAGTAAGTTTAAATAAGAGAAAAATGTGCTATCTACATCTTGATGTTATATTAAAGATTGCAGAGCTGATGTAAATCATAGGTTGGAATTGAATTTAGTATTTTAGGTAAATAGGACAATGTATTGTTTTGGTCACCTGACATAGAATTCATGGATATGTGGTATATCTTCATTAATGTACCAACGACGAGTTGAAGTTCCACTGGGCAATGGTGGTCCTTTGTAGCTTTTGAACAGTGTCCCTACAAATATTACAATGATTGGGTCTTTTTGGCCAGAATCAAACACTATGCTCCATTGAATTCCGATGCTCTTAAGCCCCACAATGACACCTGAACAGTATTCTCACTGCAAAACGAAAAAAAATGTGGGTGAGTAGATAAAAAATAAAAGAGAGAGAGAGCATGTTTTTAAGCAGTATATGACAACTATTAATCAGTCGTTGATCTGTTTAAGAAATTGTAATGATTGTACTTGGAAAAAAATCGTTTCTGCTCACATCTACATTGATTTGGAGGAAAAAAATATTGTTAGGTGTAAAAAATACATGACCACAACAGTTATTTATATTGATCTGACAGGTGTGTAACCTTAAAACTTTATTTACCTTTGTGATCTAGGAATAAAAGTGCAATGTAACAATGTGTTGTTGTAATTGCAACTATATTTCAAATGCGAATTAATCTTTTTTTTTAGTTGCATCAATTTGGACAGAGAGGAAGGCATATAGAGGATATTTTTGAATATGTTACCTTTCATCTTTTAGTATGATAATTCTTTTCATCTGCTGTCTGCCAACAGCATTACGAACCAGCACTGCATTTGATACAGCCACTACTTGTCCAATTACATCTGAAAATAGTATGAAACTTTAGGTTAATATATATAAATGAATGGAAAAAAAAATTTACAACTTTAGGTGTAATACATAAATTACACGTTACCTAGGAATTTATCTTTTCTGTTAACATGATGTGGTAGTTCTGCAATTGGAGTTAATGTGTAGACATATCTTGGGAACTCTTTAGGTTCTGGATATAGTTGAGCTATCTCTGTTCTTTTATTCAACCTTATCATATAGGGCCCATCCACAACTTTGAATTGAGGCTTTGCATTTTCAACTAAGAACTTCCTCATGGTAATGACCCTCCCTTCTTCTAGTGATGGTTTTAATATTGGAATTGCATCAGGTGGTATTTCAACATACATTTGAATTCGTCTGCATAATTTAATGAAACAAATTAGAATGTATATAAATAGTGTTAGCAAAATTATTAGGAGGAATATAAAATATAGAATATGAAGTAAATCAGTTTACCTTTTCATCAACAATGATTAGATCTAAGTGTTTTATATCATCGTCATCTAAGTTTCCTCGATATTCCCACATTCTTGATATCCTGACTTGTACAACTGAATTGAAACTTGATGGATGCGGTTGTGATAATAAGGCAATGTTCATCTGGGAAAAAGAAAGAGCACAATATTATTTAAACCATTTTTTGCAGTGACTCGTGAAACTGTTACATATAATTGACCATGAGTAAAAACAGGTTTTTTCGGATATACTCCAACTTGGGATAATGTCTGTCCATGACTTTTATTAATAGTCATTCCATAACAAACTTTAACTGGAAATTAACGATGGTTTAATATAAATGGCCATTTAGCACCTCTGGTCGTAAGGTTTATGCGTGGTATGTATACTTTATGTCCGATATTTGAACCAGTTATAATAACAGCTTCAATAATATTATCACCTAGATTGGTTACTATTAACCTTGTACCATTACATAATCCAATACTTTGATTCAGGTTTCGTAGTAATATAATAGGAACTCCTATTTTCAAGATTAATTTGTATTGGGGGTAGTTATTGGCATTGAGTGTATTCAAGTATTCAACAGGGTATAGGATATTTGCATCATTACATGTATCAAATGATTTAGAAATTGAATCTGCAGTACGGTATTCTCTTTCTTCACCTGGTATGAGGGATAAGTGTTGATTTCATCTACTATTCCATTTGTTGGGGTTAATATAGCTCTTTCTTTTAAATAATCAGGTCTAAAAAAATTATGTACAAAATCTAGATATATTGTTTTAACTAATGCCGGTATTTTAGGGCCATCTGTAAATAGAAAAAATTCACGTGGTATTCGTATCCATGTAGGTTCTGTATCACCAATATGTTTAACCGTTGGCAAATTTCCATCTCCAAGATTTAGGACCCATTTGTTGAAATCCTCCATTTCAATGTAATCATTATCAGTAACGCATTTGTTTTTCAATCGCATATTTTCTGTTAGTTTTAAAATCTGAACATGGTTCCATAAATATTATTTTATGATCGAGGCATTTACAATTTTTGATCTTGTGCCATTTTCAATGACCGGTAGTATTTGTCTTAGATCACCACCTAGTACTACTACTTTTCCTCCAAATGGATGAAGATTTGCATCTGGTTTTATTTGTTCAAGTATGTCTCGAAGTGATCTATCAAGTGCTTCAAAGCATTTTTTAGATGTCATTAATGCTTCATCCCACATTATAAGAGATGTTTGTATTAGTAAATCTGCAAGCATTGTTCCTCGCTTTATATCGCAAATTGACGTGTCATCTATGTCTAAGGGAATTTTAAATCTAGAGTGCGCTGTTCTTCCATTTGGTAGAAGAAGTGAGGCTACACCTGATGAAGCTACAGTGAGCATAATTTTTTTCTGTGCTCTTATATATGAAACAATAGTGTTCCATAGATATGTTTTTCCTGTACCTCCAAATCCGAATACGAAATAGAATGCTGGACTATCTTTTAGTACATTATTAACAATTATGTGGAAAGCATGTTTTTGTTGTGAATTTAAATTGTTATATAGTCTGTTTGCTTCTTCTTGTAACTTATCTATGTCATAACTCATCTCTTCTTCACTTAACCTGTTAGTACTATGAATATTACTATATTGTTTACTTTTCGATGGTAAATTAAATGCAGATATTTGGATTCCATTTCTAGATAACAGATATTCTAAATCATCTAATAGCATATCACGTAATTCATTATCTGTTGCAGTATAATGTATTGGGTGAAAACTTGAGTTGTAATTGGTGTTCAAAGTCATCTATCATGAATCGCTAATTTCTTTCAAAAAAAAAATTTTCCTTTTGTATTCCACAAAATTGTAACATTGTTACAAAAAGTTGTCTTAGTTGATATGCTAAAGCCCATGTAGCAGCTTCGGTAAATGTCCAGTACCATTCATCATCATTGTTTAATAATTCCTCGTGCCGCACATGCTTCTTTAAATGTGTTATATATTACTCCTTTGTATGTTCTTATGTCTTCGTAAGATTTTGCTCCTTTTACTATCATTAAGAGCATACGTAAGTAAAATCGTTCTCCTTTCAATGGATTAACATAGTATAGATGACCTATTTTAGAACCATAAGGTCATTTTTTCAATTGTTTGTTTGCATCGTTCCATGACCATTTCAATGGAAATTCACAATATGTTAGATCATGTGCATCCTAATAGATTTGATTTATTGTAAACCACTCTGTCAGCATTGGAAGCCCATGTAGCAGCTTCGGTAAATGTCCAGTACCATTCATCATCATTGTTTAATAATTCCTCGTGCCGCACATGCTTCTTTAAATGTGTTATATATTACTCCTTTGTATGTTCTTATGTCTTCGTAAGATTTTTCTCCTTTTACTATCATTAAGAGCATACGTAAGTAAAATCGTTCTCCTTCCAATGGATTAACATAGTATAGACGACCTATTTTAGAACCATAAGGTCACTTTTTCAATTGTTTGTTTGCATCGTTCCATGACTATTTCAATGGAAATTCACAATATGTTAGATCATGTGCATCCTAATAGATTTGATTTATTGTAAACCACTCTGTCAGCATTGTCTTTTTTATGTCTATATTTTCGATTAGTTTTTTTTTTAAATTTGTATTATTTTTAAATCTTATTGTATTCATTAAAGGTAAATGTACAGGTAGTCTTTCAACTGTAGGTGTATGATGGTGTATCTCAAAACCAAATAGTCTATAAAGAGCATACTGGTCACTTATGTACGTGATTCTAGATATTCTTTTATTTCATCAATTGTTTCATTTCCCTTGTTTGCGGAAGTATCCTCAACTTTTTTAAGTTTCTGAAATATAATTTTGGCTTTATTCGGGCCTTTGTTAACATATTTAAATAAATATTTTAAAATCCTACTCTTGTTGCAATATTCTACATTTATATGTGCTTGATACTTTTTAAGTAACAATATATTATATGGGACAAGCCATCTATTATCCAAATTATGCTCATCTCTACATATGTAAATATTTCTACATCGACGTTTGTATTGTGGAAATCCATTTCATCAAATGTAGTCTCTTTTTGAAATTGTTTGGGGTAGAATTTTGAGCACATTTCTTTCTTCATACAGGCACAATGTGGGTTCATATTACCACAAGGTCCATGCAACATATGTTCTGCAACGAGTATATATCCAAGGGGGTCTGTTTGAGGATCTGGAATTTCAGCTGAAATAAACCGATCTATAATATCAGTAGTAACTTCAACTCCATCTTTAGATAACCAAAGTAATATATGAACATGGGGTAGTCCTCTTTTTTGAAACTCAACTAAATATAGAATTGCGTTTATCGGGCCAAATATTATTCCAGATCATAAATCATTTATTAGTTCTTCTAATTTCATATGGAAAACCCGTACTATTATTTCAGATCTATCACTTGGTTGTTGACCAGGTTCTAACATTTCTATTATTTTAGGCCACCTACTATTACATGTGAATGTTATAAATAAATCAGGGGGACCATACTCACGACATATAGCAATTCCATCATGATAGTTTTGTATTGCGTAGCATTTACTTCCAGTATGACTTGGTGTTAAAATAACTCTCTTTCCTATTCTTCACCTTGGATAAGTCCTTTTTCTATAGCATCAACTATTCCTTGAAGATATTCCACTCTAAATTTGTCTTGATTTCTTGATATCCAAGATAGTTTATCTTCATCTTCTCAAGCATGACAATCAACTACTATTTGTTTTGATAGTCTGCCATAACATAGGTATTGATTTGGTTGTCCTTTCCTATAATGCACTTGATATCTGAAAAAGTCATGCATTGTGACTTTATTGCGTTTTTGAATTTTAGTTTTATCGTCATTATGATAATATGAAATATCTAGTTGATATAATCTCTCACCATAAGGAAATAACAATGGATATTGCAAAGGAAAATATGCAGGATGTAATACAGATATTTGACGTAGACAATGATTACGCGTGCTTATTATGATATCTCGCTTATAATTTTCTAATGTTAGATCACCTATTACTATCATTGCTAGTTCATTAGGATTGGGCATTTCGTATTGTACTGGATCACCTTTTTCTGAACCAATTATACAAATACTTATATCTATTCCATTGTTTTGTTTTAGTAAATCTTGTGCATGATGAAATACTTTAATTAATGGGTTATATTTGTCTAGCATTTGAATTAAACCTTGAATTATCTGAGGATCTACATCGTTGTCATCAGATTGTTCGTCACTTTGTAAAGCATGAATCTATTTGCGATTTCATTTTCTGTGTCAAATATATATAGCTCAGCAAATTTTGGAGCATGGTTTGGTTTAGGAAGTAAAGATCCAATACGATGATGTATTTGACCATTAATTCGAAAAACATATGGTGCAGTGCCTTTATTAATTGATTTGTCTATATTGGCACCCATAGATGTAAAAGAAAATAAGCTATTATATTGTCTAATTTTTTGCAAGAAGTGTCTTGATCGTTTGTCACCATCAAAATTAGTCAATTCTACAAGAAATTTCGGTCGATCTTTAAATGGTGGGATTCGTATTTTGCCTCCTTTACAGCATGAATTGTAGATAATATTGGATTTTCTAGTTGTACAATCATGCTTCACTCTTTCTTTGTACCAGAATACAGCACTACAATATTTACATGTATAATTGGCTTTACCATAGTATGAGCGCTGTGGGTAAGTCTCTTTTAAATATTGAATATATTCAGATGGAAAATATACCATACCTTTATCATTACATAGATATGCAAGCTTTTTTTGTAAATTTAGACTTCGTCGTCTTATTTTATTTTCTCTATTATTTTCATCTAGTTTAGTGTACGTATTGTTGTTTAATTCTAGATATGTTCTATTACATTTTCTAGATTTTGTAATTGCCATGTTGATATTATTCTAAAAGAAAATTAATAATGTCAGAATAATCATGTCACAAAAACTGAATAAAGGAATTACTTATTTGTTGAAAACGTATAAATGATGCTAAAAGTACAGTGCTAGTACCTTTGCCTTGCTGATGAATTATTTCTTTGGTTGTCTTCCTGCAATGCTTGGTTGCCTGCATAACTTTTATATGTTATTTTTTTGAAAGTGCTAAATGAAACAAATAAAGGAAACATGTGTATATGTGTGCTGTTCGGTTGAAAGTAAATCGCAGCAAGCAATCGATTTTTCTTTTTTTTTAAAAAAAAATGTGCGGTAGCAATACGCTTGATGCAGACAGAGGAATGGGCAGGGGTCATGTACCATGCTTCTTTTCAGAGAGAGAGAGAGACTGCATATCAAATCAAGCAAACAAAGAACACGCACAGCACAAAACTGAGTGAGGGAGTCATGCCGTAGCACTCTACCGCAGCCTTGCCCGAGCCGTCGAAGCAGATCCAGCTGCGGTGTGGTTCGTTGGGGTCCCGGAAGTGCGTCGCAAGAAGGAACTGGAGGCACGCGAGCACCACTATGGCGGTGATGGCTAGTTTCTGCATCCCGAGCTACGGCCGCGGTGGCAGGTCGATGGCAGCGTGGATGGCGCGCTGTCCGCGCGGCGGAGGCTCCCGCACGGCTCTGCCCCTTATGGCGGCAGCAGCCGCGGCGCGTCGCTGCAGGCTGCCATCAGCGAGCGGTTCCCGCGCTGGACCCATGATTTGAGCGTTGGATTCGGCGTTGACGGGAAAAGGAGTAGGAATGAGACGAAGTCGACGCCATCGACATGGGTTTCTAGGCGAGTGGAAGTTTTGGGGTTGGAACTCAGCTCCGAGCAACGGATTTGGGTCGCTTTCGATGAGGAAGAGGATGATGTAAGCACTTTTACCAATAAACACTTTACCTTGCTTCTTCGTGCGCAGTCTTCACCTCCGGCGGTCGGTGATTCTTTTCCCCTTTTCTATGTCCAACGCGTATGGCAGACTGACGATACCTTTAATAAAGGGGAGCCGAACAGTCCGGACTCCAACTTCTAGGCTCCGTTGGATTTCACTGGAAGGATTTACAAGCGCATGTGTTACCTTCCTGCCAACGGTCCAGATGTTTTGTTTCATGCATCCAACGGCTATAAAATTTTTAATGACGTGGAACGACGTCAGCTTATGAAATCGCGCGGATTTAGATACTAACAAACATAGAAAGTTTTGGGGTCGAAACTCAGCTCCGAGCAACGGATTTGGGGTCGCTTTTGATGAGGAAGAGGATGATGCAATCACTTTTACCAATAAACACTTTACCTTGCTTCTTCGTGCGCAGTCTTCACCTCCGGCGGTCGGTGATTCTTTTCCCCTTTTCTATGTCCAACGCGTATGGCAGACTGACAATGCCTTTAATAAAGGGGAGCTGAACAGTCCGGACTCCAGCTTCTAGGCTCCGTTGGATTTTACTGGAAGGATTTACATGCGCATGTGTTACCTTCCTGCCAACGGTCCAGATGTTTTGTTTCATGCATCCAACGGCTATAAAATTTTTAATCACGTGGAACAACGTCAGTTTACGAAATTGCGCGGATTTAGATACTAACATAGATTCTAGGATGCTTTGGGGAAGTTCAGGTAAATCATGCTACCCCCTAGATTGCAGTTAGTTCATGGCATGTGTTAGCCGTAAGGACATTTTTGCACCTCTCTTTGTGTGTTAGCCGTATGTTTGGCTGCTTTAAGCATATGGTTGATTTTGTTTCTACTTTCTATCCAACTCTAATGCAGTAAGAGCCTTATGATTTTAATCTTCATTATGCCATTAAGCTTTCTTAAAACAGAAACCCAATATTTCAGGAATAACCTAAATGAAATTCAGTTACAAACGATGCCTTACCAATACTTCATATAATGATGTGCTCTGTTTTCATTGACACAGATAATGAGTCCATTAGCAAAGTGTCATAGGGACCTACCTGGATATTGACCGAGAGGTTTGAGCTATTTATCAACAAACATGATGTATACACATTTTCATCAGCAATATCTCTCTACATGTATTGATTATTGAAAGATAAATTGATGGACTGATTACTTGCACGATGTGTATTTTCATATGGTGGCAGATCTTAACTCTTAACTGTTGTACACAGTTAATTGAACACATTATCTCACAATGCATTACAGAAGAATTTTTGCAAAGGATCAAATGCAACGGAGTCGATCGACCATGTCGAGCCTGATGAGTTGCAATGAAGGCTGAATAGCAGCAGCATGCAGGAATAATTGGCAAGCAGCTTGCCATTGCCCCAATTCCTCCCCAAGCCGTTTTGACTCACGTAACCATTAATTTCTCTTCTTGCAAAAACTTGCACATCTCTTTTCTCTATTATCATGCAATTTGTCTCTAATTCTTAGATGATGTGTATATGATTTGGGGAGACTAGAGGGCTCTTTGAGTTAGTTGCCTAAATTGACTAATAGTTGATGTAAGCAAGGCTTAGAAGATACAAAAGACATTCAAAACAACTTGCATCCAATGAGGTCTACCAAGAATCATAGCTTGACGTCAAGAATGTCTTAAGATCGCTGGTATTGCCCTCCCACCTATTCTAGATTTAATTATAGTCATACCATTTTTATTTTTAACCTTTATGGAATGATTTTCAAGATTAATATTATATTTGCCTTTTCTCTGTTCATTCTCACGCCTCCTTTTTTGCTTAACATTTGTTGATTTTTACACAAAGAAAACATAATATTTGATCGTGGAAGATAAAATATATATTTCAATGCCAGTAGAACTAATTGATCTGCTATCTTTATTCATAAGGTTATATTTACCGTGCATTACCTAGCACAGTTTTAGGACTGATCTTCATTGGAGGTTACTAAGATGTTTCTTATCTAGGCATTTATTGTTTAAAACCATTGGGTCATGAGGCGCTATAATATTTGTTGTACAAATGTTGAGTTCCTTATAATGTGATAACTGTTTTTTTTTTCTATTTTGAAATCTTGATATATTTTAACTTTTCATGACATTAGATCATGCAAGAGTACTACCTCTGTTTTTTTATTGTTAACGCTTTTAATACAAATTTGTACTAGAAAGTGTCAACAATAAAAAAACAGAAGTAGTATTTGTTAAGCTTGTTGTAGCTACAGATTGAGCATCTTTAATCCCATGGCAATTTAGGCACTAATGGTTCAACACATGACATTTCTATAGTATTATTGAACCACTGTTTTACTGATTTATTACCATAAACTTAACATATATAGGAGCTCCTGCTTGTATTCGACCGGTTGATTTGATGACTCCCCTAGCAAATTCTGGTTTGGACCCCTCCCAGGCCTTTTTTTTTTAAGGTAATAACAAGCTTCTCCATGGGCAACACTGGTTTACTGTTTGCTCCTATTCCATACGACTTGTTTACTATTTATTGGTTTGTACTCACTACTCAGGATGGTTATTCTCTACTCAACTTTATCTCTTTTTTCTTTGGTTCTTATTCATATTGCTTCAAACCATTATGTGTTGAACAGTTTGCTTTAATGGCTCTTAGATTTAGTTTTCTTATGTGAAATCCCATCCGGAGGTGGTTATTATCCATTCCCAACCCATCCCGACATGTCTAATGCTAAAAAAAAAAAAAATCCCAACATGTCACTCCTCATTCCCACCATCCCAGGATGTCACTGTTCATTCATCCTGGGATGTCACTGTTCATTTCCAAACGTCATACCGAGATGGTGCTGTTCATTCCCAATAATTATTACAAATAGGCTATAACAGTTTTTTATGAGGAAGTGGCTTATAGTTATTTTGCATCAATCAAACATTTTTAAGGACTAAAAGTTCATTTACTGAAAACTATATTCTTTTCAGCAATACCTTCTTTTCTTGACAAGCTATTGTTCTTTTAGACAACCAGGACCATGATAGTGGCATGTGGCACTGTTCAGTATTAAAACCTTGCATAATAATAAGTTGTTACAATGGAGATAACACTGTATTTGAGAATGATAAAAACTTTTAAATATAATCTTACAATATTGTGTTATCATATTGTTTTTTGTTGTAACCTCAAATATTCTAATAACTGTTATTAGTGACTATTAGTTGATGGTCGTTCTAAATGTGCAGCTGATCCAATGCAGTGCCGTCGATGGCACCTCTCCACTTCCATCGGATTGACAATGGGTATGAAGCTGAGGAAGACGGGAGCAGTTCATTGCAGGCAGCAAAATAGAATTGATGTTGCAATGATGATTGCTTAGGCTAGCTGCCAAGTGGAAATTTGATGTATTGTAAATGAGCGTTTTGGTCGACACAAAGATATCTCTGCTCAAATTTTGGTAAAGCAAGATGTTTTATAAAGTAGTATGTTCCAGTCGATTCTGGTGTACGTAGTAAAGAACAATTGACTGCCTTTTTAGGCAGCGATTCAAATTGTCACATACCATCTTGTATGACACAGTAATATGTAATCCATTTTCCATTGTTGATAGCAGCCAGCGAATATGTCCAAAATACACGGGGATTTCACTTGGATGAAGACAAGAAGCGTCATATGCTGGACCTCTCAGTTTGATGGAACACAACAAGCGGTGTGAAGGACAATTCATCAAGGAATAGGTGTGTGAAATACATTAGAATGTGATTTGTGAACTCTAGCATACAAATTTTTTTTAATGGCACGTGCTGGACCTTCTCTCAGTTGATCAAGAAGTAAATAAAATATTGTGACTTTGCAGTTTTGGTTTTTGATATTCTTTTCTTATATTTATGCACGATGCAGTAAATTATGTATTGCTTTTTATATCAAGATGGTCATGATAATGAGGTTTATTTCCATTTTGAACACGAAGGTTTGATGACACTATAATATACAACTACATTTTTTAACTGTTTTTTTTGTTGTTGTCTGTTAATGTCGTATTTTTTGACTATTCATCTATTCATAAATATTCCAAGATTATTTTTAGATCGTGCGGTCAAGGATATATGTATTTATAATGTGCGTTCAAGGATATCGATGGGATAAAATTGTCTTCTTTGGTATAGTGCTCTTGCAATACATACTGTATATAATTGTACATGTGTGTCGCACGTGCCAAGATGCTAGTTTATTTTAAAAGGATGGACAATCATACTAGTTTCTTGCCAAAAATTCATTTAGTGGACAATCGTAGAAAGGCAAGACGAGATGTAAAATGTTTCGTCAATGAAATAGTTGTGTATTCAAATTTGATGAATTTCAAAGATCTTGTTGATTCGGTCGCAGACAAGCATCATCCAATCATTTTTTTAATAAAAAATACTCAAAATTCACATTTTAACTTTTTTAAAAAAAATTTCAACAAAAAAATTTGTCGTTGTGATGAAATATAGACAAGATACAGTGCTTTATTCAAAAATACTAGCTTTTTTGTGCAATTGAGAAATACGCAAAGATTAACTTTGAATTCAAAATATTCCTTATTTGATCTCAAATTAACACTATTAACTCCAACACTAATGGAAGTGCAAAGAAGGAACAAAAATATTTTTTAGGCCAACTTGTTAAGTTTCATGGGAAGAGAGGTAAGAAAGAAAAGAAAAACTTTTTAGAAGCTACATAAGTAATTTGCTCTTCATTCATTCAATTAGACGAAGAAGAAAAAGAAACTTGAGTTTACCGTCACAAAGCAAAAAAAAAAGGTTGAAGAATGAGAGAGGTGGCAAGATCTATTGTTACACTTAGGAATAGAAGCTTCCTTACGATATACTATATCACAGTAAATGTAGAAGATGGATAGTTAAATGACAAGGTGGAAAGAAGTGTGTTCACAAAAAAAGTTTGAAAGCAGTGTGGTTTGATTCTAAGCACTACATCTAGACCTTAAAGAGAAAACTATAATTTTAAAAGAGTAAAGTGTATAATCAGTATCTAAACTTGTCAAGGTGCGTCAGATAAGTCCCTCAACTCCCAAAACACGCATCTAGCATCCTAAACTTGTCAATGTGTGTCATATAGTTCCTCAAACTTACTATACCGTTTATTACAAATCTATTTAGGTCTCTAAACTTGTAATAGTGTGTCATCTAGATCATCTAACTTATTAATTAGTTTACTTACAATCTAAATAATTTTAATTTGCAATAATATGCCTACCTAATGTCTCTATTATAACCATATATCTCTTTGAATCACTATTAACTATATGAACTCATCATTTGCAATAAGGACTTTTTGAAGCTTCAATCGACGGCTACCTCCGTCCACCGGTCGCCGCGTGCCGCCTACGCCGCGAAACTATGTCCATAAGCAATGGCGCACCGAACACACCCCCAACCCTCTGAGTCGGTGACTGCTCCTATGGCAGGTGATAACCGCCTTTCACGACATAACATCGCTTTCACCGTTGCGCTGCCGCCCATTGTACACTACCCATGCTTAGCTGTTACCCTCTATGCTTCGTCGTCGTCTGAAACCCGGTCGACTTTCAGTCGATTGAGAAAGAGGATTCCCCTTTGCATTTTTACCATGTTAACGAAGTTAACAAGCAAAATTAAGATTCTTAAAATTAAACACCATAGAAAAATAGAAAAAAATCTCAATAATATATTTTTTTATTTTTGACCTAGTATTTAACTTTAACAATCTGTGATTAGTCATGATAGAGACATCAAGTAGGCATATTAATACTAATAAAAATAATTTGGATCGTAAATAAACTAATTAGTAAGTTAGAGGACATAGATGATACGCTGGGACAAGTTTGGGGACCTATATGACATAATTTAACAAGTTTAGAGTGTCAGATCCATGTTTTGAGAGTTGAGGAACCTGGATGACACGTCTCAACAAGTTTAGGTACCTGCTATGCACTTTACTCATTTTAAAATGTGGAAGTCAAAAACAAAGCCCACAGAATGTTATATTAATATGATTGACAAGACAAGTTTATTTTCGTAAGCTCAAAGTGAATTTTCTATTTCCTCCATTGCAAGTAGATTTTAATTTCTATTGAATTTATATGGATGGTTCCTTGTTTCAAATGAGTTTAAATTCTACTAAAATGAAGTTTCTTCTATGAATACTACTGCTTTTAATTTGTTGTCACTAGAATAACAACTATAATTTTAAAATAAATTAATTTGTTATCCAATTGATAACAATTTAAGCATAGAGAAAGTTTGTAGAAACATTATATATACAAACAAGCTAAATACATGCATTACTGCATGTACAATTAGCACTTAAAATTAGAATATTATTATCCCTACACATATAGTAGCATATCGTAAACATTTTGATATTTTAGAATAATCTCATTTTATAACTAACAATGTATGGCGTGAAATTTGATGCACTTATATAAAACTTAATTTAAACCTAAGCTGCTTAATAAGAACTGACATGTCCTATAAGAAAATAAAATAACGAAATGGTAATTTATTTCTTTTGAAGTGAACGGAAATGGATAATTGTAATTTGCGATGTGGCAAAATGAATTTAGCATGCTTTCGATCAGCGGGGGAAACCGAAAGAACCGGCGCAAACGAGTGGAACGACAGATGACGCAGCACGAGCCACTGAGTTCCTCCTTCCCGAAGCCCGTGCTGGATGGCCACGAGGCCCCCGAGCTGGTCCGCGCGCCACAGATCTCCGGCCACCGCCATCTGTTTTCTCCCGGCGGCTGCGCTCCTACTCGTCGTCCTGCTCCTCCGCTGGCCGCGCATGGACTCACCCCCGCGTATTCCACCTCAACCTCTCTCCCCTCTCTGCAATTTGCTTATCAGATTTTCCCGTCGAGTTGTGAAATCTGACGCCTCAACCTGTCTCCCTTTTTGGTTTTACTTGGTAAGACTCAGGCGGTGCCGCCTCCGTGCTGGCTCGGCGCGCTGAGCTGTACGCAAAGATGGCGCGGGACCTCGACGAGCGCGGTGCGGTGTTCCTCAAGGGCGGGGAGACGTCGCAGTCACTCACGCTCATGGACCTCTTCGACATTGCCGATGGCGCCGTCGTGGCTAAGCTCAAGGTGCTGGCTTTCTCCGCCCTCCCTGGCATCCTGCTCACCTTAGTTGTGACGGCCTCGCTGAAACGTGGCTTGGTGCTTCTCGCCAGGCTGCCGATCCGCCGGTGCGCGCGAACGTGCTCTACCTGGACCCGGAGTTCGCCGCTGTGATATCGTGAGTGATGAGTGTCTGCTCGAATCTATTGCCATTCTGCAATTGTTAGCTGCAAAAGTAATCTTCCTACGATATCAAGTTTAAACCATGCTTTATTGAGTATATACGTTTGGGCTTGCAGGCAGGCTGTGAAGGAAGTATTTCTTCCTTATTTTGATCAAGGTAAAGTTTGCTATGGATTCTCAAAGCGTAGGACTATACAATTTCATTCAGTGCTTTTGAGTGAACCCTTAGTGCCATTTATTCAGCTTATGTACCAATATTTTGAATTCTGCTAAATAGAAATGATCTGCCGGTTTGCCTAGTGTAATAAAGCTTAGAATTTGTTGAAGAACCTTAGTGTCATTTGTTTTTAGCTCGTGTATCCTATCCTTCAATATTTTGAATCATGTGATGTTGACTACTTATTCGATTCACATCTTCTCAGTAATCTGGTTTCAAAATGTGAGCATGTATCACTTCAGCATGTTTCATGCGTCCCATCACTTGGAGCCCATTGTAGCAACAGAGAATGAGGTAAATGTGCCCTCTGATAATGATTTCTTTAGACACAATTAAAAGTTAATTTTTCTGACACACCTATATGCAATATCCTTGAGGTTGAAGCTGAGGTGGAGTCAGTGAAAAGAGTTACAGAGACTGTTTGCCCACTTAGAATTGCTTTGGATCGAGTTGTTTTGACATCAACTGGTGTGCTTCTTGGCCTATGGCAGGTTTGGATCTTTATAGTACCCTGTTCTGTCTGCAAATTGAAATTTTGGACATCTATGTTTCTCATTCGTTTCAAATTCAGGTAGTTTTTGAATTTCATGTACTCTGGCAAGTTCAGACTGAAATATGGCTTATTTGATTTGGTCTGTTTAGGTTGAATCTGGAACAGATCCTGCTGAAATCCGTTCAAGATTGAGAGAAGCACTCCCGCGAGCACCTCAAAAACAACTAGTACGAGCAATTTGTATATATTATTCAAATTTCCATCTCCATTCTCAAGAAATAGCATTTTCTTAATGGTCCAAATTATTTCAGTAACATTAAGTTTAGCCTTCGGGATTAAATTTCAAGATGTAATACACAACTATTGGTTACTGATAGATACCAACATTATATTTGCATATCTTTAGTATATAGGTCACCTAACCTATTTTTCGTATTTGACAGTATGATCCTGTTCTGCTTCACACCTCCTTTGCTCGAATTCTTGGACACCCTAAGCTCCCAAAAGAGGTAGCCTCCTTAGAAGCAAACTTTTACCATCCACGTTCTGTCTGTTTGATTCCATTTTGAGTGCAGTAGAAATTGTTTGCATTGAAACTGTTGGACAGCAAGGTTCCTCAATACATATAGCCATGTAATAATCCTGATGACTGGGGACTAAGGTTCTGTTTGGTTAGCTTGGAAAATATATTTTCAACATTATTTGCTTTCGTGGATGCATGAACTAGTATATAGTGCTCAGCTAACAATATTCGTCATCAGATACACTGAATCACATTACCCAAACTTCCAAGGATACTAAGGCAGTCAAAGTTTCACTCAAGCATCATTTACACGTTTGTGTAAAAAGAAGTTTGCTGCATTTATCACTGGCTCACTGCTATGTCTTTAAATTTCTCTTATATATCATTTATATTAGCATGTAACATTACATTTTCTGTTTCCTCTTTGTAGCAAAGTGCGTCATCATTTGATCATGTCAAATTCTTCCATGATCTGGTTGCTCAAGTTAATGAGAAGATTCGTGACTTCAAGGTAGATTTCTTGTTCCTTTTGTACCTAACATTTCATTGCAAATTCACCTTGGCTGTAAACATAGCTTGTATTGGTTACCTATTTCTCGCACTTTTAGGCGACAGTATCAGAGCTATGGTATGTTGAAGAGTACGATGTTCTTGCACTAGCACTGAATGGAAAGATGAAAGTTCATAGACTCCACCTTGGCTGCAATGGTGCTCAGGACAATGTAAGATCATAAAGAGAAGGCCATGAGATTAGAAAAGGTATTACATAGAGATAGACTGGAACATTGTGCGCTGCACCTGTGCATTATCAATGTCTACAAAAAGTGGCAAGCCTTTATGACTTGCAGAAAATGGCGTCACATTCAGTGAGGCTATGCTGCAGGCTTTTGCGGACTCTTCAGTTCGAAGAATTTGGCAATACGTATCAGCAAAATTTGATGTAGAAATGGCATGACTTCTTTTATTTATGCAATGAGTTCATTAGAGTTTGACAATTGTATATAAAGGTTGCCATCTTTGGTCCCCAAAATTCGAACAACTGGGGCTGAACTGCATTTGATATTAGGAAGACGCTCTGAATATGAAATCATCTTTGGTTATCTGTTCATGGCGGCATTGGAGGGGAAAAAAAAACTGTGACTTAAGTGATAGGCGTCAAAGCCTTGCAAGAGTGCAAGGATGATGAAATGGAGATCACTATCCTTCTATCCACTGCTGCCTCTTCAGGGCTCTTCCTGATCAGAGCTTCTTAAACTTGATGTTACTACCTCTGATGAGCCCACACCGTAATTGTTAGTACTATAAATTTGGTAACAGCACAAGTCTCCGTTGTTTTAGTACGAAATGAACTTTTCTATCCGACACAACTGTGACAAAGATTTTAGCTCAAAAGCCAATCATTCCAAGTGGATTCTTACTATTTGAGCTTCCTTTACTGAAAATTGCACACTCAAAATTACGAGTTCCAACTGTACCTTACAATTTGAGCTTCCATTACTGAAAGTTCACATTCAAAAGAACCAATATCCATTGCAATTAAAGTCGAGCAGAGGCAACATGTACTCAGAAATTTCTAAAAGTGTCATTGATTCATATCTTGGCAATTGCGGGCACAAATTCATAACTGAAGACAAAGGAAAACAGTCGTTTAATTTGCCAATGACATCGTAATTACAGCAAATCACATCTGATGTTAGCAAGACATAGAATCATGGTTACAAAAGAAATGTCATATATCTAAGTGGCAGTAAATACCAGCTGACAACAAGGGGAAAAAAGGTGCCAGGAAAACCCGTAATAGATTACAACAAAAATGAAAATGTAATAGAAAAAACAAATTTACATGTTGCTATCCTAGTATCTATCGTCCAGCAAGCTTCATAGCCTCCGATGGACCTTCCAACTTGGCTACCTCTGACGAACCTTCTAATTTTGTCAAACCATCTCCACAGTAGTTTGAAATATCAAAGTTGGTAACAGCATGAACTCCACGAAGCTCAATTGCCGCAATGTCATAAGCTTCTGCTGCTTCTTCTTCAGTTTCTGCAAACCATGATATATATTAATTAATTATATTAAGCAATCTTATTGAATTTTGGCAACCATATAAAAAGAAGGGGTAACTTTGAAGTCCCAGAAGATCAATGTGACTAATAACCAAAATTGACACTTCACTCACCAAAGGTCCCAAGGTAAATGTCTTTGGTGTCTCTACTCTCCCCAATCCTACCAATTCGGGCTTGCCATTTACCATCCTTTCTCCTGTGGTCAAAAGTCAACAAAGCAAGTTTCAAAATGTGGTAGACAAATCAAGGTTCCTTACATAACATAGAAAAATGTTTCTTTTTCAAAGCAAACCATAACTATTAATATATTTAAGCAAAGCAGAGACATTACCTTGTTACGCCCCTATATGATGAAGTGCCTCTGGAGAAACAACTGCTTTGCCTATTAATTACAACACACGACGGTAAATAAAATTACAGCAAATAGATGTCACATAAGAGTAAATCAATTTTATCACTAACCTCCTTATGTAGGCCACAAATTCATCTTGAGACATGGTCTTCATAACATCAATTTCTTTCTCATAATCAGAAGCCTGGTGAAGAGCAAAGGAAATCAATACCATTTACTTCCTGTACAAGATACCCCTGCTCCTAAGAATACCGGTATTCAGTAACAATATGCAATTCTTACATTGAAGTTCAGTTTGGTGTTTGGTCCTACACCCCAATATTTCAAAGCTGCCAGATCATGCGCCTTTGCAGCCTGCTCTTCAGTAATATAGCTGCCTGTGATGTCATGAAAGAAGTTAAACTTCTGCTGTTCTTATGTTCCACATGAGCTCCTTATGTGAATGATGCCACTTACCTAGGTACACTGCAGACCACAATAGCAGCCAAACACATAAATGAGAATCCATGCAGATCATTAAATGAAGGATCAGTATAATATATATTGGAAAAAGGGATGACACCATACAACACATAATGTGTGAGTTCATGCATCTCAATTTAAGCATTATATTCATCTTGTACAATGACTCTCTTACACTTTATACTAACATTCAGAATTCAGAAGGATTAACATGATTGTATAGGTGGCTAGCTTACTAATAACAGTTGTATTTCATTTCATAGCCAAAAGAAGATTGTTTTTCCAATGCAGCTAATTGAATTGAAAGACACTGTAACAGTTCAAGTACTATCATGTATTTGCAATAAAGAGTACATGTACATCAGTAATTCAGTACAAGGTAACATGCTGAACAATAGTTACTGTGTTCAGTCACTCCTAGCTAGAAGATGGGGACGATATTATCTCAACACTACTATAATGATCGAGCCTGAATGGGAATATGTAGTACTGGGAATACTGGATCACAATAGGATGCAAATGATGCACGCATAATCGGATTCGAACGATGCAGCATACCATGTTTGCCCTTGCGCTTGCGGCCCTCGACCTGGCTGGTGTTGTCCCAGAGGTGCGCCTCGTACTTGCCGCTCCATTTCAACCTGCCACAGAGCAGCAGCCAAGCACCCAAATGAAACAAAAGCAAGGAGAGGGAGGGTCAACAGTCAATTCCACCGGAGGAGCAGCAGCCCCCGGCCGACGTCGTACCTCGTGACGCCGTGGAACCGCGACGAGCGTGGCGCGGCGTACTTGCGCATGGCCTCCGCCACCAGCTTCCCCCCTCCTACACCGGCGGCGGCCGTCTTCCTCTCCTCGCCGGCGCCGGCGCCGTCGACGGCGAGCTGCTTGTCGAGCGCCGCGATCTCCTCGCCTCCATCCGCCGGGACGGCTGCGTCTCCGGAGGCGGCGGGCGGTCCGGGAGCGTCGCCGTGCCGCCCCTCCGGCGGAGGGGGAGGAATAGGAGTGGCGGTGGGGCCGGGCGAGCCGGGGTGGACGGTAGCCATCTCCGCGGGCTGGGTTTCGCGAATCTTCAAGTGCGCGCAGCTGAAACCCTAGCAGCAGAGCAGGGTAGGAGGAGAGGCCGGTTCGGGTCGGGACAGAACAGCGGTGGCGACCTGAGCAGCGAGGAGAGCTGCTGCTGGCTGCTGCCACCCAGCTACTCCTTGTCTTGCTTGCGCAGAGAAGTGTGGTGGCCTGTCATGGCCTGCTGCCACGATTTGGCCTGGCTTAGGTAGAGGTAGCTAGCTGATGGGCTTTTCTTTCGGACACTTGGACCCATTGGGCCTTGCAAAGTGGTGGTGGAGACCCATTAGGCCTTGCATCTCTAAGGGTTTAGTTTTTACGGGCGGAGCCGATGCGCCACTGTGAGAGGCCTTAATAACATGTGTCTTGAGTGGGTCAATTTTTAACTAAGCAGTGTGTTCCAGAAAAGAAACGGTGGCATCCTCCTCAAAATCAAAGACTCGCCCTCCTGGGGATTGGATGCATTATAGAACATCACATATGCGCTTGTTTGTATTGATTTTTAATATGTAAAAGTGAAGGCCATTCTACGGACATAAGGATTTGCACATGAAAACAATATGCTCTTATCCGGCATAAGACAAAATAATAAATTCATACAACGGAATTCCCCCTGCGAGTATTCACATTCAATGCAACACTGAATTTGAATGCTCGCACGTGAATGCCAAATTTCCGTTGTATGAATTTATTATTTTCTTGTCTTTTGCCAGGTAAGAGCATCATAACCTTCATTCCCTTTTTATTGTGAAGAAGCGAAGACTGTTATATGAATATATGATTTTTTTTTGTTTTAATTTACTCGAATAAGAGTTTGTTATTAATTTTTCATGCGTATAATGAATGTCGTTGTATGGATATATGGTTTTTCATCGCAATATGCCCGTTAAAAGCTCGTTATAATTAGCATTGATTTGTCGTTACCTACTAATGAAGACCGTTATATAGATAAGCGGACTTACCGTTGTATTTAGATAAATAATGCTTGTTACCATTGATCCTTGTAGTAACCATGACATTGGGACCGCCACTAGGAAGGACTTTGTAAGTTCTGGGCTGTTGAGTACTAGCTTCTTTTTTTACTGTTGATACCTATCATGACTTTTTAACCTCATCAGTTTATTCAAAAAAATGGAGGTAATATTTCTCAAATTATATGAAAACATGTAAAACGAGATTAACTGATTAACTATATATGAAAACATGTATAGAACTTCACATCTGAAGTACCTTTTTCTTAGCTCTCTAATTTTACAGGCAACTGGACTTTGGTCCTCCACGAACTACATCAACTCAACAAAGCTACATAAAGCTGACGGATACACAGAGTACCGTCTATTGATGATACTCCCTCTCGCTAGATTAACAACGACGATACTGCAATCTACCGAACATTCTTCAGTAGCAACACACGGGGCACCGGATCAGCCCGTTCTCGTTGCAGTACGGGCACCGCTGGAAGCACCCAGCTCGGAGGCGGCCGCACCCCTCGTCGTCGTCGACGAAGACCTTGCAGCTGCCGTGGCACGCCTCGCACACCGCGAACCGCGCGTCGCCACAGGCCGCGCAGGCGCCGACGACGGCCGGCGGCGCGGCGGGCTCGCAGGTGGCCAGGGCGCGCGCGAGCTCGCCGGCCTCGTGCAGCGCGCGCACCTCGTCGGCGCCGCCGAGGTGGACGCCGCCGCCGCCGACGAACACGCGCGGGAGCGCGTAGCCGTCGCCGAGGAGGCCGCGGAGCTCGGACTTGAAGGCGGAGTGCATAGACACGTCGCGCTCGTCGAGGCGCGCGCCGTAGCACCGGAGGATGGCGCGCACGGCACGGCTGTCCTCGAACGTCCGGCGCACGCCGCGGAGGCTGGTGAAGTAGATCACCACCGCCGTCGTCGTCGGCTGGTAACACTTGGGCGTCATCACGTCGTCCTCCTCGGCGTCGGGGGCGTCGTCTTCGTCGGGATCAATCTTCTCCTCTCTCTTCTTCTTCTTCTCCTCCATCTGCTCGTGGAGCTCGTGGACGCGCGCGCGGACGATGCCGGTGAAGATGACCTCCGGGATGTCGCGGGCTGCCGTCGTCCCCGTGTAGAAGACGTCGTCGCAGGTCACCTTCACCGCCGCCGAGTAGGAGTAGTCACGTTCCGGGGAGAGAAGAGCCTGCGGATGAGACGACGGCGGGTAGTCCTCCACAAGCTGCCGGAGCCCAGGCAAGATCGCAGAGACAAGGCCTGGCGCACCAGCATACACCACCGGCGCCGCGGAACACGAAGAAGTCGCGGACACAGCGTCCTCGACGCTGCCGGCCACGGCCTCCTCCTCCGCAGTTCCCTTCACAGCCGCCTCCTCCCCGAACGGCAGCTTGACGTACCCGTGCTGCACGGCGCCGTCGTTCCGGCCGCGGCACATTCCGAGGGAGCTGCTCAGCGCTGAGAGGGAGCGCGAGCGCAGGCCCTGCCACCGCTCCTCCGGCGCCGGTACAGCTGTCGGCGACGACACCACGCCGCCGAGCGCCTCCCTCGAGCTGGAGCACCCCATCGCCGCACGCGCCCACGTCCGGACGTGGGGGCTAGCTCCTCGCCTGGATTCACCTCAGTACTTTGCTGATGAGAAAATGGGGAGGTAAATATAGGCAAATACTACGAGGGTGGCGAATGGTGAACTGGTGAACGAAGGGGGTTATTGGAATACGATAAAGGAGGAAGAATTCGCTTGCGTTGCCTACATTTAATTTGCTAACTTAATCAGTCTGGGTGCTTTAGGAACTACATAAGCTCCCGTTGCGCCGGAGAGAGTAATTGCTAACATTCAAACGTGCACCGTGGATGACAGACACCTGATAAAATGGTTTGAAAATGATCTTTTTAAACTCTTATGAACACATCCAGTGCAAACTTAGGTGTCATCCACCTGACCTGAGCAACTAAGTAATAAATATTTTAAAACACCAGCATGTCTTCTTGGCTCATATATTATTGTTGGCGAAATATAATTAGGATTTCTATGCTGATGTTTTGTATTTAGGAAAGAAAAAAAAGGAACACTTATTTTTTTTCACCAACTTTATGACGGCATTACATCGGTGGGTTGTACAAAGCTATTATCAACTTAAAACCTAGTTCAATCTTGAGCTTAATTTGCAAAGCAGTACGTCAGCTGTAGCAAGGTTTATTCTGTATATGGTTGTCGATCCAGGTGGCACATCAATTGTTGTACAACTCATTTACAAAGAAAATAACAGTATAATGTGTCATACGAGAACCTCCTACGGCCCTACGTATTTACAGAAAAACAGTATCTCTACCACTTAGGGCCTGTTTGTTTGAGCTCCAACTTCTCAATAAATAGCTCTAGCTTCAACTCTTCAAATAAAACAACTCTTTCTAGTGGAGAAGCAAAAGTTGATAAAAATATTTGGTAAAAAAGTTCCTCCTTAATTTAAACATCATATACAAAGGTGCAAGTAGGAAGAAGCTACAATTTTCACTTTTCAGCTCCAATCAAAACAACTTCTCTAATTCATTTGCTAAAACTAGCCTAGCTGCTCTTATCAAGAATCACTCCTCAAAATAGTTTTTTGTTTTAGATTCAGCTTTAACAGTTTTGGGAGCTGCTCTAGAATCCAAAACAAACAGACCCTTATTACACGTGGTAGTGTGGTGCTCTGATCCTACTTTCGGCCACCTCTCCTTAAGTCTCCACAAACTAATCTTGTCGGCTCTTTCATAAAAAAAAAACATGCCGCATCTCCGGGCAAGATTTCCATATTGACTACAACAAACTAAACCAACCTGATTATTACAAAATACTTTTTAAAAAGAAGGTTGCCATATTGAGTATAACAAACTAAATTTGTCTAATTACAACAAAATCCTTGTAATAAACATACTCCTATTTGATTAAAGGAGAGGACCGCCACACCTTGACCGCCGAGCGCGTTGTGCCACCGCGTGTGAGTACCGGCACGCGTCAGAGCGGAAACGCCGCTGCGACTGATGACGGGCGCATGCAAGGCATCGAGCACGCTGCGCTGCCACGAAGGAGGGGCGTCGCCGCAGCTGAGCCGCCGGCACGTCGTGCCTGAGCACGGCACGCCGCTCCCGACGAGCCGTCGCCGGAACTTCCACCCTCGCCCCTCTCCTCTTGCTCGCCCTAAGCCGCGCGGCTAGTGGGGGAAAGAAATGATGAAATGAAGAAGGGTTAGGGCACAACACCAGATTTTGTTCCAGTGAAGATTGCTCCCAACCATCCGATTTGATTCTACGGCTCAGATCGTGTCCAAGACTAACATGACGATCGTGGTTTGCGCGAGGCAATTGGCGGGGCAGGCTAATTGCGGCCCATGTTGGTTGGCTGAGTTATTTTTGTTTCGAGCCCATTTATGCATTGTTTTTTTGCCAGTATTTTCAGCAGTTGGGTTTAAGTGTTTAAAAAAGGTAATTGGGTTTAAGTTATATTTTTGTTGTTTTAATTAAGGTTTAATGACGATTTTAAGCTACTGGAAATTAAGATAAAATGCATGAAATAATTTTGGGAAAAATTGTGTACCTATTTTCTAGCTATTTTCAGCATTTAAGTTTTTGTAAATATTTATTTGCTGACTATGTTTCCTTAAGATAAAATGCATGAAATAAGTTTGGTAAAATAAATGAAATACTTAGCATGATTTGGTTCTGATTAAATGGAATCAACGAGAAGTTTAATCAGAAAATTATTGATAAGTTTTAATGTGAAAAAATAATATTAAAATTTATATATATATGTATTATATGTAATAAATCTTTTTAAAACACCAGCATGCCGTCTTAGCTCATATATATTACTGTTGGGGAAAAATAATTGGGATTTCTAGGCTGATATATTGATTTAGGAAATAAAAAGGAACCCTTGTTTTTCACCAACTTTATGACGGCATTACATCGCTGGGCTGTAGAAAGCTAGTACCAACTTAAAATCTAGTTCAGTTCATTCGTGAGCTTACTTTGCAAACCAGTACGTCAGCTGTAGCGAGGTGTATTCTGTATATGGTTGTCGATCCAGGTGGCACATCAATTGTTGTACAAAGAAAAAGGAAAGGGGTTCCATTTTTTTGTTGCGGCACGCCAAAAAGCGTTGCTGGTGAAAACATTGCAGCAGCATGATTTCGTTGTTGTTTCTTGTCATAGATGTTGAAAAAAAAAATCAGTGCCACAACGTTTTAAATAACTAACAATCTTACTTTGTTGAAAAAAGGAAGTATATTTTGTGATGTCACAACAGTATAACTCTTTTTCTTTTTTTTAAAAAAAGACAAGGTAATGTAATTTGTGTCAAATACATTTGCAATAAGCATGAAGCAACCAAACAACACAAACACAAAAAGTGTTTTCTTCTACACTATATAAACAACTCTTTGGCTTATTATGTTTTTAAAAAATTGGCAACAGAGTGAAAAGTTAGAGACTGCAGCATATACAAAAATTAGTAAGAATGAATTACTTGAAACACACTACCAATAGAGTTTTATTTATGGATGTAACACTTTTTTGAGGGAAGTACGGATGCAACACTTAGAAACAAAGACAGGGCGAGCCCTGTTTCTCTAAAAATGAGACATCCATATATTTGAAAAAGAACAATGAACTCAGATTTGTCAGCATGAGAAATATAATAATGGAAGACTTAATACTAACATTTAGAACTACTAGTACTCTTACCCATGCTAACGTCACGGATTGAAACAAAAATAATATGATAATCTAACACATATGATTTTTTTAGTTATATAAATATAATGTCCATACTAACGTCATAATGTGAAAAACAAATAATATGATAACTTAATATTATAAAATTCTACGTAAAAGAGGATAATAATTTCTAAGACACTATGAGGGGTCTTCTTGCCATGTCGGGGGACCTTGGTCCAGTCAACCAGTGTGAGGTGGTTTTTTCTTGGAGGAGCACAGCGACAAGCGCGCATGTTCTTTCAGGTGTTGGGCGTGTGGAGCTGACGGACGAGCACAGGCACCACGTGAAGGTCGCGCATCATTAGCCGGATCTGTTCCTCCACCTGTCGCCGTGCGTCGTTATCTACGACCGGAGGATGGGGCGAACGATGATGGCCTCACAACCTCATGTCGGTAGGCAGAGGACGCGGCGGGCGACGGCGGCCTCGCGTCGGCGGGTAGAGGATGCGGCGGGCGATGATGGCCTTGCATCGGCGGGCGACAGTGGGCGAATGACGGCGCAGTGGCCTCGCAACGGCAACGGGCGGACAACGCGTCAGGCGGCGGTGACTTCGTGATTGCGGAGGGCGGGGCGGCGGCGGGCAGAGGACGTGGCGGGCGACGATGGCCTCGCATCGACAGATGGCAGTGGGTGGATGACAGGGCAGTGGCCTCGCAATGGTAACGACGGGTGAGGCGGCGGTGACTTCGTGATTACAGAGGGCGGGGCGGCGACGGGCGGAGGACGCGGCGGTGGCGATCTCGTGGTTGTGACAGACGGGAAGACGGTGGGCGGAGGACGCAACGGCGAGATCTATGATTGCAAAGGACGGGTGGATCATGAGTCGTGATAGTAAATAACAGATCAGATTGGATTGACGATTGAGTCAATATTGTCGCATGGATACATGGTATACGGGGTTTGTAAAATTGTATAATGTAAGATCCAGAAATTAGCAACCATTAGATTTGAGTAAATATAACTTTATAGTAGAAGGAACGCACGTGAGTCGTCGGATTTAAGTTAACGTAACATTATCATCGTACTTGTGGGGATATTATTAGGATTTTGGAATTGTTTTAAGGGGTGGGTGAAAAAGATAGAGTTGGTACATTATAGAAGTAGAGATAATGTAACATCCATAAACTCAATCTAGAAAGCTATGCAATATATCTATTGGATGTTTTTGATTGACTCTATCCAACGACATTCCCCGAAAAGGAAGCTTTTCTATTTACCTTCTTTGAGCATCTCTACCAAGAAAAGCTTTTTCTACGATGAGATTTGGAGCTTATGGCCTCTGGGTTGGGGGCTCAATAGAGTATGTTGGGCTCACTAGAGGGGTTGCAGGAGGACAACAAACTCGACGATGGTTGTTGACTGTGGGCAGTGCTCTCTAGGGGGTGCCATCAGTTGCAGTGGTATGGAGGACGATGGATCGAGGCAGAAGACATGTAGTGGAGAGAGGTGCGCGCAATGTCGGGGGTGGAAAACATTGAGGCATGACGACGACGACATAGAGATATGCGTGACAAGGAGGAGGGTAGGGTTTGGTTTTTTATATACGACTCCGGTTCCATTCGATCCGTTGGAAGCAAAATCTACTATTTAATTAAATTTGATAGATTTCTAACAAGACCCTCCCCACAAATAACATTTACATAAGTTGTACTAATTGGATAACCCAATACAAACAATGGTGGATGGCATCCTCAGATCCATCACATTTGGCATGCAAGATCTAGCCTTTTGTTTCAGAATCATCCTTATCACATTTACGATTTGTCAAGCCATTAGCAGATAGAAACCATGTAACACAAGGAAAGTACCTTGCTTCTACTCCCATGAATATCAGGAAACGTGTACTTACTAATATACTCATCAAACGATTCTTTACTATGAAAACTTTGTTTTCAGGTCATCAACAAATTGCCTAGCTCTACCTTGATGTACGAAAGCCTTCACACTCGTTTCAGGATTCCATCATTGTTACTCTTATTATGTTGTTGTAGCAGCATCACATTCTTTTATATCAATCTTTTCAAAAACTTCCTTATCTCAAGATGCATCCAATGCAAAAAAGAAAAACACTATCTAAATTGGCGGTATTTGAATCTTTCCCCCAACTTAAGACAAGAAACATGCGTCCCGGCTGGGGTGGTTTGTAACCCATATCCTAGATAAGCATTTCTACTCTTCAACAATGAATACTTATAGAGTTGTAACAAATAAAAATAAAAGAAATAAATTGTTCAGGCACAATATTAAAAAAATTGGATATCACAGAGGACAACGATTTCTTAGTGTCAATAATCTTGGCGTGGAGTTCAGAAAGCAAATGCATCGTGTAATCATGTTGCAAGAGTGAGAAGTTATTTTTTATTAACATGTTGCTTTTTATTACGACATTATTCTGCCACCTCGATTATTTTTCCTTCACTCAACCGTCCAAATGTCCAATACGCACACTCACAAAACAAAAAATGTCCAATACACACTCGAAAAAAGAGAGAGCGAGAGAGAGAGAGAGAGAGAGAGAGAGAGAGAGAGAAATTTCCAATACACACACACACGCCGCGATGCCACACCGACGAATTGGCGTTGCGCCGCCGAACACCGAATCTACGCCGTGCGCACCACATCTTGATCACGTCACCGCCAAGCACCGAGGGTCGCCGCCCTGCGCCGATTCCGTCCGTCAATCCCGGACGATTGTCAACCTCGTGTTGACTGACGGAGGGGCGAGAGCGAGACGGCATCGGGGCATGCAGGCGCCGGGCAGCGATTGGCCATGCGCGTGAGGTCTGCTCATCAGCGAACAAGCTCCGTTCTCTACACCCTTCCTAACATTGCTACCGGTTTTCACTGATCTGCACGCAACAAGCGTTGTCTACTGGGGAGCACTTTGCATGTTCGACAAAATGCCTCTAAGGTTAGAACACGCTTCTACAAGGTAGCATGTTTTTTTTAAAAAAAAAATTAATACGAACAAGGTGATATGTTGAATTTGATCGGATGGACAACAATCTTTCAGACTTTCTCGTCTGGTGTACTGGCGGTGGCAAAAGCATCAACATGTCGTTGCAAGAGTATTGGAAGTGGCACCCGGTAATTTGTTCTTAGACTTTCTTTTTCTTCATCATATGCTGTGTTTTCAAAGCTCCTATTTTGTTCGTTTTCTCAAAATAAACAAGCAGTATGAACAAAATATGATCCATTAGAGCAAGGTTTATGGTTGAGCTAGCTGCTGGCTCAACACAAGTGCCATGTCACTTTGAGCTAATGGTTGAGTCATCTAATATAATAGAATAGCTATTAGCTGGCTAAGTCAACAGCTGGGTATTAAATAAGCATGTATTCAATGTGTACATGTATAGATCATCTATTGTGCCCTACATCTTTGTGGCCATTCACCAAGCAAACACACGAATTTGTTCATCTATATATCAAAACTGATCCGCATGATACAAATATACTCATACAACCATTGTAGCTTCCACAACCTGATGAAGCTGATCAACCAGGTTATGCATCAATTATATATGTTGAAACTGATCAACCATACGAAACACAAATAATTTCAACTAGTAGATAACGATTCCATTAAAAGCAACACAATACTTGGAACCTGATAACACCATAGTAGATAACGATTCCATTCCAGCATGGTCGATTCCTTGTTTTCTTTTGCAGCAAGGTATGCAAGCTTCCGAGCTTCAAGATTCTCACTCGAAACACGCTTTTGTGTTTCTAGCATCTCTTTGCGGCCTTCATTTTCTTTGTTCTGAGCTTCTACAAATGTTTTAAGCTCATCTTCAAGATCAAATACACAAGCTTGGTCCTTTTTCCTTCTTTTCTGTAGTTCTTTAGCTTTCTTGCCCCCTATTGGTCGCTGCTCATCTCTGTCATCATCTACATGGATAGGCTCCACCACATCATCCGAAACACTAAACTTCCGCTTCTCTGGATCCAGCTCTTCAAGGCGTTCCAAATAGGCATCCCATTTTGGCTCACTGCGAAGGATGTCCCAACAGTGCTTAAACATAAAAGGACCATCATCTTTATGCTCTTCTTCATATATTTTCATTGCCTTGTCCATTAGATCCACATCTGATTCACCGCTAGCCCACAATGCATTGGCTTCCTTCCAGCTAGCACAAAACCATGCAACCCTTTTCTTAATTCTTCCAAAGCGATCCTTGATCTGCTTCATTTGCTTTGCCCGATCTGTTGGAACCTTGCTATTGTAAGCAGCAGCAACTTCTTTCCAATATTGTTCATTTTTCTTGTAATTTGAGCCAATTGGATCATTTGAATTGTCCACCCACGAACCAACCTACACAATCAGCAAAAGAAAATTTATTTCATTGATATTTGCATAACATCACACTAAGGCTATTCAGCATGATATAAGTCAAATGAAAATGTTTCTTCTTCATTTTGCTTTCAAAAAGAAAACTTACCAATGGCAATCTTCCTTTTTTGTCCATAACATGCGCTTTTCAGTTCTACCACAATGAGTTCCATCGGTACCACCATTAGCATTGATCAGTTGCGATGAATTGCCATTGGCCATAGCTGGTGCAGGACCGTAGTTAGGAGTGTTTTCTTGCAAAAGATTGACAAAACCACCGGATGGCGTACAATCCACTCCCCTGTCAAAAATCAGGTGTTGTCATGAGCATGGATTTTGTATACAGATAAGTACTTATTAGCATAATAGAAATTTGTGAAAAAGTCAGTAGCTTGTTTCCTTAGTAATCTTTCAGTTTGTAGTTAACTCATACTGGAATATTTGCCACATACGATGGTGCAGCAAGCTAACAAGAAGGTGCAGCAAAAAAAAAAAACAAATAAAGGGAGATGCTAGAATTCAGTAAGGTAACAGATGAATCTAACAAAAAAAACATGCATCGGCCTCTAAAGCATCACACGATTATGCAGCAAGCTAGCTGTTACCACTATCCAAAGCTCTGGAGAAATAAATCACACGATTATGCAGCAAGCTAGCTGTCACACGATTAATGTCAGTTTCAATCGATTGAGATGTACCAAATCTAACAAATAAATCATCATAATGTAACAAGACCAATCCAGTCCTATGAATAATACGTACGAGTAGTTAGAACTAGCAAAGTATCCTTACCAAGCTTGCACATCGGAGTCTTCTTCAGTATTTGCAGATGCACTAATCGTAGGAGGTGCCCACGATAGACCAGCCATGCCTGGTTGCTGCAGCCCGGGTACCCAGTATGGCATGTAGGATGACGCCATGGGTTGTCGAGGGCACCAAGCGCCAGGTCCAAACATGGTGGTGGTCGCTGGAGGAATGGGTGCAGCTCCTGGAGGCGGAACAACCTGAGCCTGCGGCCGGATCTCCATCGATGCCAGTGCAGGGGTCGTCGGAGCGGCCTGAGCTGGAGAAGGAGCCGGCACGGACGTTCTCTTGGACCGCCGAGCCATCTCGCAGGAGCTGAGTTCGCTAGGGTTTGGAAGGGACGAGATTGGGGACACGAACCGGATGGATTTCGAGCGCTTTATCTTTCGATTAGGGAGCGATTTGGCGCGCGCGGGGGAGCGATTTCACGCGCGCGGTAAGATTTGGCGGGAGGATTTGGGGACGAAGGAGGCCGGACTGCAGGAGCACGGGATCGGGAGGAGGAGGACGTCGCTGGCGCTGTCGTAGGCAGCAGGCGAAGAACAGGCGACTTGTTCTTGGGTTCGGGGCGGAGGGCTAGCGACTCACGAGTCGTAAGCCCGTTTCTCTCTCTCTTTTTCTCCCTCCTCCACGTAGGAAAAAAGATGATGTGGACTCCTTTGAGCTAGCTGACTGGACTCCATAATACTTGCTCTTAGTTGTTTTAGCTCTAGTTTGGTGGCATCAAATCTGACATTTATAGTTTTTTTTTTGTTAGTGCCCTACGGAATACGCACTGCCTATAATACACTACCAAGCGTATACCAGACATAACACAATTATTTTGGGAGATGAACCTATATCAAGAGACTACAGCAGCATCCATACTATTATCTGAAAAATCAGTTGAAAGATCAGGTGCTCAAATGACAGCCGGTTCCAATAGGGGGTCTATATAATTGACATAACAAAGTTAAGCTCCCATGCAACCCTTAATTTCCTACGACCCCTCAGAAATATCAAACATGTCACGTTCATGCAAACCATTCAAAAATTCAATAATCCTAGGCGACAAGATTGTTTCTGTAGTCAAAGTTTTCGAGAGACACCGATGGCCGTCTAGCGGACCTCGGTCTCGAACTTGAGGCAGATCCACTGCTGAAGAGCTCCTGGTACAACAGTTGGCGCCGTAAGGTACATTGACACGGATGATGTTCTCTGCAGACCGACAGAAGGGGCAGTAGGGGCCGTGCAACTTCTTCCCGTTTTCAGCCGGCCGCTGGACCACGTTTGCCACCCGCTCGCATGACTGGCAGATGTGCATCTGGGAGAAGTCACTGAGCGTGAACAGGCGCTCGTGGAGGTTGGCAGCGGCACCATGGGCGAGCATGCAGTCGCGCTCCATCGACCCAACCTTGACGCCACCGAACCGCTTCTTGTCCTCCACTGGCTGCCGTGTGAGCGGGTGCACGGGCCCTGTTTTCCGGAACTTCACCTTGTCCTCGGCCATGTGGGTAAGGCGCTGGTAGAAGGTTGGACCCATGAAGACAAGGGACTGCATACGCTCGCCAGTCTGGCCATTCAGAACGCTCTCAGCACCCCACCTTGAGAATCCGGCCCTGAAATGCAACAGGGAAGCACAAAGCATAAACCAAAATGCACGATAAAGAGTCTTGAACTTGAAGTGCTGCCAGGTCTCGTATCAGCATTTCTAATGTGTTCTGCTTGATATGGATCATGATCATGATAATGCAGTACATCCTCCTAACAGCTTGGTAAAAGGGTATTACAGTGAAGATCATTCACATTTAGATGCCAAGCGGGCAACATGTTGTAGGTTCATGGTCTAACCAGTGTGTGAGCGAAAAAAAAAACAGTGTGTGAGCGAAAAACATAAATTTGAGAAAACAAATACATCAATTAAACAGAACTTACCTGTGCAACTGTTCAGTGATTACGTCCAGGGATGGAGTGGTGAATGGTGTGGCATATCTTAATGTCCCACGACAGGCAATCCCCTTCCTGAAAGCAGCTTCAAGCAACTGCCCAGGTGTTTGACGAGTTGGGAAGCCATGTGGATTTATCACGATGTCTGGAACTATCCCTTGGCGAGGAAATGGGAAGTTCTCCTGAGAATCCAAAAAACCAACCACCCCTTTCTGTCCATGCATGCTAGCAAACTTGTCTCCAGCGCATGGTGAGCGAGACTACAAAAATTATCAAATTAATTGCAAAAACAATTCAACAACAAACTTTATATAGTGCAAAAAGTACGTGCTAATGGCATGAACATTGTACTAATGGTACGGATATACATAAAAAAACGATATTATTATTGCAGCTGATGTAATACCGTACCGGATCATATAATAATCAGAGGAAAAAATTAATTGCACTATCACTTCCAAAAATCATAAAGATTAAGGCATGTATAAGATGGGGAAATCCCAGTACATAACATTCCATTCACACTGAACAACAATACAATTCAATGGAAGAGATATAGTCAAAATATAAAGTTTATTGAAAGTTAAGAAGGCAAAAAATACAATTCTTAAATTAACACTTGATCTGTGGTTCCTAAAACACAAACTATGCCATACCAAGAAGTTATTCAGCTTTTGAATACAAAGCGAAAGGCAGCATAGGTCGATAAGCTTAAAAAGTTCACTGACTATGGTACAAAGTAAAGAGATAGCAATGTATAGCTTTCTGTTTTTAGGGGAAATATATAGCTTTCTGTTGCTGCCTAATTCAAATTGCATGTGTTGGTACAAGAAATGGGCAAAAAAAATCAACAGGAAAGCTCAATCCTCACAAAAAAAGGAAACGTCAAGACAACAAATTGCATCTAATATGGGAAATCAAACAAGTTGTCAGACTAGTTATTTGAATTCAAGAATCAGTGAGTACATATAAGGATAATGAAATGACTGCTTATCAAGTAACTATAACTGGATTACAATTACTCATCAAATCAAATTACTGGAAATTGAACTCTGCTCTATGTTAAGTGTGAAGTACAGAATAGGTTTTTAAGTATTATATTATTCACCTGTCTTAGAGTAACATTTGCAGTGTTCAACCCATCATGGTTTGCTGCAAGAACTACCTTCTCCACCATTCCTTTCTCAGTATGCTTTAGTTTTTCACTATGATCCTCACCAGATTCAGTAACCTTCCCAATAACAATGTCACCACTTTGAAGACTTGCTCCGATGTATGGTAAACCATCACTATCCAGACTATCAACCCGTCCTCTCTTGCTTTGCGTTTTCCCAAAATTAATGTTCTCCCTATGCTTGAGTCGTTTGGTGATCTCCTTATTTTCGATCTGTGCTTTATAATTCTTGAAATGCATTGTCCGAAACATGCCACGTTCTAAAGAGGCCCTGTTCAATACCAGAGAATCTTCTTGGTTAAATCCCTGATGAACACTGACAGAGACTATTGTGTTTTGGCCATTAAAATATTCTGGCCTAGTAAAGTCATCTTTTCTTGCAAAGCCATGATCTGCCCTTCCAAGACAGTCGGTTACCACAGTTTTGAACAAGGGTATCTGTGGATAATAGATTTGATGTGAAAGGGCATCAAGTCTAGAGTGGGAATTTGTGGGTGAATATCCAATAGCCTGCTGTGATAGCTTTTTAGATTGCATCAGAAACCTTCGAGCAGAGTTATGGTTCGCAAATGGAACCATACTGCAACTCAGCCCTAGCAAGAAAGAAGGGTCAAGTTCACAATGAGTATAGCCAAAAGACCCCTCATCTATGTCCCCTGAAAAGAGATGCCTGATTCCAGAAGCACATTGAATATCCTCCTCTTCTTCACCACCTATCGGCTCAATTATATTTTGATCCATTAGTTCCTGGAACGAATACAATCCACCCTTAGGTTTTGTTATCCTTCTGAGATTTTCAAATATAAGAAGTGGTCTTAGAATTCTCCCTGCATCAGAAAATACACGAACTTCTTTGTTGTGCTTGTCCCATTTGATTTCAACCTATAAAAGATAAAAGTAGAAAAAGAAACCATATTAGTACCATCTTGTTGTAACGTATACGCTCAAAGTAATCCATAGAAGCATAAAGCATGAGAAATTCAGCGCAAAAAAGATCAGGTGTGGTGAGTTTCTGAAGGCCGGCTTTCCAGGATGCGTAAACCAAAAGCCCGTAATGGCCTGCGGCCACACGTTACTCTGTAAGCAACTGGCGGTTCACATTTTACACTGAAAACAGCCAATGGGGGGTAGAACACACTAATAAGCAAGAGAAGAACAGAATGGTCTCATAGACATACCATGAGATGATAATAAAGTATTTGTTCTCTTTAACAACATGTATATGTTTTTCTTCTTTCTGAACATAAAAAAGAATGGTATTAAAAGGTAGGTTGCTATGTTTTTTTTTTTTTCCAAAATTTGGAGAAGGTATCACAAGGAAAGTGCCTTGCTTCTACTCCCATGAATATCAGGAAACATGTACTTACGAATATACTCATCAAACGATTCTTTAGGTGGAAACTTTGTTTTCATGATCAGGTCATCAACAAATTGCCTGGCTGTACCTGATTTACGAAAGCCTTTACACTCTTCCCAGGATTCCATCACTGTTGCTCTTATTATGTTGCCCACAGAAGCATCACAATCTTGTATATCAATCATGTCAAAAGCTTCCTTATCTGAAGATATATCCAGTGCAAAAAACACAATCCAAATCGGCAGTACCGCACCGAGAAAGTACAGGCTGATGACTTTTTGGCTTTCGCTACTTTTAGACTGAACAAGTTTGATATGGATCTTTTGCCGACTGAATTTAGACAAGAAACATGCATCCCAGCTGGGGTGGTCTGTGACCCATATCCTGGATAAACATTTCTGCTCTTCAGCGATGAATACCTACAGACGTTAACAAATAAAAATAAAGGAAATATTTCCTCAAAAAAAAATAAAGGAAATAAATTGCTCAAACATGATATTAAAAAATTTGGATCTTAGCATGGAGTCCAGAAAGCAAATTCATCATGTTGCAATGTTTCAAAAAATTGTCAGAAAATCATGTATCCTTGAAAATTAAAGAACCTCATAAACTTCGTTCTAGAATTCAAAGAAGAAAATAGACAATAATCAATCTGGTAGTGCCAATTACTTATAAAGCTATAAAATTGCAAACTACAAATGAGTTAGCTTGAATTTTTCCAAAATCCTGTGCTTGGCAGTGCTAGGATAGTCTTCACCAACCTATCTCCTGTTTCCTTCCATCTCTCTCAAGTAGGATTAAACTAAGTTAGCCTTTAATGCTTCAACACTTTCGTCATATCTAGCTCCCTCAAGCCAACAGAATGGTTTCAAGATGGTTCACAATTTAAGTTTTGTGAAAATTACATTAGCGACGAACTCCAGACCTTTGGTTCTCAAAATGTTATACTACTAGGAATGGTGGGAAAAAAACATTTTTTTCCCCATTGCATTAGACTTGTAAGAAATGGAATTCACTTATTGTTCAAAATATTGATACTCTTACCAGGACAATTCTATTCTAAATTAGGATTAAACATGCAGATCCTTTAAAGGCTATAAGAATAAGTAATGCAATGATCTTGGGGATAGAATCAATGACTCGCATAATCAAACATAGTACATGTGAGGCACAGTACCTTTTCTGTTCCTTTGATCAAAAAGTAGCCACCATAATCAAACTGGCATTCACTTTCCTGAAGCTTATGCAGCCAGCATAAATTTGAATTCACCATGACAGGTAAAAATCCAATGTTGACCTGTTTGGTCTCCTTTATTATGTCTCTTTTATGGACATGCATTGTGACACCCCCGGTGTCACCAGGACAAAATCGACAACTGTAAACCCTAATCTCTAATTTCACTCACTTTAAAACAGATTCAATCATCGAAATAAAAAGAAATATTGTTTAAAATGCTTCAAAGAGACACTACGAAAGGTTTGACAAACGACAGAGCATTTTAGCAAATTTCGGAGAAATCTCAACTAAAAGTGTCGAAATCTCGCTAACAGGAAGAAATCAAAACCCTAACTCTTGACCATCAAAATTTCCACAGAACCCTAGCTATATTTTTACATAACAATTAATTACACTTCAAAATAGAATTTTGGTAAATTATTCAAGATTTTTGGAAAAGATTTAGACCTCTTAAAAATTCACAGAAACTATAATCAACCTAGAAATTCAAGGATTTTTAGAGGCCAAATCATGACTTGACCTTAAATGAAAAGCGTTCCAAATAAATTCCTGAGCGTGCACAAAATGTTTCAAAATTTTTGGAGCTCGGGAAGTGTGCCATTTCATTGAATTGCAATCCAGCTTGGTTAATAAAAAAAAAAAAGAGAGCACCGTTGCCGGGTGGGCAACAGTGCCCGCCGAGCGGCAGGGCACCGCCCGCCCGACACGGCATTTGTGGCGCACGTCGCCGTTCCAGTGCCGCGCCACTCCCGTGTCTCTCTCTCTCTCACTCCCTCCTCACTCCACCGCTCTCTCTCTCTAGCCCTCTTCCCCCTCTCCCTCTTCTCTGCCCGAGTGCGCCGTTTCCTCCTCACTGTACGCCGCCCGACAACCGAGCCGCCCGACCGCCTGCGCCGCTCGGCCATGCCCCTGCTGCGCCCCTACTCCCCCTACCCCAGCCCTCCTATAAATGGCGCGCAATCCTCCTCCATTCCCCCCCTCTGCCATTCCTTTCCTCTCCCGCGCGCGCAGCCCTCCTCTCATCTTCCTCCCTGCTCGGTGCGCCACCGCCATTGCCGCCACCGCCGCTCGCTCGCCGACAGGTCACTCCGGCGAGTTTCAAGCCGCACCACCATGCCCCCTAGACTCCCCTCCACCCCCAGGTGCTCTCCGAACACCAAGCCAGCCGGCGGTGCCCTAGCTTCGCCGGAACGCCGCCGTCATCCTCTCGGCCGAAGTACCTCGCCGCCGATCGCCTCTCCTCAAAATTCGTCATCACGGTACAATGGTTCTTCAATTCAAATCGCCGGCTACTTCCTCTAGTTATTGCGCACGCCTTTGACTTGAATCCGGCCACAGGTGACCGTCGACGGAGAAGAACGCCGTGCGCCACCCCGTCGGCCGCCATTGTCGCCACCTCGACCTCCACGTCGCCAGCCCTGTTCCACTCTTCACCATAGCCTCCATCCTCCACAAATCGGTGCAGTGAGTCGAGGTGGAGCTCCACGACGCCTTGGTTCTTGCCCTAGCCCTCTTCTCCGGCGAGGAGCTCACCGGAGCACCGCCTCTGCCGTGTGCTCTGTTTTGCAATCTACTGTTCCTTTGATTTTCTAATTTTCCTTTAATTAGCCAGAGATTGTTAGGCCTGTAACAAATCATGGAAAAATCCAAAAATGCCAAACCAAAATTTGTTAGAACCCTCGTGAAAAGTACTAATTTTCTGTTAAAACACTTTTTAACAAATGACCAAACATTTGCAGAATTAAACACTCCTTTCTGTTTTTGAATTCTATATTGCATTATAGAGCAATGCTAGGGCTAACCTTTGATCTACAAGTACACCATGGTGCTACACACCCTCTGGAATTTTATGAAGATTTTAGGAACACGAAATGACATCTAACCCTATTAAATAACCTCAATCTTCCTAGTATAAATACCATTTTCTAAAGTGCATTGTAAAAGTCATTTATAAGGTTAGACCCAAAAGCAAAGTTTTAGATCTGGTGCTCAGGATTGCCCACATAAAATTTCATAATTTTATTCTAATTTTTACTAGTGCTTCCTGATTTTACAAGAGTTAAAAATAGGAATTTTGATGAATTTTCATAAAATGTAGAAAATTCAGCTAGGCCCCACCCAAAGCCCAAAATTCTTATTCCAGGGAGTACTACCAACTAAAAATAATCTTGAGGAAGAATTAAAAATTTTTATTTTAACCCTAATTTAATAGCCGAAGTAATTAAATAATATTAACCGATGAAAAACGTCGCATTAACTTAACTAAAGTTGAAGTTGATGAACATGCCAACTAAAAGTCACCTCATGGAAGTTTAATAGACTTCTTTAAACATCATTCACAGATTAATAATTGAATTTAATCGACGGCGTCGAGTAATTAGGGTTAACCCTAATTCTGGGCGTCGCCAATCTAAACCCTAGCTTGTTATTGATAATAATAATGAGTTTCATTTTTATTAAACTTATCACAATCCTACTGCATCATGTAGATTCTGACGCTAACGAGTTAGCTGCCGATCCAAGTTCTTCGACCCCTGCCGAAGAAGTCGACATCAACACCGAAGAACCAGGCAAGCCCCGGTGCACAACCAAATTTTTAAAGTTTTACTTTTGCACTAAGAGTGTCTTGTTTGTGCATTAAGTGCTAGGAGTTGATTGAAACCATAGTTGTATCTGTTTCCCATAGGAAACCCTGACGGTAGCTTGTATAGATACCCCTTAGTATGCTATGCTTAGCAGATAGTTGTCGGTAGAAGTCGAGCAGAGTGGACGCTGCTCGCGAGTAGTAGGATATCGAATGAAACTATTTTATGAGATGTGCCACACGATTATCAATGAGTAAGAAAGATAAAAGATTGAGGGTCAGACTGGGTACAAGTAGGTCGGCGACTGGTCCGGGACCAGGGTGACCGTAGTCTGGTCTGATCCGTGTGGCACAGCTGGGCAAGTATTGAACGTACTAATCGTATGCTGGGTGTTATGGGCTCCAGTAAACCTACGTAGCCTAGTGATTGCAACGTCGAACCTGCCCTACGGTGTCTGACTAGGAGGAGATCTGGGGTGGGCAGCGTGGGAACTCCACAGAAACCATCTGGGACGCGTTGTCTGATGGGATGCGGCGCTGCTAAGGCATGCGTAGGCTGGAATTGACGTTGCAGGAACTGGTGTGAACGGTTGCCACGTGCGAGTCTGGGACACGCACGTGTCGTACGATTAGGTTAACCCTGCAGTGGTATAAAAATCGGTTCGAATCGCTGTCGCTCTCAGCTATGAGCTTACTTGGACTCTCTGTCACATTCTAGTGAATAGGTCGAGACACAATGAGAATGAATTATGAATATTAATATTGCTATTGTTGATTCTATTATGTTTGCTTAGTTCAGTGCTAACTAAATTTATTTTCTAACCACTTAATCTGATGCTAAAATTTGACAAGAGTAGTATAGGCTTGCGAGTCCTTTTGCAAGTAAACCCACCCAAGTCGGCCAGCATGTCTAGGAGTCGGCTGTAGTCAGCCACTTTTATCGGGTAAGTCTTACTGAGCTTCTTAGAAGCTCACGCGTTAGCGTTTTGTGGTTTTCAGGCGCCGTCAGGCAGGAACCAGCAGGTAGCTTCCATTGGGAGGAGCCTCCCCTCGAGTTTGGGAACCTCCAGTGGGAGTTGTGCGAGTCGCCGCGTTGATCTGTTGAAGTGGCTAGTAGCATGACGCCCGTGGGCACGGCTCGTGCTTTTGCTTAAGTCCGAGTGTCGGAGTTGTAATAGTTTTAGTCTTCCGCTGTTTTTCATTTTCAAAACTTCTGCGTACTCTAAAACAATGTAATATTCAACTTTAATTTATGAACCAATGATATATTAAGTCCTCTCTTCTTGTAAATTATTGCTGTTTATCCCTGCCTGTGTTGTATCGTGTGTACGCTCGCTTCGCCGAGCGTTGCCCAACAAGATCTTGGCTTAACGACTGACCGGATCCGTCCCGAGACGAGGTTTTCTGGGCGGGTCGTGTCGTGCATCTCCTGGCCAGTCTTCGCCTTGTCACTTTTTTCGCACGAATAAACCTGATAAGTCAGGTCAATAGTTGATTAGACTGTATAATATCAAATGACACTTTAATGCTACAAATATCATTGTATAGCTTGATTAAAGATGAGAGTAATTATAAAACATCTAATCCTCCATAGGGAGAAAATATTATTAGCACAATGCAAATCTTATAATTGTCACTATCAACAGTCTACAAATCTATATAACATTTGCTAAGAACATGATTCCATGGGCTTGGGTGTTGTGCCATCAAACACAGAAGCAAAACATCAGCTCCAAAAGGATCTTAATCACACTAACTTCCATGCTAGATGTGAATTTAGAAAAAATAAATAATTAAATTTTGTATGTTTTTTAGAACAATTCTAGCAAAATACATACAAGTTATGAAAATTCAAGCATATTAATTGATTCTTTGCTTTTCCATGACTTCAGAATTTTCAGTTGTTGAATTATTTATCTATAAAGTGCAGATTTATTCTACCTAGTAGTACATTATATTTTACAGTTACTTTTTTTTAATCAGTGCGTAATATGAACATGGTAAATAGAAGCATCCTGACCTGAACAGTCATTTCTACTTTCATCCTGGAAGCATATGTCACCTTCTGGAGGCGAGCATGTTTAGGCTTTAATTTGATGGTTTCCTTATCAACGTCGCTGTTCTCAACAAGGAACTCTGGCTCACCAAGCTCAACTCTACCAAACTTGACTGTGGCATGTCTCCAAGCACCTGCTTTATTTGAAGGGTTATAATCAGGCTGCACTGAAATTTCCCCTAGATAATCAATGAGCTCTTGGAGTCCATGTGAGATAAAATCATTGTACGAACTAATCTGGTGACTAACTAGCCCATTTTCACTGAAAAACGATCTTGATGCCTCTTTGCAAAATTTCTCCAGGTTTGCAAAATTGAAGTCAACTGGGGCATGTGTAAGTAGCTTTGATGAAGCTTTTCCGATCTCCCCATCATTCACAGATGGTATTCCTTTCAAGTCAACAACCACATCAGACTGCTCTTCATCAGCATCCGGAGAAGACCGCCGCTCCCCTTTTGCATCCTCCTTTCTGTGGGACACGTCCATAGGACATTGGTTTCCATCAACATGGGCAGATGGCATTTGCTCCCCTTTACCATCCTCCTCTCTGAGGGATTCTTCCCTTCCATCCCCATCCAAATTCAGGTAATCCATCATCTCAACATCTGGTTCATTATTAGGAGATTGACAACCATCTATTTGCATTTGATCCTCCATTGCTATACTACCGGCAGCTGCCTCCTGTCAACGAAGTTCTTTCCTTTACAACAAAAAAGGGGGGAAACAAGTCAGCAAATCCATCATAGCAATATAAAATCTCCAGATTTCATGAAAGGCTCAACGAGTGACATACAGCACTAAAACCAAAATCATTACCCATTTTTTTGACGGTACACGCACAATGACACAACCAGTAAAAGGAAAACTGAAATGCATCGACTCATACAACATCCATTTCACCTAAACTGAGCACCTTACCCACGCACCAATTGCATGAAACATCAGCCAAATCAACCATAGATAAACCCCTGCCTCCACTCATTAGTCATTTTCTATACCTGATCTGGGCAGGGCAGGAAGGCCCACCACCACAACACATGTCGCAATCCCAATCCTCCCAAGATTCACATAAACCAAAACAGGGTCCGCTCCTGCACTAATACCCTAATAACATCACAATCCATGACCACGTCAAACCATCGCAATCCACCGATGATCAGGTGGCAGCACAAGCGCAAGAGCAGGGTACAATCCCCTGCCCCCCCTGAGACCACAAGAAAACTCGCCGCGGCGACGGCGACGGGCGACTAGGCAGGCACTCGTCCCCTACTGGGAACGCGCAAAGGGCAAGAAAAGAGCCATTTTTTTCGTGCTGCGAGCACAGGAACGCGGAAAACCCCTGCTCTGCTCTCCCCCTGAGTGGCCGAGTCCAATTCTTTCAAACTCGAAATGCCAAAACCGGTCGGCGAGGGCCACGGCCTCCGAAAACCCTCCCCCCACAGCAGTGAAATACACATACCCACAGAGGCGGACCGAGCAATTGGGCGAGGTCGGTCTCGGGTAAAGAGCAGAGGAGGAAAATGCAGGGCATTTCGCCGCGCGCGCGCGCACGCGGACGGGACGGGCCTGCGCGGCGCGACGCAGCGTCGCTACCAAGAGCGGAATGAGAGGGAAGACGGGGGGCGTACCTGCGGCGCGGCGGCGATCGCCGGACCGGAGCGGTGGGGGACCTAAACCCTGCCTACGGCGCGCCGGCGGCGGCGGGGGCTTGGGGTTTTTGGCGTTGCGGCCGAGGGGAGGAGAGGAGGGACGGGAGAGGCGTTCGCTGCTGCTGCTGCTTTATGGCACGAAGCAGAGACAGCAATCAATCAGGCAAGGGGAGTGGAGGATCACAGGGGCTTTTGTGCTTTCTGTCTGACCCTTTGACTGGAGCTGACAGGTCCACCGGTCATCCTCTCATTAACTGTCGGGATCGGCGACACATCCACGGTCCGGTCCGCATCACATCGGTCGGAATGTGAACCACACATGAAAAAAGACTTCTATTGAAGGGAGAGCATGCTACTGTACACAATAACATGGAAAGTGTGCATCACACTTAGGGCCTGTTCAGAACATGGAAACCATGTAACGAGCCAAGATCTATCTATAAAATCTCCTACCATTCAAAGAATCAGATCGACAGAAGAAGAAATTTCAGATCAATGCTCAAGTTGAAGGTCCAAAAAGTTATATTGATCCCTAAAATTTAGAAGGCACAAACATGTTGCCGATTGAGGTTACCGTACTAGATCCCTACCAAGTTGGAAGACGGTGGCCACGGACCAATCCCTGGATGATGGAGGAGCACAGGAGGCGGAGATCGAGGCTGCCCACTATGATGGCTTCTTCTAGGGCGGATTGAGGGTAGGTCACGATATGGATCGATCCATATCGTGACCTATCACCTGCGAGGTGCTTCCGTGGAGGTACCACTCAGAGCATGGAGCGAGGTCTGTGAGCTTTGAGCGGTGACGGCAATGGACTCACGGATTGGACGTTGAAGGAGACGTCGTGGGATTGGAGCGGAGTTGCGACAGCGGCGTTGGTAGTTTATGAGGATGATGCCCTCGTTGGTCCTTTTATGATGCCCTAGTTGGTCCTTTTATGATGACTTCCACGATGTGTTTTCCTATTATACAGGTGTAACAGCCCAATATCAGTGTATTTTGGATTACAGCCCATTCAAACAAATATTTTTCGATGATGCCCATAAAAGTTTTGGGCTGATATTTTACATTGGTTTGGACTTAATATTGGTCTTCCAAACATGCCCTAATTGGAAAGGATCATTTCCGTCCTTACCTTGGGTTTGGTAGCAACACCCTAGAATGTCACATTTTTAAAGTTGGAGGAAGTAGTTCTTTTTTGCGTTAGTTGTAATAAATATATTACTTTTGGTCTGACACGTTAATTTAGGCAGTTTTGATATGTAGAGATGCAGGAGTAGGTGCAACTCTTTATGCTACTATGAAAAGAACACACCGTAGGAACACATGCAACTGTATAGTGAAGATCGTGTGTGTGTGTGATGGAAAAGGATGTGCATCCATGGGCGATTTCAAAAGCGAAATACACTAGTATGTTTTCCTACATGTCTGATGTTAGGACTTGATCAAATATGAGATGGCTAAAGCCTAACATCCCCCGAGAGCTTCTCTATTTTGATGTTAAATCATGCACTCTGTCCTTTTTCAAAATCGAAGTGATTGCTTTTTTTTTTTTTGAGAAACATATGAGTGCACTATATATTGCAATAATATATATGAATCTTTTTATGGTACCATCAATTCATATTTACTAATCCCTCCACGAATGGTATGTGATTCAGCTTAATTGGTAATAATGTCTTCCTCAGATAGCTTGTCTGTTTCCTGAAAAGTAAAATGTTTTCGGCAGAGGGTGAAGCGATATGTGATTATTGGTTCGTGCTCGTGGTCATAATAAAGGAGGTACTACTGCACTGAAAAGTACTAGTAAGTACTTCTACTATAAATGAAGACGAAGATTTGACGGTGGTAGAGGTCCCTGTCTCATTGATACTACACTGTACATATCAAGTCTCTCTTGCAGCTGCTTTTTCTTGGTCAGGCAGGCGATTGTCACTAAGGGCATTATCCCTTCCTTCTTTTTTACTCGTCGCTATTGACTTCGACCAAAAACTTTGACCGCTCGTCTTATTTTAAAAATTAGTTCAAATATGTAAAACTTAAAATTAGGATTGAAAAACTTCTGTAATAAATCAAAAACTAACAAAACATTTAATATTTTCTCATACTTTTTTAATAAGACTAATAGTCAAAGTCAATGACGACACAAAAAAAAAGAACGAAGGGAGTATTTGTTTGCTTGTAGATTGTATGAAATCTTTCTTGATTGTGAAATTTAATCTGATTGTAAAATTTATTATTGTTGGTTGGTAGTCTTAAATTATAAAAAAAGAAACCTCGGCCGGTGTGGGAAAGACCGTCCCCACGGTATTCAATCAAGGAAAAACCCCACTGAACCTTAGTCCCGCCCTGACACTAGGAACAAACTCATCGTTGGGGACTGTTACCTGGGCCGGCAGAGAAGCCCACAACCACAGGCCGAAAACGGGCTGCTACCACTAGTGCTTTGGCTTGCGGGACCATTGAGAGGAGGGGGGGGGGGTTTCTTTAGGCAGAAATTTGCTCCATCAGGAGTCGAACTCGCAACCTGGGGGTGCTGCCGGTAACTCTTAACCAGTAGACTAGAGACCCCTTGGCTTAGTCTTAAATTATAGAAGTATTAGCTTTATATTTTATTATAGAAAGGTCATTAAAAACTTTATATTATATTTACTAATTTTTTTACCTGTTTAAAAAAACTATAATTTTTTAAAAATTATATGAAACTTGAAATGCAAAACATGTACACTACAACTATTAAATTAATTTTTAGGTTTATTGTTCTTGATATTAATAATAATTTATAGCAATTTCATAACTATATAATCTGTATTTTACATCTTTCTATAAATAATTATAGTTTTTAATGATAAAATTAGGCACAATAATTTTTCCTAACTTTAAACCTAATCTCGTATTGATGCCCTCACAATCCATAAAAAGCTACTCAACTCTGGATTATTATATATGATTGTGCCACACTCCATATACTCTCTCACAAGTCACAAGCCAGCAGTCCATTTGTTTGCACAATCTGGAATGTGGATGTTGAGGGTCAATACCGGTGATGACCGGTATTACCGGCCCTCCGACTGCTTTACGTATAAAGCAGCGAGCGACCTCCGTCTCGCCCGACCTCTATGCCACGACGCGCGTACAGTGGCTCGGGCCCACAGACAGGTCCGCCTCGCCCGACCCCCCCGACCGGGGTCGGATCATCCGCCACTCGACTCAGGCGCCCGACCTCACCATGACGGGGTCGGGAGCTCGTGCCAGAGTCCGCCTCGCCCGACCCCAGGGGTCGGGCGATCGCTCCCTCCCGACCCTCAGGGGTTGGGAGCGCCACCTACCGCAACAAAGGCGATTGGCACTGAGTGGTTGAGTGATAAAAGCTCAACGACTCCCGTGGCTACCGAAGCCCCCCGTACAAGTGGGCGGTAACCGCCCACGTCGCACAGTGAGGGCAAGGCCGTCACTATGCGAACGACCCCCGTCAAAGCCCATCCCTTCTATCGGGACGGGACGGCCACGATTGACATTCTGACCAGGTATGGAAGCAACGGCGACTGGTCCTTCTCTCCTCCAACCCCTCGTCGGAGGACGCTCCACCATGCTGAAAAGACTTCCCTCGTTGACGGCCATCCCTGTGGCGCCACCGACCAGAGAAGCATCGTCATGTCTGCGACGTCATCCACAGCGGCCGGCACAGAGTCTGAGGCGTCAACAGCGCGGCCTACAGGACGCACGGCCATGCCGTCGCCCACTCCCTCGCGCCGACCCTCTGTACGCCCACCTCCCTCCTTGCAGTATAAAAGGGGGAGGCGGGAGAACGACGCGGGCAAGCTGAACATTAGACCACACGTAGAACACCAGAGACTTGGGAGCTCGTCCCTCTCTCGCCCGTTTGTAACCCCCTACTACAAACCGTCGCGAGTAACACGAACAGCCTCATCGAACTGGACGTAGGGCACGTTGCCCGAACCAGTATAAATCCTTGTGTCCTCTCGCGAACCATCCGAACCAAAACACGCACTCCACGATACTAATTACTCGTCGGCCACAACGAACGCCGACAGTTGGCGCGCCAGGTAGGGGTTCTTTGTGCGTGTTTTCGTCAAACCCCTCTCTTTGTTCGGATGGCTAGCCGCGCAAGCACCTGGGTTCCTGGCACACACGTGCGTTTCGGGAGCCTCGATTTCGTCGCCATCTCCGATGGCGCTTTGGCACTGGCCGGTGCAGCGGCACCACCGGTTGCCTCGCTTGACCCCGGGCGTGCGTCGCCTCTCGATGGCACGATGTCCCGGGCGTCAACGCTCCCAGCTCCATGCACTACGAACAACGAGTTCGTGGCTATGGTGGGCTGCGCGTCCGAGTCTTTCTTCGACCTCCTGGATGGAGCATCGAGCGAAGGCTCCGACGCGGGGTGCAGTGAGGGGAGTCGCCACCCCTCACGAGAGTG